>JAKSZU010000001.1:111674781-112874781 GCA_026018925.1 Tupaia tana | reverse complement strand
CCTTGGGGGGATGGCCACACCACAATCCCTTCTCCTCCATTCTCCTCTCGGGATCTTGGGCACGCATGCACACACACCTGGCGTGAGTTTTAAGCCACCAGGTCCGGGATGTGAACCGCGGTTGACTACATGGGAGTCCAGCGACATAGCCATTACACTAACTGCTGGTCCCTCCTCGGTTTTACCTTCATGTCATGTTGGAATCCTGCCACTGAGTTAGAACTAGCGCTCGTGAAGTGATGTCATACTAGGTAACTGTCGAATTAGGCACAGTGTCTTTGGAATCAGAGGAGGGGACAGCTGGAGATGGGCCTTCAGAGCAGAGGCTGCCGGTACAAGACTGTGATTGATTGATGGTGGTGATGGATAGCACGCTTTATGGGCAGTCTTGGCGCCGTGTGCATCAGGACTCTTTCCTCAAGCCCTGTCCATGAGGTACCGCTGTTTGTGGTGAGGAAGATGGTGGTTGTGAGGTCAGAACGTGACCCAGGGGTGTGTTCTCGCTGAGCCCTATCCAGGCTCCCGACTTCCCCTTCCGGACTCTCTTTCACCACGGTGCCTCCACTGTCTGGATCACGTGGCAGAGCCGAGGTCACCACTTGCATCCTTGGTCTCTTGGCTGATGGCTTCTTTGTCATTCTAGGACTTCTGCCATGGGCAAGTGATGTGGCCGCCCCTCAGTGCCCTGCAGGTAAAGCTTGCCGAGCCGGGACAGTCCTGCAAGCAGGTGTGCCAGGAGAACCAGCTCATCTGTGAGCCTTCTTTCTTCCAGCACCTCAACAAGGACAAGGACATGGCGAAGTAAGTGCCTTGGGCTGGCTGGGGTGAGGAGTGCAGCTAGCCTCTGTAGACGTCAGCTCACCTTCTGGGTTCGAGCTGGCTTGAGATATATGAGGCTTCAGTGTCTTAGTGTGTGGGCTGCAGGGGAAAGGTGCGGGCAGGGAGCAGATTGCAGCAGGATCCCCGCTCCCTTCCCCAGAGAGGGCTAGTTCGGTGTTTTGATGGTTCGGTAAGATGACGTCACCTGGCTTGCTGGTGTATTTAGAATTTGAAAGGGTGTGTTTTATTGCATAAATAAGGCCATACTGGGGTAGGATGTTATGGGCGCTGTTTATTTTGCTACTGTTGCACCCAAGAGCATGGGAGCCTGAGATCTTGTTCCCCCAGGGTCGGGGCTCACGGCTGCATTCTGAGATGGGGATCAAAGTGGGGTTCTCACACAGCGTGACTGCTTTCCAGCCAGGCAGGAGTTGGGGCTGGCCCTGCGTGGCTTCAGGCTCGGTTAGAGCTGTTGACCACTGTGGCTCTCTGTGCATGGCCTGCTGGTCTGAGCTGGCCTGGCCCTCCTGTGGTATATCTTCAAACGTGGTATAAAACCGGTTTTGGAGAGAGTATGGCCTCCAACCTCTGGCCTAAAAGGAGGCTCTCCTGATCCAGGATATGGGGGGTGAGGGGGTTGCTACTTTCTTTTTCTTTTTATTGGTGGACCAGGCCCAGAGGCTGCCTTGAGTCCACTATCAGAACAAAAGCTCAGACCTGAAGAGGGAGGTGGGTGTGGCACCCTGCTCTGACCAGGGAAGCTTTGTGAGAGCAGTGGGGTCTGACATGTAGGGCACCTCTGCTAGTTCTGGAAGCTTCAGTTCCACAGCAAATCCTGGATGCCACGATTCCACGAGGGCCTTTGTTCCCTTTGCATATAGCTTCTGGCACAGTGTGGCTTTCTGAGAACCCACACCGTCACATTCCCGTGAGGGCTCTGAAGCTACTCAGTACAGATCCAAGGCTGTGCACAGTGTGCCTGCCTCGGCCCAGCCCTGGGAGAGGAAACGAGAAGCTGCATCCTGGGGTGGGGACCTGAGTGGGATTCCGGTATGACGTAGCCTCCTTCCCACCCAGGCAAGAGTCGGGGCTGTCAGCCCAGATACCAGGCCCTGGGCCTGGCTCAGAGCTGGTGCAGGTCCCCGCACAGCAACCCACCTGCAGGGCAAGGGTCTAGGTCAGTGGGGACAGGAAGGGGAACCAACAGCTGGGCAAGTGGCAAGTGTCCAGTTCCCTCTGTTCCCTCAGTTTCTGCATCTGTGAAATGGGCACATCCCAGTGTTGGCGAGATAATCCACAGCCCCTGCAGAAAGCAGAGCACAATGGCCCCTTCTGCCAGAGAGCCTTGGGCAGCAAAGTAGGCCCTGGACCACAGGACTGGGACGGAAAAAGCCAGCCCCCTGCCCTGGCCTCCCTCTCTACTTCACATGCTATGGGGTCCATGAGGGCAGAAAGACTTGGCGTGAGGCTGCCCCGCAGCCAGGCCCCGTATCACAGGATTGCTCAGCCGCACCCCACTGCAGAGACTTGGATCTTCTTACCGGGAGGCTGGAATGAATGCTAATTTTGCAATAAAGCCATCTGAAATTAGTTCTCTGGACACAAGAGCCCTGCTGAATAACTTGTTGATGCGTTTGTAAATACCGATAATGTTGTCAAACCCAGCTCTCTGGCAGTTTGTTGAGCACCTCCTCCACACAGAGGCAATCCTGGCACATCCATATTCATGGCCAATTCGCAATTAGTGCTCCACCAGGCTCATGCTTCTTTTCCTTCTCCAACTCGGGGCCCCAGTTCTGAGCCAAGCTTACGCTCCTTTTGGTCTGTGAGGACCCACTGCCCGCGTGATGTGTGAATTTAATATATGGCATGAATGGAGCTTTGGGAGCATCCCGTGTGGTCTTGAGCAGGGAGGATCAGGCAGCTGGTCTCTGTGCCTGCAGGGTGCAGGCGAGTGCTGAGCGGCCACGGCAGAGCATGTGTGAGCAGGAGCAACGTCCTCTGGAGACAACTCCACCCTGACTGGGTGTGGTGGGATACAGGCAGGGGGCTGGGAGGTGGAGAACCCTGGAGAGTGCAGTGTCCACTCCAGCGTGGCCTCCTGGAGGACTTCGGCTCCATAAACAGGAACATGTATTCATGTGCAAACAATTTGTAATCTTGCGTCCTCTCAGAGTTGTATCTTCTAAACTTTAAATGGTGCTCTGAGCTGGCCTGGCCCTTCTGTGGTATACCCTCAAACGTGGTATAAAACCAGTTTTGGAAAGAGTATGACCTCCAACCTCTGACCTGCGAAGAGGCCCTCCTGATCCAGGAGAGCGATTGGGTGGGTCTTGGTAGGGACAGGGCTAAGCAGGGCCCTCTGTGGAGGGGACTGAGGAAAGGGGGCTCTCCAGGACTGGACACAGGGAGAGGAGTAGCCCTGCTTCTACACATAAGCAAGGGCCAGGTGTCCTATCTCTGTGTGACGGGGTTAGAGGGAGCCTGAAGTTCTTGGTCTAATGCCTATGGCTGGGGGCAGGGGGCAGCCCCATGGGAAGGGCTTTGCTCTCTTTTTCAAGAGCTAGAAGCTAGAAGATGTAAAGCGAGGCCTGTGGGCCGCAGAAGCCCCCTCTCCCATTCTGTAAGAAAAGCTCTTTCAGCCAACTAGAAGAGTCGGCATCGTTGGAGAAAGGAGAGGGCAGGGTGGTGGTGCGCTGTGGGGGAGGGTACACACATGTACATGGGACAGACGGGCAGGTGGCCCTGGGCATCTAGGAAGTAGAGGTCTCCTAGGAATTGAGGACTCACGGGCTGTGGAGGTGTCTGGTCTCTGGGTGTGCGCAAGAGACAAGGGCAAGTTGCTAGCCTCTCTGGTGACCTGCTCACTGGTTAGCACAGATGTTGGGACAGGTTCCCGCATGCCAGTAAAAAGGAGGGTCCTTGGGGCCTAGAAGACACTCGGGCCAGGGAGCTGGGTAGTGTGTAAAGCTGGCTGGGGCCTTACCACCAGAAGTCAGTTGACCTTCAGGGATCTGCCTTGTGCACGTCCTCCTGGGGCTCTGGGAGGCGCCTGCTGCCCGAGCAGCCTCAGTGCCATGCCTTAACTCAGACCACCTGCCTGGCATGCTGCCTTAGGACATGGTTCCAGACCGAGTCCAGGCAACCCAGGTAGGGCTTTTCACAGCTGCTGACAAGTCACTCTTGCCTGAGGGTCTGAGACTGTTGTAGAGACCTCCATACTCCGGGTGAGAGTGAGCCAGGCAGGTCCCTGAGGCGAGGTCTGGCAGCCACAGCAGCTGCCCTAGATAACGCAGAGTGTAAGTCTGTCTACACCCCAAGGCCCCCTTCCATGTGGAAATAATTGGGCTCTGGGCACCTCTTTCTTATTGTTGGCCACCCTGGATATCCTGTGAAAGACCTGGCAGCCCCGTCTCTGACTCATTCTTCCTTTGAGGAAATCTATACAACTCCCACTTCCTGTCCTCTCCCTTCATGGCCCCACGACCTTAACCCCTTGCGCACAGCCCTCTCCCACTGCACTGACAGTAAATGTGCTGGGGTACTTAGAGCAGTCAGGGGCTCCCCAGTAAGTGCAGGAGCAAGACAGGGAGCCCTGCTCTCCCAAGCAGGCCTCGGCCGTGGGTCTCGTTGGCACAGGCAGGAGGATAGGACAGCCAGGGACATGCCGAGCTGCAGAGCAGCTGGGTCCCCAGCCACTGAGCGGAGCCAGGCTGGCAGCTCCAGGGTGCTCACAGGAGCCTCGCAGATGTGCTGGGAATCGCTGGCCTCCTGTTAGCCAGGCCGTGCCAGCAGGGCCCAGGCAGGCGAGCGGCTCCGGGAAGCCAAGGAGAGGCAGGAATACACACGAGAAGGCTGCTCCCGTATGGAAACGCTCAGAAGCAACAGAAAACCTCAAATTCCCTGTTCCCCTCCCTGGCTATAAGAAGGAAGACTTCCAAGATCAAAGCAAAATGGCGATGACTGATATGTGTACGTTCACGTCATCGGGCAAGGGAGGAAGGCAGCACAGCCTGTGCAGATCGGCCAGGGCAGGGCCACAGTGACACTGCCAAGGACCACGTAATACTCGCAATTACCATGTCTCGACCACTGACCCAGAGCAAGGTGTTCCAGAAACACCCCTTTAATTCTTGAAGTTCAGGATTATTTACCCCCTCTAACAGAAGAGAAAACTGAGCCACAGAGAGGCTCAGTCGTTTGTCTGGGGACACACAGCTCCTAAGAGATGAAGCTAGGACTCAAACCCAGGTCTGCTCACCCCCTTACATGCTCTCCTCTGAACTCAGGCACCATACCACCCCCACCTGGTACTAGTCTGGGGAGCCAAGGTGGGTGGCACCAGTGTGTACCAGGTGGGAGGAAAAGAGATGTGGCTCTTCTGGGAATTAGGAAATCCAGGGTATCCTCATCCCCCGAGCAGTGGTCCCAGTCCAGGGCAGTGCAGCCCGGAGGAGCCCCAGTCCGCAGAGGGCTGAGCTGCTGTGGAGGATGGCGGGGAGCCAGGGCACAGGCTCGGGAGTGGGGCCCGCATGCCCTCTCTGCCGTCCTGAAGCCGCAGCCCGCTTGTCTCTAACCGGGGGTCATGACTGCTATGGTGGAGGGTGGCAGCAGAGGCCCAGTGATTAGTGCTCCGGGACAGCCCCTTCTACCCAGTGGGGGACAAAGGCCCTGTAATAGGAGTCTCCTTAAACTCTTAATGAAATTGTTACATGTGCCGATTTTTTCAAGATGGGGTCTCACTGTATTGCAGCCCTCTTGCCTTAGCCTCCCAAGTAGCTGTGACCACAGGCGCTTGTCACCGCGCCCAGCTTCTTAGAGTGGGCCAGGAATCAAACCCATGCCTCCCACGTGGCCTCAGCCTGCCAGGTAGCAGCATCCACCAGCACGTGCTACCAGAGCTAAGCCAAAAGAAAAGGTTAAACAGACTTGGAAAAAATATTTAAATATGCACAGCATTGTCCCAGTCTCACTCCTCAAAAGCAGCCATTGCTAACACTCACGAGCTGCCCTCATGACCTTTCCCACGCACACGCACCAGGGTGGTGGCACTGGACGACCTGTCCCGGAGCTTGCTTTCCCCCGGACGGCTTTTGTGCTGGTGCATGCATTTCTCCCATAATTGATTTGGCCGTTCCCCTCTTGGTGAACATTCAGGTCGTTCCTAGTTTTCCTCCATTGTACCGTACTTCACGGAGCAACCGTGAGCACACAGCTCTGCACACGGGGCCTGGCACACGCCTGCCTTTCTCAAGCCTAGGTTCCTGAGAGAAATAGAGACTTTCAGGGTCTGGAGGGGAACCCCTTTGTTTTTAAAGTGGGAGAACCAAGTGTCCCTCTCAGGAGGTGGGCTGACAGGGCTCACAGCAAGGACAAGCTCTGTCCCCTGCATCTCCAACCCAGGTGCCTTCCTCTTCCTCTCCAGGTATGCGGTGACCTGCCAAACCTCAGAGCTGGCCAAGGACATCCTGGTGCCCTCCTTCGACCCCAAGGACAAGCACTGTGTGTTTCAAGGTGACCTCCTGCTCTTCAGCTGCGCAGGCGCCCACCCTAGGCACCAGCGGATCTGCCCTTGCCGGGACTTCATCAAGGGCCAGGTGGCACTCTGTAAAGACTGTCTATAGCGGCCACCTGCTTGGCCCCGCACTCGTTCTGCTGGGGAAGACAGTGGCTCCAGCCCCTTCGGGCAGGGCCGGGGGCAAAGGTGATTCAGGGACTCAGGCCTGAGCCTGAATTATGTGGTCGAAGGTTTCGATTTGGTATCGCTCCCACTGCGGTCAGAGCATCCCAGCGGAGTTTTCACCAAAACAAGACAAGAGCAGATGTCAGGCCGGGAGCCTGGCACGTCGTTTCTATTTTTTGAGGAGCAACTGTGGGGAGACTCTGTCGGTGCAGCTGCTCCAGGGTAAAAAGAGAGTCTCGAGATTCACTTAAAACAGAACGAGAGGAGAAATGGAGCTGGTCAGAAAGAACTCTGAATGGGAACATTCCTAAATCCACTAACTTATTTATTTGGGGAGGGGGGTGCGGGGAGGGAGGAGAGGGATCGATCACTCGTTTCTTCTTTGATTTCCTGCTGTTAATCATCCACTATACTACTCTGTCTGCTTCGGGCAGGGTGTGGCGGGGGGACAGGCGGGGGCTGGCGGGATGGTGGAGGCTGCAGTGGTGGGGTCCCAACTCCTCAGCGGATGGTGGAGAGCAGAACTCCTTCGAAAACACAGCCAGAGTCTCCAGGGTGTTGTGTTGGAGCTGATCCTGTGTGCTTGAGACGGCAATGAGCAGACAGGTGCCCCCTTGGCTGAGGGGTTGTGTCTGCGTTGTCCAGGAGCCCAGCCAGGAATGGAAGACCAAGCTGCCTTGCAGTTGAGAGGGGCCCCTTTCCTCGGTGTTCCCCACGCACCCACTCACCTCGGCCCCAGTTTCCGGTTAGAATCCCTGTAGGAGAGAAGTGCAGGGTCCTGAACGAGTGTGCTGCTATGCAGTGCGCTCGCCCTCGCCCTCGCCCTCGCCCTCCCTCCCTACGGCGGCCATTAGAGATGTGGGACTCAGCACTGCCTTGGACTTGGTGGGCTGGGGCTTAGAGGAGGGTCTCTGAGGTTGGATGGGAGAGTCATTCCTTGAGAGCCAGTGTAGACCGGGGCTGGACTTCTGACACGTGGGCATGGATTACATCCCCTCCAATGTTTATGACCAACGTCCATGGGGTGCAGTGGGAGGTGAGCTTGATACTCACCGGGGCTGGATGAATAAGGAGCACTGCCCTGACCGCTGACCTGTGGGCGTGACTTGCACAGGGTGGGAGTCGAACGCTGGCTTTTATTCCAGGCAGGATGATTCTGAGGAAGATGCATAGCAGTGTGGTGAGCCATCTGCAGGATAGCCTGGTCAGACATATTGCACCCCACTTTCCAATTGCTGGAGCCCCCACCCCCACTGAAGCATTGCTTCCCTTCTCTGTGGTCGGTCTCAGTTTCCTGTGAAGCCCTGACTCCGCCATGCCAGTGAAAGTGAGCCCTCTTCTCCCTCTTGCAGAAGGTCTGTGTGAACTTGGGAATGCCATGGCCCCCAAGCTCTGGGCTCCATCTTCCCAGCACCCTGCTTGCTGGGACAGAACAGCTGGGCAGGGCTCATGGCTGGGTGGGCCTTCAAGAAGTGAGGAACAGGAAGAATTCTGCTTCATGGGCACCAGGGAAAGTGTGGAGCCTATGAGTCTGGGAAGTTAGATTCTGCCCGCTTCTAGGTGTCTGCTCTGGTACCTAAGTAATGCCAAATGCACAGCAAGCCTGTTCTACTTACACCTTCAGATCCACACTCGGTGGGTCTGAATTGTTCCTGCAGTCTGGGGGATGGCCAGGGGGAGGGCAGAGACAGCCAGGGTGGCCTTCACCCTCTAGGTGGCCCCTGGGCACATCTGCCAGGGAGAGGACCCATGGTGCAGGGGCCGGGGTAGTGTCTGCCCTAAGCTGGATGCAGGGCCTCAAAGTCTGGCTGAAAATAGCTTCTGCCCGGGCCAGCAACAAGAGCAGAGCCGGAAGGCATCCTTGATGATGACTGTGAGTGTGTACGTTTATTCCTTTAAGCTTTGTAAGGACAGTTTCCCACGGTCCAAGGGGAGACAACTGGCACCCTCGCTGTGCGGAAGAGCGCGTTTCCCTGTGCGGGGCGCCTCTTGGCTGCATCCTTAGGGGTGGGAACTGGAGTTCCAGACCTGCAATTTCTGGACCCACACCGCCCTCTTCTGGTCTCTCCTGGATCCTCTTCAAATACGGAGAATGTCAGTGTGGGCATTTGACCAGCAGGGGGAGCCTGTGGGCTGAGACTGATTTCCCACGCTCTGCTGAGTTAACCCCTTTAGGGGACAGCTGTTTAAACACACAAAAACCAGAAAGCAAATAAGCTGGAAAACAATGTTGTCCTTGCCCGCAGAAGCTGCAAGAATTGTTTTCTGGTTGCCCCTGAGCACAGGGCCTCTCTACCTTCTCACTCCTCTTCTCTAAGCCAACACCCAGGTCAGGCAACCCAGAAAGGCGCTTTGTCCCACTTAAAACTTTGGCTCCACACACTCCCACCCCCAAGTCCCATACTGGCTGGAAGTGAACCAGCCTGAGTCCCGCAGGTGAGAATGCTGCTCTTGGGGCAACCAAACCCACACTCCAGTTGCTGAGGGCATTATCAATAGAATCCATGACTCCTGAATGTATACCGCTTCCCAGCCCGCCTCCGACCTAGCCTAGGTCTGGTCAGTGATCCGGGAGAGGAAACTGAGGGGGTGACTTCTGTTTGCCCTGTGTGAGTACCTGAGGAAGGTGCCTCTGCCAGCGTGGGCTGGAAGCAGCAGTGGTTTTACCCTTGGTGATCTTAATAGAATCCTAAACCAATTTGTAAATGACGACAATGCCACAGGGAGAGAAATCCTAAATCAAGATTCATGTTTTCCTGTGCTATAATCATATCTTGCCTGGTCTTTTGATTTTTCCCATCGCGATCCTAAGCTCTTAAAAAAAAAATGGAGGGAAAACATTTATCTAGTTTATTAAAAAGACAGAAATTTTTCCTTTGAAGGGAAACACTTTCAGGAGTAGAAATTCCTGAAAGGGAGAACACACTTCTTTGAACGCCAATAAACACCTCATTTATCTCATGTATGCGATTTGATTTGCACGTGTACAAATGGAGACACTTTTTGCATCTTTGATTAGGGATTTGTCACTGCTAATTATAGTTTGCTTTTGTGTGCGTTTAGGAATATTCGTTTCTTTGGTAATGTTTGTTTTTCTGATGTGCCTTTTCACGTTCCTTTGGGGTTGGTTTTTGGACTCTGGATACTGTGGAGGGGTGTCCTCTAGCTTGGAGACATTGCAAATGTTGGGCCGGGCACCAGCGTGTGCATCTGGGCACGTACACCCTGCCCGAGGACCTGAGGCCCTGAGAACCCTAAGATAAGGGCTGGCTTCCTGAAACCGGTCCACACTGTCCTACACTGCTCGGCCACATTTTGGGTCTGTCTTGGGACTGCTGGTTGTCCACGTGCTGATGGGCCTGTGCCACCCTGGCCTGGCTGAGGGGTGGCCAAGGCAGGAGGCCAGTCCCAGGTGAGGGTTTGCTCTAAGGAGTACAAGGCACGAGGCCCCGTGAATCTCAGTGGGACCTGGGACCCTGGCCCAGGAGCACTTGAGCTGGTTCACGTCAGAAACAGGAGAGAACATGCACCCCTCCTGTTCCACGGTGAACGCAGGACTCGGTGAAGATGACTCATTAGCTATCCCTTTGGATTAGAGCCCCAGTATAACTCACTGATAGTGAAGGCATCACTGTGACAAGTAGGACTAGAGCTGTGTGGGTTTGTTGTTATTTTTAATACTCTCTTCATATTTAAGTAACAAAATGAAGTTACGTTAAAGTAGGAGAAAACTTAAGAAACAGTCAAGTAGTATGGATTTGCTTCTCCAGGAAGGGCTCCTAAGATCTGGAGCTCCCAGGCACACAGCTGGGTTCCTGACTTGTCCCTGGGTACCTCTGACCCGTTTGCTGGAAAGGCCTGGTAGGGAAGGGGAAGAGCCGGCAGGGAACCTCCATAGAGGGGACTCGTGGCGGCACTCAGAAGCTCACACTCTCACTCTCAGGATGGAGGCGGTGGTGGTCAGGAGACGGTGAGGATCCTCCTTCACACACGAAACAGAAAACGTCCTCAGATGTAGTAAGCACCGAGCCGGTATTCCTTATCCAGGAACCCTTGCAGACTGCAAGCCCCAGCTCCAGCGTCGTCCAGTTTCCAGGAGTTTCCTAGAGGCAAAGCCCTGGACTCACTACGTGGTCAAATAGTTCCGTTGGGTATAGAGTGGCTTGCCCGTGGCTGTGTCTGAACACCAAACTTCTCACATAGGCTGTGGTTGGGTGGTCATTCCACTGCTGGAGGAAATCTCCACTTGGAGGTAGTGGAGGCTGCCTGTTGGTCCAGGAGGCCCACTCCTACCATCGCGCCTCCCACATCCCAGGGCACTTCCTTGTCTGGGATATGGCGCATTTCCTCAGCTTCTCAGAGATGGCTTTTAGGTGTTTACTCTTTGGCACCATTTTTACTTCACTTATCTGGAGTTGCACAAAAGTCTCTTGGTGTCCGTCTTCCAGTCTAAGTGTCTGTCCTTATGGAGATGTGCATGCAGATGCCTGTCCTCAGCCTGTCCCCCTCTACCCATCAAGATCTCTGATCAGTACTGTCTGTTGGTTTACCCAGCTCACCCACAAGTTGGACTAGAGCTGTGTGGGTTCTTTTTTCTTTTTTTTTTTTAATACTATCTTCATATTTAAATAACAAAGTGAGGTTACATTAAAGTAGGAGAAAACTTGAGAGACAGTCTAGTATTGATTTGCTTCATCAGGAGCTCCCCGGCACAGGTACTCTGCTCACTTCAATTTCTCTGGTTTTCTTGAGTCTTTTCTGATGAAGACCTCATGGGCTTTAAGAGCTTCTGATATTTCTTAACAGTCCCTTCAATGGAACAGTGTCTGTGAGCTTGGTGCTCCTGAATCTTAGAACAGAGCAGACAGAGCAAACTCTTATCCTCTCAGAAGATCTTCTTTGTCTTCTTGTAGGTCTCACACATGTGTTCTTCAGTGCTCAGAAATAACCAGAGACTAGCTTTTCTGGCAGTGGGAGCCAGATTTTCACACCAGTATTGGTTTTGAGTCTTCTGCTAGGATGCTTCCCTGTACCCTGGGTGACAGGCAGGAGTTTGGGCTTCTTTCCAGGAAGACTGGAGCTACAATCTGCCAAAGCTGTGCCCACAGCCTATGATGACTGGGTTGGTAAGGTAGCTCAGGTAGAGGAAGCAGGTGAGTGCTTTGCATAAGGCCTGTAGGAGGTCTGAGTCCACGTCCCGAGTGCTTGTTGTAGCATGACATGACAGCTCCGAGACCTGGCCCTGTGCACTAGTGTAACTGTCAGAGTCTCCACAGCCATTTCCAAGGCTCATGTGGCTTCCGGAGGAGAGTCCTGTGTGGTGTCTGTAGGTGGGTATGTGCTGTTCAGGCTAGACCAAGGTGGGCCACCCCATTTCTGCAGGGTGGTTTTCCTAGATTGTGTACATAGTTAAGACACTGCCGCCCTTTCCCGTACCCCCAAATCCATGCCTTTTTTTTTAAGTCTATTTTGTTAACGACAGGCTCTGTTGTATGTGTTATTATCCCAAGCCTGGATTGGATTATTTATTTAAAGATATTTGAATTTCCATATTGTCTTTTCTAATTCCATTCATCCCTGTGGGGCTGCAGAGCACCTTCATATGGATAGATGGATGGATCTAAATAGAGTCATACTCATTTGGGAAGCTTGGAACTTCATAAAGCAGAGGGTGAGTTCCTTTCATTATTGTTGGTTTCAACAAAAAGTGGGAAATCCACTTTTTTATAGCAAAAGACCAAATTAGCTGTATAGTCTCAGATGCAGAGAAAAAAAGTTACCCTAGCTTTCTTAGCACATAGGGTTTTGTGAAGATTCAGTGTTTAGCTCAGTGCTTGGCACATAGTAAGCCCTAGTAAATGTTAAATATTGTTATTAGCGTTTCATAAAACTTGAGAAATAAAGAGCTGAGCTCACTCCTTATCTGTTGACTCAACGTCATACCTACATGAAAATAGTATTCCAAGTTGATTGAATGTTGTAGGAATCACTGGTTTAGAGTCTCTGAGTTTTGTGCCTCCCTGTTGGTTGAATTTTACTGTATCCTGAATGCACTAGTGATTTGAAAATATATCAGGGTGCAGCCCCCACTGAAACCAGGCTGTGAGCATTTATAAATGAGTTGAAAGGGGAAATGTACCGGACCTTACCCCGTTGATGTCTTCTAGAACATTCCAGGGTTTTCTTTGAGGAACTTTTTGAACAAGACATTAAAATGAGTTCTCTGACAGACTGTACCCCTTAAATGAAGTTTACTCTGTTCCTCTGAAATGCAATAAGGGAGGGTTTTCTGTGTTACTTAGGGGGGGAGGAATGACCAATTGAATTTATACATTCCCCAGGAAGTCTCGTTGCTGCCCCCTGCTGGCCGGGGTGGCCACTCCTGTCCTCAGGGATCAGGCACTCAAGCTGGTTGCTCTCATGTTTCCATCGAAGTAGCCATTATTTCTACAGCCTGTTCCCAAAGAACCCCTCGCGCTCGCCCCTTCCCCCAGGGCAGAGGTCTTGGCCTCTTTCAGAACTGCCCCCAGAAGCTGCTCTGGCTTAATAATGTTTTCCCAAAGCACCTATCAGTTTGCTTTTTATTCTGTTGGGGATTTAGCCTCTTGCTTCCCAGGTGGATTGAAAGTTTATCTGCTGCCCTGTCTTGACATAGCTCTGGAGAGACTGCAGTTGTGGAATGTGGGGAGATTTGCTGGAGTCCAGTGGCCTTTTCAAATTCCTTTGGATTCTCTTCCACTGAATCAACAGTCTTACAATTCCATGGCTGTAATGATTGGAATTTTAACTCCCTTAAAGCATCTCTCCCTCTATCCCAGAGTTTGTGGAGCCTTTAGACTGGCCCTCACTCTCTTCCCAGCCCCACCTCCAGGGAGGCCTGGCAGAGGGACAGGAAGGGAGCCCCGTGCTGACTGGTGACAGGCAGCGCCCTTGTCTGTGAAAGGCGGGGGTGGGCAGTGGTGCTCGGAGGCTTTGCAGTGAGCGGGTCTACACACCTTGTGGGGACAGCGGGTCAGGCACCTCTGCGTAGGCTGCCACGTCTCCCAGCGCCGACACAGAGCAAGCTGGGAAGTGCTCTCACGGTCCTGGCCAAGTATTAACAAGACGATAGTGTAACAATTGATGCCAAAGGAGATGGATGTCCCTTCTGTCGTAGTTGCTGTCACCACCTTGATGTCTTTAAGCTAATGGCCGTTCACATCTGTGTCTTCAAACAGATCCTGGTCCACCCATTTTCTACTGTTCCCTTCTGGGGTAAGTAGCACAGGACTCTGCCAATAAGGTGTCGCTGTCCAAATGTACTGTCCCAGTATAGAGAACACTGCTTTGTTTTCCACTGTTGTAGAGAAAACTAGGGAGAACTTTATTTTTCAATAAACTTTTCTTGTGTGACAGGTGGAAGTGATTTTTGGGGAGCACTGGGTGGGCACAGGGTCACCACAGAACAAAGCCAAGCTGCTGTGCAGCTGTGTTGCAGTCAGGGGTGCAGCAGTCCCACGACCCCCATAGGAAGGCCTGTGGCTCCCATGCCAGGGCCTCCCTGTCCACGCTGGGCACGTACGTACACCTGTGAGCCAGGCTGGCTGAGGGTAGATCTGGTGTGAAGACTGACGGGGGTGTCTGTCTCTCTCGTGCAAAATAAGGTATGCTTGAGGAGGGGGAGGAGAAGCATTTTACTACCAAGTATTCTGTCCCTTAATCATCTCTGACACAAAGCTTAGAACTGTGTACCCTCCACTCCCTGAAGGAGCTGAACCAAAAAGAGACCTGCTAGCCCTTTTTTTTTTGAGGTAATTGTGCACTGAGGCAGACCTTCAATATCTTTCACAATAGGCTAATAAAATAGCCCTGAGGTGGCTCTCGGAGGGTCAGAACCCATTAGACCTGGAAGACCTTTCTCCTGCTAACGAAGAGCGATCTTTGAGCTGGGTGCCAGAGGGCCACGGGCCTTGGCTGGGTGAATGCCCTGGAGATATAAAGGTCAGTTCCGTGCCCATACTAAGGGGCTGTCTAAAGGTGCTGCTGGATCCGCCTTGGCCTGACCCCTTCAGCCTGGCCTCTCTGAAGCTCCGGATGTTGGATTGCTGCCTAGAACAGAGATGCCACATAGTCCACACAGCATGTTTGGTGGAGCACCGGGCTAAAAATGATGCCCAGATGAGCCGAGTGCCTGAGTTTGAGGAGTGCTACATCATGGCTTCTCCTCCATGAGCTTCCATGGTACAATGGAATACAGTGATAAAGCCTGCAGAGCAGAAGACGACTAACTCCTCTTTCCAACTGTGCTCAAGTGTTCCATCCTTTTCCACTCTTTTCTGGGTACTGTGGGGACACCACCCTGAGAGCAGCAGCCTAGACCAAAGTCCTGTGACCTTGTTGGACAAACTACCTACCCTCAGCCAGCCTGGTGGGAGAAGGGACACCAAAGGCTGGGGTGAGGTCTGGAGAGCAGCCTCCCTCAGTTCTAGACCCAACCAGCCCCACCAGATAGGGGTGTGACCGCTCCGCTCCCCTCCCCAACCTGAGCACTCAGAGTGGGCCTGCCCTCCCGGCAATCCTTCAGGGTCTCCACTCTAATCCTCCCAAGCACATATAGCCACCATCGAAAACCTGCCCAGGACAGGGCCTCCCCCAGTGTTGGTGCCGCAGCGAAGACTCTCAGAGATGATCACCCTGTGCCATACAAAACAGGTAAGGTCTTTATTAGTCAGACACTGCCGCCTGGGCCAGTAGTGTGAGAGGTACAGAACATTGCGGGGCGGGGACATCTCTACGGAATCTACACCTAACGTTACATACACTGAGAACGTCTTGTGCCTTACAGAGGAGAGAACCGTCTCCCACAGACTGTAATGTACCATTACCACTTAACACAGCATATAGATATATGCATATACTGATAGGTTATATAATTATTTATTACAAATAAACTGTACTTTCACATCTCTCAAAAATGGATCCTGTTTTTACACAGATGTTCAGGTTCTGAATGTATGAGAAAGGGTCATGTGCTTATTGAGTTCGTTCATGCAAAGCTCATACATATATACTAAGTACTTTAAAAATAGACTGGTCTCCTTGTGAACGAATCTGTTTAGTTTTAGGATTAGTAAAACAGTATGAAACGAATGAAATACACTGATAGAAATTAGGAAGTGATATACTGATGGTTCTTGGTATGCAAAAGGGGACAGGCCTCCCTTAATCTCAGCCGGGAGAGAAGAGACTTTGGAACTGAGGGTTGCTGCAGCCACAGGCCAGAGGAGGTGGATCTGGTCACTTGCTAGACTTTTCAGGCTTAGAGCACCACAGGACACTCTGCCAAGAAGAGAGCGTATCCTACCCACGAGAACCACTTTACTCCAGGAAAGAGAAGATGTCCGCTTGATGTCCGTTTCAGCTGGAGATGGGGAAGCATGTCCCTCCTACAGGCAAAGTCCTACGTGTCTGATGGAAACAGCGAGTGAGGGGACCAGGGCAGACCGACCTGCTGGGCAGACATCATCCCAGGACAACAAACTGTATAAAGAAAACATTTAGAAAAGAAACGGGATGTTCCGTTAAATATTGGCACCATCTGCCTGTGTGGAAATCTCTCCTCTTGACCATCTTTGTGCAAATGTGTTAGCTGCCCAGGACACACCTTCACTCAAACATCTCATAGTGACGCGTCTGCCTCACCCTCGGCACCATGTCGATGAGGAGTCTGCAAAGAGAAAGACCAGGTCACCTTGACAGAGGGCCCCCATATCGCTGGGACCACTCTGGGAAGCACAGAGGAAGTCATTGGGGTTTTTAGCTGAGATCATTCACATAAATATTGAGGGGTTGGAAAAGTCATGCTATATTTTGCTGAGTGTTTCTATTGCAAAAATGCATCATGACTTTTCTCATGACCCAATAAAATTGACCCTTTTTGATGTATATTCATAATTTTTGTCATCCCCATGGTCTTAATCCTAGAACATCTTTATCATCCCAGAAAAGAAACCCTATATCCACCACAGTCCCCTAGTCACCTCCCCACCTCCCCAGACACCCTATAACCTACTTTCAGTCTCTCTGGATGTGCCCATTCTGGATATTGCATATAAGTAGAATCATACACTACGTGGCCTTTGCAATGAGCTGCTTTCACATGGCATGCTAAGTGTATTATTGGGTCATTGGGAAAACCACGATACGTTTTTGTATAGAAAACTACATCGTGACTTTTCTGACAACCTAATAGTATGTCATTCCTTTTTATGGCTGAATAATAGTCCTCTACAGGGATCTACCACATCCATCTATTCACCATCAATGGCCATTTGGGTTATTTCTACTTTTGCCTACCATGAATATTGCTGCCGTGAATGTCCGTGTGCTGGTTTTGGCAGGGACCCTTGTTTTCACTCCTCTGGAGTACATGCCATGGAGTGCAATGACTGGGTCTGATGGCAAGCCCATGGTTAGCGCTTTGAGGAACTGCCAAATTGTTTTTCAAAGCAGCAGCATCCCTGTACATCCCCACCAGCCACACATGAGGGTTCCAGTTCCTCCACATCCTCACCAGCCCTTGTAATTACTTTTCTTTTGGACTAAAGCACCAGTTGGGTGATAAGCATTTTAACATTTCAAAGCACAGCACCATTTAGAAATAGTTCTACCAAATCAACTTCAGCCTGGATGTTGGACCAGTCAGTAATGCTGATGTGGCCCTCCTTCAAGTGACAGGATGCGATGTGAGCTAAGACTGATGTTTACCATGGCTTTTCCATCAGCATGGCCCTTTCACACTGACAAGTCCCCTTTGCAAAAACTTTTCCGGGTCTGGGGGCCCTGCCTCTAGCCAAGTGGTGCTGCCTGGCCTCCCCAGCTCACTAGCATCACCCACCTGTGACAAGGAAGGAAACCACACAGGACACCTGCCAGGGGCATCCTGAGAGGATGAATCTTCAGGTCACAGAGGTTGAAAGGGAGGACCAAGTAGTATATTATAGACAGTAGTGCCCCACTTCTGTGCCAGCCACAAGAGAAGCTGCCCCAGCTGGGACTGCAGTTTCCTGCCATGGGCCAGGCTCAGGAGGGGCACAGGTACAAGATGGGACTGTCCAGTTCCTGCTCTATCATCTCCTGACTGGGAAGAGGTGGGGAAAGTGGCACTCCTGGCACCAAGAAAGCAAAGATGAAAGTAAGAACGTACTTGACCCCGTAGGCAAATATGGTGAGGCCGATCAGCACACCTATGCTGCCATCCAGGTACCAGACCGCCGCGTTGTGCTTGAACACTTCCGCACTCAGAAGAATGGAGAAGCCCATCACGCCACCCACGAGGGAGTTAAACCCTGCAAAAGAAGCAGAGAGGCTGAAGGGCTGTGCCCAGTGACCTTTCCTGGCCAGCAGGAAAATGACCCAAGTGCCAAGCATGTCTCCATATTCTAGAGGTGACAGCCACCATGTGGGATGCCTATGTGACTCAACAAATCTCTGCTCAAATGTCACCAGAGACCTCTTTGGATGGAGCCATCACCCTGCTTTATTTCTCTCCCACACACTTACGTGGCAAAGCATACATGGTTTATTGTGGGCCATCCACCATGCCCACTAGCAAGCAAACCTCATGAGGGGCGAGGGCTCGGTTCCTTGTCGAATCTTCTGTGCCTAGGACAGTGCCTGGCACACAGAAGACATTCAGACACTCGGTGAGTATCTGCTACTCACTGAGTCAAATCTCTGTCTGTTAGGCCAACATCTGAGCGGAGTGTCTATATGTGCTGTTACATATAATCCCCAATCCTAGGGTGACAGATTGTCATCCCCATATTGCCAACAGTGTGAGTTAACCAGAGTCAGGCTAAATACGTTCACCAAGGTTTCTAGATTGAGACAGGTGGGACTGGGATTCTACCTGAACCTATTCCTCCAGTCTCCTCTGTGTAACCTAAAGATTTTTACTCTCTTCCCAGAAGATAAATGCAAAATCTAGAATTAGCCACATGATTGGAGAAATAACAATAGAAACATTACTGGAGCTATTGGGTTGTCAGTCATGACACACTTTTGCATAGAAAAACAGAAAAAAATAGTCATGATTTTTCCAACAACCTAATAGTAGTCATCAATCACCATCTTCTTTCACGCATCACCTCATTTGGTCCCCACAATTACAGACCCACTTCCATTGTGCCTGTGGGTTTGCAAAGGCCTCAGAGGAAGAGAATGTCTTAGGATGGCTTCTGGGGTCTCAGCATAATGGTGCCCTGGTGGTGCCTGGCAGTTGGTCCATGCAGAGCCAGTAACCGGCCTACCACCAGCCCCCAGCATCATTTCTAAGGCACCCCCATCTGTGTAATGGTGCCATGCTCTTGCTGAGGTCAAAAGCCCTAACTCCAACTTCAAGCTGGAAAATGGAACCAACCTGTCTTCCTAGGAGTGCGCTTCTGAGTGAAGAGCAGTGGCACTGAGGAGGTGTGGGAAAGGATGCACCGAGCAAAGCTCGGTAAGAGCCCAGCTCTGCAGCACTGGCAACAAGATGGACCTTGGCCTGTGTGGGCATCTCGAGGACTGGCCTGGAATACGCTGCTCTGGGCTTGGCTTCAAACCTCCCTGCTCTGACCCTTCTCCAGGCTGAAAATGACTTGGCTTTGTTCTTAAAGCATAGGGGTTTGCACAAGAATACCTTGGCTTCCCCACATCTAATCTGTGCCCACCTGTCACCTGCTTTCTATTCATCCCTGATCCTACAGAGGGCTAACCCTGCACACCTGCTCCCCTGAAAGGACTGGGTTCTGGTATCTTTTCCATCCCTGCTGGATAATCCCCCCGGGATAAACTCTACCTTACCAGCTCTCATTCAGCTCCTCCCTTGACACCCCCGCCCCCGCCTCTCCCCACAGCCTCTATTCACACCTGCCCTTCACAAGGCGCTGAAGAGTTGTCTACCCAGGCTGTCTCCACTCTCCCATTCTCTCCCTCCACTCAGGTCCCCCGGTTCCCAGAGTCCTTCCAGAGGTCATGGAAAACTCCTCGCTGCCTACATGCAATGGGAGCTCCTTTCTTCAGCCGCACCCTCTCCTGGTGGTCCTTCCTCTAGTAAATTCTCCACTTCCTCTGTCAGATCTTCCTCCATGTCCTCATCTGAGTGCCTTGGGCTCTGTCTACTGAGCTCTCCTCCCTATCTGCATTCCCCTCCGACCCCAGAAACCAGTGTCTCCCAAATTTCCATCCTTTGCCCTGACTTGCCCCTCAGTTGCAGGCTGGCTCATAAGCACCTCAAAATGAACCTGTACAAAACACCCCAAACACGTCACCCTCTAGCTGCCTTCTCTGTAAACAGTGCCACCAGCTCTTCAGGCCAAAAATCTAGGAGTCCATCCTTGGCTTCTCTCACACCAAGATCTCATCCATCAGGTGAATCTCTCCCACTGTTAGCCTCCAAACCCATCCTCCCACTCAGGCCACCCTCACCTACACCCCTGCAACAGCCTCCCCTCCAGCTCCCCTATAAGGCCCCCCACTACCCACAACACCCACCCCACAATCCCTTCCCCTCACAGCAGCCAGGGAGCCAGAGAGACAATCTGAAAGTGAACAGCAGCCCACATTCTCCAACAGAAAAGGCACCATCACTATTTCATCCAAACTCGTGGCTGCTGACAGTGGACACGATCAGCCCCTCTGCCTCTCCACATGGTGCCCGCCACACAGCAGCCCTGCCCAGCCACCCAGCCCTCCCCAGGCTGTGAAATTGCCCCATCAGCCTGGCGTGCTGCCTCCTTCCCAGCCTCACATTTCAGCCCCTCGGAGCCCGATTGGCTTCCTCTCCCCCTACGTCCTACCCCTCACCACTGCTTCATCTTCCTCCACGCCTGCCATTTCTCCCACCTTCTCTCTCCTGAACCCAATCTGTTCTAGAAATCTCAGCATCAGGACAGGGACTTTGTCCCTTTACTTGCCATGTTCAAAGTCCAGAACAGAGGTTGGCATGTACCAGGAGTGCAAATGATTGCTGTTTCAATGAATGAATTTGGTGGAGGAAGGAAAGATGTGGGACATTGCCTTGGCTGTACTGGCCCAAGAGAGGGAGCCACGTTTCCTGCCAGAAGCCCAGTGCCACTCAGAAATGATGCAGAGACCATGCGGTTCCCCCACATGGCCACTAGGTGTCCACTCAGCTCCACAACTCACCAGCCAGCACCAAAGACTGCCCAACCCGGGTTTCTAAGAGCAAGGCCAGCCTAGGCATGCGCCCCTGATGTTTTCCAGCTGGTGGCATGGGGCATCGTTACTGCATTTAGTGGGAGGGTACTTTCACCTGTTCTGCTTGGCTCACCTGTGGCAGAGCCTGGCCGTGTCAGTTTCACCTCACATGAGCCTGCACAGGAAGCACAGAATGTGTGGGAGGCCCAGGTCTGCTGTGCTGCATCCTTCACAATGCCAGTCAGGGGCAGTTCCCACAGGGCCCTGGGCACCCCGCCCCACCTGCCTTACAAGGCAGCACAGCCACAGCGCCATCACTCGCCTCTGGAGACATCCCCACTAGCTCGTACTGTCCCTGTTCAAATCACACAGCTGCTCTAAAGAACTAATTCCATCATCAGGGGGGTGTTTAAAAAGTTATGTATTATGACAAAACTGCATGGATCTCATTTTTTTCACATGAATACAAACTCAAACTTTAATTCCATTTGTCCACGGATTTTTGAAGTCCCCTCATATAATGACATAAAAGAACAGCTGGGGTTCTCCATGCCAGTCTGGCTTGACTGACTAGATCACAGTCTGTGTAATTAAGCACATTATTATTATTTTTTTTTTTTTTTTTGCTATAGGGCACGTGCGCTCGCCAGACAGAGAGAGACAGAGAGATAGAAAGCGAGAAATCACCCCCTAGAGGGGATGGCCATGCCGCAATCCCTTCTCCTCCATTCTCCTCTCGGGATCTTGTGCATGCATGCACATGCTCCCAGCGTGAGTTTAAGCCACCGGGTCCGGGACTGGAACCGCGGTCGACTATGTGGGAATCCAGGGACATAGCCATTACGCTAACTGCTGGTCCCTTCAAGCACATTAATTTTATGCAGAGTACTCTGATGGCAAAGTTTTTCATGTGTTTGAAAACTCATCCTATACTGAGTATTGTAGAGTCGGCGGGGACAGCAAGAACGGTCATCACAGACCCCTCACCCGGGGCCTTTCCAGACTCACTCCAGCTGTGCCCCTGGGTAGGCCTGAATCAGGTCCCCAACACGTCACATCTTCCTCTGCCTGATCTGCAATATTCCCTCACACAAAATCGTTTTACCTTGGAACCAGCAGTTAGCGTAATGGCTATGTTGCTGGACTCCCACGTAGTCGACCGTGGTTCGTGTCCCGGACCCGGTGGGTTAAACTCACGCCGGGCGCGTGTGCATGCGTGCCCAAGATCCCGAGAGGAGAATGGAGAAGGGATTGCAGCGTGGCCATCCCCCCGGGGGGTGATTTCTCGCTTTCTATCTCTCTGTCTCTCTCTGTCTGTCTGGCGAGCGCATGCGCCCTATAGCAAAAAAAAAAAAAAAAAAAAAATCGTTTTACCTTAAATAATGTGGAGCAAGCTGATAGCAATAAATGCATGTTGACTAAATTCCCAAAGCGACTGGACCAAAGTAGACAAGCTTTACTGCACTGCACAGCGCAAGATGGGGAAGTCTGACGTTTGCCAGTGTCTCCATCGGCCGCACCCACTCGTCCCCTTTCCCTGAAGATCTGCTTCCTGGCTATAAGGACCAAAGATCTGGCGGAGTCAGCCAGATCTGGTCCGTGGCAGCTCCAGCTTCAAGCTTGGGACCCAGCCACCCTGGCAGGTGAGGGGTGGGGCCTGCCCTGGGCAGAAATGATCTACTGGGAGGCAGTCCTGGGGTGAGGCCCAGCCAGGGTGGCAGCTACATCCTCCGAGAATTCGCCCTTGCCCAGGACTGTCAGTCAGGGTTCTGGGCCTGCTTCCTGCCCCAGGGAGGAAAGAACAGAGAGGAGCTAAGCGCCGATTGTGCCCCAGTTCTGCCAGTCAGCGAGCACAGCCCAGACCTCAGCACACGCACAGGAGGCCGCCGTGAGTGACGCACATTTTCCTGTGACACTCCCACTAAGCAAGCGACTGCAGAGACTGCACCCTGAGCCCAGGACCCCGGTAGGTAGCAGACCTGAGAATTCGGGTCTTGCTTTGGATCTCGAAGAGCATTCTCTCCTTGCTTCTCTGTGAGTCTCTCTCTCCCTCTCATCAGAACCCCATAACCATTCATCCCCTCAGCCCTGCTGTTTGTAAATCACCACCACTTCCCCCTGCCCCTCACACTGCCTCTGTCACAACTGTCTCCTCCCAGGGCCCCCCCCTGCTCAGCTCCCACCTCCCTCCACTCTCTCACCACTGACAATGGGGGCTCTTTACAGGACAGGAATCGCATTATTCCGATTTAATAGTTGGCAAAATAGCCCAAACCCTACCTTGACCTCAGGTTCTGCTGTGCTTTGCCCCGGCCCACCCCTCAGGGTCCCTCGTCCCAAAGGCCCCCTTCCTCACTCATGCCTGGAGGACTGCGCTCCCCTGCTTTGCGCCTGTTTGGGGGACAACAGTCACTTAAAACCACTTGTACTTCTTCAGGCCCAAGCCCAGGTCCACAGTCAGGCTTCTGTGAGCACTTCTGTGTCCTGACCGGGTGAATGGATAAAGATGCTGAAGGCCTGTCAAGACAGAGGGGCTCTGAGACGTAACAGCCCACCTAGGAACCAGGTGAGAAATCACCCTTCTCAGAAAGCCTTTCTGACCCACACTGCCTCTCCCAGGTGTGTGTACCCATCCCTGCTGTCCAGGTAACAAGACAGGAGAGGAAGCAGCCAGGTCTCTGCTCAGTTGAACCCTGAAGACCCAGGCCAGAGCTGTCTCTCAGAGCCCCATAAAGGGACCGAGAAGGTGCCGGAAAAGCCAAACCCCGACACCTGGCTATTGCCCACTCACCCTGCAGCTCTCAATTCCAGCACCTCCGGCTATCCATCCTTAAGAAAGGAAGGTTCGGGACCGGCAGTTAGCGTAATGGCTATGTCACTGGACTCCCATGTAGTCGACTGCGGTTCGAGTCCCGGACACGGTGGCTTAAAATCACGCCAGGCGCGTGTGCGTGCGTGCCCAAGATCCAGAGAGGAGAATGGAGGAGAAGGGATTGCGGCGTGGCCATCCCCCCTGGGGGGTGATTTCTCGCTTTCTATCTCTCTGTGTCTCTCTGTCTGTCTGGCGAGCGCACGCGCCCTATAGCAAAAACCTCTCCAAAAAAAAAAAAAAAAAGAAAAGAAGGTTCTCAGTCCAAGGAAGGCATTGTCTTTGATTACAAAACACCTTATCACAAAAACCAGAGGGGATAAGTACCTCACCCTAACTTCCAAGTCCGCCCCAATTAGAAAGGGCACCCAGATCAGCCCGGGCCCTCCCTGCAGCCTGCCTGAGGAAAGCGGTGTCAGGGGTTTGGTTGGGAACTTGAGAAGCCTGGGCCTGGGGGCGGGCCGCCTGCTCCACACAGAGGGCCTTAATGCTGCATAAAAGCAGGGAGCCCCAAAGCCAGCCCGCTTACTAGGAAGTTTTGGTTTCCTACAGACAAAAGGCCTCCAGCAGCCCAGGGTAAAGACAGCATCTCACAGGGCACCTCGAGCAGAGGTCCTGCTGGAAGTGGCCCCTCAGGGGAGGAGTCTGAGCCCCACTGGTCAGATGGCAGGCAGAGCACTGGACGCGGCAGTACCGTCTCCCTGGGGCCAATGCTGTGCCTGGCCCTGCTGCGGGCACAGAGGCAGCACACCCTCAGTGTGCACCAGACTGAGCACTGGTGGGAAATCGTTTCTAGGCCCCAACTCCACCTGCTAAAATCAGAATCTGCATGAGTGAGGCCCAGGAATCTGTTTTCAACAAACACCACAAGGAGCTTGCCACTGCTAGCCTGGGCTGGTCAACTGACTAGAGTCTGGAGTCCCCTTTTTGCAGTCAGGATGTCAGCTTACATAACTCCCGACTTCTTCAGACTTGTTCGGGGACCGCTGCCCACATCCATGCACATGGGCAGTGCCGGTCACAGCACAGCCATGGTTGCTGAGCCCAGGCCTGCCTCTTGCTTTCCCTGGAGACAGTGCTGTCTCTCACCAAATTGGGACAAATGGGAAGTGGAGGCAGGCAGTGGCACAGGGGCCTGGACAAGGACCAGTTCACCCACCGAAGAGACCACAAGCCCACCCTCTCCCTGGACCTGCCAGCACATCTGCTAACAGTTCTGGACACCTCTGAGGGTGGATTCTGGGACCTGAGCTCAGTCCCAGGGCGGAAACATCACTTTGACTCCCTGCCCCCACCACCCCATTCCATGGTGCAAAGCCCAGCTCCACACACAGCAAGACATCATCATGGGACAGGAGAGGGGTTGGAGCCCACAGTGTCACCACACTCTCTCACTTGGGCGAGAAGTGCTCTCTGCACCACCATCCTCTGGGTCGCAAACCACAATAGCCACCCACCCACATGTGCATTCATGTGCTCACATAGGAAAGACCTTGAGAGGGAAGTGTTTCTTTAAAAAAGAATCCAACTCTTTCTGCTCTATGTTGTGTAAATATACCCACGGACCCAGAAGCATTTGCCCGTGACCTCCCATCCCTTTACTCCCCTAGATTCTGCTCGGGTTCAGGCAAACACAAAAAGGAAATGGCCAGGTGGTACTACTTGTCAAATTTCTAGTGTGTCAAGGCTAGTTCAGGGCTTGAAATGCAATTTTCCTGCATTCATACACCCTTTTCTCTGCCATCCCGACAGCCACACAGGAAGATCTGCCTGACCCTCGGGGATTCACATGGACCTTCTGGCTGGCTTGGGTGTTAAGCAGAGAACACAGAGTTCACTGACCAGCACAGGTGCTGATGATTGTGACTTAAACTCCTGGATGAGTGTCACTAGCAGGCAGTGAAATGGGCATGGAGAATTCACAAAGAAAACATTTCTAGGAGACAGAAAAGGCATTTGCTTTTTATTTGGAGCAAATAAACGTACATTAAACCTCAGGCTCAGGGAAGCCCTTTGTACTTTATAATGAGCAGGCCAGAGCCTCCCTGCTAGGAGGTCATGGTGGAGGTGCTTCGTAAAGAGTTCATTAAATTCCCAGGGCACAGGACATCTGCCCTGATATAGGAACCCTGAGACTCATTCTACAGTGTGGGAAGGAGGAGAGAGTGAGGAGTGGAATCCAAATAGTTGAACTCTCTATAAAGCAGCTAAAAGTGACCCAAACCTCATCTTTCCTCACTGTGAGCACAGACCCAGAAATTAGGCACACTGGCCTTACTCACCATCTGTTATGAGTGCTCTGCTGGTCAGAACCTTCCCCAGCATAAACTTCAACACAGCCAGGATGCTGCAAAGAATCCCACTTAAAATGGAGACACTGAACAGGAAATCATCCTAGAAGAGAAAGTTCCAGATTTCAACAGTTTACCTACTGCTGAGGCAGATTATCTGCAAACCACTTGTCTTAAAGATCAGCTTTGGGGGACCAGTAGATGGCATGGTGGGTAAGGCACTGGACGCTCCCACTTGGCCAACCACAGTTCAAGTCCTGGACCTGGTGGCTTGCTTTCTCACTTTCTCTCTCTCTCTCTCTTTCTCTCTCTCTCCCTAGTCAAATTAAAATAAATAAATGAATAAAATTAAATTTTAAAAAATTCTTTTAAAAATTGTTTTAAAAAATCAGCTTTGGGGACCAGCAGTTAGTGTAATGGCTATGTCGCTGGACTCCCAAGTAGTCGACCGCAGTTCGAGTCCCGGACCCGGTGGCTTAAACTCAAGCCGGGCGTGTGTGCGTGCGTGCCCAAGATCCCGAGAGGAGAATGGAGGAGAAGGGATTGTGGCGTGGCCATCCCCCTGGGGGGTGATTTCTCGCTTTCTGTCTCTCTGTCTGTCTGGCGAGCGCAGGCGCCCTATAGCCAAAACCTCTCCAAAAAAAAACATCAGCTTTGTTCAAAGTACAAATAATCATCGTGCTGTTATGCTGCCACCCACTGGCAGTATGCGGTATGCTTTCATACTTCAGTTACCTGTGTCACTGGGAACTAGAAAAGATGACCAAAACCAAATAACCCAGACTTACATTTACTGAAAACCCATTATATACAGTAATCCACCCCCATAGCCATGGTTTTGCCTTCTAAGGTTTCAGTTACCCATGTTCAACCACAGTCTGACAATATTAAATGGAAAATTCCTGAAATAAACCATTAACATCTTTTAACGGGCTACCTGCCCATTAGTTACTTAGTAGCTGTGTCAGGTGTCGGACTGGAAAACAGAACAGGGTTCAGTACTGTGCTCTATTTCGGGCATCACTGGGAGGCTTGGGACGTATCCCCCATGAAGAAGGGGAATGGACTACTGCATTCCTTTTCCTGCAGAAGGTTCACCTTCCTCCCCACCATTCTGTTAAAATGAGCAGCAGTCACTGAGCAATGACAGAGTTGTTCAGAATGCTATGAACAGCGTCTTCTAAGCAGGGTTTTCTTTAGGTAATTCACAAAGCAGCTGACTGAGAATTTTAAAATGCACCACTGTCCTAAGAGCCCTTTAACATAGAGCAGGTAAATTTGCCACAAAATCTATTGTGGCAGGAGCTACTTAAAACTATATTTTAGTTTTAAATTCACACCAGACAATTGAGAGTTCAAATATAGCCTTCGAGGTGGGAAAAATGGCATCTAAAAATATAATCTGCTACTGACGTTATCTTGACACTTCCTATTAGCTGCTACCTTACCTTTGCAAGCAAATGAATGACTCATGCAGGCAAAAAGCCACCACTATCCTCTGACATTAGGGCCCAGGGAGCTCTTCCTCTCCCATGCGTCACTCCCAGAGACCCAGCCTTGCAGTTCACTCATATTAAAATGCAACGGGCCAGCAGAAATCTGATACAGCATTGCATGTGTGAGAAGAAATGGGATTCTCCTTTAGTGTTTTGTTAATCAAATTCACTAACCTAATGACAGAACCTTGGAAGAGGGAGACAGCCTGTTTCCTGGGGCTCAAAATTAAACAAAGCATTTGAAAAAATGACCTCACTGGAAACAAGTTATCTGCATAGCGTCAAAGTAGCTCCTTCAAAATACTGACCAATGGCAGTGGTGGTTTTCTCAACATTGGTCCGCGAATCCTTGCTATTACTTCCCGGAGGCAGAGATTAACCTCCTCACTCCACCCTGCCCTTAGAGTGAGCTGAACTTGGTGCCTCAAATCTAACACATGGGGTGTGGAAAGGGGGGAAAGCAATGTCACAGTGAAGAGAAGTAGAGGACACCACCGCAGCTGAGCGATCAAGGTGCACATCACCACTGACGAGTTGTGCTGATAGCATGTGTCCCGTGATATGATGTGACAAGAAGGGCACTTCACCTTCCTGGCATCCTCCCCCAAATCCACAACCTCAGCTTAATTGTGAAAAACACCAAACAACCCGCAAAGGAGGGACAGTCTACAAAATACCTAAACAGGAGTACCTCACAGGTGCCAAGGTCATAAGAGATCAAGAACAACCCAGAAACTGTCACAGACTGGAGACCGAGGCGATGTGACAAGTCAGTGCAACATGGTGTCCTGGACTAGACCCTGGAACAGGGAAGGTCACCAGTGCCAAGACGGGGAGACTGGGATAGAGAAGACAGTTTTGTGAATAGTGTTGGCTGTAATCTCACCACTGTACCGCAGTTAGGTGACATGGTACCACTCGGGCAGGCTGGGTGAAGAGTATATAGGAACTCTCTGTACTATCTTCAAAGCTCTTCTACAAATCTAAACTGATTTCAAATTTATAAGGTTTTAAAAATAATCACCTTACTGCACTTTTCACCTCCTCAAATGATTAATGAATATTGTGCCAAGCTTAGCCTCTTGGCAAATCCCAAGTCCCTGCCATGCATGAGGCCATAAGCAAGGGCTTCCACAACAGGGTGGTGGGTGAAGAACCCCCAAAGTAAAATTATTTCGTGAGGCAACTCAGCCTAACCAAAGGAAATAGCATCCACAGAAAACAATGCGAGCATGATGCGAGGTCCGAATGTGTATGCTGAAATCTAATCCTCAACATGATGGTATTAGGAGGTGGGGCCTTTGGGAGATGAATCCATCACGAGGGTAGAACCTCATGGGGTAGAATCTGTGCCCTAATAAAAGAGGTTCCGGAGAGCTAGCCAGGCCCTTACTCTATGTGAGGAACAGCTGGAAGGCCTGGTCATCTGAGAACCAGAAAATGGACCTGCCAGTGCCTTGATCTTGGTCTTCCCTGCCTCCGGAAAAAGGAGCAATGTGCTTTCGGTGTTTATACTCTACCAGTTCATGGTAATTTTTATAGCATCATGAAAAGTCTAAGACACATGGTTGAGTGATCACGTACCAGCCTAGACATGGTGGCACAGGCAGTAGGGCCGCTGCTGCAAACCATGTAGGACGGCCCCAGGTCTACCTTGACATACTGATGGTGCCTGACTTCCTGGATGGCTGCAAGCTGCAGGGAGGATCACAGAGTAAAGACCCTGTCAAGAGTGCCTGTGTGGAGGGAGGGAGGGGAGGGGGTGGGGAGAGGGTTACTATGTTCTTACTCAGGGAATAAATAAAATTTAAGGAAAAATAGAGGGGGAACCACACATCAACATTTCAGATGCAGATGGGAGTTAGAAATGACAGGCTGGGAAACAGTCAGTTAAGAAAGGCACTGTGAGACCCCAAATTCAGATGCTGACTCTTACTTTGCCTACCCCATGCCAAAGGCTTTTGGTAACCATTCCATCTCTGCTTGCCAGGCACTGCTGGCCCCAGGCCCAACACCAGACCCAGAGACAACGCAACCACAGTCATGTTAAGTTCTCAGCCCTGTAACAAATCCCTTTTCCCTAAGGCTTCTAGTGGTCAGTTTCTCTGCTTGAGCCCTGACAAATGACTCATTGACATTAACTTGATACTTCAAGGACGTTTCAAAGGGCTTAAGCAATGCCAGATGCAGAATTAATACTATTTGCAAGCTGAAATGTTAAAATGTAGAAAAGCTGATATATAAAAATCTATTTCTACCAGCCAGCTTTGTTGCCAACCCCAACTCTGAAGGAAAAACTGCCTTCCTCTCTGGGAGAGCAGAGACTATGGCCATCTCAGGCTCACCCAGTGCTGCATGTGTGGCTCACCATTGCTGAGCCGGCCTGCCCCGGAGAAGAACCCATAGAAGACCTGGGCTGGCAAGGACCTGTCCAAGCTGCTATCTCCAAAACTTTCATGTCCTAAAAGCGCTATGACTTCTCCACCCAGAGCCCAGTTGGCTTTCCTGGATGCAGGTGCTCCTCCCTCCTCACAGCTGCCACATGGATTATTAGCATGAGCATGGTGTCACCTAGATGAAGTCATCAGCCTGTTCAAGACATCAGTCCTTGTTATGTCTGGATGTCTGTGTTCTCCAAAATTCATATTGGGCACCCCACATGGTGGTATTTCAAGATAGGACCTTTGGGGAATTATTAGGGTTAAATTAAGTTATGAAGATAGGGCACTCCTAATGAGATTAGTGCCCTTATCAAAAGACAAAGATCTCTCTCTCTCTCTCTCTCTCTCTCTCTCTCTCTCTCTCTCTCTCTCTCTCTCACCACCCGCATTCACCAAGAAAAGGCCAAGGGAGGATACAGTGAAAAAGTGGCCATCTATAACCCAAGGAAAGGCCCCTCACCAAACTCTAACTCTGCTAGCATGGACTTCTAGTTTTCAAAACTGTGAAAAATAAATTCCTGTTGCTTAAGCTGCCCAGTCCATAGCATTTTAATGTAGCAATCCAATCTAAGACAATCCCCACATTTAATAAAAGGAATTTCTTAATGGAAGCCAGACCACACATGACTAATGATGAGAAATTACAATCCAGGCAGGCAGACATAGACTACTGTTGACTTCCATCAAAGCTCCTGTCATCTCAAAGCTGTGTTGAGTGGGCATCTGAGAGATGTGGGTACAGATGCAGAAAAGCAAATGACTTATCCAGGATCTTTTGGCTAGTGGCAGGACCTGGGCTTGCTCCCAGCTGCAGACTGTCCCAGGATGACTCATCTATGGCCTTATAGTCATGTCACATCCTTAAACCAGGGACTCTATGAAAACAAGGACAGCCTTGTTTGGTATTCAGTTCACACAGTTCCCAGTGCTGGGTCTCTGTAATCTCCCCCAGTGAACCTTCACTGAATGATGGAAAATTAGATAGAAAGGGTTAAGAAAATTAACCACTCATTCAAAGCCAAGAATAAATGTACATTAAAGGTAAATTCTACATAAATCGTATCCATGCTGACAAGCTCCTTTGAGACCTTGTAGTAGTGAAAGCCTTTATAACCATTTCAAATCCACAAGTTTGATATACTCGACTACACACAAATTAAAACATGCACAGGAAAGACTATCTTTAAATACAAATGAAAACATTATTACAAAGGGTTAACCTCTGTGATAGAGCTCATAGAAATCTACATAGAAAAGACCAATAGGAGAATAGGATATGGGTAAAGGATGTGGGCAAAAGACAGTTACAAACAAAATGAACTTTAAACATATAAATGATACTCAAATTTACTTACAAAAGACATGAAAATCAAAATTACAGTAATGTATCTTTTTTAAAAAACCTAACAAAGAGTATTGCAAGGCTTTGAGAAAACAGGATCTCATGCAACTCTACTGCAGTGCAAAATGGTCCAACCAATATAACAATTGACAATCATTCTGAAAAGTACAAATGTACCTATCCTTTGACCAAGCATCCACTCACATAAATTTATCTTACTGCTATATCAGTGCATGTATGAAAATCATGTTAGAATTGAAAAGAAAACAGGAAATTAAAGATGAAGATTATAACACCTCTGAGTAATTAATAGAACAAATCAACAGAAGGTACAGCCTGGAGATGCAATTCATAGCATATTTAACTGCAGTGCTGAAAGCTACAGAGCTGAACACAGGTTGAGGTCCCCAGACTAGCTGACCTGAAACATGCATACAGTGTGTGTGCATGCCCAAGACCCTGCAGAGCTGGAGAGCTAGGGAAAGGAGATGGCAGTGTGATCAGACCCTGTTGAGGGTACTACTTGCTTCTCCCACTCCCCACATACTCACTCTTTCTCTCTCTCTGTCCAGTGTAAGAGACACACATACATGCTCTCTCTTATGAATAACCACATTTTGAAAAAAGAACAAATCAACAGAAAATCAATAAGCATGTAGAAGATTTCAACAATGCTATCAACCAACTTGACTTGACATTTATGGAACGTGTACCCTACTAGAGCAGAATACACATCTTTTTTAAGTGCACATGAAATATTCATCAATGTTGACCATATCTTGTACCATAAAATAGATCTTAGCCAATATCAAAACTTTGGATCATGCAAAGTATATATTCTGACAATAGAATTAAACTAGAAATCAGTAACAGAAAAATGTCTAGAATATCCTCATATTTGGATATTAAACAGCAAAGCCACATAGGTCTTTTCTTTTTTTTTTAAGGTTTTTGCCATATGGCATGTGTACTCATCAGAGACAGACAGAGAGACAGTGAGAGGGAAAGTGAGAAATCACCCCCCAGGGAGATTGGCCACATAGTAATCCCTTTTATCTCATTCTCCTCCTGGGATTTTGGGCACACATGCACACATACCCCCGTGTGATTTTCAAGCCACCAGGTCCTGGACTCTAACTACAGTCAGCCATGTGGGAATCCAGTACCTTAACCACCATGCTACCTGCTGGCCTCACAACATACTTCTTAAAAATCATGATCCAAAAAGAAATAACCAGGAAAATGAGAAAATATTTGGAAGTAAGAGAAGATTTTAAAACACATATTCAAACAAGTGGGATGGAAAAGCAGTATTTAGAGGGAAATTTATAGTAAGTAATTCATAAGAAAATATTTTAAACTAATAAGATCAATGTTCTAAACTTCCTCTTCAAAAAGAAATAAGAAAAAGTCAAATCAAGTTCATAGTAATGAAGAGGAAGAAAATAATAAACATACAAGCAGGAATCAATGAAATATAATGAATAAAATTGAGAAAAATTAAGAAAACTAATATGTTTTTTAATGAAATTGATAATATCAAATGGGTCTCTACAATTTATCTAGAAAAAGAGGGTGCAAGATCTCAACATCAAGAATGCAAGCACATCATTACAGATCTGACAGGATCTATTAAAAGACTAATAAATAAATCATGTAGCCAACTTTATACCTATAAATTTGACAACTTAAATGACAAATCAAAGCCCATTCAGGGAGAATTAGATAACCTGAATCACCTTATATCAATCAAAGACATTGAATTTGTGGTTAAAACCCTTGTCAGAGAACTTCGGGTCCAGATGTTTTTACTGGTGAATTCTACCAAACATTTAATCATTTAAGGAAGAAATAACACCAATTCTAAAACAAATCCTTCTAGAAACAGACCAATAGCTCTCATGAACTTAAACATACAAGTCCTTAACAAAGTATTAGCAAGGCAAATGCAGCAATATAAAATAAAGGACAAAACATGACCAAGTGAAGTTGATCCTGGGAAAACAACATTGATCAAATACCAACTAAAGCAATTCTTCATATTAACAGACTGAAAAAAAACAACAACAACATTGAATCATCTCAGTAGATGCAGAAAAAGATCTTGATGCAGGTCAATATCCATTCACAGTGAAGGCATGAAAGTAGGAGAGGAAAAAAGACCTCTCAGCAATCTAGGAATAGAAAGGAACTGCCTCAACCTGAAAAAAAGTCCAAGAAAAGCCTACAGCTAATACCAGCCAATGGTGGGGTCAGCAGGTAGTGTAGTAGTTAAGGCATTGCACTCCCATACCGTCGACCATGGTTCAAGTCCTGGATCCAGCAGCTTGAAACTCATGCCAGGCACAAGTGTATGTGTGCATGCCCAAAGTCCCGAGAGAAGAATGGAGGAAAAGGGACTGTGGTGTGGCCATCCCTCCTTGGGGGTGGTTTCTTACTTTTTCTCCCTCTGTTTCTCTCTGTGTCTCCAGCAAGCACAAACACCCTACAGCAAAAAATCTCTCTTAAAACAAACAAACAAAAAACAGCAAATGGGACCAGCAGTTAGCGTAATGGCTATGTCGCTGGACTCCCATGTAGTCGACCGCGGTTCGCGTCCCGGACCCGGTGGCTTAAATCTCACGCCAGGTGCGTGTGCGTGAGTACCCAAGATCCCAAGAGGAGATCGGAGGAGAAGGGATTGCAGCATGGCCATCCCCCCTGGGGGGTGATTTCTCGCTTTCTGTCTCTCTGTCTCTCTCTGTTTGTCTGGCGAGCACACGCACCCTATAGCAAAAACCTCTCCAAAAAAAAAAAAAAAGCAAAACAGCAAATCATGAATTATAAATGTTACTCTTGCTAAGATCAGGAAAAAGACAAGGATGTCCACCTTCATTATTTCTATTCAGCTTGAATGGGCAGGACTTACCATTAGACAGGGAAAACTAAAAGAAGTAAAACTGTCTTTATTTGCAGACTACATGATTTACTATTTAGAAAATTTTCAGTAATTTCCTACCCTCCCACACACATACAAATAAAACTCTATTTACTATAATAGAACTATAAGTTAGTTTAGTAAGACTGAAAGTAAGATATAAGCTTAATAAATAAAAAATAATTTTTGGTTTTTAGTTTCTTTCTTTCTTTCTTTCATGAGAGAGAGAGAGAGATGGGTACCCTTGGCAAAAACATGGACCCTACAAGAGCTTTGACAGGGTTTTGCCATGCCTCAATCCTCCCCCAAGCCTCCTAACCAACCAGGATCTGAACTCATGCCTATACAGCTTTAGTGCAAGGCAGCAGCACTCTATTGCCTGTGCTTAGGCCAAAAAAAAAAAAAAAAAAAAAACCAATTATATTTTTACATACTAGCTAGAAATAATGGAAAGTCTTTGAAGATACTATTTAAAATAGCATAAAAATATCAAATTACTGGGGCTAGCAGGTGGTGCAGTGGTTAAGGCACTGGACTCCCAGATGGCCTACCACAGTTCAAGTTCTGGACCTAGCAGCGTAAAGATCATGCTGGGCACATGTGTATCCAAGCCCAAAATCCCAAGACAAGAATGCAGGAGAAGGGATTGCACCATGACCATCCCCTCAGGGGGTGATTTTTTATTTTTTCCTTTCACTGTCTCTTCTGTCTCCCTCCAGCAAGCATACACACCCTATGGCAAAAAAAAAAAAAAAAAAAAAAAAAAAAAAAGGTCAGAGATAAATTCAATAAAATACATGCAAAACTTGTACACTAAAAACTACAAGATATTACTGAGACAAATTAAAGAAGTTTGAAATACATAGGATGAGATACTGTGTTCAATACTATTAAATGTTAATAATCCGCAGTGATCGAGATACAAAGCCATCTTAGCTAAGACCCAGAAAACTTTCTTTTTTTTTTTTAAATAAAAATGGACAAGCTGATTCCAAAATTTATATATAAATTTAAAGGACTTACAACAGGCAAAGTAATTTTACAGAAGAACAAATTTGACGGCTCATACTAGGCCTGATTTCAGAACTTATTATAAAACTACTGTAATGAAGACACATGATACCACCATAAGGACAGACAGGCATATAGACCAACAGGACAAAATAGAAAGCTCAGAAATAGACCCACTCTCATACATAGTTATTTAATTTTCCACGAAGGCACAAAAGCAATCCAATGCAAAATGTAAACTCTTTACAACTAATGGTGGTAGAACAACCAGTTCTGTGTATGGAAAGAAATGAATCTTGATCCTTTTCTTATATGACACAGAAAAATTTGAGATTGGCTAAAAATCAAAAACTGAGCACTAAAACTATCAAATTCTAGGAGATTATTTACAACCTTCAGTTAGGCAAACATTTCTCAAATAGGACAAAAACCAAGCACAAATCATTAAAGAAAAAAAAAATTGGACTTCACTAAAATTAACAATGGGTGAGTCCCCTGACTGAGGTGTTAAAGGAGTCAGATTGCACATAGCCAATTGTAGTTCAAATCCTGGCCCCTGTGGCTTGTATGTATATACATACACTCCAAGCATATATATATGCATACCTAAAAATCCTGATAGGATGGAGAAATGGAGGAGACAAGATTGTGGCATGACCTTTATTCACTGGGAGCTTTCTTTCTCTCCCTCCCTCTCTCTCTCACACACACACACATGTGCACGCACCCTCTGGCTAAACTTTTGATTCTTGAAAGACTATTCAGAAAATGAAACTAAGCCACAGACTGGGAAAAAAACTGTGAAAGGTATTTGATAAAGAACTTAGGGCAGAAACACTTGACAGATACAAGAATGTAAATTGCTCCATTTAAAATGATACATTTATCGGGACCAGCAGTTAGCGTAATGGCTATGTCGCTGGACTCCCACGTAGTTGACCGCGGTTCGAGTCCCGGACCCGGCGGCTTAAACTCACGCCGGGCGCGTGTGCGTGCGTGCCCAAGATCCAGAGAGGAGAATGGAGGAGAAGGGATTGCGGCGTGGCCATCCCCCCTGGGGGGTGATTTCCTGCTTTCTATCTCTCTGTCTCTCTCTGTCTGTCTGGCGAGCGCACACGCCCTATAGCAAAAACCTCTCCAAAAAAAAAAAAAAAGATACATTTATCAATATCCTTGATTTGATTGTCACATATGGCATGCATACTTTGAAAAACCATGTTATGTGCTATAGAGATGTGTAATGATTAAATGTGAATAAGAAATCATAAAACTACCAAAAACAAGTGAATTTGTATCCAGGATATATTAAGAATGTCTACAATCAATAAGAAGAATACAGATAACACAAAGCAATGATAAATGTTTAAGATGATGGGGATATTAATTACCATCTATTTTTCTAAATAAGTCGATAAGTTAGCCATCATCTCACATTCTATTTATGTACTGAAAAATCACACTGTATCCCATATATATGTACAATTATTATGTGTCAATTAAAAAAATTTTTGAATGGGCAAAAGATTTAAACAAGCATTTAACAAAGAAGATATAAAAATAGAAAATAAGCACATAGAAAGAGAAATGTCAGCATTGGCCAAAAGAGAAATATAAATCAAAACCACTATGAGATACTCCTACATACCCCTTAAAATTATTAAAATGAGGGACCAGCAGTTAGCATAATGGCTATGTTGCTGGACTCCCACGTAGTCGACCGTGGTTTGCGTCCAAGACCTGGTGGCTTAAACTCACGCCGGGCGCGTGTGCGTGCGTGCCCAAGATCCCGAGAGGAGAATGGAGGAGAAGGGATTGCGGCGTGGCCATCCCCCCTGGGGGGTGATATCTCGCTTTCTATCTCTCTGTCTCTCTCTGTCTGGTGAGCGCACGCGCCCTATAGCAAAAGCCTCTTAAAAAAATTATTAAAATGAAAGTGACAGATAATACTAATTCTTACTACCAGAATGTAGTAAGAATGTGGAATAAATACTGTTTTCACATAACGCTGTAGGAAATGTAAAACAGTAAGGTCACTTTGCAAAAGAAAGTGGCCATTCCTTATAAAGCTAAGCATAGATTCTCTATAGGGATCAGCAATTCTACTCCTTGGTATTTACCCAAGAGAAATGAAAGCATATGTCTACAGAACAACTTGAACACTAGTGTTTTTAGCTGCTAATTTCATAATAGTGAAACACCAAAAGCATCCTAAGTGTTCAAGAATTGATGAATAGATAAGCAAATGGTGACCTATTCCTAAAATGGAATATTACTCAGTGATGAAAAGGAATGAACTACAGATACATTCAAGACTAGGGCTGCATTTCAAAAGCATTATGGTAAGTGAAAGAAGACAAACATGAGACTATATGCTGTATTATTTCATTTATATGTCATTCTAGAAGAGGAAAATGATAGTGACAAAGCAAATCAGTTGGGGAGAGGAGGCAGTTAATGACTGCAAAGAAGCATGAGGGAACTTTTGAAGATGACGGAAATATTCTCTATTTTCATTGTGGTGGTAGTTCTGTGACTTTATACATCTGTAAAAACCCATCACATTGGGACCAGCAGTTGGCGTAATGGCTATGTTGCTGGACTCCCATGTAGTTGACCACAGTTCGAGTCCCGGACCCGGTGGCTTAAACTCACGCCAGGCACATGTGCATGTGTGCCCAAGATCCCAAGAGGACAGATAAACAAAACCTGAAAGAATTTACTAGCACCAGACCAGATCTCCAAGAAATTCTCAAGGGAGTGATATATCAGGAAATTTAATTACAGACACACAGAAATAAGAGTTCAAAAATTAAGAAAATGGCCAACTTAATTGTAGGGACAAGTTTAGAGTTGAATATTATATCCCAGAATTTAATCAGAAAAGTCAAACCGCAACAGAAGATTAAGTACATGAGACTGAATGGGTGAAATAGAATTTTATGACTTTTGACTAAAACATTGCTGATTTTCTTGTAGTCTTTGTTTTCTGGTTTTAAGGATTTGTGTCCTGTCATGAGATGTCAATAGATTCATGCACCTACAAAAAAATAAAAAGATCCCGAGAGGAGAATGGAGGAGAATGGATTGTGGCATGACCATCCCCCTGGGGGGTGATTTCTTGCTTTCTGTCTCTCTGTCTCTGTCTGTCTGGCGAGCACACACACCCTATAGCAAAAACCTCTCAAAACAAACAAACAAAAAACAAACAACAACAACAACAACAAAAAACACATCACATCAGGGGCCAGCAGTTGGCATGGTGGACTTCCACAATTCAAGTCCTGGACGTGGCAACTTGAAAATCATGCCAGGCACAGGTGGTTGCATGCATGTCCAAAAATCCTGAGGGGAAAATGGAGAAGAAAGGATTGCAGCATGGCCATCACCCCTGGGGGATTATTTCTCACTGTCCCTCTCTCTGTTTCTCTTTGGTGAGTGCAAGCACCCTATTAAAAAAACCTAATGTCTGGTCCCATTAAATACTTAAAAGGGTGCGTTTTGTTAAATGTAAATTATATATATCAATAAAAAAAATTAAAGCAATTTATCTCAGGGATCCTTAAGTGACTATTAGTATTTTTAGAATTCAGCATATACATATAATGATAATGTACAAAATGTCTATGATCATAATGTGAGGTAGAGGACAGAGATCAACTCTCCATCATTGCAGAGAGTAAATCAGAGGCTTCGAGAGGTCAGCAGTGGAATATGACCTAGATGGCTGACTTCACAGAGGAAGAGACTTTCAAAAATCCATGGGAAAAGGGGATTTACAGCTTATTTTGGTGCAAAAATATATTTTGAAATCCATCCCATTTTTTTCATAATATGCATTCTCCATGAACATACTGAAGACCCCTTGGGCTTCCCTAAGATATAGTTCTATTCCTCACGGTAGAGCTTTCTCAAGTGTTCCCTCCTCTATTAAGCATTCCCTGACAGCCCATCCTCTGAGAGCTGACCACTCCTAGTCATGCCCCACTGGAGCATGTTCCCTGGATTCCATGATATGCCATTGCCTGTGTCCTTCATTGTCTCTCTCTCTCCCATCAGCTTTCGTTTCCTAATAAGAGGAGGGATCCTTCCTCATTCACCTCAGTATCCATCCTCTTTGAATTCAGGAATGTTTGTGAGGTAGGGACCAGCAGTTAGCATAATGGCTATGTCACTGGACTCCCACGTAGTTGACCGCGGTTCGAGTCCCAGACCCGGTGGCTTAAACTCACGCCGGGCGCGTGTGCGTGCGTGCCCAAGATCCGGAGAGGAGAATGGAGGAGAAGGGATTGCTGCATGGCCATCCCTTCTGGGGGGTGATTTCTCGCTTTCTGTCTCTCTGTCTCTCTCTGTCTGTCTGGTGAGCGCACGCGCCCTATAGCAAAAACCTCTCCAAAAAAAAAGAAATGTTCGTGAGGTCAACCACAACACTGTACAGAGGCCACCAAGATCACAGTGAACAAAATCTACAAAGTAGTTTTATGCAAGATGTATGAATGTTTATTCATATGCAATTTGTCATCTTTATCCTGTCTCAGTCCACTATGGCTACTATAACAAATACCACAAATTGTGTGCCTTAACAGTAACAGAAACTGGTTTCTCACACTTCTGAATTGGAAAGTCTAAAATCACGGCCCTAGAGACTCAGTCTAGTAATGGACTGCTTTCTGGCTCATAAATGGTGCCTTTTTACTGTGTCCTCATAAGGCAGGAGGAAGAGCAAGGCCATTCTCAGAGGCCTCTTATAAGGGCACTAATCCAACTCATGAGGGCTCCACCCATATGACCTAATCACTTCCCCAAAGTCCCATCTCCTAATACCATCACCTTGGGGGTCAGAAAGTTTTACAAATAAATTCGTGGGAAAGGCCATAAACATTCAAACCATACAAACTCTCAACAAACGGAGCAAAAGGTTAAAAACCTATCTCAGTAAGGGCGTTCCTGGGGTAGTGAGGGCACAGAAAGGAGAGGGCTACATTAACTGATTTTCTAAAATCAAACTGGATGCTGAGATGGGAAGAAACACTGCCCCAGGGACAGACAGTCTTCTTAGGGCTTGAGCTTTTTCCTCCAGACTTTTGCAGGGAAGCAGGTCACTAGAGAGAGGAAGTCCAAACTGTGGGAAAGTCAGAAGTTCTTGAATTGAATAGACTCTCAAGACCTCACTTACACTCCAAGACATCAAACATGAGCTGAGTCTAAACACATCTCTCCTCCCTACTTCCAGGGATATGGGCAGGCCAGGCCTGACTGCAACAACTTCCCCGCGCCCACCCCAAGGGCTGCTGAGCTCCTCCAGCTGCTCTTGGGCAACAGCCCACAGTCCCTCATAGAGATTAACTATGTGTGTTCTTCTCGAATTCAGATGCAGAATTCTTAATCACCATAGAATGGAATGAGGGGATAGGGCCTTGAAAAGGTGACTAGGTTGGGAGAGGAGAGATCTCAGGAATGGGAATAGTGATGGTCCTTATAGAAAGAGATCCCAGGGAATTGCCTCATCCCTTCTCCACATGAGGAAAAGGGTGCAATCTATGAACTATAAAAAGGGCCCTCTCCATACACCAAGCCTACCAGTACCTTGATCTTGGACTTTCCAGCCCTAGAACCATGAGAAACACATTTCTATTGTTTATAATCTACCAGTCTATGGTATTCTGTTATAGCAGCCTGGATGGACTCAAGCAGAACAGCAACCCAAACTTCAGGACAGCTCAGAAGCAGTCACTGTGGCCTACTCCCAACCTGCCTGCCTTCCAGACTGCATTTGACAAAAAACAATATGAGTGGAGTGTCTTTTCTAAGAATTAACTCTAATTTTCCAACATCATTGGTCCCAAAGCAGGAAAAGCAACATCTTAATCTAATGGAATGAATTGCTCATAGAGGAATTCCAAAAATCTGGGGTAAGAAAAAAATCTTCATACCTCAAACTCCTTGCTCTCTGCCAAGGTTAATCCTGTCTAAGAGAACAAGTCATGGGGATGCACAGCCCTAGGGTCCTAGATCTGACCACCACAGCCTTCCAAATCTGACTACCACCAGACAAGAGAGACCATCCCTTCTGTATAAATATGAAATGGCCTTAAAATCATATAGCACTAAACAAAAACATCACATAGCACTAGAACTGGAAAAGGGCTTAGGGAGCATCTACTTCATGCTGTAGGTGATAAAAGGGAGGCTTGAAAAACTGGGTGACTCGCCCAGAGACAGTAGAGAGAGAGTGACAGAGCTGGTTCTGACCTCAGGGTTCCCAACCATCCTCCAGCTTCCTTGACAACCTGACATTATCCACCCCTTCCAAGATGCTCAGCCCAGGCTGGAACGTGGTGACAGCCACAGGGCTAATTTTAGTATTCAAAGGCAATTAGGGGAGAGCTGACAAAGGATTCTTACACTGATATGTGATATTAGGTATTGTACACTAGCTCAGGAGACCTTGATCAGGCCTGAGCTTTAGTCAAATTGCCCCTGGAAGATGTAGGATCCCTGAACTGTGATGTGTACAGTTTGGTGAGCTGGGACTGAGAGTTCTGCATGGTGGTAAGATGATTCCTTCCCTGCTCCTCTCATAAAACCCAAACCTACAAACCAACTGGATAAAGCTACCTCCCCTCCATTGGCCCATCGCCCTGTTCCAACCACTCTGGCCTCCTTCTCCAACTCGGGACCTTTGCCTAGGCAGTTTCTTCTCCCTGGAGGCTCCACACATTCACATGACTCACTCCCTCACCTCCATCATGTATCTGCTCAAATACCATCTTCTCCAGGGGGTGATCCTTGACTACAATCCATCTACCTCCCCTGATCTTTTTTTTTTTTTTATAGCACTTTTCACGTTCAAATACACATGCTTAAATTGATAATTAATTAAAATTTAAACTCAGTTCCATAAGATTGAGAACTCAATACTTCATTTGACCAGCCACATTAAGGTACCTGTTATGGCTACTGGCTCTGTCAGGAAGTACAGATATATAACATTTCCATATCACAGAAAGTTTCATTGGGTAGTACTGATTTAGAAACACGTTGGTTTTTCCTCTGAACTTGGGATAAAGCAGTAAGTGGTTGGAAATGGTGCAGACAAGTGCAGGCAGGAACAGCTAGAGATCACAACCTTGCAGTGGTGCAGCAGTGGTGCAACACACTGCAATGCTCGACCCACAAGGGAAGATCCCAGGTTCATGTGCTGAGGTTTCCCTGTACACGCCATGTGTGAAGGCATGTGCCTGCGATCCAGGCTAGCTGAGTCTTGGGGTGGGTCAAGGCATAAAGAACCTGATGGAGGTGTCTTCCTCCACTTCATGAAGAAATACATGTTTAAATAAGCAGTTTTTTTCTTTAAGTACAGTAATCCTCCCTATCTGTAGTTTTACTTTCAGATACTTCAATTACAGTCTACCACAGCCCAAAAATACTAAATGAAAAATTCCAGAAATAAGCAATTCACAAGTTTTAAATTGCATACTGTTCTAAGTAGCATGATGAAATATTATACCATCATGCCCTGCCCTGCCTGGGTCCTGAATCATCCCTTTCCCTTTGTCCAATATGCCCACACTGTATATAGTATTCACCCTTAATCGCTTAGCCATCTCAGTTATCAGATCAACTACAGCAGGGGTACCTAATCCCCAGACCACGGACAGTAACTCGTCCATGGCCTGTTAGGAACCAGGCCACACAGCAGGAGGCGGCCAGGAGAGAACAGGCGAAGTTTCATCTGTGTTTACAATCGCTCCCCATCGCTTGCCTGTCTGAGCTCTGCCTCCTCTGCTGTCAGATCAGTGGCAGCATTAGATTCTCATAGGAGACCCCAGAAGGGACCATCAGCATATAGGGAAACAAGTTCAGGTTTCCCACTGATGCTGTATTATAGCAAGTTACATAATTATTTAATTATATCAAACGATGTAATAATAACTAAAATACAATGCACAATAAATGTAAGGCACTTGAATCATCCTGAAACCATCTCCCCACCATGCCCTGGTCCATGGAAAAATTCTCTTCCACAAAACTAATCCCTAATGCCAGAAAAGTTGGGGACTGCTGGACTATAGCATATCACAGTGCTTATGTTCAAGTGACCTTAATTTTACTTAATAATGGCTCTGATGTGCCAGAGTAGTGAAGCTGGCAATTCAGATATGCCACAAACAAGCTATAAAGTGCTTCCTTTAAATCAAAAGGTGACTATAGTCTCAACTAAATATGGGGAAAAAACGTTTGCTATGGCATATTGTTACAATTATTCTACTTTCTTATTGTTATTGCTAATAATCTCTTACTGTGCCTAATTGATAAACTAGTCTGTATTGTAGGTATGCCTGTATAGGGTAACATAGTATCTGCTACTATCCATGGTTTCAGGCACCTGCTGGGAAGACATCCCCTTAGGATATGAGATACTACTTTAGTTAGACAAGGAGGTAGGACTTTGAATTCAGCAAATCACAAGGCTAAAGTCGTTATGATTAATTAACACCCTACCTCCAAATCATACTTAGGTTTTTTAAAAAGTGTTATTACTTTTTAAAGTCTATTCATTTATCTCTTCCACAAACAAGAATAACAGAGAGAAAGAAAATCCGCAACAGGGTCCTGACATCACCATCCCCCAGCTGTCAGGCAGCCCTGGGCCATGAGCACATGCATGCGGGCATGTTCAGGGAAGTCTCTGTGCAAACCCAGAACCTTTCCTCGAGGGACTGCCTTACAGAGCATCGTGCTCCCACTGCACCACCCCCTGGCTCCTGATATTATATACTTTTTGAGGCATAATATACAATAAATGTACAGAGCTTAAGTGTTCAAATTGATTAATTCTGTCAATGGTAACATCTGTATAATCATCTCCAAAACAAAATATAGAACATTTCCATTATCCCAGAAAGCTCAATCATATTTCTTTTTCAACCCATTGCAATAACTTTCTGACTTCAATCACATACATTAATTTCTTCTATTCTTGAATTTTATATAAATGGAATCATACAGTGTGTAATTTTTTTTTTACTTGCTATAGGGCACATGAACTCACCAGACAGAGACAGAAAGGGAGAGAGAAATTAAGAAATTAAGAAAGCATCCCTCAATGGACAGGTTCATAACACCACCTCATTGAGGATGGTCATGCCTCAGTCTCTTCTCCTCCATCCTCTCAGGATTTTGGTCACACACACACACACACACACACACACACACAGCGTCTAGTGTGTTTTTAAAGCTGCCAGGTCTGGGACTTGAACCACACAGTTAATTGACCATGTGGGACCCAGTCATATTAACCACTCTGCCACTGGCTGGTCCAGCATATATGTTTTTCCAATCTAGCCTCCCAACACAATGTGTTTTGTTTTGTTTTGTTTTGTTTTAAATTGTAACTATGTGGTGGCACTTATCAGTAGCTTGTTCTATACCTTCCCTCAGTCTTATTCTAGTGAGTTGGAATAGAGGAATAGAAAGAATAGAATAGAATAGAATAGAATAGAATAGAATAGAATAGAATAGAATAATAGAAGAACAAATAAAAATATAGTGACTTGTTACATAGCCCACCCTGAGGAAGGTATTGCGGTGATTTGTTACTTTGGTTTTGGTTTGGTTTTGTTTTGGTTTGGTTTGGTCAGAGGGTACCTGCACTTCCCAGAGAGAGACAGAGAGAGGGACCCCCCCCTCATGGGGTGTAGTCATGCTGCAGTGCTTTTCCTCTACCTCTCCATCCTGTCAGGACTTGGGGCACATGCATATGCCCAGTCAGTGCCAGAACCCAAATCACATGGTTAGCCATGTAGAATCCAGCTCCCTTACCCACAAGACCATAGGGCCAGGCCCCTTATAAATGGCTTTATATAATCCCATCTAAGTGCCTCTTGCTGACACAAGGTTGTTTTATTTAGGTTCTTGATGGATGTGGGCAATTGTTGATGCAGGAAACAGGGAAAGAAATAGAAGGGAAGCTGCTGGGGCATAATATTCTCCCCTTATACTTAAGAGATCATCCACCCTCAGGAGAGCTATATCTTCAGGTGGAAATAGAATGAAATGTGCTGAGGGGCAGGAGCTAGCGGAACTCTCCCATCAGGGTCTTGACAGCCTCTAAGAAGGCTGGGCCAGTCATCAGGCAAGACCTTGGCTGTCAAGATGCCTCACTGCAATTTCTACCTTCTCCAACTTGCCAGACTCAAAGTGAATCCCACCCTTTCTTACCAGCATGCCCACCAATATCCTATACTCCAAAATGGAGGCAAAAGTCTGAGCTAACATCTGGAAATCCAATTCCATCTTTGGATTGGTTCTCATCTTCATATGCAATAGGCAACCTTTTGTTCTAGCTGGTCATCAGCCAACAGCAGTGTGCATCATTGTGACCCTGTCTTTGTCCCCCTGCTACCACCCCCACTTTTCCACACAGCTTATTCTCAGAACTTTTAGTCACAGTGTCACCCACAGGAAAACCTTGTGGAGACATAAATTTGTTTTTCTGCATTGCCAGTTGTCCTCCTCCTTAAAGTATTAAGCTTATTTCTTATCAGAGGTGATACCAGTGGTGGCCACTCCAGGTCACAACAGACTGTGGCCACTAACACCAGACAGAAGCCTTAGGCCCACCCCTTCCCCCAAAGGCCAGCACTTTCCTTTTTCATAAGGTGTGTGACAGCAAGTGGGGAATATGGAGGCTCTCTTGCTTATGCCTGCAAAAAGGCGTCCTTTGCCTTCCTAATGAGGACAAATTTCAAACCATTCTGACACTACATGTGTTAGCGTATTACCCAGGGAAATGCTAGTGCCAGCTGAATAATAAATGAGTATCGATTTATGGCCCCAGGTGAAATTAAAACAGTCACTCTCATCCTCAGAACTTTTCATCACCACACTCCCCCCTCAGCAGATGAAAAAAGCCAGCAGATGGGGAGGAAATTATGCCAGGCACAAGTCCTCAATTTCCCCTGGTTATTAAATTATATTGACAAATTGCCGTGAATTCACATTCGATGGCTTCACAATTTCTAAATTAGCATCAGACATTTTGATGTCGGGAGGGTCAAGAGTTGAGTTTAGATAAGCAGGGAAGCAGCCAGCCATTCGCAGCCAGTGGACACAGAGGCCAGCGGGGCTTCCGGGAAGAGCATGGAGCCCTCGACATCTGCGGGCCAGGCTGGCCACCCTGACAGGGGGGCCTGCCCTGTGTTGTACAGAAAGCAGTGCTCCATGGTCACAGAAACTGAGGTTGGCAGAGTCACAGGACACCTCCAAGGAGGACAGAACATCAGCTAAGGTGCCACAACTGCAGCAGGGGCAAAAAGGGCACTCGGAGGTGCTGGTGCCGTGCCAAGGTGCAGCCTGCTTCTGCTACATAAGCTTCAGACTGCTGCTTTCTGATACCAGATAAGGAACGCGCGAGTCAGGGACAAGCACTCTCATCCCTGAACCTGGCCATGGAATCTGAGACGACCCCCGCCTCCCAGTATGGTCAGGGCAAACAGCTAGTCAGGGAGGTTGAAGGCATTTAAACTCCCATCTGTCTGACCTCAAATCCACCACTCTTAAATCTAAAAACTGTGGGATGTTCTCCTTCTCATGTTGCCCGATGGCCCTGGATTTCAGTTTTTGCCAAACAAAAAGAAAAGAACAAATAATTCATAAGGCTAAAAATAGCCTGTCATATATTTGAAAATGCCTTAAATATATGTTATATATATGAAAATACTGTAGTCCTAATCAGATAGGACTCCAGTTAAAGATGGTGGAATGAGGGAACCAGCAGTTAGCGTAATGGCTATGTCACTGGACTCCCATGTAGTCGACCGCGGTTCGCGTCCCGGACCCGGTGGCTTAAAAACACGCCGGGCGTGTGTGCATGCGTGCCCAAGATCCCGAGAGGAGAATGGAGGAGAAGGGATTGCGGCGTGACCATCCCCCCTGGGGGGTGATTTCTCGCTTTCTGTCTCTATGTCTCTCTCTGTCTGGCGAGCGCACATGCCCTATAGCAAAAACCTCTCAAAAAAAAAAAAATGGTGGAATGAACACACACATTTAGCTTCTGTAAGCCCACGCAATAGCACCACAGGGATTATTTAAGGCATGAACCCACCAGGACTGAGAGGAGAGAAAGACAACAGCCACACAATTGTATGAGCTGGAAAAGTGGACAGAGGAGTGGTAGCCACCTTCCTGGAGCAGGGATTGGTACAGTCCTGAGGCGGAGAGAGGGGGTGGACAAGCACAATTTCAGAACAGACCTCTCCCACCCTCTACCCTCGAAGGCTCAGGATCACTGCAACCAGGCACAGCTCAAACAGAGGGGAAAGAGGTCAGACTAAAAGCAGGATGATTAGATTGGGGCCAGCAGAGGGCGGGCTGGTAGAGGACTCCCACATTGCCAACCGTGGTTCAAGTCTTGGACCTGGTGGTTTCTTTCTCACTGTCTCTCTATGTCTCTCTCTAGTGAGCCCGTGCCTTATAGCAAGTTTAAAACTGAAAATAATAATAAATTTAAAAATTTTAAGAGAAAGAGATTTTTGCTACAGGGCACATGTGCTCACTGGAGAGACAGAGAGAGACACGGAGACAGAAGAGAGAGAGATCACCCTGCAGGGGGATGGCCACATCATAATCCCTTCTCCTCCATTCTCCTCTCAGGGTCTTGGGCAAACACACACATACATGTGCCCAATGTGAGTTTTAAGCCACCAGGTCTGGGACTCAAACCATGGTCGACTATGTGGGAGTCAAGTGACATAACCATTACACCACCTGCTGTTCTCTAATTAAAATACTTCTTTTGCAAAAAGGAATATTAATTGACGATGTCTTGAAGAAGCCCAGACCACCTTCACCAGTGCTCAGAATATAGTGACTGCTGGGACCAGCAGTTAGCGTAATGGCTATGTTGCTGGACTCCCACGTAGTCGACCGTGGTTCGAGTCCCGGACCCGGCGGCTTAAACTCACGCCGGGCGCGTGTGCGTACGTGCCCAAGATCCCGAGAGGAGAATGGAGGAGAAGGGATTGCGGCGTGGCCATCCCCCCTGGGGGGTGATTTCCTGCTTTCTATCTCTCTGTCTCTCTCTGTCTGTCTGGCGAGCGCACGCGCCCTATAGCAAAAACCTCTCAAAAAAAAAAAAAAAAAAAAAAGAATATAGTGACTGCTGTTCCCAGCAGGGGAGGACACACATTGACCACAGAAAACAAAATAAAGAGTCTCTACACTGGGCACACACAGAGCTCAGCTGCAGACAGAAGGTACTGCACTGAATGCAGGGGAACTAGGGGAGTTCAGCCACTGCCCTGGGAATATGCCCAGTCTGAGAGTCCAGAAGGAATGACTTTAAGTGTATAAAACAAAAGATAAACACTTACAAAAGAAACCAATTATATTAGCACACAGCGAATAGAAGATTTTTAAAAATCTGTGCTATGGGGAACGAGCAGTTAGCGTAATGGCTATGTCGCTGGACTCCCACATAGTCAACCAAGGTTCGCGTCCTGGACCCGGTGGCTTAAAACTCACGCCGGGCGCATGTGCATGTGTGCCGAAGATCCCGAGAGGAGAATGGAGGAGAAGGGATTGTGGCGTGACCATCCCCCCTGGGGGGTGATTTCTCGCTTTCTGTCTTTATGTCTCTATCTGTCTGTCTGGCGAGTGCACATGCCCTATAGCAAAAACCTCTCCAAAAAAAAAAAAAAAAATCTGTGCTATGGTAATAAAGTGCTTATAAATTAATGCATTCAAATCTCTCATAAATCTAATAGGTATACTAGTTTTAAGTTATTATAAGCACAAATAATATTTTGAGGAACCTGTCAAAACTAATATTAGATGAAAGTATCTAATTTTATTGGTAACAAAGTCACAAGTACTCTAATGTTACTAGTCTGGTTGATGGCATAATTTTTTTTTTTTTTTTTTTTTTTTTTTTTTTTTTTTTTTTTGAGAGGTTTTTCGCTATAGGGCGTGTGCGCTCGCCAGACAGACAGAGAGAGACATAGAGACAGAAAGCGAGAAATCACCCCCCAGGGGGGATGGTCACGCCGCAATCCCTTCTCCTCCATTCTCCTCTCGGGATCCTGGGCACGTACGCACACGCGCCCGGCGTGAGTTGTAAGCCACCGGGTCCGAGACGCGAACCGCGGTCGACTACGTGGGAGTCCAGCGACATAGCCATTACACTAACTGCTGGTTCCCAATGGCATAATTTTGTGACTGAAAAACAATGCTGAATTTCAGATAGAGACTAAGTGGAAAAAAGAAAAAGACACTTAAAAAAAAAAGAAAGAAAGAAAATTTTTTGCCCTAGGGCACACATGCTCACTAGAGAGAGTGGGTAGGGGGTGGGGAGTAAGAGGGAAAGTGATAAATCACCCCTCAGGGGGGATGGCCATGCCACAGTTCCTTCTCCTCCACTCTCCTCCTGGGATCTTAGGCACACACAGCCACGTACCCACCATGATTTTCAAGCCATTGGGTCCAGGACTTGAACTGTGGTTGGCCATTTGGGAGTCCTGTGATATAACCACTATGCAATCTGCTGGCCCCAAGCCACATTATTTTTCCCAATTCAAGTTCATGGATCCCCTAGGTTCCATGCATTGACTTGACTGGCAGGTTAATCCCTGAACTAGAACTAAGATCACATATACTGGGCCAGCATATAGCACAGAGGTTAAGGCAGCTGGATCCCACATGCCTAACTACATGGTTAGAGTTCTGAACCCAGTGTCTTGAAAATCACACAGGGCACATGTATGTGCATGCATGCCCAAAATCTTGTGAGGAGAATGGAGGACAAGGGACTGTGGCATGGCCATCCTTCCTGGGAGTTGAGAGTGGTTTCTCACTTTTCCTCTTTCTCTCTCCATCTCTGACAAGCACTCTAGCAAAACCAAAAAAAAGAGAGATCATAGAAGACAAGTACCATCCACACACAATCATACATAAAAAGATTTTCAAAAAAGTTCATAGAAAACACATACATTTAAAAATTATGCATGGATGGGACCAGCAGTTAGTGTAATGGCTATTTCGCTGAACTACCATGTAGTCAACCGCGGTTCAAGTTCTAAACCCGGTAGCTTAAACTCACACCAGGCGCGTGTGCATGCATGCCCAAGATCCCGAGAGGAGAATGGAGGAGAAGGGATTACAGCATGGCCGTCCCCCTGGGGTGTGATTTCTCTCTTTCTGTCTCTCTGTCTCTCTCTGTCTCGCTGGCGAGCGCACGCGCCCTATAGCAAAAACCTCTCCAAAAAATATTATGTACGGATTTCAAAAATTTTTGTACCAAAATAAACTGATACTTTAATTCTATTTTTTCCACTAAATTTTTTTTTTTTTTTTTTTTTTTTTTTTTTTTTTTTTTTGGAGAGGTTTTTCACTATAGGGCGCGTGCGCTCGCCAGACAGACAGAGAGAGACATAGAGACAGAAAGCGAGAAATCACCCCCCAGGGGGGATGGTCACGCCGCAATCCCTTCTCCTCCATTCTCCTCTCGGGATCTTGGGCACGCACGCACACGCGCCCGGCGTGAGTTGTAAGCCACCGGGTCCGAGACGCGAACCGCGGTCGACTACGTGGGAGTCCAGCGACATAGCCATTACGCTAACTGCTGGTTCCCTCCACTAAATTTTTGATATCTCCTCTAAATATACTCAGATAGTCAATAATCACCAGACTTTTGGAAACTCATCTAGTATGAGAGACAGAGACCAAACAAATAGGAAAATGTCATTTGGTTAAAATGGTATGCAGAAAGAAAACTTCTAATTATCACTGACATCATCAGAAAGGAGATATATTATAACTGTCAGACAAAAAAAAAAGGATGTTATAAACAATAACAAAAAAAGAAAAAAGAAACTTCTTAGAATTTAAAAACGTAGTAATAGAAATTAACAACTCAATACAAGTATCAGAAGACAGAAAATCTTTCTTGGGAAGTAGAGCCAAAAGATGGAAAATAAAATACAGGAGGAAAAAGAAGAGACAATTAGAAAACCAAAACCAGTCCAGGAGACCTTATTTTGAAAAAACAGGAAGCCTAGAAACATGGAACAGAGAAAACAAGAGCGAAAAAAGAAAAGAAAAAGGAATTAATAAAATAATCTCAGAAACTCCCAGGATTTGAAGGACACAAGCTCCAAAGCAAAAGAGCTGAGTACTTAGCACTATGAAGGGGAAAAAACCCTTATCAAGGCTGACTCGATAATCGATATCCCAGAAGGTAAAGAAACTAATAAGGGTATTGATAATCTATTCCATGAGATCCTGGAAGAAAACTATCCAAATCTAGAGAGGTGTTCAAATATCCAGATCCAAAAGTACAAAGGACCCCTAATAGAATCAACCCAAGAAGATCTTCTCCAAGGCACATCATAACCAGATTGGCCAAATCCACAAAGACAAGATACTAAAATTGGCAAGAGAGAAATGTCAGGTTACTTATAAAGATTATCTCATCAGGCTAACATCAGATCTCTCTTTTTCTTATCAGAAAAAAAAATGTGAGAAGGAAAGTATGGGAAAACGTATTCAAAGTATGAGCTGAAAAACAGTTTCAACCAAGAATACTATACCCAGCAAGATTACCCTTCGTATGGGAAGAAAAGATAAAAAAAATTCTCAGATAAAAAATCCTGAAAGAATTGACCAACACCAGACCAGCTCTTCAAGAAGTTCTGAAAGGAATGCTCTACCAGGAAAACTAAAGACACACATACAGAAATAAGAGAACAAAAAGTAACCAAGAAAATGACCAACTTAATGCGAGGGAAAAGAAATATCAATAATAACATTCAATATTAACTTCCAGGATTTAAAGGGAAAGATCAGAGCATAGTAACACTGCAAATTCAACAGAAGAGAGATTAGTTACGTAAGACTGAAATAAAATTGGTGAAATAAAATTTTATGACTTTTGAGTAAAACATTACTAATTATTATTTTTTTTACTATGCTTTGCTTTCCCAATTTAAGGATTTTACTTTCTTTTGAGCTGTTGACAGGTTCAGCAATTGGTTAAAATGCTTTTTCGTTGTGTTTGTTTCTTTAAATGGAAATATAAACTTTTCTCCCTTCTTGACCCCTCTGGAATTGGAAAATACTTGGGAGTATTGTTATTTTGTGGCAGAATGGTTATTTGCATAATTTCAATAATACCTGCCGCTTTGCATCAGACATTGGAAATACTTGTTTTTGGACAGGGTTTTGACGAGAATGTCATATCTGAAGATTAAACCAGAAAACTTTGGAACTAAGGTAGATCTCAAGTAAGCCAACAGACATTCTTGGAAAGATGGCCTGGCACGATAAACAGTCCTGCCTGGCAGAGAGGATTAGAGAGGCTATTTGAAAGAATTTTTACCATAAAATAACCTGGACTTTTCCAGCCCAGCATTGTAATCAGCAGAAACTGCAAAAGCACAGCCACACCAGAGGACTACCTTGAGGAAGACTTTGAACGAAGTAAAAGAGACTGATCTTTCCTAGCAGATGGTATATCACAGAATACCTGGTAGGCAGGGCTGACTTGAAAAGGTTTCTGTGTGAATTGTGTGCTGGGTGTTTGCTTTTCAACAGTTTGAGTAGTTGACATGTAAATATTTTCTCAAAAATATTTAAAACCATACTGTCTTTGTTGTTATAGAGTCACAAACAAAATTATAACAACTATTTTGAACGTTATCTTTAAAATTCAGTTTTTTGAAATTTTGGAAGTTGTTTATTAGCTGTCAAGAACTATGGAGTATGAGCAAAAAATTTTTGATATGTAAAGTTTCTGTTTGCGGGGAAATGTAAAAACAAATAAATAAATGATAAAAAAAGACTAATGACTCAACTTTCAGAACACTGAGGACAAATAGAAGATTTCACAACTTAAGAGATTCCAGAGAGGAGATAAGACTTTTTCCCTTTTTTAAACAAAGGATTGGTTATTGGGATGGCAGTAGATATCTCAAAAGCAAAACTAGAAATTAGAAGGCAAAGGATGAATAACTTCACAGTTTGGGCACTAAACTCCACCCACACACACTACTATGTCAATTGTAAGGATAAAATACCAACTTTTTCAGACAGTAAAGGTAACAAAGACACTTGGTTTCCCTACTTCCAGAGGAAGTTCCTGGAGAATGCACTCCTCTAACACAACAAGCTGCAAAGACAGCCCAGGATCCAGTGAGCTACGACCTAAGAGAAAAGTGAAATGAATTCCCAGGATTCCAATGCACGAATCTCCAGGTGGCAACAATAGAGCTGACCAGAGCATGCCCTGCCCACACACGAACATGCGTGTAATTCACTTATAAGAAGACTCTTCAAAAGGTTCATTGAAAATACATTATGGAAAAATTATGCATAGACTTCAAAATTTCTTTACACCCAAACAAACCCATACTTCAATCCTGTGTTTCCACTAACTTTTTAAAGTCCCCTCATGTATTTATTAGTATCAATAATCACAAAACATAATGCAAGAAAGGAGATAAATCCTGTGAGTACAGAGCTCAGTTATGAATAACATTTCAAATCATGAAAATAATGTTGAATACTGACCTAAGCAAAGCAACAATGTAAATACACTGGAAGGACAGGAGTAATTAAACAATGAGGTTAAAGGGCCAAGCAGATGTGGTAAGTCACTAAACCATGCCTATAACTAAATATAAAGCATTAGCAACATGTGCATTTTCTTAGAGATAGAGTGGCTGAAAGAAAAGACAAAGGTTACCTTAAACATCAGTTTATAATAAGCCTCATAGCACAACAGTTTTTTCAAATCATACAGATGTCTAACTTGGATAAAAATAAAAACTAAATATAAAGAAAATATTTCAAGGGCAGTAATTTCTTAACAGTCAGAATTCAACCAAAGAAAGATAACCTGCAGGAGACATATATTTAGACACTTACTGCAAGGAATTGGCTTATGTGGTTGTGGGGGGCTGGCTAGACAAGTCCAAAGTCCACATGGCCAACCAGGAAGGGCCGGCTGGGACCCAAAGTACAAGCTGAAGCTGAGGTCCACAGGTAGACTTTCTTCCTCAAGGAGTCCTCAGTTCACTATGTAAGAGACTTCAACTGACTGGATCAGGCTCACCAAGATTACTAAGGAGAATCTCCTTTACTAAAAGCCAACTGATTATACGTGAACCACATCTACAAAATACCTTCAAAGCAGCACCTAGATTCAAGTTTATTTAAATGAGAGGGGATACCTGATTATCACACGAGGTGGCATATTTAAGCTAGTGGCCTGCTTCATGGAGTGGTTGCCCTGAAAACACTCACTGTTGGCGAGTCACTGAAGAATATGAATTGTTTCTCAGACTTAACAATATCAGGGCTCCATCAAAGAACTTAGATGGCAGAGTGTGGGTTAGGCCAGAACCTGAAAACCACACCTTACACCTAAAAAATTCCACATAGAAAGGCACTATAAAGAACATATGTCTTTATCAACTACCTTTACCAGCTCCTTTCATAAATGAATATTTTATCTCTCCTGTAGTTTAAAAACAAAACAGAAAATAATTAACATAAAACACCAACAGTTAAAACCAAAAATGAAAAATAAACAGAGGGCTATGAGGTGGCATAATGGTTACAGCGCTGGATTCCCACATGGTTGATCACAGTTCAAGTCCCAGGTCTGGCAGCTTAAAAATAATGCCAAGCATGTGTGTGTGTGTGCCCAAAATTCTGAGAGGAGAATGGAGAAGGGATTGCAGCATGGCTATCTCCCTGGGGGATTAGGGAGAATTTCTCACTTTCCCTCTCTCTGTCTCTCTTTCTCTGCCAAGCACACATGCCCTATGACAAAAACCTAAATAAATAAACAAAGTTCATTTACTTGCCCCCAGTTGAATGTGAATGAAATAGAAAGAAGGAATATTAAATTTGAAATGAGAACTTAAAGATACAGAGCTCAGAACTAGAAAGCAATCGATAGACTTCATATACTAAATCAAATGCAGGTTTTTAAAAAAGAGTGGTAATACATACAAACTTTTGTCAAGATAGTTTAAGAGCCAAAAAACGGCACAAATAATAATAACAATAAAATGGGACACAGAACTACAGATGGACTAGAGATTTTTCAGTCACGTAAGAGTAATATGAGAAACTTTAATGCATTAAATTTGAATACCCAAATAAAACAGGCAATTTTCTAGAAAACATTTTTTTTCTTTTTTAGAAAATTAAATAATGGGGACCAGCAGTTGACATAATGGATATGTCGCTGGACTCCCATGTAGTCGACCGCCATTCGAGTCCCAGACCTGGTGGCTTAGACTCACGCCGGATGCATGTGCATTTGTGCCCAAGATCATGAGAGGAGAATGGAGAAGGGATTGCGGCATGGCCATCCCCCCTGGGAGTGATTTCTTGCTTTCTGTCTCTCTGTCTTTCCCTGTATTTCTGGCAAGCACACGTACCCTATAGCAAAAACCTCTCCAAAAAAAAAGAAAAGAAAGGAACAAGAATTGTTTAAAAAACTAGGGGCCAGTAGATGGCATAATGGTTACATTGCTGGACTCCCATGTAGTCAACCACAGTTCAAGTCCCAGATCTGGCAGCTTAAAACTCACACAGAGTGTGTGTGCATGCATGCCCAAAATCTCAACAGGAGAAGGGACTATGGCATGGGTATCACCCCTGAGGGCATGATTTCTCACTTTCTGTCTCTCTGTCTCTCTGGGAAGCGCATGTGCCCGATAGCAAAAATCTCTAAAATAAATTTTTAAATTTTTTTCTTTTTGGAGAGCTTTTTTGCTATAGGGCATGTGCGCTCACCAGAAAGACAGAGAGAGACAGAGAGACAGAAAACAAGAAATCACCCCCCCAGGGGGGATGGTCACACTGCAATCCTTTCTCCTCCATTCTCCACTCGGGATCTTGGGCATACACGAGCACGTGCCTGGAGTGAGTTTAAGCTACCGGGTCCAGGACCTGAACCATGATCGACTACATGGGAGTCCAGCAATGTAGTCATTATACCATCTGCTGGTCCCAAATTTTTAAAAATTTACCAAAAATAACCTAAACTATAAAAATATTGTCTCTTCAAGAGACAACCTGCTTGGGACCAGCAGTTAGCATAATGGCTATGTCGCTGAACTCCCATGTAGTCGACCACAGTTCGAGTCCCTGACCAAGTGGCTTAAACTTACACTGGGCGTGTGTGCATGCGTGCCCAAGATCTCGAGAGGAAAATGGAAGAGAAGGGATTGTGGCATGGCCATCCCCCCCGGGGGGTGACTTCACGTTTTCCATCTCTCTGTCTCTCTCTGTCTCTCTGGCAAGCGCACGCACCCTATAGCAAAAACCTCTCAAAAAATAAAAAAATAAAAAAAGAGACAACCTGCTCAAGGGACCAGCAGTTGGTATCATGGCTATGTCACTGGACTCCCATGTAGTTGACCATGGTTCAAGTCCCGGACCCTGTGGCTTAAACTCATGCTGGGCGCATGTGCGTGCATGCCCAAGATCCCAAAAAGAGAATGGAGTAGAAAGGATTGTGGCGTGGCCATTTCCCTGGGGTGTGATTTCTCGCTTTCTGTCCCTCTGTCTCTCTCTCTCTTTCTGGTGAGTGCGCATGCCCTATAGCAGAAACCTCTCCAAAATAAAAAAAGAGACAACCTGCTCAGTAGTGTATCTAATTTATACGAAAACTTAAATGAATAACTAATTTTTACATTATAGCCAATAGATCAGCACAGAGAAAAAAAGAAAGAAAAGCTTTCTACCTGATTAGTAGCAGGACAGGTCCTCTTGACCAATGTCACTTAGAAACATACACGAAAAAAATCCAATATGAAATGTGAAGTTGAGACCAACAATGGAGTTTTAAAAAATAATACTTTCTAAGTAAATAGGGCTTCTTGGAAAATGCAAGAATGTCTTAGTATAAGAATATCAATTAATTAAAAATATTATCATCTTAAGGAAAAAGGAATAGCTCAAAAAATGCAGAAAAATTACTCAAAATTGAACACTTATTTATTATTTAAAATACAAGCAAACATCTTAGCACCCAGGAATGAAGAGTCTCTCCAAGACAATAGCAAATCATTTGTAGGGATGAAATTTAGAAGCACTCGTGGCAGTAAGAACCCACACAAGGGTGCATGATCCCACCTTACCATGCAACATCATATTGAAAGTCTTGGCTAATAAAAGAAAAATTATATATATATATATATATATATATATATATATATATATATATGTGTGTGTGTGTGTGTGTGTGTGTGTGTGTGTATATATATATATATATATATATATATAGAGAGAGAGAGAGAGAGAGAGAGAGAAAGAGAGAGAGAGAGAGAAATGGAAAGGAAAAAAAAAAACTACAGATAAACAAAACTAAAAACTTTTTAAAAGTCAGCATAGCAGGCAAGCAGGTGGCATGGAGGTTAAGACACTGGATCTCACATGGCTGACTACACGGTTTGAGTCCCGCATCAGTGGTGGGGGGTAGGTTTGAAAATCACACTGAGCATTTGTACATGTATCCCCAAAATTCCCAGAAGAGACTGGAGGAGAAGGAACTGTGGTGTGGCCATTCACACTGGAGGGTGATTTCTCACTTTCTCCGTCTCTCACTGGTGAGCAAAAAATACCCTACAGCAAAAAACTAAAAAAAAATAAAATAAAAAGTCAGCAAGGCTACAGGCTAACAAAATCAACCTCAAAATATTACTAGCTTTTAGCTTCTTTTCAGTAATACATTAGAAAATTAACTAAATATAAACACAAAATAATTATAACCCCCCCAAATTTAAAGAAATAACCATAGTAAAAAAATCTCATTAAGCAACTTTTTAAGAAACCCAAATGAAGAAAGATTAAATGGAAAGGAAATTCAATAGTTAAAACAAGTCAGTTCTCTCAATAATAAATTTAATGTAACCTCATATAATACCTACCTCAAACAGATTTTTACAAACTGACAAGCTGATTTTGAAATTCATATGGAACACTATAGGTGCAACATTAGTGAAAACCACTTTAGGGGCTGACTTTTTGGCACAGCAGTAAAGCTCATGAGAAGTCAGATTCTCCTCCCTATCTTCCTAGGATTCTGGAAATGCCTGGCGTGAGTTTCAAGACACTGGGTCTGGGACTTGGACTACGGTTTGGCATGTGGGAGTTCAGCACCGTAACAACTGTGCCACCTGCCGGCCCCAGGCACAAGTCACTTGTAGCAGCTCTCATCATTGGAAGAGCTTCCGCTCCACTGCTCTGCTGTACTAGAATGAACCGTGTGCACTATACAAACAGGAGTATTTTAGTCAGAGCTCGGGAAACAAAGAAAAAGCATTCAGTGTAATTCTCCTCAACTAAACAACAAAAATAAAAATGAAGACCATGTTCTCCATATTTTTACTTAGAGAACAAATAAAAAACTGTTTACCTTGAACTGTTAAATAAACACCTTCTGAAAACAGTTTTTTCTTTCTTCCAAAGATAAGAAAGTGCTCTCAAAGCCTCAGAGAACAAAGTGCTAAGTTAGTTTGTTCTCACATTTCAGATGGAAAAACAAGTACCAGGAGATTAAATAAATTTCCCAAGGTCAAGGACACAAGCATATGAACAGCAAAGTACTCAGCGTTGTTGTACCAACACCCATCTTTGATAAACCCCAGTATCGCTAAATACACAGATGCCCCTAGAATAGGCGGGGGTGGAGAGGAAGGAGCACATCTTCCTCTCTCTTTTCTCCATTTTTGTTATCGAACCCAGCAGCCCCACGATAGCTCCATAGCACCAATCAAGTCAGAATCTCCAAGGCCACAGGAATAGGGGGCTCATCCTCACTCTGCAGGGTTTGCAAAAGTCCTGGACGTGGGGTTTCTTCAGAACCTTGAGGAGACCGAGTCTCTGGGGCATATTTCCACGTTGAGTAAGCTGAGCCAGTTGCATTAGCTTTCGTGAAGGCTGACTTTTATCTCTCAAATTTTGTGGTCGTTCTGAAAGCTAGCTATGGAAAGAGCCCTCAACCAATTGTCAAGAGACCAAGCTCCATTCACGTTTGCCTCTGAGACGGATAATATGTAGTCTGGAGATATCTGTTTTATTGCTTTACCTGAAGATTGTTTCCTTGCTACAAAAAAGCAATGAGTCTAACGCCTCTGCCCGAGAATTGCTGAGAAAGTCTAATGAGACGTCAAGTTAAAAAGCACTTTTTTGAAGTGGAAAACGCAGAGGCCTAGTAGGCGAAATAGAGCAATGTGGCAGACTGTTCACACACATCATATCCTGATTAAAATCCAACGTTTCCAGAGTAAAGAAAAGAGAACCAATCAGAGACTCTAGCAGTCATTTCCTAGGTAACACCTGAAGGGAGAAACGAATCTGACTACATGCAAGAAACCAAAAGGGTAAACTGCCCATGCTTCCTGAGGCTTAACACTCTTAGGAACCCGAGCCAGCAGGCACTTCATGGGTGTTCCTGGCAACTACACAGGATCAGTCGTGTTTCAGCAAAAGCTCCTCATACTGTCTGCAGCCTTTATATTTAGCTTACTATTTACACGTGCTCCTCTTATCCCACACTGTCTTCTTCTCATCTATTTATGGCCTAACTTTTAGTGGTGCAGTCAATATCCCAGGTACTGCATGTATGAGTCACAATCAGGAAAACAAATCCTCACTCCACAGCAACTTAAAAATATTTGTCTTGCATGAGTCTGAGCAGGAGTCCTCTCTGGCCTAGAAATGTGGCATGTACAGTCCCTGCACTTGAACTATGTATGTTTAAAGTGCACATCTCGATCAGCACTGACATATTGTTATACCTGCAAAACCATCACCCAAAGCAAGAGATTATTTCCATCATCTCCCAAACTTCCTGGTGATTCTTTAATACTTGCTTTCCCCATCCACCTCCATCCTCAGGGTAACTGCCATCTGCTTCCCATCATTACAGAAACTTTTAAATCAATGAAATTATATGAAACATACTCCTTTTCGCCTTGCTTCTGGTACCCACCTATTTGGGGATTCATCCATGTTGTTCCATAGACCAAGAGTGTGTTTGTATGGCTGAGTAGTACTTCATTGTGTAAACTTACTGGCTTGTTTATCCCTTCACCTATCGATATGTTAATTTGGATTGTTTCCAGTTTTAGACATTAGAAATAAAACTGTGGGTTGAGCCAGCAAGTGGCATAGTGGTTAAGTGTGCTGGATTCCCACATGGCTGACCATGGTTCAAGTCCCAGACCTGGTGGCTTGCTTTCTCACTTTCTCTCTCTCTTTCCATCTCTCTCTCTGTCCCACTCTGGTCAAATTAAAACAAATAAATAAATAAAGTTAAATAAAATAATTCTTTAAAAAATAAAAAAAGAAATAAAACTGTGGGCTAAGCAGTAGTGGTGCAGCAATGGTACAGTACTAACACAACTATATTCCCATGGGAAAGGTCCTGGCTTTATGTTCCAGGATCTACCTGTGTGTGTCGGGTGCACACATACCTGCCCGTGATGCAGGCTGGCTGAAACTAGGAGTGGATTGCCTGCCTGTCCTCCCACCCCCATAGACGAAACAAACTTTAAAAAGGAAATAAAAATCTGTAATAAATATTTATCTTTGTGTATATATATTGATACGTTTTCATTTCCAATAGATAAATACCTAAGGGTTTGATGGCTAGGTTGTTTGTTAATCAGATCTTTAACTTTTTTTTTTTTTTAAGTTGCCAGAGAATACATGAGCTCACCAGAGACAGGCAGAGAGAAGGCACTTCCTGATGGGGTTGTGGTTATGCCACAATCCCTTCTCCATTTCTTTATCCTGTGTTGATCTGGGGCATGCACATACATATGTCTGCTGTGTTTTTCAAGTTCCCAGGCCAGGAAACAGGGCTATGAGGTCAGCTCATTTTATTTAACATCTTAAGGAAACCCTGACTGGCTTTTCAAAGCAGTTGTGCCTTCTACTCTCAGCATCAGTGTATGGGAGTTGTAGATGCTCCATTCATTTTGGGTCGTTGTAAATTTTCTTCTTTTTTTTTTAAATTTTATACATTCTCATGTATATGTAGTGGCTTTAATTTGTAACTCCCCTATGACTGACGATGTTGAGCACCTGGGGCCAGCAGGTGGTGTAGTGGTTAAGGCACTGGACTTCCACATAGCCGACCACAGTTCCAGCCCCAGACCTGGTGGCTTGAAAATCATACCAAGCACATGTACGTGAGTACCCAACATCCCAGGAGGAGAATGGAGGAAAAAAGACTGCAGCATGGTCATCCTCTATGGGTGGAAATTTCTCTTTCCCTCTCACTGCCTCCCTCTGGCAAGTCCATGAGCCCTATGGCAAAAACGTTAAGAAAATAAAAAATAAAATAAAATGTTGAACATCATGTTATGTGCTTACTGGCCATTCATCTTCTCTTGTGAATTGTCCGTATAAATCTTTCACACTTTTTCTTATTGGGTTGTTTGCCCTCCTCTTAAGCTGTTCTTTACATGTTCTGAATATAAAACCTTTGATGCATTGTTGGTGTTATCTTCTTTTCTTAATGGTATTTTAGAAGAGCAAAATTTTTTTTATTTTGATGAAGCACAATAATCAATTTTTTAATTTATGGCTTATATTTTTGGTGTCATACCTAAGAAACCTTTGCCTACCCAAAGGTTACAATAACTCTCTCTTTTGTTTTCTTCTAGAAGTTTTACAGTCTCAGGTTTTACATTGAGGCTGATAATCCATTTTGAGTTCATTTTTGTAGAAGGGTTGAGGTCCATTTTTGTCCACAAAGCTATCCAGTTGATTCAGTACCTTTTGTTAGAGAGACTTCCCTTTTCTCTATTGAATTACCTTGGCATCTTTGTTGAAAGCCTCTTGACCAGATATGTGTGGGTCTATTTCTGGAGTTTCTATTCTCTTTGATAATATTCTACTTTCATCAGTGATCAGTGCTCTTCTGTTTAAAAGCTGGTAGGTTCTTGGCTCCAGGACAAATGAACGTGTAAGTCTTGCAGAGAAAACAGACTTATTCTTAAGCAAGCGTGCGTCACTGACAGTCTGACTCCACAATTTCTGCCTTTCTCTGCAGTGCTGAGGAGATGGTGTTGAACAAATGGTTAAAATCTTCACCATGTATGATTTGACATTTTTTATAGTCATAGTCAATATAATTCCCAAATTAAGTTTAGAATTATTCGTGACAGAATGTCATACTAAGATGAATCTCTTTATTGCTGGTGGCAAGTCCAAGAATCACATTATTGCACAAGAAAAAGCCTACAGCATTACCCAATTTGAATTGGGAAAAGCATCCCTAAAAGCATTTATTTTCCAGTTCAAAACAAAACTAAAATTGAGTACCAGAGGCATCAATAGGTTCACTAACTTCCTTAGAACCCCCTTTTCTAGTCCAATAGAAGCCAACCTTCATTCAATTATTTAATACTAAACATACCCCCAAATCTTTTTATTTTATTTTCTTAACAAGCCTATAAAGAAGAATTAGAACTGTTAGAAATAAATAGTAGTAACATTTTTCAAAGAAAGTAAGGCAGAGAGAGATTAAACAATCTGCCCCAGGTATCCCCAGTTAGGAAGTGGCAGAGCTGGGATTGCTCTTCCTTGGCTTTGGCTCTCATATCCTTTTCTCTGCATGATTTTTAATGAACATAATTGTACATATTTATGGGGATATACTGTGGTTTTTTAGTATATGATATAATGTGTAATGATTAAGTTGGAGTAATTAACATACCCATTTGTCATTACTTCATGTTGGATCCATTCAAAATTCTCTGTTTTAGTAACTCTGAAATATATGATAAGTTGTTTTAACCACATTCTCCATCCTGTATATCATCATGCTACATACTGTCTCTCTTATCTATGTGTAATCTTATTTCTGTTCATCAACATCCCTCTATTCTCTCTCCCTATCCATTGTTCCCAGCCCCTACTAGTCATTCATTTCTCTAATTCTGTTAGGTCACATGTGAGAGAGAACATGTGATATTTCTCTTTCTGTGCCTGATTTTTTTCACTTAACATAATGCTCTCCAGAATCACCCATTTCAACTCAAATGAAAAGAGTTCATCCTTCTTAACACTGAATTATAGTCCATTGTGCATACATACCACATTTTCTTTACCTATTCATCTATTGATGGACACCGCATTTGAGTCCATATCTTAGCTAATAAAAAAATGTTATAATAAACACTGGGGTGCAGACATCTCTATGACAAACTGATTTCCTTTCCTTTGGGAATATTGCTGGATCAAACAAAGGTTCTATTTTTAATATTCTGAGGAAATTCCATATTGTTTTCCATAATGGCTGTATTAATTTATATGGCCACCAACGGTGTAAAAGAGTATTCCTTTCTTTGTATCCTTGCCAGTAATTTTTTTTTTTTTTTTAGGATCCTTTCCAGGAGTTACACAGCCTTGTAGTTCTCAGCAATTTCCCTTCCCTCGGCCCAAGGCTTTGAGGAGCACTGGATCCCTAGGCCTCCAAGAGTGCCATCCATGGTGGTATCAAAGGCTGTTTGATATCTCTTGCTCATCTGTTACCAGCAAAGGCCAGGTTCTACAGTTCAGAGTCTGTGGATCACGGCTGGCTAGGTGCTTCATCTCTCTTTCTACGCTGTTCCTCTCAAGTTTTCATGTTTCAGAAAATCAGGACCTTTCCTCGGTAGATTCAAGTATTCCTTAAATAGCCCACATATTGTTGTTTTATGCCTTCATTGAGGAGAACATGAGTGTCAGGTACTTCCAAGATGTCCGCCATCTTGATCCTCCCATATCCTTTAAGTGTCACAAGCCCCACAGTACTCTCTTGGTGCTGAGGAAAGTGCTGTACACATTTCCATGAGGCACTTGCTTCAGAAGACAAGCTGACTGGGAAGGAAGAAATTCTGGGAAACCACTTGCCTGGCCCCAAACTTTTATAGTGCTCACCCCATTCTTCCCCATTGCCTTTGAGGTGACAAAAAGAATGCAAAGGAAAGAATGAGTGTCTTCAGCAGATAGAGTACTTTTAAGAGTGGTAAAGTCAGGGAGGGCTTGACTGGAAAGTCAATGCCTGGGTAGGAAATTGCATTCAGGAAGTGATTCAGTATACCAGAGAGAGAAGGATGAGTGGAGAATTGAAATTTCCAAGGAGTGGGCAAGGGGGAGCTCAGAAAGTATGGGGAGAGGCATAGTCTAGAGCAAGAAGAAAGGATGAGAGGGAGAGGACAAATGGAACCTTGTACTGAAAATAGGGGTGTGGGAGGGAGACAAGCCAGACTGTCTCTGTACCCCACAAGGTAAAGATGAACTAAGAGTGAGATAATAAACAGCAAAAGAACATAAAAATAAATCCTACCAACCCAACTCTAGGCTGAATGTGAACGCTTTGCAAACATACATTAATAATTCTACAAATCTAAGAATCACAGCCATTTTCACAACTGGAAAATCCTTAGGGAAAGATCTTGGCTGTAGATTTACACATCCAAACCTAAGATATCTTTTTTGAGAGCTTTATTTATAATTTTTTCCTATAAAATAAAATATTAAAATTGCTCATTTCTTTCTTTTTTTTTTTCTTTTTTTGGAGAGGTTTTTGCTATAGGGCACGTGCGCTCACCAGACAGACAGAGAGAGACAGAGAGACAGAAAGCAAGAAATCACCCCCCAGGGGGGACAGCCACACCACAATCCCTTCTCCTCCATTCTCCTCTCGGGATTTTGGGCACGCACGCACACGTGCCCAGCGTGAGTTTAAGCCACTGGGTCCAGGACTTGAACCGAGGTCGACTATGTGGGAGTCCAGTGACATAGCCATTATGCTAACTGCTGGTCCCAAAAGTGCCCATTTATTTCAAAATGAGGATAAGAGGCAATTGATGGAAACTCAGGCACACTGAAGGTGACCAACCTTGGAATGTGCACCCACCCCACCAGTTTCTCGATCATTTTTAATGCCCTTGGTCTTCCAAAGAACAAGAAAGGACTTTGCTCCAATATTTGATTATAAGCCTGTAGACTGAACACACAAAAGGAGAAAAAAATTGCCTTTTACATCCTCCTTGAGGATTCAAGTAGCAGGAGAAAAGAAAGAATATCAACACACCTGGACAGAGTTTTGCCACGAGTTATTGGCTGTTCCTTAAGATCAGGTGCCTTACTGTTGAGTGAAGCAAGCCATGCTATGAAGGAGAGACATTGTATGTCCCCACTTAATATATATAGAGTGTCTGCACTCTAAATGTGTATATATATGTATATATATATTTTTGAAACCATTCTGCTTCTGTTGTTATAGAGTTTTAAAATTATACAAAATTATATGACATATTTTGAACATTATCTTTAAAATTCAGTATTTTGAGATCTTGAAAGTTGTTTGTAAACTGTCAAGAATTATGGAGTATGAGCTAAAATTTTTTGCTATGTAAAGTAAATGTTTGTGGAAAAATGTAAAATAAATAAATAAATAAATAAATAAATAAATAAAATTATATATAAAAAAAAAAGATCAGGTGCCAAAGAGAAGCTTTTTAAATTTAACTTTATTTATTTTAATTTGACCAGAGAGGGACAGAGCAAGAGAGAAAGGGAGGGAAAGTGAGAAAGCAAGCCATCAATTAGAATAATAATAATAATGATTTGGAAAAAACATTGAAAAGATATTGAATGGTGAAGTGGGGAGATTAATGTCTGTATTGACTGACATGCATGGCATTCCCTTTTGTAAAAGCAATGAAAAACGCTGCAATGTTATATGCAATCCAATGTAATATAAAGAAGATTAAAAGCCATCTATGAAAAACCTACAGCTAACATTATACTGAATGGGGAAAAGCTGAAAGCTTTTCCTCTGAAAACAGGTACTAGGCAGGGCTGCCCACTTTCTCCACTGCTCTTTAATATAGTACTGGAAGTCTTAGCTATTGCAATCAGAGAAGAGAACAATATTAAAGGCATTCGAATAGGCAAAGAAGAATTGAAAATATCTTTATTTGCAGATGACATGATGGTATACTTAGAAGACCCAAAGGTATCCATGAAAAAACTGCTTGAAGTAATAAGTGAATACAGTAAAGTGGCAGGATACAAAATCAATATCCAAAAATCTATAGCATTTCTATTTATGAACAACAAGTTGAACGAAGCAGAGCTGAAGAAAGGAATCCCTTTCACCGTAGCCACAAGGTGTATAAGATACCTAGGGATAAACCTAACTAAGAAAGTCAAAGATCTTTATAAAGAAAACTACGAAAATCTTAAAAGAGACATTGAAAGTGACATAAAAAAGTGGAAGGATATCCCATGCTCCTGGATTGGAAGAATTAACATAATCAAAATGGCAATTCTACCCAAATTAATCTACATGTTTAATGCAATTCCAATCGAAATACCAGAGATATTCTTCAGAGATCTAGAAAGGGCAATCATAGAATTTGTCTGGAACCATAAAAGACCTCGTATTGCAAAAGCAATCCTGCGCAAGAAGAGTGGAGTAGGAGGCATATCACTCCCTGATCCCAAGATATACTATAAAGCTGTGGTCATCAAAACAGCATGGTATTGGCATAAAAACAGACATGTGGACCAATGGAAGAGAATAGAGACCCCAGAAATAACCCCCAAAGCTTACAGCCAACTGATCAGTGACAAAGGATATCAGTCAATCCATTGGGAAAAGGAAAACATCTTTAGTAAATGGTGCTGGAAAAACTGGGTATCCACCTGCAGAAAGATGAAACTGAACCCCCATCTTTCACCACTAACAACAGTCAACTCAAAATGGATCAAAGATCTTAACCTAAAACCTCAAACAATAAAACTACTGGTGGAAAATGCTGGGGAAACTCTGGGGGACATTGGAGTAGGCAAAGACTTCTTAAATAAGACTCCCAAGGCACAGGCAATAATCCCTAAAATAGACAAGTGGGACTATATTAGACTAAGAAGTTTCTGCACAGCAAAGGACACAGTAACAAGTGTGAACCGACAACCCTCAGAATGGGAAAATATTTTTGTTAAATATGCCTCAGACAAGGGACTGATAACCAGAATACATAGGGAACTCAAGTGCCTTATGCGAAAAAAAATGATTAACCCAATTAAAAGGTGGGAAAATGAGCTGAACAAAAGTCTCTCTAAGGAAGACATACGAATAGCCAAAAAGCATATGAGGAAATGCTCAACATCCCTCATCATAAGGGAGATGCAGATAAAAACTACAATGAGATACCACCTAACCCCTGTCAGAATGGCAAAGATTAAGAATATAAAAAGTGATAAGTGTTGGCGGGGATGTGGTGAAAAGGGAACCCTCCTACACTGTTGGTGGGAATGTAAACTAGTTCAACCACTGTGGAGAACAATATGGAGGTTCCTCAAAGATCTACAAATAGAACTACCATTCGATCCAGTAATCCCACTTCTGGGTATTTACCCAAAAGACAGGAGAACGCTCAGTCAGAAAAGTGCTTGCACATCAATGTTTATTGCAGCATTATTCACAATTGCCAAGACATGGAACCAACCTAAATGTCCACAAACTGATGAATGGATTGGAAAAGTGTGGTATATATACTCTATGGAATACTACTCAGCCATAAAAAATAACAAGGCCCTGGAATTTGATAGAAAGTGGTCAGATACGGAGGATATATTGCTGAGTGAAGTAAGCCAGGATATGAAAGAAAGATATTGTATGTATCCACTCAATATATACCGACTATCAGCATTCTATGATAGTGAAAAAAAATTGGAGGACATAAAAGCAGTGAAGATACTTAATGAGAATAGGACAGTGTGGAATGGGGGAAGTGAAGAGAAGAGGATAGAGAAAGATAACAAATGAACAATAGAGAGGTAGGACATTAGTGAGAAACAGATATGGCTTATTAACTGTTGATGTTGACATGTATAGTATTCTCAACTGGATTTGTCTGAGAAGTATTTCATGATGGGCAAAGTATTTGTACAAGCAACATGAGAAATAGCGATGGACTGTCTTAAAAATAATTAGAATAATAATAATGATTGGGGAAAACATAGAAAAGATATTGAATGTTGAAGCGGGGAGATTAATGTCTCTGTACTGACTGACATGCATGGCATTCCCTTTTGAAAAAGTAATATAATACAATGTAAAGTTATATGTAATTCAATGTAATATAAAGAAGAATATGATGATAATAAAAAATAAATAAAAAAAAAAGAAGATTATGATGATAATTAAAAAATAAATTAAAAAAGAAAGAAAGAAAGAAAGAAAGAAAGAAAGAAAGAAAGAAAGAAAGAAAGAAAGTCAGTCAGTCAGTCATCAGCTCCAGTTCAGTTCTCATCAGGAAGTCAAACCACAGTCAGCCATGTGGGAGTCCAGCACTCTTAACCACCACGCCACATGCCAGCCCCATAGAGAATTATTGACTCACCATTGTCTGAGAATTACTTACCCAATCACTGCTGTCCATGCCCCCTTGCTACAGTTTTTGATTCATGTAAGACTGACTAATCCTCCTACACATTTGTGACGTTCACCTTTGAAATCACACTGAAATCTGTAAGCCCTCATCACACATTATTCAGAGCAACTTGGATGCTGTGTGCCCAGGCAATTGTTCTCATTTTAGCTTGTACAAACTCTTCTACTTTACTTATTTTATCTTAGCTTTCCATGATAGGTTGGCAGTTCAGTAGAGTGGAATCTCATCTGAGGCTTATTTCTTTTAAGTTTCTTTATTTCAGAAAAGAGAAAGAGAGACAGCACCCCCAACAGAGTCCCAATGCCACAATGTACCCCAGCCTTTCGCCAGTCCTGGATCATGGGCAAGCATGTGCCCACACATTGAAGGAGTTTCTGGACACGAACCCAGAATCTTTCCATAGGAGACTGCATTTCAGAGTATTGCATTTACCGCTGTGACACCATCTGAACCCTTAGACTCTTGCAGAAAAACATCATTGATCTCAGGATCTACAGAGTCAGCCCACCCTTCAAGTGTGGGACATTCTTAGTGGCACTTGTGAACAGGTTCACCCTGCCAGAAACCACTCTCACAGTCAACAGGGAAGGAAACGAAATAAAGCCACTTGCTGGCTGCATCCAAGAAAACGAGAACCCAGAGGGTTTCCCTTTTAGTGCTGGAGTGAAGCTGACTTGGAATAGAAGAGTAAGCAAAAATTCAGTGGGGAGACAAACAATGGGAGGCTTGAAGGGCAACCTTACTACTCAAAGAAGAAACAAGATTTTGCCTAGCATTCATTTCTTACTTACAACACAGTTATTTTTCCTTTCTTCTTTTTTCCTCCTCTTAATCTGCCTTTTTTACTACCTTTACTTTTTCTAATCAGAGACCCTTATGTTAACAGGAAAGATCTGAGAGAGGGAACAGGCTCCTGCTGCCGCTCTGCCTGGACCAGCCTCCTTGCCATGTCTCTTCCCTGTCATTGCCTGCCTAGCCAACAACCATTCTACCTTCAGACATCATGGAGGATCTGCTCTTCCAGGAAGGTCCCAAGACACTGCCCACAACCCAAGGCTCAAGAAAAAAGCCTTCTCTGTGTTCTCCTGTGATTGTCGCTATCATAGCCCTTATCACCACATATTGAATGTATCAGCTTACAGCTCTCTCCCCAGCTGTCAACTCCTTGGGAGCAAAAGCCAAGTCCTCTAGAAGTAGTGTTTCACAAAACAATGAAAAAGCTCTATTTGATTCTGAATCTCATGTGCCTAGACAGAGTGTCTAGAGGTGAGTAGATATATAAATAGTAGCAACCATTATTGGTTTCAATATGTGACGTCTATGGACAACATGTAACTGTTCAATAACATAATTAGAATTGTAATCAGTGTTATTGCTGCTCACCACGTTGGGGGGTTGGGCCTCGATGATGGCCCAGAGCTCAAGGTAAGAAGTTAGAGTCTCCTGAAAACAGAAGCGGCTGATAACTAGTCATGACCAGGACACAGAGAGAAGCTCAAGAGCAAGGATGGACTTTCAGAGACTTGGAATCAGAAAGGACTTCAGCCCCTTCATTGGTAAAGCACATGACAATTCATAAAGTATTTCCACGTTCATTACATCATCGACTTTTCACAATCTTTGTTGTAGAGTAGATGGCATTACACCCAACATAACTGGACCCACTAGAGAAAGGTCCTGGATTCGTGTCCTAGAACCTCCCTGAGCACTCAGGGCATGTGCATGAGTACCTGTGATCTGGGCTGACTGAAGCTGGGGAATGGGGAAGGTCATGGCATGAAAACCCTGTTGGAGTGCGCTCTCTCTGCCTCTCTTTATTTTCCATAGAAAGAACAAATAAATATACTTTTTAAATGAGGGAACTGTTCTCAAAGAGAAGGAATAATTTGCTAAAAGTCATGAAGTCAACGAATGAGTGGGGAGTTGGAGTATTCAGTGTCGTCTGAAAGAGCAGCCCCAAGACAGAGTAACACCAGCCCTCTCCAGGGAGCCAGGAAAGGACCTCATAAGCCAGGAGGACCCCAAAGTCAACCTTCAGAGAATCCCAACTGGACACTTGCGTACAAAACTCAAGAGAGACCAGGAAGCAGGAATAGGGGCTGAGGAATTAAGCAAAGCCTGGAATGAAATGGACTCAGGTCTTGAATTGGGATATCTTTGACTAACAATTCAGAAACTTACAGACCAGCAGATACCATGGTGGTTCAGACACTGGACTCTCACATGGCCAAATGCAGTACAAGTCCTGAACATGGCAGTTTGCTTTCTCACTTTCCAGAGTCCCCCTCTGGTAAGTGCATGTGCCTCATAGCAAATTTAAAATAATATTAATAAAATTATTAGGTTGTTAGGAAAGCCATGATATATTTTCCTGTTTTCCATGCAAAAATGTGTCATGACTTTCCCAAAAAGCCAATAAATAAGTAATTATTTTAAGAAAATTCAGAAGCCTAAAACATCAGAACTTGGGGCCTGTGGTTCAGCGGTAAAACATAATGCTCTTTGAGGTTGACCCATATGGAAGGTACTGGATTCACATCCAGAGATCTCCCTGAGAACACTAGGCACATGTGAGCTCATGATCTGGGGCTGGCCTTGGCCAGGGGTGGATCATGGATCAAGACCTTGTCAGGGGTTCTGGCTGTCTCTCTTACTCATGGGAAAAATAAGCTTTAAAAAATAAATGAAGAACTGTAAAGAGCCCAACAATGACACAACAGTAACAGAGCTCTGTGACAGGGAGTCACACGGGGTGGTTCCAGGCTAACGTCCAGAGACCTCCCTGAGTATGTTGGGCACACACATGCCCATGACCTGGGGCTGGCTAAGGCTGGGTGGATCAAGGTTCAAAACCCTGCTGGGCATGATCATCTGTCTCTCATGCTCATGGAGGAAAAAACAACAAATCAACATTAGAAAAAAGCAGAACTGTAAGAACAGTAGCCAGCACACGAGTAGTGTCCCCTAACGCTGATTATTCTAAATAAACTGCTCATTTGGTCCTTGTCATACAGGTCTGACATATAAGGAAACCAAGGGTCAGGGGGAGTATGTGCCTTGCCTGTGTCAGGCAGGTCAGAAGAGGCAGAGGGAAAGTTCACACCTCAAGAAGGCCTGCTCACATCCCATCCACCACGCTCAGTAGCTTCGCTAAAGGGTTGCCTTCCAGTGGCTCCTTACAGCCGGTGATCCCTCTCATTCCATACGTGTCCTACCACACTCTCCATAGCTCCTTGGTTCACCTGATTGTGGGTTTTCAAGACACTAGGTAGTGGGAGCCCATGGTGGTTAGTGGCACAGAGTGCAAGAGTCCCATGAAGTAAGGGGAGAGCACAGCAGGAGTAGCCAGAAGCCAAGGACAGCAGCAGCTTGGGACCTGGACACCCTCTGTCTGGGACAGCTCTTGGTAGCAATGCCCTCCAGCAGGATGAGGAGGTGAAGACAGACAAGAGGGCCAGGGCCACATAAACAATAGACAGCAGCGACCTACAGGCCTGTAGCACCTTGCCTTGTGTTGAGCACTAAACCCTGGACCCAGAGACCAGGGTTCGATTCAAGCTCCACCACCAGCAACTGATAGCCTTGGGCAGGTCACCTCAGCTTTCAGAGGCCAGTACCCTAGGAAAAAGGAGAGGCATGCCGTCTTCTCCTTCTTAACCAAGCAGAGTATGACAGGGATAAAAACAGAAAGTGCATGACTTTTAAAGCAACCCATATTAACCATTCTGTAATGCATCCACATATCAAAATATCATGTTGTAAATATATACAATTGTTACTTTTGATTAAGTAAATAAAGCTGAGGTTAAGACAGTCCAAGGATGAATAGTGTTATGGATTTCAGAAACCTCTTGCTTTTGTTTAAAACCTGTTTCCTTGGGGGTAGATGGTGACACAGTGAAACTCGACACTCTGCAAGGCTGACCTACATGGGAGGGATCTGGGTCCACCTCCTTGGACATGCTAGGTACTCATCCTGTTGGGGTTCCTCTCTCTTTCATAGAATAAATTATTCAAAAATAAATCTGTTTTCTTCATTGCTAAAAAATAAATAAGTAAGCTAAAACAACGCATTGAGACAAGGCAAGCCTAATTCTACTGCACAGTCGGCACTGCCTTCTCTCCTACTGACTTCCAGAACCAAAGTTCAGACATGGCTCCTTTGGAATCTGCTCTTAACCACCCAAGGTGACCACTCACAGGTTGTAATGGAACCTCTCATACCAGGGCTCACAAAGCTTAGTGGCCTCATTTCTTCAGCAAAAGCCCAAGACACAGGCAACACCATTGAGGCTCACAGCCAACAGACTTCGTGATTGGGAAATTCTTATTCAAAATATGCCCACTCATGCAATTATTCTCACTCTAAGAATTGTATGGCCGACTTAAAAAGAAAGCTGCCAAGGAATGAGGTTAAGGAAGAAGAGATGCTTCTTCTAATAGACCCTTTGGTCAACGGCTTGACAGAAAACTTAGTTCTGCAGCTGAGGTTGAAGGCAAAGGTATAACCTGGATCTAAGTTGACGGCATTGAGACCCTAAAGACCAGACTCCCCAGTCTCACCCAGATCCTGAACTTACAGCCTGGTTTCTACCAGAATTGGCACATGCTCATGTCCAGCCAAAGGCACTTTATTTGACCTGCATGAAACCAGGGGCTTTAAATTTTTTTAAGTAGTTGCTCATTTATTTCACATTAAACACAGGTTTCCATTTTCTCTTAAACACTTGGAAGCCTGACAACACTAGATCCACATTTTTTTCTGCATGACAACAATGCCGCAGGTAGAGCCCTTATTGAGACTTACACTCTCCAGTGCCAGACCAAAAGCTAGTTTCTCCTGCTTTTGTTTCATAAATGGCTTCTAGGCACGTGAGTTTCTAACTGTGAATGTAAATGAGGCTTGGTGGCCAGTGCTTGTTTTGAATCCTGCAGGTCACAGCTGGGAGCCTGGCTATAGCCTGCTGGTTTCTCTGAACTTCTAGCACAGAACAAGGGAACCAGAAGACCCAGGACTAAAGCACCATCAGCTAGGCCCAACCCTACCTAACAGCATTTACCTGACTCCTTTTGTCAATCAGCTGACTCCTACTTTGAAAGTAGAAGTCCATGTTGCTTGCGAGGTCCCTTGTTAACCTTTCATAACTCTGAAGCCTTAAAAAACAAAATGAGGGGCCAGCAGGTGGTATGGTGGTTAAGGCTCTGGACTCCTACATGGCTGGTCAGGGTTGAAGTCCCAGACTGGAGGCTTGCAAATCACACCAAGCGCATGTGTGTCCATGCTCAAAATCCCAAGAAGAGAATAGAGGAGAAGGGATTGCATCGTGGTCACGTCCCCTAGGGGGTGGTTTGGTGATTTCTCATTTTCCCGTGCTCTGTCTCTCTCTGGTGAGCACATGCACCCTATGAAAAAGAGAGATAGAGAAAAGAAAACAAAACAAGCAAAAGCCACCTTACACCTTTTCCTCAGAGTTCTGAAGAAATGAACATAATGAATGTGAATTTCAAATCCCACCCTGGAAATGATAAAAGATGTTGTGGGCATTGATTCTCCAAGGACAGAACCAGTCTTGGGCACAACCATGGAGTGCTTCACCCACTCTAAACCCCACTTGGGAAGGCATTAAACATTTATACCTTGAGGTGGAAATTAAGTCAGTGAGTTCTTCTCCTAAGGGTATTTGCACCATGAGATAATGAGAGACCGCCCCCAGTTAAAAGCAGTTCAGCTATACAGAGGAAAACAAGTAGGATCCCCTACAAGGGCCAGTGAACACAGTTATCCATTGCATATTAAGTTAGCCCTGTTCAAGATTAATTTTTAATGCCTAAATAAATGAATCTGTCAACTGGCACTGTGCTAAAAATTCCCACCAATAGACAGATTTTAGGCTTGATTTCCATCCTCTGTAAATACAAAGATTTTACCTGACATTTAACGTATATAATCACACCTTTATATCTTGCCTAAGATTCGGATTCTAACAGAAAGACACACTGGCTAACAAGCTTGATGGAGAAAAAGAACAGGGAAGTCCAAGACCTCAAGCAATCAGGAAGATAAGGGTGAGACATGACAACAATCAGGAGACGAGAGGCACAGAGGTGTAATAAATAGTAATAATTGCTTGTGCCATCTCTGCTTCTGGAAAAGTCTAAATACCATAGATAAGTATGTTCCTTCCCTGGTCTCTTTATTCTCTGTCGCCACAATGTTGGAGAATAAACTTCTGGCCTACTGTGGTGACAGAGAAGAAAGCTAAGATCTGGTGGCTTATTAAAGGGTTGGCTCTGTTTTCAGTAAAAAGGTGGTGTGGAAAACAACACAAAGCAACCACTGAAATTCCTGTACTAAATGCAACAGAATGTCCCATTTTCTTTTCATCTTCCCTATGGAAAGGCACATGTATACACACATACACACACACACACACACACACACACACACACAAATGGTAATACCTCACCCCAAGAAAGATTAACATATTTTTCAAAAACTGAAATTAAGGTCTAATCATTTTGGCCTTATATAAGATGGTGTATATAGCCTATCTCAAATCAAATCACATCCAAAGAGAAGAGCCCATATTTTGCATTCAAATTGCTATGTAACTTGTATACAGAGAATTATTATAATGGCAGCCTTGTCATCTCCTGGTAACCAAATCAGCTATCTTCTATAAAGATTGCATGATAGGAAACTGTAAAAATATTTTTTTTTTTTCAGTTTTCATAAAAGAATGGGAAAAATGGATTCAGAGTGTAGGCAATGACTCTCACAAAGACAAAGCAGTCAAAGACATATTTTAATATGAAACTGTGTCCTCCAGTTTCTATAGCCGAATGTCAATTGTACCAGAAAATCTAAAGTGAATAGTTTTATGTATGGAATTGAGATGCAAAGGGAAAAGTAATTAATTCTTTTTTTTTAAGAGAGAATTTTGCTATAGGGCATGTGTGCTCACTGGAGAGACAGAGAGAGAGAAAGCGAGAAATCACCCCCAAAGGGGATGGCTACACCACAATCCCTTCTCCATTCTCCTCTCAGGATTTTGGGTGCACATGCACACATGTCTAGCCTGAGTTTCAAACCTCTGGGTCTGGGACTCGAAGCATGGTTGGCCATGTGGGAGTCCACCACCTTAACCATTATGCCACCTGCTGGCCCCCAAATAAGTAATTCTTATTATAATAACTTCGAACGGATACAGAACAACAGATGTAAACACATAGACTGGATTATAATGCTAGAGAAATAAGCCTATTTCTCTTTAGAAAAGAAGACATCTTGCTTTAAAAGTCAAAAGACCTAAGGAGAGGAACATAGAATCCAGTACCAGCTAAACAAACTGTAGTCTCTTCATCATGCACAGTGCTCCTCTTGGCCAAGTGATTTGTATCCCTGCCATGAGTTCTTCTGGTCTACCAAACTGTTGTGTAGTTTCCTTCAACCCAACCAATCCCCACCCCCATTCCCCATACCCCTGTGATGTGAAGGAAGAAGGAGGACCTTACCACTTCTGGGAGCAGCCTCGTTGAGAGGTCGTGGATGGCTTTGACCACAATACATATGGAGGACAGAAGGAATATCACCCCCAGGATGACGCAGGCTCTGCAAAAAAATAAAAAAATAACAAAACACTGAGAATCTTAATTGGGAGAACTCCACTCTTGAAAAGATGGCATGATTAACAATGATAAGGATACAACCTGGGAACTGGATCAAGGTAATTTGCCACACCCTCACCTCTTGCATGTCCATCCACAGTCTCAGGACTGATACCAATACATCTCCAGGAGAACAGGGTTTTTGTTTTGTTTTTGTTTTTAATTTTTTTATGATTATCATAATCTTGTTTATATTACATTGAATCACACATAACTTTACAGTGTATTACATTTCTTTTTTCAAAAGGAATACCATTCATATCAGTCAATACAAAGACATTAAAATTCCCATCATGATCATCCAATAGCTTTTAGGTTTTTTTCCAGATTATTATTATTATTATTCCAATTATTTTTTTAAAATTCCATTACTATTTATCTTTTTGCTTGTAAAAAGACTTTACCCAACATGAAACACTTCTCAGACCTCTCCAGTTGAGAATACTATACACGTCATCATCAACAGGTTAGGAGGACAGAGTTTTATCAACAAAAGTAGCCTCAATAGAAAAAGGTCCACCCTTCCACATGATTTCAGTATCCCATGAATGTTTTGTGGAAGAGTCTTTGAGGCCATGATATCCATCTCCCTCACCTGGCAAGTATGATGTTTCATTCCTTCTCAAGCTAGAAGGCGCGATGTTTGATAGCAAAGAGTGGGGGCTCTGACATGAGACATCCCAAGCACTACCATTTAACTTCTTGCATATATTGGTCAAGGCACTAAACCTATCTTAGCTTGTATTTCCTCTCCTTTAAATTGGGAATAATATTCCCCAACCTGAAGATGAAAAGTGATGATGCACAAAAGATTAAAAGTAACTCATTAATGTTGGTTTAAACAGAGGAAAAGTCTACCCTGGATGTCTCCTTCATATATGATATGACAGACACCTTTAGACTTTCCCAAAGAAAAAGGCTGAATGATTTGGTCAGGACAAGAGATAGAGTGCTTATAGTAAAATGGGCAGATTCAAAACCAAATGAACAAAAGCAACAAGTAGAGAAAGGGAGGATGAGGTCAACCAAGACTCCCAGCACAGGAAGGGGCAGGAGCATGTCAGGGATGAGGCCAAGGGTGAGGCCATAGGAGACACAGCCGGGAATGTCGGGTAGGGGATGGCAAAGCTCATAGGACTTTGAGTAACTCTCAGGAGGAAGAATGAAAACAGATGCAGGAAATAATTATACTAATACAAGGGTCAAAATGCTAAATGATAATGAAGAGAGAAAAAAGAAAAAAATCACAAGAATGACTACAGTTAGCTCTAGATGATTCGTTCCTGCCCTGCCTGAAGTCTCTGTCATCTGACAACCACCTTGGCCCTCTTCTTACAGCTATTAGATAAAATCACTTTTCATTCTCCACCTTGGATTCCCATCTCTGGACTGACAGCATGGGCCCTAATTGCACACCTAACTTTGAAGTGGCCCCTCTTTATAATCCTAAGAAACCTGCAGACAGACATGTTCCCTCAACTTTAAAGTTAGGAATAGAAGCAGGTAAACAGGTTTCTAATCCATGCTCTGGTTGCATTTTCTGCATTCAGAAACACAGACGTAACAAAGGAATCATCACAAGTTGGTGCAAACACATACCAGAAGGTAGAGAAAGAGGGAAAGTAGTGAATGGGCTGGGATCTTGGTACAGACTTGAGCAAATGCATGATCTGCCATGGTGCCACACGTCCTCACCAGGCACTTTAGGGAGAAACACACTCAAAAAGAGATGAGATCATTCAGGCGCTCAGTGCATGCTGATGCAGCTGGTATGCAGTGTACTGAGGCTGGAAACCATGGTCCTAGCAAGGCAAATGTGCACAAATGTGGCCACTGAAGACAGGGCATCATGGAGGAGAGAGGTTACCTCTAGAGGGCCTGTTAGTGACTGCACGCTGGAGCAGGAGCAGAGATTGCCAGGGCTAGACAGTAAATGCTCTCAAAGCAACTGGCTCCTTAGTACCAACTGTGCCCACCAAGAACCAGCTGTGCTCAGTGCCAGGAGTAACCATTTCCACCTGTGAGCAAATGAGTCCATTACAGGAAAACTGCCTGACGTCAGAATAGACCTCCAAGATGAGTTTTGCAATGTGTTTTTTTGTTTGTTTGTTTTCCTCTCCATTCACAAACCTCCTGAATTACTCCCAGAGACTCTCTTTTTTATTTAGTCTTTCTGGTAAATTTCACCACCAACTCTCAACCTAACAACACATTGCACTCACCTGGGAACTTTGGGAGGGTACGATAGTGTAGTGGTCATGCAACTGGACCCACAAGGGAGGGTCCCAGGTTCAAATCCCAAGACTTCCTTGCACATACCATAGCTGGATGAGGGTGGATTGCACATGAAGACCCTATTGGGGGTTCTGTATGTCTGTCTCTCTCATGGAAGGAGTAAATAAACTTTAAAAACAAATAAACAAGGTTTTCTGGGACCACTCCAGTTTAATTATCATCAGAGCCTCTAGGGGTGAAGCTGAGCCTCTGTTTTTATTTAAAAGCTCCCAGGCAAGTCTAATGTGTACCTGCTATAGATTCAGGTAAGGTCTGTCTCTAGGGAGGCTCAGCTATGGGCAAGAAGCACCAGTTCTACAACCCAGGCAAGGAGAAACCGCCATACAGAGGTGAGGAAAGGATGAGCTCCTCTTGGGGCACCTGGCACTCTCCTGCTTTCAAATCAGCTTTCTTTCCCTAAAAACAATGGCAATCACCACAGGCATTCTAGACTTTCTTTAGGCAATTAGCCACTGTGACCTCCAACTCCATTCTCCTTTGAGGGAAGGAAGGAATAAATATTTGCACTTCCTCCTGGCAGGAACAGGGGTGATGAGATTGTTTCTCTCACCAGAGCCCCACAGAGACTCCAGAAAGTGCAAAAGGTGGATTTGAGTTTTGTTTACATTACTGAAAGAGATAAGTACATAGGAGGCAAAGACCTCAATATGTAATTTTCTTTTTACGTATCTTTAATCAAAACCACCAACAAATCCCTTAGGGGCAAGAAGCACATTTTGTATTTCTATGTCTACAGGAGCATATACTAGGTGCTCCACATACATCTACAGAGTAGATATAATCATCAACTGCTGAATGAATTGTTGACCTGCAGACTCTCCCTACAGAGTCCAAGGAGGCACCTACCACTGACTAATGGGGATAGTAGGAAGAAAGAGACTCCCAATGCTTCAGTCAAATGCCCCTGAAATAGCCCCCATGTAAAGAAACTCTGAGATACAATGAAAAATCAAAAGAAATCTGGGAGTTGGTTTATTAACGTTGAATTTCACAGAACTGTAATTCTATTTTCTTTACATATATACCCATGAATATGCTCAAAAATCTTATAAAACCCTACTTTCATCTTGTTTTAAGTGGGTTGCAAATTCAAAACTATAGTCACCCTTCCCTCAGCACTGCTGGGAGCCTGTGTGTCGGAGCTGCTCCAACAGCCTAAGGCAGCTATTATTAGCAGAGGGTGTGATGCTATTTTTTAATGTTTTATTAATAATATATTGTGTTTACACAGCAGCTTTCTCCTCAGGCACTCAGAGTTCTGCACATCAGCTCATAAATCCCTCTGGAGGCTACTGGGTTTTTGTTTTTCTACTGTTTTATGGATAGGGAGGGGGAAGAGGTATGTTTCCTAAACACAAGTCAAAAAAATGGGGAAACCAAGGATTAACAGGCTTGCTCAAGGTCAGCCAAGGAGTTTGAAGTCCACCCAGAAACAAAATGCAACTCCACTGGCTCGCCACCAGTGGCCAACCATCTGGCCCCTCGAAAGCTCTGAGAATCCACATCACATGCTCACACTACCTCCACCCTGGGACTGCAGTGGTCTCCAGGATGCTGTGAAGATTCAGGTCAGAAGCAAACACTGCAAATATGGCTGCTGCTACCTCTGCAAGTGTGAGTGGCTTCCAAATTTAGGGAGTGGAAAAGGGTAACTGCTATCTCAGCACCTGGAGCAGCTGACCTGACACGTGAGGGCACTGAGGAGCCAGGTCACCAGAAAGAACACAGACTCTTATGTCTTTTCCAAATCCCAGAGGAGAACTTTATAAGTCAGAACAAGGTCAATAAGCTACCATCCCTTCAGCATAATCCCCTAGTCAACCCAAACTAAAACCAAATTTAAATTCCCACTGGAACAGTGGTTGTCACAGTGTGGTTCACAGATCAGCAACACCTGTATCACTTAAGAACTTGGTAGACAAGCAGATTTTAAGTCTACCTCAGACTTGCTGAACCAGAAACTTTGGAGAGAGGTCAAGCAATCTAGGTTTTAGTAAGCCTTCCAGATGGTTCTGATGCACATTCAAGTTTAAGAACCACTGTATTGGGTTGGCTCCATGGCCTGGTGGTTAAGGTGACTGGATCCCACATGGCTCAAGTGTACCTCTTGAGTGGTGACTTAAAAAGCACACTAGGTATGTGTGTGTGTGTGCACCAAAATTCCTGACAGGAGCAAAAGACGGAGGAGAAGGGATTGTAGTGTGACCATTCCCCATGGGGTAATGCTTTCTCCTAGTAAGCACAAGTGCCCTCTTGAAAAGTACCATTTCAATAAGTACCATTGCATTAAGAAACACTTAAAGTCTGAAAGAAAGCTAATACAATCCAAAAAAATGTAAAGCCACTTTTAAGAAATTATTAAAGATATTAAAGCCATCCTTTTCCCCATTCTACTTAAGACTGCAAATCCGTAATTATGCACAGCATTGTAAACCTCTGAATGACCTAGAAATAATCAATTTTGCCTTCTAAAATTATGAAGGCAAAATTTACTGATAGACATATGCAAAATGATGTCAGATTGAAAGTTTGGCTTCTTGTCAATTTTAGGTTAAGAATCCGATGGCGGGACCAGCAGTTGGCGTAATGGCTATGTTGCTGGACTCCCACGTAAGTCGACCGCGGTTCGAGTCCTGGACCTGGTGGCTTAAACTCACACCGGGCGCGTGTGCGTGCGTGCCTAGGATCCTGAGAGGAGAATGGAGGAGAAGGGATTGCGGCGTGGCCATCCCCCCTGGGGGGTGATTTCCTGCTTTCTGTCTCTCTGTCTCTCTCGGTCTGTCTGGCGAGCGCATGCGCCCTATAGCAAAAACCTCTCAAAAAAAAAAAAAGAATCTGATGGCATACATTAATAAAGCTGAGTCCTCTTATACTGAATCAAGGTACTACTCATCAGGTCAAAAAAAGCCAAGAAAGAGAAACATCTCTAATCACCCTCTAACTTACAATAGACCTAACACATAGGGCAGACAGGGTGATACACCAATTCAGTCCACAGTTTAAAGTGTAATTGTTTTATTTGTCATCGTTCTTCCTCATCTTCAAAGCACTGTAATCTGAGACATTGTTCAAAAAGATAAAAGGTTATTATGAGCACACAATACAGTACTCAAAGATGCACAGTTTCTCATTTTCTTTGTTCTTTCTAGGCTCTTCCTCTACATGTGTTCTGCCATTTCAAATAAAATCACAAGTCAAAATAATTCCAGAGGCAGGAGAAAAGGGCAGAGAAAGAGAGCAGTGATTGGTTGTGAACGATTCTCTGTAATGACTGCCAAATGGGCATCTTTTGTTCATAGCTCTCCCCTCTCTCACTCCATCACTGTCGGCACCTTCCTCCTCCCCTCGTTCAGGAGCTCGCTCCTTTCTCTCTATATTCTTACCCATCTCCTTCTCCATCCCTTGACTCTCCTTGGCTCTAGATCTCACCACCTCTTGCCATCCATATTTCCATCTCTCTCCTCTATCTCCAACTGCATCCATCTGTCACTGTGAACAGGTTGTGCCAAAAGTGAGGTCAACTCAGACCAAGGCCAGAGATGATACAGGGAGGGACCAATGTATTGAGTCATCGGAAAGGTCATGATGTGTTTTTGCATAGAAAAACAAAGAAAAATTCATCATGACTTTTCCAATGACCCAATATTTAATAATTATATATTTTAATGTATGCTAAAAAATGAATGATCACCCCATACCCATAACCATATCCACTTTGTGGTAAGATCATCTACCAGTCCGTGATACACAATCACTAACAAAACCTCTCCTTACTCCACAAATGGCCATTTGCTTATATCTATAATACTATGTAAGCTGGGTAGAGCCTGATCAACTGAAATCTCACTTAGATAAAACTTTATCCCTGACTTCAACTTTATGAATGAAGGCAAACATGAGGAATTTACTATGAATTAGATCCCAGAGCAGTCCAATATCATTTTCTGTGATGATGGGTGTGTTCTGTTCTGTGTTTAGTACAGTAGCCACCAGACACAGGTGGCCACCCGAACACTTCAAATATGGCTACTACAACTGAAAAAATAAAATATTAATTACTTTTCATTAATTAAAATTCATTCTACCCACAGAGTTTCATGCCTAAAGTCAACATGTGTTCACAGATTTGCGTATATCAGCTTTACTTGCTATTGAAAGTATTTAGATTAAGATATTCTGGGACCAGCAGTTAGTGTAATGACTATGTCGCTGGACTCCCATGTAGTGGACCATGGTTCGAGTCCCAGACCTGGTGGCTTAAACTCATGCCAGGCGCGTGTGCATGCATGCCCGAGATTCTGAGAGGAGAATGGAAGAGAAGGGATTGCAGTGTGGCCATCCCCCCCGGGGGTGGGGTGATTTCTCGCTTTCTGTCTCTGTCTCTCTCTGTCTTTCTGGAGAGCGCACACGCCCTGTAGCAAAAACCTCTCCGAAAAAAGAGAAAAAAAAAGGTATTTTGTGAATCAGTGAAATGTGGGGAAGAAATAAACAAGGAATGGAAAGCAACTGCAGGTACCAGAGACACTGTGTAGGGAGGAAGGAAGATAGGAAATGGCAGAGGGTGAGAAATAGGGGGGAAATATATATAGATACAAGAAACTAGAAAAGGAAAATTATTTGTTGATGATATCATGTATGATTAAGCCATTTTACAGTGTATTCTAAATGGGAAATGGCATTATGTATGCTGTGATGATGTTCAGTGAAAGAATATAAAATAAATAAATCAATTAAAAAATTTAAAAATAAATAAAAATCAAAATGGCTACATAAGTTTGGGCTGAAAATATAGAGGTTCACTGAACAGGTGTTGGCCCAAAGGGTACTCTGCTAGAACGGGTAAATTTATGAGAACTAGCTCTGGGAAATCCTGTGAAAGAGCACTGCACTTCTAGTACTGCCCACCCAGTCAATGCCTCATTTCTCTTCCTCCATTACCCCTCAGCACCCACCCCAGATTTACCTGCCAAATCTCACCTGGTCTCATCTAACATCAGCCAAGCCCCAGACACAACAACTGCTCTACCAAGGGTTACTGTGACTTTAAAAGGATTTTGAGGGACCAGCAGTTGGCATAATGGCTATGTCACTGGACTCCCATGTAGTCGACCGTAGTTTGAGTCCTGGACCTGATGACCTAAATTCACGCCAGGCATGTGTGCATGCATGCCCAAGATCCCAAAAAAAGAACGGAGGAGAAGGGATTATGGCGTGGCCATCCCCCGGGGGGGAGGGGGGGTGATTTCTTGCTTTCTGTCTCTCTGTCTTTCACTGTCTTTCTGGTGAGTGCACGTGCCCCATAGCAAAAAAAAAAAAAAAAAAAAAGAGAGAGAGAGAGAGAGAGAGAGATTTGAAACTTCAGTCATTCATATTTTAAGCACTATGAGCCAAGCCCTGAGGCTAAGGCAAAACAGTCTATTCCCAGCCACCAGCAAGCACATATCTAGGCTAAGAAATCATTACAGGACAGCCATCACTTGCAAATGTGAAAATGGGCAGTGGACAGGAGCAAAGTGAAGGGCTCAGAATGATGGCGCATTCCCTAGGGATGGAGTGAGAAGAAAGGATGACTCTGCAGTCTAATGTTTAAGCTGGGGGCAGGAGGATGAACGGGAATCCCCCAGCAGAGAAACTAGAAGGCTGTAGAAGGTACTCTGGACAGAGGGAACATCAAGGACAAAACTGTGAAGGTGCAGCACTGCCAGGCTCTGTTTCAGGGGGTGCTCAAAGTGGAAATGCTGTTCCTGGACACTCAGACCAAGGAAAGAGGTGCCCGGTGGGTCCAGGGAGCCCCCTCGAGATGGCAGGCACGTAGTGGACAAGATGGTTGGTATAGGGACCAATGTGTTGTATTTCATAGCTACATTTTAAAAGTTATTTATTTAATTTGATTTATTGCTATTATTTAATTTGCCATAGGGAACATGCACTCACCAGAGAGAGAAAGGGAGAGAGAGAGGAAGAGAGAGAGGGAAAATGAGAAAGCAAGCCACCAGGTCCAGGACTCGAACCACAGTTGGCCATGTGGGAGTCCAGTACCCCAACCACCATGCCACCTACTGGCCCCAATAGCTACATATTTTAATGCATGCTAGAAAAAACTAATTACCACCCATGACTTCAAGGATATTATTGCTTAAAGAAAAAATTAAATATGACTACATTTAGATGGCTATTAAGTAGATAACAGGATAGGTGTTACACAGGGCAAAAATCATCCAGGTGAAACACCTATGTCTAAGGCTGGGAAAACCTTTGGTGATGACAGGAAGTCACTGAAGGATTTTAAACAAAGGAGGTCCATGATGTGGTAAGAGGAAGAAACTAGAAGCTGAGAAATCAGCTAAAAGGCATTAGTAGCAAAGTAAACAAAATAATAACTTCCTACAGAGGGGCCATGACAGCAGAAGCAGCATTAATATGAAAAGACATGAAGAAGATAGAATTGGCAGGACATGGTGACTGACCGGAGAAAGACACAAATACAGCCTCAACCTTGAGACTGGCCCAAAGGGAAGAGGTGGTGGTACATCCAAGCCAGTTGTAAGGCTAGGTGAGGCCCTGGCAGAGTCTAGATTGAGATTGGCTAAGCTAGAAGAGGACTGCTCAGTCAGCCAGAAACACAAGCCAGAGCTGAGGAGGTGTCTCCTGAATCTGGGCTCCTGGGGCCCCCAGGTCTCATATTACTGTTACTGGGATTTGGGGATGGATAGAGAGAAGGAAACAGGAAACAGCCCACCCAGAAGTTGCCAAGCCCTGCCCAAGATCTCTCCTTCCAATATACACTGCAGGAGGAATGCATGCTGAAATGCATGGCCCGAACTCTCTAAGTCAACCATTGAGACGCTGGCTGACTTGTGTTGTGAGACAAGAGATTAGCGGTGGGTGAGAAAGATCGATTGCCTGCTCTCATGCACCTCACATTGGAAGACTGACCTCAAACATATGAACAAGTAAGTATATTATGTACAGAAACATAGAGCAGGGGGCCAGATGATGGCATAGCCTCTGTGAGACAATCCCACATGAAAAAGTTCTTGGTTCAAGTCTAGACACCTCCCTGAGTACACTGGGCACGTGCCTGCCCATGTCGTCACACTTCTAAAGAAGGGAAAACTGACACAAGATCTGGAAAATGGGAGAGTAAGAGGGAATGCGCTCCAGCTGCCTGGGGAGGAGCTAGGGCTCAACAAGTGCACAGGCTCCCTGGCAGGAAACAACCCAGCACGTTCAACGTACAGCAAGGCCAGCACAGCTGGATGCAATGGCCACCCAAGGCCTTAAGGTCATATTGAGAATTGGGATTTTACTATGAATAGGACAGAAACCCAATGGAAAACTGAGCTGAGAAATGACATGATCTGACTCACATTCAAAAATGATCACTCTTATTGCTCTTTTGAGAACAGCGCAGAGAGACATGGATAGAAGCAAGAAAGACCAGGGAGAAGGTAACTGCAACGATCCTGAAAAGAAGTGGTCCTGGAACAGGGCAAGGGAAGTAGAGAGGAGGAGAGAGGACTGGGTTCTACAAGGGCCTGTGAGAGCCAAGGCAAATAGGTTAACATTCAGTATATTTGACCTTGCTAGCTAAGAAGTAGACCAACCAGGGCCAGCAGGAGGCATAGTAGTTAAGACACTGGACTCCCACATCGTCAACCGTGGTTCAAGTACTGGACCTGGCAGCTTGAAAGTCCTCCCAGGCACATGTGCATGCATGCCCAAAATTCCAAGAGGAGAATGGAGGAGAAGGGATTGTGGCATGGCCATTCCCCCTGGGGGCAATTTCTCTCTTTCCATCTCTGTGTCTCTCTAGCACATACACATGCCCTATAAGAGAAAAAAAATCTCTCAAAAGAAGAACAGGAGGAGGAGGAGGAGGAGGAAGATAACCAACCAGTTTTAGAGACATTTTAAAAGTACTTCAGTGTAAACCTCCATTTTTCAGAGAATAAGAACATCCAGAAATTTTACTCCTTAAACAAACGGGTTATTCAAAGTGAACCAGTTGCTCTTGTACTTACGGTGGGGTTATGTCCTGATAAACCTATTGTAAGTCAAAAATATCATAAACAAAAATTGTATTTAACATCCTGACAAATCTATCATAAGGTGGAGAATTCCTAAGGCAAGCCATTGTTAGTCAGGTACTGTCTTACCTTACTTGTTCACCAGGGCAATTATCTGTGCATCGATTTAAACTTTTTTCTTAAATGTCTAACTGCTTGTCTGTGCATAGCCTATTTCTAGGCAAATAACTAAAAAGAGTGATAACAGCATCTTCTGAAAACACTTGGAGAACAGAGGCTCACTTCTCCCTATATAACTCATCATGATTTTTGTAGTTTTATGTGTGTTCATATCCTGCCTACTAAATGTAAACAAACACTATGCCAAAGTGGGGATTGCAGGAAATATTTACTAAGGGTCTACCATATGTCAAGAAACCTGCTATGCACTAGATGCAATGATGAATAAGACAGGATTGTTTTCCTCAAAGAATAAACAAAGGGGCATTGAAGTCATACAGGAATCTCCCTACAAAAGCTGAGACTTGAGCTGACTTTGAACAAACCGAAAGATGTTAGTTTGATAAGGAGGAGTGAAAACTGTGTTCCAAGGAAAGAGAAAGCAAATTCAAAAGCATCCTACAATTCATTAATTTCGCACATCTTCACTTTTCACCTACACTGTGCCAGCCACACATTTTAGGAAGCAAACAACACAGAAACGTGGGAGAAGAACCTTCCGGCAGAGGGGAGAGCTAGGTTTTAAGGCAGAAGCCTGCCTGACATGATGTAGGAACATCAAGACAGCCAGTGACCCAAAGGGGAATGAGGAAGGAGAGAATGGTAGAGAGGAAAGGTGAAGTCACCTCTGACTCCCTGACCTCTGAGGGTCAGGGAGGAATCAAGTAAGGTCTTAGAGCTATTGTAAAGATTCAGACATTCACAAAGTTAGGAAGCCACAGTGGCTCAGACTAGGACATGACATAATGTGGCATGTTTTGTTTGATTTTTAAGTTGTATTTGTTTCTTTCTTCCCTGAGAGGGAGAGAAAGAGGGTAGCATCCCCTACTGGGTCTTCACACTATGATCCACCCAAGTCTCAGCCAGCCCTGATGACAAGCATGCGCATGCATGCCCAGCCAGCATGCATAGGGAGGCTGCAGGATGTGAACCCAGGGCCTTCCCATATATGTCCAGTTGCTCTATTGCTCTGCCACTGTCTGGCCCCAGTGTGGCATGTTTTAAGAGTATCATTTCTACTTGGTAAGAGCAAAAGCAGGGAGAGAAGTCAGGAGCTGTTGCAGTATCTAGGCCAGGTGAGAGCGTGACAAGTAATGTCTTGGATCAGGATAGCAGCATTGAAGGGCTGAGTCTTTGGATATATTCTGATCTGAGTTTCATTCTGTTTGGGGATATATTGTGAAGGCACAGGTGACAAATTACAATATGAAACAAAAGTCAAGAATGACTTGAAGCTTTGGACCTAAGAAAAGTGAAGGATGGAGTTGCTGTTTCCAGAGATGGGAAGACTATAGGAGAAACAGGTTTTAGGGAGAAGATGAGGAGCTCAGTGTTGGACACGCCAAGTTTGGGATGTCCAGGTGGAGGTGCTGACAAAGCAGGTGGAGATCGAGATTAAGGCCACACATAGATTGGATTTAAAGCCTTGACAGTGGAAGAAAACTCCCTCTTCCCCACCGTGAAACCACAGGTACCCTAGTAAGGCTGGAATGAGGGTTCCTGGCTAGGAAGCGGGCAGAGAAGTAGGCAGGGGCCAGCCCTGTGGAACCTCATGTGCTAAGTCAAAGTGTATAATTTTTTTCATGAAAACGATACAGAGCCCTTGACAGCTTTAAAAATGATGAATAAAGATGACTAAATTTACAGTTTCACAGGGGATACCTATTTGAGCATATGCGGGGCCTGAACTGCATCAGTTCTCCCTTTTACTAATAACAGGCTTCAATGCTCCTCTCAGCCTCCACTCGCACAAGGGGAAGACTGACAGTCACCACATTCTACCTGGATCCAAGGTGCCCAACCCAAGCTGGGCCGATACTTAAACTTCAAATCCCAGATGACACATAACAAGGACTCAGTCCTGCAATGCTACCGCCCTGATCCAAGACAGCTTTTATCATACTCTCCCCTGGCAGGCATCGCAGCAGTTCCTAACTGCTGATTCATTCCACATCAGGGGTGACTAAAAGGCCAAGAGCCTGTAAAGCAGAGTCCTTAACCAACATCCTGGGGGCAACTGGCTAACTTCCCCCGGAGCAAGTGTTCAGTAAGAACTAGGTTTGAGCTGCAAGGCCTCAGAAGCCATGCAACATTTTCCCAGAGCATTTGGCTGCCTATAAGTGAGTCACAGGGTTGCTGAAATTAAAGGGGAGATACTAGCTCTAGAAAGGGTAACATATTATACAAGTATGTAGGAGGAAAGACAAAGTTGTGGTCATTTTCAAAAAAATATCATCTGTCACAGTGATGAAGAGGCCCAAGAATGCATCGACCATGTGCTAGGTTAGCAAATTCTTTGTTTCCAAAGATTTTTCTCACATTAGGGCCAAAAGTAGCTCATGTGCTGAGCCAGGTTCTGAGGCTTCTGTGCTAGAGTAGACAATGGCATGGGGAGGGATGCCAGAAAGCAACAAGAAGGCCAATGCCTAGAGCACCGTGCAAGATTGCTCCATTGTTCACGTCAATTTGCTCTCAGCTACACATCCCTACCTTTGCTTCATGATTTGCAGCACTTCCAGGCAGGGGAAGCACATACGCTGCCCATGATCAGGCTTGGCCATGTGGCTTGCTTAGGGGAGATAATACCCATGGCACCTGAGCAGAAGCTTTCAGTGTGCATGGGTACTTGGACTCTTTTGCTCTAAGGTCCTCAGAGAGGAGCTATTCCTTCTACCCAAGACCTGGTTCAAGAACACATATGAAACAGGTCAGCACCAAATCCTGGCTTGTATATGACCGAGAAATTTAAGCACATGGAGCAGTTCACTAGGATTTCGGGAGTTGTCTGATACTGCAGCAAAGACAGATACGAGGTTCTCAAAAGAGATGCATCTTATGTGAGTGGCAGCAAAAACCTATCTCCAAAATACAGTACTCAGAACTAGAGGAGGAGTTGCCTACTTGAGACTCGTTGTCTGATTATAACAGAGAGGAACAGCCCCAAGTTTTTGTCCATCCTGAAAAGCAGGCAATGCCAATGGCACAGTATGCATAGAAAACCATTTCTTTTTTTTTAAAGAATTATTTTATTTAACTTTATTTATTATTTATTCATTTGTTTACTTCAATTTGACCAGAGAGGGACAGAGTGAAAGAGAGAGAGAGAGAGAGAGAGAGAGAGAGAGAGAAAGTGAGAAAGCAAGCCGCCAGGTCCAGGACTCGAACCACGGTCAGCCATGTGGGAATCCAGCGCCTTTAACCACCATATCACCTACCGGCCCCGAAAACCATTTCTTTTGCTTTTGTCTCTGTTTTGTTTGAATTGCCAGAGGGTACATACATTTGCCAAAGAGACAGAAAAACAGAGAGACACAAAAAGAGAGGGTTAAAGCACTCCCCCCAATGGAGCAAGGTAATGCCACATGTCTTCTCCATTCCTCCAACCTGCCAGGATTTGGGGCATGAACGCACATATACCTGGTGTGTTTGTTAACCACCAAGGCCAGGATTCAAACCATAGTGGACCACATGGAATCTGGCTTCCTCAACCATTAGCCTACGGTGCCAACTCTAGAAAATCACTCCTTGGATGAATAATCTTTTCTCTTTTTCCACAGTGTCTGAAGTAGAAAAACAGGCTGCCCAGCTCATGGCATCCCCACCACGATCCTCGACAGCTGATCTTGGCTTCCAGCCCCAACAAAGGAGAAAAGAGGCCCCCACAGCTCCACGGAGAAGGCCAATGAATAATCTTACTGAATTGAAAACAGATAATAATGGAAGCCCCCTTGTAAGATTCTGGAACCCTCACCTCCTAGTGGAGCATTAGACACCAACTCTACTGTCTTGTCTCTGTGGACAATGACAAGCTCAGAACCTTCAGGACACAGGCTTCTCAGCATGAGCAGTTTCACTTCTTTTTATTCCTATGTAAATACTCTATCATTTCCTTAGTAACCCATTTTCCAGTGTTTCTAGTTTGCTTGATTATAGTATTTAAAGTAATTAGATTAAGTTGTTCATTCACTTCAACTACTTCTGGGAGTCTATCCCTAAAGAAAAAGCTTTTTGCAGAAGAATGTTCATGGCAGCATTACTTATATTTTAAAATGGCAAATTTTAATGTGCCAGAAAAGGAAAGTTTAAGTAACTGTGAATATCATTTCAGTTGACTATTAGGTACCATTTTAAAAATATTTTGTTGATAGGTAAAAAAAGGGCCCAAAAGATAAAATGAAAGATAAGTGAAAAAACAGGATATAAATTTGTACATATACAGGACTGCCCCCACAGCAAGGTGGTTAAGCACGGTGTGGAATCAGAAGACGGATTCCTCATGGTGAACTGTAGTTAAAGTCTGAGCCCCAGCAGCTTGAAAAGCATGCCAAATGCATGTACATGCATGCCCAAAATCCTGACAGGAAGAAGAAATGGAGGAAAAAAGGATCGTGGAGTAGAGTGACCACACCATTGGGGAATTTTCTCTCTCACTGGTAATTAAAAAAATGTGCATATCCAGATTAGAAATATGTAAAACTAAATCTAAACCAAAAGGAAATATTTTGGAAGAAAATATAAAGTTACAATGGTGAAGAAAATGGACTTTGTCCCCCTCTATTTTCTGTATACTATACTTTTATAATGAAAAGAATTTCTAGAGATACCTTTTCTAGCTATATCACTTTTAGCTTTTCTTTTTACTTGTATCTTTCCAAGACATAAAGTACTGGTGTCTATCAAGTCTTGAACTTGGTTGTATAAACTAACTAGGTTTTCATGAGCATCTCCTGAATGTCCTATACCCTGAAGGGGCACAGAGGTATACGTTGCAGTTTGGTGGGTTACACTGTTTCTGGGCAATATAGCTTCCATACAAGCTCAGCTGTTCATGCTTTTCTTTTTGTTTCTTCTAATTTTGCAAGAGGGCACATGCGCTTGCCAGAAAGACAGAGAAGGAGAAAGAGAGAGACAGCACTCTTCCACACCATGAGGAATGGTTGTGCCATAATCCTTTCTCTTCATATGCTACTTCCTTTCAGGATTTTGGACATGCGCACATGTACACCTAGCACATTTTTAAGCTACTGAGTTCAGGATCACACAGTCAGCCATGTGGGATCCAGCTACCTTAACCACTGGGCCATGGGCTGACCACATACCCTTTCTTTAAGTAAACTGAAAATGATAAAAATGTCACTTCCCTCCCTTAATTGTTATGATCATAAATAAGATGATGGGCAAAATAGTCATGTCATTAAGATGATATTGAGCATATATAAAATACTAAAGATTTTATGGGTGTAAATTCCCTGGGTCAAATACCCTGTGGCATGTGGGTAAGAATTTTGGCTTATGGACAGCTCTGACAGACTTCTCAAGTGCTTTTCACCAATGCTACTATGTGGAGTATGTATCATTGCTCCCGTCCAACAATGCGGGAGAACTAAGAGAGGGAATATCAGGAGAAACAGAGAAAGGGAGAAGGCCTTGGGAAAGTTAGTGACCTACCTAGAGTTATAAAGCTAGTCCAAATCAAATCAAATCAAATCTAAGATTTACAACCTGGTCAAGCTGGACTTCTCTTTATCTGTGTGTGTGTCAGTCTAAACAAACACACACACAATTATTGGACGTGGCCTTATGCACAAATGTTCTCACTTAAACAGTGGTTTTTCTGGAGTTACTAAGCTGGGAGCAGGGTCCAGAAGTCCTAGTTCTGGATCTCTGTTTGTCATCAACCTGGGGATCAATAGGGGAGTATCTCTAAACCTCAGATTCCTCGATTTGAAAATTAGCAACTTTGACTTAATCATCAAGGTACTGACATTCTAAAATTCTTGTCTAAGATGTAGCAATGGGAATTCTGGTTCATAACAGATTTTTTGTTTTAAATCAACAGTTTTAAGGTACAGATTTATTTGCATAACCAAAATGTAAGAACTGAACAGTGGGTAGTATTTACCCACTTGCAAGTTAGGTGAAAAAATATGAGTTTCCCACTGAGCAAATCACAAATTATGGGCTTCCTTTCACGTATCACTTCAGTTTCCAGACTGCAAAAAAATGAAAAAGAATAAATGCACCATGATTTTGGCTGAATCTTACGTTTTTCTGCAACTTCTCTGTGATGTACATACTCTACTATTTTGAAGAGCTGACATTTCCCAGAGTAAAAGAGAGAGGAAAAGGAAAAAAAAGATAACACAGAGAGCATTTTAAAAGAAAGTGTTATTCATCTATTGAGTTGAGAAGCTGATTTTCTGAACAAAATGATGACTTTAAATTATTTAAATAATATCAATATGCTGGAGCCTCACTAGACTGCAATTTGGGCGGAAAAAAAGAAACACATTCAAGATTAATCCTAAAGCTTTCATCTGGAGGAGCTAATTCCTAAAAATTCTAGAACTTGAAATCTACTACTAGACTCACAATATGTTAAGGTATCCCTATAAAATACAAATCTGTCCATAAATAGCCTATCAATTTGCTCCATAAATCAGTAGTACAAACTAAAAACATCAGTCACACCATCTCAACATATAAATGCTAGTGTTTACACATCCATTATCATCCTGCCCATCACAAGAATGGAAAAATTCAGGAACCTAAATGGGACTTGCTGCAGTGCTGAATAAATATAAGGACACCCCAGAGCAAAGGCAGGTAGGAAGGATTTCTTTCAGCCACAGGGGTCATATAAAAGACCACAGGAAAAGGAGGTGTAGCAGATGCTTTAGGTCCACATCACACCCTCTTGGTCAGTCCAGATGTCCCCCGCAAGGCCTTGTGGCAGCTCCTGTGCTCATGGTGTCACCTCAGCACCCACTAAGGTGGCACAGTACAGACTCCTCAGAAGTCGGCTGTTCCTCCTTTCCCGTTGAGCTCCCCACCCCCACTGCTGCTTCTTGGATCACTCCTACAGAATCACTGTCCACACAATTGTCAGCAGGGATTACAACAGGGACAGTCATAGTCTATTGTCAAAATAAAAAGAAAGAAAGATACTTTGGAGATAACACGGACAAACTCAGAGTCTGATCACAACATTCATGTAAACCAAAAGTAGACCCAGGACAGCAGCTGCCACATTGTCCTGATTTTGCAAGTTATATCTGTCCAGGGCCCTAGGATTAGGGCATCCTCCCAGACTCAAATGTCCAACCAAAAGCTAGAGTCCTCAGCATAATTATCGCAGTAGCCTATAATTCTGCATTGCCATCGAAGACACTCACAGCTCTAAGAGCAAGGCTGTGAATAAACTAAGCCAAATAATTCAAATTGGAAAGCCAACGAACATGAGACTGCCTCTTCAAATAATTAGATTTTTTTTTGTTTGTTTTTTGTTTTGTTTTTCATAGATTGTCAAAGTTTACTTAATTGTTTCTTCCATGAGTAAGAGAGACACAGGAAGACAGAAAGACAGCATCATAACAGGAGTTTTTTGTTTGTTTGTTTTGAGGTTTTTGCTTTACAGTGCAGACACTCACCTGAGGGGAGAGAGAGAAAAAGACAGTAAGAGGGAAAGTGAAAAGTCACCGCCCAGAGGGGATGGCTAGGTCGCAAACCCTTCTTGTCCAGGAATCTTGGATACACACATGCCCAGCGTGAGTTCCAAGTCAAAGGGTCCGAGACTCAAACCACACAGTCTGCCATGTGGGAGTCCAGCGGTGTAGCCACTATGCCATCCGCTGGCCCCTTAACAAGGTCTTAATGGCCCAATCCACCTCCAGCCCCATCCAGCCCCACCCAGCCCCAGACCATGGGCATGCGTGTGTCTAGTGTACTCAGGGAGGTCTACCCACTTGATCCAGGAACCTTCCCTTGTGAAATAGCCTTGCAGAGTGTAACATTCTACCACTGTGCCACTGTCCGACCCCTTAAACAATTATTTCATTGCTGAAATTCAATAATTTTCACTTCTTTGGGGAGGGAAATCTTTAAGTCTTCTAGAACTCCATAAAAGGAGACCTTGGTAAGTTGGTGTCTGCCTCCAATGAGCACAGGGAACAAAGGTTATGCCTAGTTGTGTAGGAGAAGGCAGGGAAGAATTTGGAGCAGGCAAAAAAGCTTTCTGCATCCAAGTAAATCCAGAAAGGTTGGCCAAAAGTCCTTCCGATGGCTGGTACTGCCTAGAAAGGAGAGGAGGACCTGTAAGTACAGTCATCAGAACAAGCTCAATCTGAAGGTTGAGAAGAAGAACAATGGAAACAAGTTTTAAAACAAAAAAATGCCCCCCCCAGGGGAGGGGGACGTGAGTGGGAGAAAGTGGACTGGGAGGCAAGTGCAGACAGGTATGGGCCAAAGGGCATCGAGAAACCTGTTTTTGACCCAAGGAAAGGCAAAGACTGTTCACATCACCAGCCCCTCCCTCACCTTATTCATCTGGAACCTGAATTCTTGTGCCAATATAAACACAACGGGAAGCTCAGCCTGGTGGTACAGGTGGTAGCTTCCGAACAGCAGTGCTGGACGCTGCATGGCTGACTGCAGGTTCAGATCCCACGTTGACCTGAAATGCGCCAAGTACATGTGCCCAGGATCCTGACTAGCTGGAGGGCTAGGGGAAGGGCGTTGAGCTATGACGAGACTGTCAAGGATGGTTTTTTTGTGTTTTGTTTTTTGTTTTCTCCCTCTCTCTCTCATGAAAGAAATAAAAAGTAAACTATAAAAAAAATAATAAAAAAATAAAAAGATGACGGGGCAGTGGAAAACAATCTTGTTATAATTGACCTGACTGTATCTACTACTACCTGGGAGAAGCAAGGGAGGTGAAAGGGACTAGTATAATAAGACAACCTGTCACAACCTGCCTCTCTGTCTCTCTTTATGTGCTGCGCTATACCCACACATTCCTCCAAATACAGAATCAAATCTACGTCCTAAAAATGACTTGTCAGCCTGTTAATTAAGGATGTGGACACTTGTATTAGGAAATCATGCATAATCATTTCCGTGGAATCCATCACAATGCCCTGACTTTGGGCAAGGATCATAAAAGCTCTGGTCGAGCCTCATTCTTGCTACAAGAAGAGGCAGCAGAGCGTGGCTCACAGCAAAGGCGCTGGGGCCAGAGCGACTGGCTGCATTGCAGTACAGCACTGCCTAGCAATGCTTGCCTGGGCCTCAGGAAAGTGGTTTAACTTCTCTCTGCTGGCGTTTCCTTGCTTGAATAATGAGGACAGCAGTATGGCAACTGTGAGTTAATTAATGCTCAGAGCTCCTCAGCATAGGACCTAGCCCAGAAAGTCTTTAAGAAGTGGCCCCGCCACAGTGACGTGTAGTACTAAGATATAGTGCTCCACAGGCTGGGGCCTCACGAGAGGACGAGGTTCAATTCCAGTCTAAACTGAAACAGGCAGGGTGCTTACGGTCCCAGCGAGGATGCTAAGGCAGGAAAGAGACATAGTGAGAGCCTGTCTTTAGGAAAAAGGAAAAGAAGCAAGTGACCCATTCAGATGATGCACACAGTGTAACACGCAAATTCCTCTCATTTTCTTGGACCACACTCCCATCTTCCCATGAGAGGAACTGTAATTCACCCATCGTGGTCCAAAATGCCACCTCACCTATAAACTCTCTCTCAGTGCTATGCTGGTGGCCCAGCAAGGACAGGGATTACACTCATCTTTAGAATGAGACTAACAAGCAAGCTCACCCAGAGCCACTGCCAAGGGGACCATGACAGGGCAAGTCTTGATTCCCAAACTGACTGCTCATCAGAACCATATGTGGAGCCCATAAAGAATTCAGATTTCTGGGTCCTACCTTGAAGTTTTGGACTCCATAGTCTGCAGTATGACCTGGAAAAATGTTATTTGTTTTGTTTTTGTTTTTACAAAGCTTTGGTTTCTTATGAAGCAAGATTGGCTTGGGAATTGTTTGTTTAATGCCAGAGGGCACATGTATGCACCAGAGAGAAAAAGAAAGAGAGAGCGAAGGCATGCCCCCTGCCGTGGGGCCCAGTCACACTGAAAATCCCCTTTTTCTCCATCTCTCTGTCTCATCAGGAACCTCGGCAGGTGTGCACACAGGCCTGGTGCGTTTCTCAAGTGGCCAGGTGGGATTTGAACCGCAGTCTGCCACATGGGCTCCAGCTCCCTCCTCCAGCACTCACCTGCTGCACTGTAGGGACTTTCTCCCACAGCACAGGCATGGCTCTAAGTCAGTGGTCCTCAGCCCGCAGTGATTTTGCCCCCTAGGGGAAAAGTGGACATTTGGCAACGTCTGCAAGCATCTTCTACTGTCACAGCTGGGGAGAGGCGGTACTGGCATGTAGTGGGGGAGACCAGAGAAGTTGATAAATATGCTACAATGCACAGCACAGCTCCTCACAACAAAGACCAGCCGGGTCCATAATGTCAGGGTGCCAGTGTTGAGAAGCCCTGCCCCAAGTCACATTAGGGTGTGGTTTCTGCCTGCAGGTGCCAGACAATGGCCCTTAAGTTGCCTAGTTCATCAACTGCCACCAACCCACAAAGCCAAGAAACCAACATGGGTAACATGGACTGATGATGGGGGAACAGTTTTGAAGGAGCAGCAGTGATTCACAGGAAGACACTGCATCCTCTGCACGCTCAGCGTGAACATGCACTTCATTTCCGAAGGGCCCAGCAATCGTCCTGATGTTGGTGACATATCCGAGACAGGGTGGCTTTTCTGTTCCACCTGCTGAACACCACTGGAGTGGACGCTGTGTCTGCACGGTCCCATTTGCTCCTCACAACTGTCTGATAAAAATAGGTACTTTGGCAGTAGAGGAAACCCAAGTCCAAAGGATAAAAGAAACATGTTTAAGGCTGCCAACTCAGACTATGGACCCCATCTGCCCATGTCATGGGGAGCCTGTGCTTCCAGCCCTGCCACCCTGCTTCTTCCCTCGTCCTGCATCTGCTTCTCTGAAGCCTGCTCTGAGGGCCTTTGATGTTGCTCAGACCTGGCCCCAGATCGGGGACTCATTTCTAGAGAGGCTGGGCTCAGACTCTGGAGCCTCTGTGAGTTCCATGATGAGGCTGACGATGTTGGAGTGCCAGGAGTCTGAGGACCCGTCTACTGCAACAGCCTCTGTTTGCCTGCGGCGTTCCTGCCAGACTATGGGGCTGTTTCCTGCAGAAGGGAGAGGCGTCTGAGACATAATGACCACCATCTAGTTTCCCTAGAGAGAAAACAGAACACAACACACATTGCCAGCTCAAATGATCCAAGAGGAGGAGAGCATTTGCATCTGCTTCCCTGTATTGGGGGAAGCCAGCTCCTAAGAGGAGTTCTGAAAGGTAAGGTAAGCGGGCCAGTCACAGAAACTAACTGATGTTAGCATCGACAGCATCTGAAGTGCCAGCACTCTAGCCCCTTGGATGTATGGATTAGATCATTTGCCCCCAAGAGTTCCACAACATGAAATTACAAGAGCATGTTTGTAAATGACTCACGGTGGCTGTGTTGAGGGCCAAGGATCTAACAGTGACTTTACCAGCCGTGGGCTTTATTTTGCCAACAACAGAAACAGTCTTAGAAGGACAGGTTGCCTGCCACATGGGACGAGTGATTATGGGAGCAATGAAATTATAATTATTCTATCAGCTTATTTAAAGCTCATTCCAATTTACCCTACTACTGCAAGTTCTCCCTTTTGCTCAAATGTGTCTGCCCAATGATTTGGAATTAAAATAACCTGCCATTTGTGTTTTTTTTCAAACAAGAGAGAAAAAAAGACTGAATCCCATGTGTGTTGAAAGAAAAATCCCATGTGGTTCTGAGTGGTCTTTGCAATGCCCATTCCCTTCCTAATTACCAGCCGACTGGCTTTCTGACAGATGGAAAAGAACGACCCCGCCTGTAGCAGAGCTTCTATAATGAGGCACCGGGTAATCACAACCCCACGTTCAATCTGTCTCATTAATACCAGAGGTAGTTCAGCCACATTAGAGAATTAGGGTCTTGAGGACAAGACTAATATGTGTGTACATAGTCATTTTATTAACCATTAACATTCTTCATATAAAAAAAAGTCTTCCAGTTTAAAACCATAAAAGAGATGTACAATTTGCAGCCTTCACTGATTTAATAGCTTGTCAGTGGGTGTGTAGGTGGGGGTTGGAGTGTATGTGCTATCACTGGACTGCAACGACATCATGGAATAAAAACGTCACCAGCCAGTCAATTAAGGGAATTATTCATGGGCTTGTTAAAAGGTCACATGCTAAAAACTGCATTTAACAGAAAAAAGCTAAGGTATAATGCTTAGTTTTGTGGTTTTTCTTTTAAGCCATAAATGACTGAAAATGGGGACAAGAAAAATTTCACTTAGAAATACATATAAAGCTATTACTGAGGTCTTTCCAAATCCATTATTGAGAAAACCTAGAAAGGTACTTCTATTTCTCCTTCTACCAAACCACTCCCCCTAACTTCTCAGACATCACCTTCCTGCTACCTTTCCCTGCCTTAGCAAACATGCTAATATTTCATTTATCTTGGCCTGAATTATTCTAGTCATTGCGGGGCCTCTTCCAGATATTTAGGACCATCTTAGACATGGATTAATGGTTTTTTGGCTGATGAAAGGAATACAGGTTACCCTAAACAAAGCAATATGAAGAAAAAGGGAGTGGTCATAAAAATTCAGTTTACTAAGTAAGTAACATTACTCCAGTGGTTCATGCCCAGGGAGAATTTTGGCTCCACTCCTACCCGCAGGGGACATTCGTCTCTGTATGCAGACATTTTGAATGTCAGGACTGGCTGGGTGAAGAATTAGTAGCATCTAGTGGGTAGATGCTGGGGGATGCTGCTGAACATTCTACAATGCACAAAACAGCCCCATGACAAAGAGTCATCCACTCAAAATGCCCACAGGGCTGAAGATGAGCTACTCATTATACTCCACCATTCTAGAGCTCTGCAACCCAGAGAGGGTTCTTGAACCAGCAGCAACAATGCAGCCTGGGGTTTTACTAGAATCTCAGGTCCTTCCCCAGGATTTGCATTTTAACAGCCAGAGTGATTTGTTAAGTGCGTTAAAATAGGACACATATTCTTAAAATGATGAATCTCAATGTTGGTTAAAGCCTGAATTACTTGTGTAGCTTAATACTTGGATTCTATACTCAGAATAATTGGTCTTTGAAGGTAATTCTGATGTGTAGTCAAGGGTAAAAACCACTGTCTTAAAATACGTTCGATCAGTGCTACTCAAAGTTTGGGCCCCAAACCAGCAGCAACAGCATCACCTGGAAGCTTGTAAGAAATGCAAATTCTCAGGCCAGCTCAGTGGTGCAGCTGTTCACGCAAGGCTGGATCCATGTGGAAGAACACACATCCGGCACCCCAAACGACCTGTTCACCTGGGCCACACATGCCCGTGATTCTGGCAGGCTGGTAAGGTGTGGGGCAGGTGGGGGGACCGAAATGTTATTGAGGGAGCTTGTCTTTCTCTATTCCTGTGTCTCTCATTGTCATGTAAGAAATAAATAAACTTTAAAAACTGCAAATTCTCAGCCTCCCCCATCTCTCCTGACCAGAGATTCTGGGGTGAGGCCTGGCAATGTGAGCTTTAACAATCCCTCAGCAGATTCTGAGACCCCTAGTGTGTGCTGCTCAGATACGCCCCCAGCTTCCTAGCACTTTCTGACCATTTGTAAATTATTGTGTTCTTCCATGGGTAGATATAACAGTTGTCTCTAGATTAAAGAAGCCTCCATTTTGCAGGAATTAAACTACAAAACCAATTACCAAGCAACACCGTGAGGGCCCTGGTTTCTGTTGTGATGCTGTAAGTGTTATATGAAGACAACACCCATTAGAGTGGATGCCCTGCTTTTGAGACTGCCTTCTGGTTAGAGACAAGTACTCTACAGCTTGGAACCACTAGAAGGAACATTGACCTCCAAGTTTGTATTTGGGGAAGAACCCACTGAAAACAAAATCTACCTCCTGCCCTGCCCAACTTGACTGCTGAAGGTAAGGCAGGCAACCCTGTAAACCATGGCAGAATCCCGCCCCTGACCCCTGGGAAGACCCGATGGAGCAGTTCACTCCGATCAACCTCTAGGAGGTGGGGGTGAGGGTGGAGAGCAGGTTGCGATGGTCCAGAAAAGCTTCCCAGAGTCTTTCAGGGCACAAGGGTTAAGATAGGTGGGATGGAAGTCAATAAGTACTGCCTGAAAGCAAGAGGCAGAAATGCTGCAGGCACTTACACAGCTCGAATTCATCCCTCAGGCCCAGCTGCGGGGACACAAGCAGTGGGGCACTGCTGTATGATGCCATAGCCATACGGGAAGGCCCTGGCCCAAGACTCCCAGCCTACCTGAGCAGTCTCGTGATCCTGGCTGGAGAAAGACAGTGGGGGAGGAGACGGGACACAGTGAAACCTTGTCAAGAGCACCTGTCTTTCTCTGTCTTTCATGAAAGAAACTTTGGGGAAAAAAAAAAGTGCTCATCAGGCTAGAGCAAGGGATTTCAGCAGGAGAAACACAGAATACGCTGGCGAGATGCTGGGGCCAGGCCAGCTGTGCCCCAGGTGTGGCTGCTTCATTGCCACCCACAGTTCTGGGCATTGAACCTTTCCCAGATGTCTCAGAGCTTGATTTGCTCAGGCTGCAGATGGTCATAAACCTGGGGCCAGCAGGCGGCACAGTAACTCCCACGTGGTCGACCGTGGTTTGAGTGGTGGACCCTGCAGCTTGAAACACACCATTGCATGTGCATGTGTGCCCTAAATTCCAAGAGGAGAACAGAGGAGAAGGGGTTGTGGCATGGCCATCCCCCCAGGGATGGCTATATTGCCCTATAGCAACAAAAACCTCTCTCTAAACCATAAAATAAACCATGGTTATTTTCATTTAACACTATTTTTTCTGAAACCAGTGGGGAGAAGAAAAGAAGTTGTAATGAAAGAAAAGTAAGTAACACTTCAGGACACATTCACAACAGAGTTTTATAAAACCACCCAAAAGTGATAAAAAGTGTTAAGTCAACTAGTTACCCACATGAAAAGTCTCTCAGGGAGTTGCTGAATTAAAATCTACTTTACGATTTTGCTGGACAAATGGACTGACTGACATGAACCTTTATGTAATTAACTAAGTCTCTCCATTTATATTAGATACCTCTGAAATCAGTGCTAAAACTTTATACCTGGAAGGGAAAACCGCCCAGCAATGCTACAGGCTGACAGATCCCTTAGGGAAACACTTGCAAAACATCATGGTTTCTAAGTTCCATGTCTGGTTTTGTTCTAATTGGGTCATTATGTTTCAAGAAGAACATAGTAAATACTCATCCCCTAAGCCTTGTCTTTTACCATCCCCAATAAAATACTCACTGGGAAAACCTAATAATAAGAACTTAAATAAAATACCTCTAAAAGACAGCAAGGTTCAACTGTGTTGCTCATGATGGATGAACAGAGGAAGTCTCACAGCTCTGCAGTTTAAGCAACAACTACTAAGCTAAGTCTCTATAAAAATGCCTCACCTTAGAACAAAAGGAGGCTGGGACCAGCAGGTGGCAGAATGGTTATGTCACTGGACTCCCATGTAGTTGAATGCACTTCAAGTCCCGGACCCAGTGGCTTAAAACTCACACCGGGCATGTGTGCATGCATGCTCAAAATCCCAAAAGGAGAATGGAGGAGAAGGGATTGCAATGTGGCCACACTCCTGGAAGGTGATTTCTTGCTTTCTGTCTTCCTGTCTCTCTCTGTCTCTTCAACAAGAGCATGTGCTCTATAGCAAAAATCTCTCTGAAAAAGAAAAATGGTGTGTATGTGTGGCAAATAACTAGTTTTCTAGAGAACTATTAATTAAATCTGGTAATGACATCTCCTGTATTCCTTACCTCCTTTCCCATCATACAGACTGTTTTTAAGATGTGACTATATCTGTAACTAGGATCAAATGTCATCTTGGTAATTACGATATCATTATCCCACTTTTTTCTCTTCACTCTCACTTCCCCAAATCCTCTCCAAATCTACATACATACTTATATACACATATACATATAAATACATACATACATACATACTTGTATACACATATACATATACATGCATATAAATATATATGTATTTATTTTTATATGTGTGTATTCATATGCTTATATACATCTATGTATGTATGTGTGTGTACTTATATGGGTATACATGTATACATATGTAAACACATACATTTATTTGTGTATACATATATACACATAGATATATACACACATATACACATATATATGTGTGTATATATGCACATATATAAAAGGGGTGGAAAATAGCTATATATATATATATGCATATATGTATACACGTACAGACACATACTATATACAGAGAGAGACACACAGACAGAAAATAAGAAAGAAGAAAGATAGGAGGGGAGAGAATTATACGGTTTGTTTTAAAAAAATACAAACTTGGGCCAGACCTGTAGCACAGAGGTTAAGTGCTGTGCTTGGAGAACTGGATCTCACATGGCCAATTGTGGTTCAAATCCCAGCTGTGGCAGCTTGAAAACATGCCAGGTATATGAATGTGCATCCCCCAAATCTTGATGTGATGGAGAAATGGAAGAAAAAGGATTGCTGCATGACCATGTCACATTAGTGGGTGCATCCTCTTCCCACCCACCCCCTGCTCCCCATTCATGCACCCTCAGGCAGTTAAAAAAATTAAAATAAACTTCAGAAAGATTACCAAAAAAAAAAAAAAAAAAAAAAAAAACCTTCAGAGAATCACAGAACATGCTCCAGAAGGAATTACAACAAAGGATACTTCCAAAAAAAGAAAAAAGGTCCCATATTCCCAAATCCTGTGCAGTGTTAGAGTTTGGGGTCTGGGTCTGGGGGTAAAGGGGAGGGCTTTATAATCTCCAGACCAGGGCATGGCAACAAGTCCAATACACTGGGCTCCCTGATTCCTGCTCACCCAGCATCCCCAGCAAGGCCACAGAGTGACCTGACCTGACCTGGGGAGTCATGCTGGGCCTGGCTGAAACCACCGGTACTGACCGGGAAAACAGTGATACTGGGAGAAAAGATGCCCAAGAACAAGTCACCGTGACACTGTGGCAGCTCCCTCAGGGGAGAGGCTGAAAAGGAACACAGGACAATAATCAATTAGTCAAAGACATAATCAAGGGAATAGCATGAATATGTATCTTAGGCATGGGTCTAACATGGGCTGAGCCTGGAAAAACATCCTTTGGACCTTCTGGGAAAAGAAATGTAGTACACTGTAAAGTTATATGTGATTCAATGTAATATAAACAAGATTATGATGAAAGAAGGAAAGAAAGAAAGAAGAAAGAAAGAAAGAAAGAAAGAAAGAAAGAAAGAAAGAAAGAAAGAAGGAAGGAAGGAAGGAAGGAAGGAAGGAAGGAAGGAAGGAAGGAAGGAAGGAAGGAAGGGAAGGGAGAGAGAGAGAGAAAAGAGAAAGAGAAAGAAAGAAAGAAAGAAAGAAAGAAAGAAAGAAAGAAAGAAAGAAAGAAAGAAAGAGCGAGCGAGAGAGAGAGAGAGAGAGAGAGAAAGAAAGAAAGAAAGAAAGAAAGAAAGAAAGAAAGAAAGAAAGAAAGAAAGAAAGAAAGAAAGAGAAAAGAAAAGAAAAGAGGAAAAAGAATCTTTCTAAATGCCACTCAGAGGAAAATTCTCAGGTCGGCTACAATTAGTACATGAGATAAGTAAGACAGCGCATTGCCACCTCCTCTTAGTCTTCATCTCCTGGCCTATTATCAAGTAGACAAGACACCAAAAATAAAACGTGTTAAGAGGACACAGCATTCCAAGAGAGACACAAAGTTCACTCTAACAGTATCCAGAGCCCAAACCCCGTGACCCCAAATACTGAATGATCATTCCATGTCATTGTGGGAAAACTGCCAGCAGTTTTTGAATCGCTTTTGAAAAAGAATCAAGAAAACAGAAAACTATTTGAAAATGTGGTTGTAGCTGTCAATATTGTTAAGTAGACCTTAGCAATTAAAGGTTGATAAAAGGCTTACTTCAAATATTTAGATTATTTTTCCCATAGATTTATGATAAACATTCCAAGATAAAAAAGATTTTGTCCAGTTAACCTAAGTTCAGTAGGTATAAACTGATCGGACATAACTTCATTTCCTTCAGAGAGGGCATCCCTAGCCTAGTAAATACCAGGGCATTGCCTGGTATGATATTTTTATTTTATCAAAGCATTTGTCAAGAGTTTTTCAAACATTTTTATGAATAAGTTTGAGAAATGTGTAGATAGTTCAGTGGACTACATTCTGGGTAGATAAACATTCTGAAAAAACTTGATTAGTCAATCAATTTAGGGTCATATTTTTTTAAATAATTTGAAGACCAAACAAAGTTGTCACAGACACCATTTTGCCTCATAAAGTCTTATTTTTTTAAGATAAAAATGACCAGTGCTAGTTGGAATATATTGGGTGGTTGGAAAAGTCATGATATATTTTTCTGTTTTTCTATGCAAATATGTGTCATGACTCTTCAGATGACCCAATATAAATCATCATGAGCTTCTCAGAGGATGATTTAGTGATACATACCAAACCTGTGAGTAGAAATTTCATGTCATGGACGTTTCTTCCTAAGGAAATAATCAGTGCATTGCACAAGGCTCTTCACTACTGAGATACAAGAGGAAAAAAAAAAATACACCTATGCACCTAAGGAAAGGGGATTGGTTAATAAGTTTGCATCCATAAGTAGAAACACTAAGGACACTTAAAATGAAATACATCAAGTTTTTTAATGGCAAAGAAATGCTTATTCTTGAAAGTTGAGTCGGGGAGAAAGCAGGAGGAAGAATGCACTGCATTAGCTCAAGTTTTGTAAAAGTATGTACAACCCTGGGCATGTGCATAAATTTTTTAATGAACTTTTTTTTACTTGCCAGGGGTTGTGTGCTCTCATCAGAGAGAGGCACACACAGAGGCAGAACCACTCAAGGGGCAGTCACATTGCAACATCTTCTCCACTTCTCCATCCTGCTGGGATTTGGAGCAAGCACAAACACACGTCCTGGTGTGCTTTCAGCCACTGATGGGATTCAAACCACAGTTAACCATGTGGGATCCAGCTCCCTTAACCACTAGGCTAAGGGGCTGGCCTAGAGATCTAAATTTTTTAAAACTCCAAAAGCTAACTTTTCCTCTGGGTTGTGCAATGATGAATAATTTTTATTTTTTGCTTTGAGATTGTTGACTTTTTAGAGTATGTGTTAATATAAGAATTATAAGGTGATATATAAAGTTATTATTATTGTTATTGGTTTTCAAAACCTGTGAAAAGAAAAGTTTCAAGAATCCAAGCAGGGGCAGAAGGGCTACCCTCCACAGTCGTAATGGAAATACAGTAGGGAGAGTTTCTACCCTCATCAAGCTAGTTCCAATCAATTCAGCAGCCAATCTAGGCTTTCCCAGGAAACTATACTCAGGTGAGTTAGGAAGCCCCTTGTTCTATTAGAGTTTCAAATGAAAGCAAATGTTATATAGGGGTCCAAGGAGGGGGAAGCATTTGTTCTGCCTCCAAAATTTAATTCTATAGATACCGCTATTTTTCCAAGTGCCCAGAAATAACCCATCCTTCACTGTAGATACCCTCTATTTCTGCTCTCTAGAAGGCAATTAGGAAAGAAAAAATGTTCCTTAATTCACTTCCCACTGTAAAATGGGCTCCAGAGAAATTCGAAGAAGGTCTTCCTCAAGAAATCTGCCCAAATCATTTGTATTATATAGAAGGGTGCTTAAAAAAAAAAAAAAAAAAAAAAAAAAAAAAAAACCCAGAATGACTGAATGACTACTTTAAGGCTTTTCTTTAACTCAATAACATATGCCTTCCTTGGAACTAAATCTAATAATCTGGGCTTCCCTCTGGGATTGGAGGGGAATAAATCAAAGTAATTATTTCTAAGAAGTAGCTAATGTGCAAATATATTTCCTCCCACAATAAAATTCCTCACCACACATGTGTGCTCATAAGTAAATATGTACATGGGACCAGCAGTTAGTGTAATGGCTATGTCGCTGGACTCCCACGTAGCCGACTGCGGTTCGAGTCCCGGACCCAGCGGCTTAAACTCACGCCGGGCGCGTGTGCGTGCGTGCCCAAGATCCCGAGAGGAGAATGGAGGAGAAGGGATTGCGGCGTGGCCATCCCCCCTGGGGGGTGATTTCCTGCTTTCTATCTCTCTGTCTCTCTCTGTCTGTCTGGCGAGCGCACGCGCCCTATGGCAAAAACCTCTCCAAAAAAAAAAAAGAAAAGAAAAAAAAATAAGTAAATATGTACACACACACACATACACATACACACAGACACACACACTACATCCTTCTTTAGAAATAGCCAACCCAATGTTATAAAGCGTTAGGAGCTGAAGAGAAACTGATTTACATGCTTTTTCACATATCTTCAGCTATGCTTGATTCTTTCTAGCCTGAGCTTCAACAGCTTACTGGCTTGACATAGAAAAAGGAGTAAGAGGGTTTTCATTTGTTCTACTTTGCCAGGAAAATTCCCCTTTTAAAAAGACCACTGAAATATATACTTTACAAGGGTGGGGGGAGGTCTTCCAAAAGTCCGTGGAAAATGCATATTATGAAAATAACTCTACATGGGGAATCAGCAGTTAGCATAATGGCTATGTCGCTGGACTCCCACGTAGTCGGCCGCGGTTCGCATTCCGGATCCGGTGGCTTAAAACTCACGCCGGGCGCGTGTGCGTGCGTGCCCAAGATCCCGAGAGGAGAATGGAGGAGAAGGGATTGCGGCGTGACCATCCCCCCTAGGGGGTGATTTCTCGCTTTCTGTCTCTATGTCTCTCTCTGTCTGTCTGGCGAGTGCACGCGCCCTAGAGCAAAAACCTCTCAAAAAAACAAAAACAAAAACAAAAAACTATACATGGATTTTAATTCTTTTCCCTTCCAAAATAAGCTCATACTCTAATTCCATTTTTCGACAAACATTTGAAGTCCCCTTGTACTATCTAATATGCTAAACCTAGCGCCATGTCGGTACTCAACTCCCTCACGGTGAACAGGCATAAGAAAGCAGTAGACAGAAGCCAATGATAGTGAAGCGAGATGGAGACAGCTGATTTCAAAACAAAATTCAGGGACGTACAGTCATTGCAAGACCATGATTATGCATTCTTGAAAAGCCAAACGTGAAAGGTCCACCCCATTTATATCTGAGAGTCAGTTGGTTAAAGACAGATTCCAATTTGGGCCAAAATTCTGGCTCTGCTATCAGACGTGGGTGAACTATGAATAAAGAAATTTTTCTGTACGCTAGGTCTCATGTCCACACAACACACAAGTCCAAAGTGTTATACAATCACTCCCTAAACATCTCAGTCTGGCTAGTCTTCTTGACTGTCATAGGAAGTAGGTAGTGAGGCAGACACTGGCTAGGCAGTTGGGCAGAGTAACAGAAGGAGAGGGAAAAAGGACGATTAAACCAGTCAACCCACTTTAACTTAACAGGAGTCACATTCTCCTCTGCCCTTTGGCCCTCCAGTCAAAACCAGAATTGTAACCCTAAGGAACACAAATAAACAACTGGGGCCAGAGACCTAAGAGAGGACAACTCCTAAGTTTCACACTGTAAATATCAGGGTCTAATGGAAACTGTAAGCCAATAAGCTCGACTACATGGAAATTGCTTCCCAAAAAGATAATCAAAGGCAATAAGGTCACACTTAGGGACAAAGAACAATCATACCCCACAAGGGACAATTATACCCCCCACCTAAAGAATGTAAAATTAACCACTACAGGCCACAACTGGGGCCAAAGGGCCCCCATACCATGAGCCTAAATGATGTAGAAATTCTTGTGACCATTCACCGCTGCTTCATTTTGGAAGCTTTGTGGAAACCCATGTGAAGTAGGAGAAAGGAACCCTAAAAATATAGTTTGGGTATACGCCCAAGATGAAATCACAAATGGCTAAATTTTGGGATGAAGACATAAATAGGTCAGCTCTCACTGAACTGTTTGCTCACAGAGACAGCTTGCAATAATGACTTAATGACTGACCTAAAACAAAGACTTTTTTTACTGGTCCCACCATTTTCTAGGAAGAAAGTAATGGGTTTTTATGACCCAAAGCTTTTAGGCAAAAAAGTCTCCTAACTTAGAATGGAGGAGAAGGGATTGCGGTGTGGCCATCCCCTCTGGGGGGGGGGGGGTGATTTCTCACTTTCTATCTCTCTGTCTCTGTCTTTCTGGCGAGTGCACGTGCCCAAAAAGAAAAAATTGCTCCCAAAAAAAGAAAAAAAAAAGTCTCCTAACTTTCATCCCCACTCCAAAATTAGGACAAATAGCCAGACCGATGGGTTATTTAGATATAGCATGTGACCCCCACCATGAGGGGAATGCATGCACACAAGAACAAGCATGGACAAAGCCCACTGACCCAGATCAAAGTCCCCCACACCCCACCTCAGTTTCTTTTCAGTAATGCATTTGGGACCTGCTCTCTGCTCGAGAGCTCCATTTTCCCCTTTCTCTCTTAATAAACTGTTTGCTTGCCTCCATCTACATCTCTAATTCTTCATGAGCCATGGACGAGAAATCATGTCCTACTACGGGTGCTGGGCCAGATCGCCCCTGCACCCCCACATCCTTGAATCAGTATAATAACATATGAAGAAAAATTACTCTTAAGTCATTTCTTTACCCCAAGACCTTTCATCAGCTGAATCTTCCTCCCTGTGCTCCTTTGCTTTTTATAGGAAGTGATAATTACAAAACACAAATTTGATAAAAAGGAAATGTGTATTTGATCATGAATGTGCTTGCCACTGACTCAAACAATCTTATTTCTGGAAATGCAAAATTGTGGGTTAATTATGCAAAGGGCAGACCCAGCTTGATGTAGTCTATTGTTTGTAAGCCTGTTCCTGGCTTTAGTTACTCATGATATTCAGAAAAGCAACCTAATACAGACCTGCAGCTGTGCCCACACACTGAAGGGCGCCTAGGGAATACCACAGGCTTTGTGTGCATATAAAATAGGTGAGCTTCCCATTCCTTGCATATGTTCCTCATTCTTCAGTGCATTTGTGCCTGGCAGCACTTCCAATCATATCGGCCTCTCCATGAACAGTCGAGATTACAGATCAGCAGCAAGTAACAGCTCCACCACACTTGGGGATGGACAGGTCTCCACTGTAATGCACACTCTTGCCAACAAATCAGCTTTCACATTCATTCAGAATACAGATTGAACTTGGACACACTGAGGGATTTTTAAACTCAAGGTTTAATCGTGTCTTATTAAAGAAAAACGTACCTTGCAGCTCCAACACAGAGCCTAATGGGAAAAACAAAGAGGTGCACATAAATGTTTGTGCAGGTGGTAAATAGCATCACAGCTTAAAAAGCAAATGCTGGAACAACTGGGATTTCCTAATAGATTGCTAAATAAGTTATGGTAGAGCCAACAGCAAAACTCCTTGAAATCATTAAAAACAGTAGGTTAGATATATAGGCAGGACATTTTTAAATGCCTTGGTTTTACATTAGGAGAAAGAAACAATTTGTAGTATAACATGTACAGAAAAATCCTAGTTTTATTTATACCTGGTCATGTACATATACATGTGTGTCAAAGCTTGTGAGTGTGTATCAAATTTTATTTGCAAAGAAAATATTCTAGGAGCCAGGAAGAGGTGATGCAGTAAAACATGACACTCTGCAAGGCTACCTGCAAGGGAAGATTCTGGGTTTGCAATGGAGACCCCTCTGAGCAGATGGGGCACACACATACCCATGACCTGGGGCTGGCTGAAGTTGGGGGTGGATCGTGGTGTCAAGATTATGTTGGGGTGCTCTCTCTCTCTCTCTCTCTCTCTCTGAAAAATAAATAAATATATAATCCTAGAAGCACATGCACCGAACTATTCATTGCAATTACCTTCTATGGGGGGTGGTAGAGAGGAAAGCACAAGGGTATGAATGAGAGAAAACTTTCACTTCAAAATTTACAGTTATTTAGATGTATTTGTCCTACAAAAAGCACACTACAATTACAAGCAGTGAAATAAATGAAAATATTTTCATTTTTAAAGAAACAACACAGGGCATCACGTGTTCACAGGAATGGCAGAACGCGGTGGTAACAAACCACCTGAGCTCCATAGCGTTAATTATACAGCCAGAGCATTTCACCTCGAGGCTTAATAACTCACCCATGGCTTCCCACTGCTCTTATAATCTAAGCGTCCTCCCAAGCTCCCAAGGCACCAGCTGCATCGCCCCTTTGCCCCACACTAACTAGGCCCTGCCATAGTAAGCTATTTTTCTGACTCTCAAACAGAACAGGCTGGTCCCACCACACGGCTTTTGTTTGCAGTGTTCCCTCTGTCCAGAGATGCTTCCTCTCCAGGCTCCTTCAAGACATCCAGAGTACCAGTTCAAGGGTCGCCTCCAAAGAGCAGCCTTCCTTGACCCCAACCTCGGAGTAGCCTTCCTGCATGCTCTGTCATGTTGTCCTGGTTCATTTTTTCTTCACAGCCCTTCCCTTCCTTCTCTCTGCAATTACTTTACTGTCTATATCCTCTTAGGCCTATGAAAGCAGGGGGCTGGTTTATCAGTTTTTCCCAGTGCCTCAGAAAGCACCTGGCGCATAGTGGACACTCAATAACTCACTGAGCAAGTAAATACACCTAAGAGTCAAGCATTAGGAAGTGTGTCTCTTGATGAGAATCTACTCACTAAAACTGGACTTGATTTTTTAAAAAATGTTTTTGTAAAAGGGCATATGTGTTTACCAGAAAGAGACAGAGAGAGCAGTGAGAGGGAAAATTAGAAATTACCCCCCACCAGGGGGATGGCCATGCCACAATCCCTTTTCCTCCATTCTCCTCCTGGGATTTGGGGCACACACCTACACGTACCCAGTGTGATGTTTAAGCCACCAGGTCTGGGACTCAAATCACAGTTGGCCGTGGGGTAGCCCCGCACCTTAATCACTATGCCACCTGCTGGCCTGGACTATTTTTTTTTTTTTTTATCTATTTATTTTTTATTATCATCATATTCTTCTTTATATTACATTGAATTACATATAACTTTACATTGTATTACATTACTTTTTCAAAAGGGAATGCCATGCATGTCAGTCAGTACAGAGACATTAATCTCCCCGCTTCAACATTCAATATCTTTTCTATGTTTTCCCCAATCATTATTATTATTCTAATTATTTTTTAAGACAGTCCATCGCTATTTCTCATGTTGCTTGTACAAATACTTTGCCCATCATGAAATACTTCTCAGACAAATCCAGTTGAGAATACTATAATTTTTCTTTGTCGCTTACCGAACAAAGTGCACAGTCCATTGACAGAAGGCCTATTTGGCCAGAAGTGGATGTCTAGATCTAGATCATCCACCATTCGAGAAATGCAGATTACCTAAAAAATTCATGAAAGTCTCTCAAGGCTGGTTTGTCCATTCATTCTTACTCTGCTTGGAAAATACCATAGAATCTCTCTGTAACAATCCTAAATTGTCAACCCTATCAGCCAAATGAACCTTTGAGGAAGACTAGGTATACAGCCAGGTTGGTCTTAACTGAAGTCTACAAAAGATCTTTCCCAAAATAGGTGCAGAGGAGGTATTGAGAAATTGAGGGACCTGAAAGTATCATTTCCCAAACTTCTATTTATCTGTTATCTCAGTCAGGACTTGTCAACAGACCCTTCCCATCACTACTGTTTTGTTTTGTTTTGTTTTTCCTTTATAAGGAGTGGAAGGAGAGAGTGAGGAAGAGAGATTGGTATTTTTGATAGGTCTCACCATAACAGTCCTCCTGACACAGCTTCCTAACTACTAGGCTGTCTTGAAACTCATGACGTATTTTTCTGTGTCTCTGTACAAAAATGTGTCATGACATTCCCAACAACTCAATAGCTGTGATTACAGGCATGCAAGCACACTGTGTGTTCAGGTTGCCCAGAAACCAAACCTAAGCCTCCCTTGTGGCTTCCAGCCTCCCAACTGGTGGTACTATCCGTGTGCCACCATGTCTGGGTCGCTACTATTTATGCAGGGTACTCAACTTCGAACTCTAACACATGCCTTCATAGCCTGGAAGAACAATAGCTATTATACCTGCTTTTTTCATAAAACCAGTTTCAGTCATCTTGGGAAAATGGGAGAATGTGACTTGGATTTACAAAGCAGGCAAGGTCGGTGTACTGTTCATTTTTAGGAGACTTCCACATGACTGATATATCATTCACATGAATTTTTCTCATTAAAAACATAAACACAAACAGAGCAAAGATTTTCATGGCTGAAAATGCCAAGGAACAAATTTTGATGGGTGCTAACACCCACACTAAATGATCCCTTTACAGCAACAAACACAATAGCAAATAGAGGAACGGTTATGTTGCCTGTTTTGTCACCCTAAGACAACTATGGAAAGGGAGGGTTTTTCAACTCATTCTCCCATCTTTTAATAGGATTGATTGTCTTTTTCTGGAACAGCTGCTTGAGTTCCTTGTGAATTCTGGTTATCAGTCCCTTGTCTGATGCATAGTTTACAAAAATATTTTCCCATTCTGAGGGCTGTCTGTTCACACTAATCACTGTGTCTTTTGCCATGCAGAAACTTCTTAGTCTGATGTAATCCCACTTGTCTATTTTAGGGATCATAGACTGTGCATTGGGAGACTTATTTAAGAAGTTTTCCCCTACACCAATGTCTCCCAGATTTTCCCCGGTGTTTTCTAGGAGCAGTTTTATAGTTTGAGGTCTTAGATTTAGATCTTTGATCCACCTTGACTTTATTTTTGTCAGAGGTGAGAGGTAGGGGTTCAGATTCATCTTTCTGCAAGTGGAGATCCAGTTTTGCCAGCACCATTTGCTGAAGAGGTTTTCCTTTTCCCACTGAATTGACTGGTACCCCTTGTCAAAAATCAGTTGGCTGTATGTTTGAGCATTCATTTCTTGGGACTCTATTCTGTTCCATTGGTCCACCTGTCTGTTCCTGTGCCGGTACCATACTGTTTTGATTACCACAGCTTTGTAGTATATTTTTGGGTCAGGTAGTGAGATGCCGCCCACTCCACTCTTCTTGTGCAGAACTGCTTTGGCAATACGGGGTCTTTTATGATTCCAAACAAACTTTATGATTGTCTTTCCTAGATCTGTGAAGAATGTGTCTGGTACTTTGATTGGCATTGCATTAAATAGGTAGATTAATTTGGATAAAATTGCCATTTTGATTATATTAATTCTTCCAATCCAGAAACATGGGATGTCCTTCCACTTTTTTGTGTCATTTTCAATTTCTTTTTTTATCTTCTCATACTTTTCCTTGTGGAGGTCTTTAACTTCTTTAGTTAGATTTATCCCTAAGTATCTTATACTTTTTGTGGCTATGGTAAATGGAACAACTTTTTTCAGTTCTATCTCAGTCTGCCTGTTGTTCATATACAGAAATGCTATCGATTTCTGGATATTAATTTTGTAACCTGCAACGTTACCGTATTCATGTATTACTTCCAAAAATTTTTTTATGGAAACCATTGGGTCTTCTATGTATACAATCATGTCATCTGCAAATAGAGAGAGTTTCACCTCTTCTTTTCCTATTTGATTGCCTTTTATTTTTTCCTCTTTTCTGATTGCAATGGCCAGGACTTCGAGTACAATATTGAAGAGGAGTGGAGAAAATGGACATCCTTGTCTTGTACCCGTTTTTAGTGGAAAAGCTTTCAGCTTTTCTCCATTGAGGATGATGTTCGCTATGGGTTTTTCATAGATAGCTTTTATTGTGTTGAAAAATGACCCTTCTATGCCGATTTTGCTGAGAGTCTTGATCATGAAGGGATGTTGTATCTTATCAAATGCTTTTTCTGCATCAACTGATATGACCATGTGGTTTTTATCTTTCTTCCTATTAATATGGTGTATTACATTTATGGTTTTGCGTATGTTGAACCAACCTTGCATTCCTGGGATAAAGCCTACCTGATTGTGATGTATAATCTTTTTTATAAGTTGTTGTATACGATTTGCTAGTACCTTGTTGAGAATCTTCGTGTCTATATTCATCAGGGATATTGGTCTATAGTTTTCCTTCCTTGTCCTGTCCTTATCTGTTTTAAGGATAAGGGTGATAGAGGCTTCATAGAATGAATTAGGGAGAGATTTACCCTTTCAGATATTTAGAAATAACTTGAGCAGAATGGGGGTTAACTCTTCTTTGAAAGTTTTGTAGAATTCAGAGGTGAATCCATCAGGACCAGGGCTTTTCTTTGTTGGGAGGTTATTTATAACTGATTTGATCTCCTGGTTTGTTATGGACCTATTCAGACTTTCTATATCCTCCTGGCTCAATCTAGGTAGATTATACATGTCCAGGAATTTGTCCATCTCATCCAAATTATCTTGTTTCTTGGCATACAGATGTTCATAGTACCCTCTAATAATGTTTTTTGTTTCTACTATGTCTGTTGTTATTTTGCCTGCTTCATTGCAGATCTGATTCACCTGGTTCTTTTCTCTCTTCTTTTTAATAAGTCTTGCTAGTGGAGTATCAATTTTGTTTATCTTTTCAAAGAACCAGCTTTTACTTTCATATATTTTCTGTATAGTTCGTTTATTTTCTATTTCATTTATTTCTACTCGTCTTTATTATTTCCTTTCTCCTGGAGTTTTTTGGATCTTTTTGCTGTTGCTTTTCCAATTCTGTGAGGCATGATGTTAGGTGATCCATTTGCCTTCTTTCCATGTTCCTCTTATGTGCACTAATTGCTATAAACTTCCCTCTTATGACTGCTTTAGCAGTGTCCCAAAGATTATGGAAACTCGTGTCCTCATTGTCATTGGCTTCCATGAACTTTTGATTTCAGTCTTTATTTCTTCAGTAGTTGTGGAGTCATTCAGGAGTAGGTTATTAAGTTTCCATGTATTTTAGTATTTTCGAGGATTTCTCTTGAAATTAAACTCAAGTTTAATTCCATCATGATCGGTGAAGCTGCTGGGTATAGTTTCTATGCGTTTGAATCTGTAGAGGTTTGCTTTGTGCCCAATAATGTGGTCAATCTTCGAGAATGTTCCATGTGGTGGCAAGAAAAAAGTGTATCTCGAGGTTTTAGGATGTAAAGTTCTATAGATGTCTGTTAAGTTCATTTGATTTATGATATCATTTAGATCTTTTATCTCTTTACCTATTTTTTGTCTAGATGATCTATCCAGGGGGGATAGTGCAGTGTTGAGGTCTCCAACAATTAGTGTGTTGCAGTCTATCTCCCTTTTTAGATCTAGCAGTCTTTCCTTCACATATTTGGGTACTCCTGTGTTAGGCGCATAGATATTAATAAGCGTTATATCTTCTTCATCGATTGATCCTTTTACTACAATATAGTGCCCTTCTTTGTCTCTTCACACAATTTTTGTTTTAAAACCTATTTTGTCAGAGATTAGTATTGCGACTCCAGCTCTGTTTTGGTTCCCATTTGCATGGAAAATCTTTTCCAACCCTTCACTTTCAGTCTATGTATATCTTTATCCATGAAGTGGGTTTCCTGTAGGCAACAGATAGAGGGTTTTTGTTTTTTAACCCATTCAGCCAGTCTGTGTCTCTTGATTGGAGAATTTAATCCATTAACATTCAATGTTATTATCGATGTTAATGGATCTGTCCCGACATTTAAGTTGGCCATTGTCTTAGTTGCCTTTTACTCTTTTGTTTCTGGCTGTTACTTCTTTAGTTTTCCTGGAACAGTACTTTCTTCAGGGTTTCATGGAGAGCTGGCCTGGTGCTGGCAAATTCTTTCAGGTTTTGTTTGTCTGAGAAGATTTTAATCTTTTTTTCCCATACGAAGGATAATCTTGCAGGATACAATAATCTTGGTTGAAATTGTTTCTCTCTTAACACTTTCAGTACATCTTCCCATTCTTTCCTTGCTTGCATTGTTTCCATTGAGAAGTCCGGTGTTAGCCTGATGGGGTGACCTTTGTAAGTCACTTGTCGTTTCTCTCTTGCCAGTTTTAGTATCTTATCTTTATCTGTGGTTCTTAGCCAGTCTGGCTATGATATGCCTTGGGGAAGATCTTCTTGGGTTGATTCTATTTGGTGTCCTTTGTATTTCTTGGTTCTGGATGTTTGAGTGCCTCTCTATGCTTGGGAAATTTTCTTCCAAGATTTCATGGAATAGGTTTTCCATGCTCTTATTAGTTTCTGCACCTTCTGGGATACCAATTATTTGGATGTTAGGACATCTAATGGAATCTAGTAATTCTCGTATGTTATCTTCATGTTTTTTTGTTATTTTCTCTATCTTTTGGGAGATTTTCTCTAGGTCAGAAGTTTTATCTTCTACATCAGAGATTCGACCTTCAGCATGGTCTAATCGACTTTTAATACTTTTGAGAGAGTTTTTGATTTCCTGTATTTCAGACTTCACCTCTAATAGTTCCATCTTATTCTTCCTTAGCATTTCCTACTTCATATCGTTGAAGGACTTTCTCATCTCCTGTAGTTCATTGTCTCTTTTCTGTTCCAGCTCATAGTACTTGTTCAACATGAATGTTCTAAACTCTATCTCGGACATTTTGGTAACGTCCTCTATTTTTTCAAGAAAAGGAAGGGAGTTACTGCGTTCCTTTGATGGAGACATATTTCCTGCTTTATTCAGGTCTGAGGTTCTTCTACTTCTAACCATTGGGAGATGTGTTCCCTTTGAAAAACTTTTTACGAGAACATTTCTTCGAATAGGAGCAAGTGTGTTTCCTTTCTGATGTGGAATGGAGACAGCCAAAGTCTCTCTTCAATTGTGTTTAGTAATGTAATCCAAGAAAAAGTATTCTCTCCAGGTGTCCAAAGAAATGTATCTCCTTCTTCTTAGGTGGTTCAGTGAAATGGAGGATTCTAGAGAGTCTTAAAATGCTAGAATGTTTCAGAATTGTAATTCTACACCTATCTAGACAGCCAGGGATGGTGAAGATAAAGGAAGTGAGGACTGAATAAGTGGGAAGAAAATAATACATAGAGCACGCGATTTCGCCAGGGGTTGAAAGCTGGGAGTGTGGTGTGGTGGAACTGAGGGCATTCCTATGTGTTAATCAGAAGAGAGAAATTTACAAATGAAAGACGTGGGTAAGGGGACAGAAAAAGAAAGGAGAGGGGGAAAAAAAGTGTACCTGGCTGAAAGAGGGGTGTCTGGCTTGGAGGTCCCAGGGCTGAAGCTACTGGGGGCAGTCCTCCCTCGAAGATCCTGGCCCAGGGGTCGAAAGCTGGGAGTGTCGGAAGGGTTTTTAACTCTTCTATGTAAGACTTGGAGCAGCGTTACTGTCCAAATATTAAAGTTCTTTCAGAGATTTTTTTTCCACCTCTAGTGGCTTGTATTCAATAATATAAAGGGGGCCAGCAGGTGACATAGTAGTTAAGGCGCTGGATTCCCACATGGCTGACTGCAGTTCTGGACTGGGTAACCTGAAACTCCTTCTGGGCCTGTGTGTATGCAGGCCTAAGATCCAGAGAGGAGAATACGGGAAAAGGGATTGTGGTGTCAACATCTCCCCAGGGGTTGATTTCATGCTTTCTATCTCTCTGTCTCTCTCCGCCTCTCCAGTATGTGAGCATCTATAGCAAAAACCTCAAAATAATAATAATAATAATAATAATAATAACTTAAGGTAAGCAAGGAAAAGCAAACAGGAGTTGCTTATCAAAGGGTATAAAGTTTAATTTCTACAAGATGAATAGGCTGTAGACACACCGTAAACTTTGTGCCTATATTTAACAATACTGTATTGTATACTGAATTGGTTAAGAGGGCAGATCTTCTTCTTCCTATTTCTAAGTGGGAAGTTTTTATAATATAATAACAATTTTAAAATAATTTAATTTAATTTAGTTGGATTTAAGAACATGGACCAGCAGATGGCATAATAGTTATGTCACTGGTCTCCCACATGGCCGACCATGGTTCACGTCCCAGACCTGGCAGCCTTGAACTCACACCAGGCATGCATGCATGTGGGCCCAAGATCCTGAGATGAGAATGGAGAAGAAGGGATGGTGGCCTGGTCTTCTCCCCTGGGGGTGGCAGGTGATTTCTCACTTTCTCTCTCTCTCTCTCTCTCTCTCTCTCTCTCTCTCTCTCTCTCTATATATATATATATATATATATATATATATATACACACACACACATATATACATATACATATATATATACACACAAATATATATGTATGTATATATAAATATGTATAAAACTTTTATATGCAGTTTATATACATATATATATATATATATAGTGTGTGTGTATATATATATATGTATAGATGATAGATATAGATAGATAGATAGATAGATAGATAGATAGATAGATAGAGATAGAGATAGATAAAGAGAGAAAGATAGAGATAGACAGATGGAGAATGAGAGCTAAAACATGAGAGGGCTGGCCTATGGCCTACTGGTTAGGGGACCCAGGTCCTGCATGACCAACTGCAGGTTCAAATCTTGGCTCCAGTGTCTTGAAAACCATGCCAGGAGTGTATGCATACATGTGTGCCCCAAATCCTGACAGGCTAGACAAAAGGAAGAGACTACAGCATGACTAGTGGTGGGTGCTTTTCTTCTCTCTATCTCTCTGTCTCCCTCTGGCAAGTACACACATGGTCTGGAGATTAACAATAGAGAGATAGGGGTCAGCAGGTGGTGTGGTGGTTAAGGTGCTGGATTTCCGCACTTAATGGCTGACCACAGTTCAAGTCCCTGACCAGGCGGCTTGAAAATCATGCCAGGCATGTATACCCAGAATTCCAGAAGAAGAATGGAGGAGAAGGGATTGCAGTGTGGCTATCCCTCTGGGAGGCGATTTCTCACTTTCCTTCTCTCTGTCTCTTTCTGTCTCTCTCTGGGGAATGCACATGCCCTATGGCAAAAACCTAAAACTGAGAGAGAGAGAGAGAGAGAGAGAGGGATTTAAAGAGTATTTTAAGTCTTCCAAACGAAGTCTCTTTTAATCTTTCCCCTAAGACTGAGTTCAGTCTTAACCTAGTAGATGAAAGCGCCTCAGTGGTGGTGGTGTGGAAAAGCACGGCACTCTGCAAGGGAGGGTGCCAGCTTCCCATCCAGAGACCTCCCTGAACACGCCGGCATAGGTGTGCCCACAATCCAGGGCTGGCTACGGCTGGCCCTGGGTCACAGGTCAAGACCTTCCTGGGGATACGGCTTCTCTCTCTCTCTCTCATTCAAGAAAGAAATAAATAAACCTAAATAATAACAATAAAAAAATACTAACAGAATAGAAAATGGAAATAAAGGTTAGTTACTTCAAGTATAGCAGAAACAGGCCTAAATTGTGGACTTTTTTTCCCCTCTAATTCGGGAAATGACTTCATTCTGGGCCACAGAGAAAAATGACAGGACATCCTGTTTACCCACCCTCTTGGGCTCACCCTTCCAGCTCACCCTGAACATGACCCCTCTGAGAGGCTGACTGAGGTTTGGGGTTGCTCACAGCTATTCTCCTCCTCCTCTTTCCTTCTGAGTCCACCCTCACACCTGTCATCAAGGCACTGTGAATCCACCACAGGGTGGCTCACCTGAGCAGGACATCTGCAGTACCATCTAGAAACAAAAGCAATGCCAGGCTTTGGGGTCCTGCAGGGCACTGAGCAAATCCTCGCTCCGACAGAGTAATGCTAGCTCCACAACTCTGGGTGAGTCACCGGTCTTACTAAACCTCCATTTCTTTCAATAAAGTTGATGGCTTAATGGTTATGTCGTTGGACTCCCAGTAGTCGACCACAGTTCAAGTCCCGGACCTGGCAGATTAAAACTCATGATGGGTGCCTGTGCATGCATGTCCAAAGGGAGACAGGATTGAGGCATGGCCATCCCCCCGGGGGAGTGATTTCTCACTTTCTGTATCTCTGGCAAGCTCATGAGCCCTACTGCAAAAATCTCTCTGAAACAGAAAAGAAAAAAAAATTAAAATAGTAAAACCTGTGTCTCACAGAATTGTACTGAAGATTAAATAAAACAAAACAGAAAGTATGCAGCCCAGTGTACAAAGCACAGTAAGAAATCAGTAATTGAGACTGTCTTTGGAGTTAAACTTTTAAATCAAAACCTATCAGAACAGAATAGGAACTACAGAAAGGCCCCTTGGTTCCAATGGCATGGTTCCTTGCTGAACTACAGACCTACGGCTCTATCTCTGTATTCTCGAGGCATTCAGAAAACACAGAATGGGGTGGCTGGCCCCCTCTAGCACGGTGATTAAGTCCCGAGCATAGTGAGCTAGATCCTACATGGCTGACCTTGGTTCAAGACCTGGACTCTATGGCTTGAAAAATGTGCGAGACGCATGTACAGACCCCAAATCCTGACAAAATGTAGAAATGAAGGAAAAAGAATTGCAGGTAACCACCCCAAGGGAAGTTCAATCTCTCTCTCTCTCTCTCTCTTATTAGCACACAAGACCTCTGGCAATTAAAAAAAAGTATCTAATTTTTGGGACCAGCAATTAGCGTAATAGCTATGTCACTGGACTCCCATGTAGTCAATTGCGGTTCGAGTCCTGGACCCAGTGGCTTAAACTCACACTGGGCACGTGTGGGTGCGTGCCCAAGATCCCGAGAGGAGAATGGAGGAGAAGGGATTGCGGTGTGGCCATCCCCCCTGGGGGGTGATTTCTCGCTTCCTGTCTCTCTGTCTCTTTCTGTCTGTCTGGCAAGCGCACACGCCCTATAGCAAAAAAAAAAAAAAAAAAGCTTATAAAACAGGAAGTGGGTTGTCAACTAGAAACACACACACACGCACGCACACGCACACGCATACACAAGTGGTTATAAAGGGAAATAGGTGGCAAATCACTCCAGAGTGTGCTGCCCAAAGGAGAAGGGATCTTAGCCAGTCTCAGGACAATTATCCGTGAGGTGGAGCGCCTTCTTGGAAAAGCTTTCTCCAGACAGTAACATATTACTTTTTTTTAACCTGCTATAGGGTGCATGTGCTCACCAGAGAGAGACAGGGGCAGGGGAAGGGAAAGTGAGAAGCATCCCCCAGGGGAGATAGCCATGCTGCGGTCCCTTTCAGAGTTGGTTCCGTTTAGTCCCAAACATCATCTCTAACAGACAGACTGATGCCACTAAATACTGAATTCATTTAACCCTTGCTGCTAATTTTTTTTTTTTTTTTTAAGAGAAATGTTTGCTCTCGGGCACATGTGCTTACTGGAGAGACAGAAAGACAGAAAGCAAAAAATTATCCTCTGGGGGGGGATGGCCATGCCACAATCCCTTCTCATTCTCCTCATGGGATTTTGGGCACACACGTACATGTGCCCAATGTGAGTTTTAAGCCACCAGGTCTGGAACTTGAACCGCAGTCGACTACATGGGAGTACAGCAACGTAACCATTAAGTTATCTGCTGGTCCCTAACCCTTATTCTAATACCCAAAATTCCTATGTGGGTCTACCTACAGGGAGAAGAATGTAAGAAACTACACGGACACTGTTGTAACTCGGGCTGTGTAATAAACCACCACAGGTGGGGTGACTTAAACAGCATCGTTCTCTCTCACAGTCCTGGGAGGGCTTTCTCTCCCTGGCTTGCAGGCAGATTTCTTTTCTCTATATCTGACATGGCAAAGAGAATGGGCTCTTGAGTCTCTTCTTATGAGGGTACTAATCATGGGGGCTCCACCCTCATAACCTCATCTAAACCCAAGTACCTTCCAAAGTGACCACTGCTCCTAAAACCATAACATTAAGAATTAGGGCTTCAAAGTAGGAATTTGCAGGGACAAAAATATCCAGTCCAGGAGGCCAGCAGGTGGCATGGTAGGTAGGGCACTGGATTCCCATATGGCCGACTGCAGTCTGAGTACTGGACCTGGTGGCTTGAAGATCATGCCAGGCATGTGTGGGTTTGTGCCTAAAGTCCCAAGTGCAGAATGCAGGAGAAGGGATTATGGTGTGTCTATCCCCCCCTACGGGTGTTGATCTCTCATTTTCCCTCTCTCTGTCTCTCTGGTGAGTGCACATGCCCTATGACAAAACTTTAGAAAACAAACAAAAAAAACCATTTCATAACAAATACCTAGGCAAGGCCTTATGATGGAGTTGCTGTGCATCCACTGACACATTGGTATCCTGTTTTCACATGTTAGTTCTGTGAGCTCGATTTAACTGAATCCCCTGATTTTATGCCATTAAAATCGAATTTTAGTCTATGAGCCCAAGAGTAAGACTCTGCAGACTTGTTAACAGGCCAGGAAGACAAACATCAGTGTGTGTCTTCTGGAAAGAAGCTTTCTCCAGACAGTGATATACTACTATTTATATACATGTGTTCACCAGAGAAGAGAGACAGGAAGGGAAAGTGAGACACACCCCTGGGGGATGGCCACACCGCAATCCTCTCTCCTCCATCTCTCCCTCCTTTCGGGATTTTGGGCACACATGCACATGCACCAAGTATGTTTTTCAGGCTACCAGGCTCAGGACTAGAACTACACATATAGCCATGTGAAATCCAGCTGCCTCAACCACCACACCACTGGCTGGTCCAGTGACATACTACTTTTTTTTTTTGAGAGGTTTTTGCTATAGGGCACATGCACTCGCCAGAAAGATAGAGACAGAGAGACAGAAAGCGAGAAATCACCCTCCAGGGGGATGGCCATACTGCAATTCTTTCTCCTCCATTCTCCTCTTGGAATCTTGGGCATGCATGCACACGCGCCCAGTGTGAGTTTAAGCCACCGGGTCTGGGACTCGAACCGCAGTCAACCACTGGGAGTCCAGCGACATAGCCATTACACCAACTGCTAGTCCCAATATATTACTTCAACAACATGGTGACAGAACTTCTAAATGGTTGGTGAGAATTATGACTAAAAATCACACAAGGAAAATAAAAGTGATATTTTTCAAAAGCATAAAAACCTAGTGTAAATCAAAACTACAATGAGATGTCACTCACACCCCTAGGATATCTAGAATCAAAAAGTCAGATAATAACAAGTGTTGATGAAGATGTGAAAGAATTGGAACCCTCCAACACTGCTGTTCAAATGTAAAATGGTACAGTCACTTCGCAGAGCATTTTGACAAATCCTTGTGTTAAACGTAAGATTAGCACACGTATCAGCACTATGGTCTGAATGTCTGTCTCCCCAGTTTCATATGTTGAAATCCTAACCTCCCGGGTAATGGTATTAAGAGGTGGAACCTTTGGGAGGTGATTAGGTCATGTGAACAGCGTCCTCATGCACGGGATTACTGTACTTGTAAAAGAGACCCCAGGGAGCTGCCTTGCCCCTTCTGCCACGTGAAGACATGAAGAAAACGCTGAGTATGAACCAGGAAATATGCCCTCACCAGACGCCAAATCTGCTTTAATCTTGGATTTCCCAGTGTCCAGAACTGGGAAATAAATGTCTGTTGTTTAGAAGTTACCTAGTCTCTGGTACTTTGTCAAAATAGCCTGAATGAACTCAGACACTCAGCAATTCCCCTCCTAGATACATAACCGAGAAAAATTAGAATATAGCTCCACATAAATACTAGTACACAACTGTCCATTAACTGATGAATGGATAAATTAAATGTGACATATCCACACAAGGGAAGATAACACAACAACAACAAAAAAGAACTAAAGTATTGACACATGCTACAACATGGGTGACGTTGAAAAAAGTATGCTAGGCCAGTCCTGTAGCCAAGTGCTTAAGGGAGACAGATTCCACAAGCTGACCACAGTTCGAATCCCAGCCCCAGCAGCTTGAAAAACATACTTAGTACATCTGTGTGCATGCCCAAAGTCCTGATGGGATAGAGAAATGGGGGAGAAAGAACTGTGGCATGACCACGCACCACAAGGGAATGTTCTCTCTCTCTCTCTCTCTCTCTCTCACTGTGTCTCAATCTGGCAAGCACATAGACTTTCTTTCTTTTTTCTTTTTTTTTTTTGTTTTTGTTTTTGTTTTTTTGGAGAGGTTTTTGCTATAGGGTGCGTGCGCTCACCAGACAGAGAGACAGAAAGTGAGAAATCATCCTCCAGGAGGAATGGCCACACCGCAATCCCTTCTCCTCCATTCTGCTTTCGGGATCTTGGTCACGCACGCACACGCACCCGGTGTGAGTTTTAAGCCACCGGGTCCGGGACTCGAACCGCAGTTGACTACATGGGAGTCCAGCGATATAGCCATTACGCTAACTGCTGGTCCCAGCATATAGACTTTCTCACAAATAATTTTTTTTAAAAAAGGCATTAGGTTAATTGAATGACCAAGTGAAGGAAGAAAACATATGCAGGGACCAGCAGTTAGTGTAATGGCTGTGTCGCTGGACTCCCATGTAGTTGACTGCGGTTCGCATCCCGGATCCGGTGGCTTAAAACTCACGCTGGATGCGTGTGCATGCGTGCCCAAGATCCCGAGAGGAGAATGGAGGAGAAGGGATTGCAGCGTGGCCATCCCCCCTGGGGGGTGATTTCTCGTTTTCTGTCTCTCCGTCTCTCTCTGTCTGGTGAGCGTACGCGCCCTATAGCGAAAACCTCTTAAAAAAAAAAAAGGAAGAAAACATATGCAAAGCTACCAAGTACCACAGAGTACATGATTATATTCATATGGAATGGCTAAAATAGGCAAAACTGTAAGTACTATAAGCATAGATTACTAGCTGCCTGGGTATGGGAGAGGGAAGGAGAGTTGGGAAGGGTTAGGTAGTGATGGCTAAAGGAGGAGGCTTCTTTCTGTGGCGATCAAAGTGTTCTAAAACTTATTACAGCGATAGATACGCAACTGTGAATATACTAAAAGCTGTGGAACTACCACTTTAAATGGACAAATACTATGCTATGTGAATTGTATATATTGAAAGTCTATTCCTTCATTTTCTCTACGAATAAGAGAGCCAGAGGCAGCACCTTCAACAGGGTCTTCATGCCACAATCCACCCCAGCGTCAGCCAGCCCAAATCATGAGGACACGAGCACATTCAGGGAGGTCTCGTGGCACGAACCCAGATCTTTCCCGTGTGGGTCAGCCTTCCAGTGCTCGGTATCATGCTGGGCCACCACATGGCCCTGTGAATCATATTTTAATAAAATGATTAAAAATAAAAACAACACTGATCTCTATTTTGCCAGCTGTTAAAAGCAAAGCCCATTTATCAGGTACCTATGGGTGAAACACTGTGACAAGTAACGTTCCTATATTATCTCAGGTGTTTCTAATCACAATTTTATGAGGAAGATGGAATCTACTGTGAAAAAAAAAACAAAAAACACATGTGCCTTTAGATGCCTTCTATTTAGTGATCTGAATAAGCTGAGGCATAATATGGAAAGATGGTGGTAAAACCCACACTGGCTAAAAGCTCACAGGGTGCAACTAACTCATTAGAAAAAGGCAGAAAATGAGGAGAAAAGTCACCAGAATTCCATTCATTGCTTTCAGGAACCTCCGAAGAGAGGCTACGTGCACTGTGGAGTGTCCCTTCATGAGAGAAGTCATCGACAATATGCGACAATATCCTGTGGCATTGATGGCGGAAGTACAACTGCACCCAGCAGGATAATCTCAGGAAGACAAGATCAGCATAGAGGAGATGAGAGCTTTATTCTTTATTTGAAGATAGGCTTGAATTTGTTTTTTATTTCCCTAAAGGGAATAAGTGTGCTTGATACACTCACAAAAAATAATGTGTATCTTGGGAACCAGCAGTTAGCGTAATGGCTATGTCGCTGGACTCCCACATAGTTGACCGCGGTTCGAGTCCCGGATCCGGTGGCTTAAACTCACGCCGGGCACGTGTGCATGCGTGCCCAGGATCCCAAGAGGAGAATGGAGGAGAAGGGATTGCGGCGTGACCATCCACCCTGTGGGGTGATTTCTCGCTTTCTGTCTCTATGTCTCTCTCTGTCTGTCTGGCGAGCGCACGCGCCCTATAGCAAAAAAACCTCTCCAAAAAAATAAATAAATAAATAATGTATATCATGTAAAAATTTTTTTCAGAAAATTCCAGATGCGTAAAGAAGAAAGTAAACATTGGCTTTAATCAACATCAACATTCTGGTGCTGATTAGTAGCCAATGGCAAGTACAGTGCAAAGTCAAATTGAATTTAGAATGTCCAATAGGGAACACAGGACAAATGCAGAAGATGGTAGTGACAAAAATGTACCATAAAAACTCTGACCTTGAACCAACAGGTGGTGTAGTGGTTAAGCCACTGAACTCCCACATGGCCAACCACGATTTGAGTCCCGAACCTAGAGGCTTGCTTTCTCACTTCCCCTCTCACTCTCTCTCTCTCTGCCTCTCTCTGGTAAGCACATGTGCCCTATAGCAAAATTTAAAAATAATAACTAATAAAATTAAGTAATAATTCTTTACAAACACAATAAAACCCAGCTAAGGCAGGTGCTCAGTCTTAATAGGGTTATCAAAGTTTTACATAAGACAAAGCAATTCTATAGTTCAATCTTCATTCTGCAATTCTTTAATGAGTACTGACTAAATACTGGGTGTTATTCTAGAGATTAGGAGTAAAAAGAATAAGACAGCTAATACTTTTGCACCAGTGGGCATAATGTCTTATAAGGAAAATGGACAAATATACCAATACATAAATCAAATAAACATTATTAGACCTATGAAGAAAAAAAATACCATCGTATTGCAAAAAAAAAAGAAAGAAAGAAAGAAAAGAAAAGAAGAAAGAAAGAAAAGAAAGAAAAGAAAGAAAGAAAAAAGAAAAGAAAGAAAGAAAGAAAGAAAGAAAGAAAGAAAGAAAGAAAGAAAGAAAGAAAGAGAGAGAAGGAAAGAAATATGGGTGTTGAAAGCAAGGCAAAAACTACCTGGTCAGTTATTACATGGTACTTCCTTAGTAACTTGAGTTTGAGTAGTCAGAATCTGGGAACTGTCCCTAAATGGAAATAAAAGCCTTTTCCTTCCCATCTGAAATTCTAGCAACTCATTTCCCAAGAGTAATATAAATGCACAAGAAGCGCATGAGAATATGTTCAACTAGACTAAAGAAATGCACATTAACATAGAAAATTTCATTTTCTACCTGGACAACTAGCAAAGATCAGAAAGAATTATTATACTTAGTGCTGGCAAAGGTGAGTGAAGAGACATACTCATCCCCTGCTAGTGGGGATGTAAATTAAAGTGACCTTTTTGGAGCACAGTTTGACATTGGCTATCAAAATTACATTAGCATATTCTTTGACCCAGACCTCTAGTAATTATCTTAAAAGAAATAAGAAGACAAGCATTAAAATACAGATGTGTAAGGACAGTTATTTTAGGTTGTTTCTAACCCATAAGACATTGGGGAAAAAGAAAAAAAAAAACATGCCTTCAGTAGAAATTTGCTTAAACAAACTAGATTTAATCTATACATAGAACACCATATAGCTATCAAAAAATAACATACCTCTATTTATCCTAAGATGAAAAGATGTTCAAACTACGGTGTTAAGTAGGGAAAAACCAGTTTGCAAAATAGTATATATAGAAAGCATCTTTATTTATACTTTTAAAAAAGAATGTACATGCATATGTAACCATGTGCATGTATGCACACGCACACAAAATTCAAATCATGTTCTCTCTGAGTACTTGGGAAGCCCCCTCACAAGTGAGCTTTACTGTATTCTTTGTACCTCTGAGCATTACCTCAACTTCTGGCAATGGTCAAGTATTATCTTGTCTCTCCCCACACAGATTACATTTATTTGGTAGGGAGTAGGAAAGTGAAATCAAGCAATTATCATTTTATCACCTCACTACTCTACCATCCTGTGTCCCTAGGTCAAAAGAAACTTTCTAAATATGTTAAAGTAGACTGGACTCCTGGTCCAGTGGTTAAGGGAGCTGGATCCCACATGACCAACTGTGGTTCAAATCCTGGCCCCAGTGGCTTGAAAACATGCTGGTAACATGCACCTGTATGCCCCAATTCCTGACAGGCTGAAGAACTGAAGGAGAAGGGATTGTGGTATGACCATGTCCCATGGGGGGATGTTTTCGTCCCTCTGTCTCTTTCTAGCAAGTGCACGCCCTCTCTGACAAGTAATAAATAAATAAAGTGTTTGGAATTTTACATTTTTTCTTTACAAATTCTTTTATGCTATAGTCTTAAAAAAAAAAAACAATAGGGTGAATGATTTCAAACTATTCAATACAACTAATAAAGACATTTTTAAAACTCCAGGGATGGAGAAAATAAGTTACCTAACACTTCATTTTTCTTTTAGTCTATATTGTTGTCACATTCAAAACTATGTTTAATCTTCACCATAGCGCTATTTGGTAGCTGTCATAACGCTCCCTCCCTTTCACAGATGAGAAAACTGAGGTTTCCAGAGACTAATAAATCATTTTAGGTCACAGAGCAGGGGAGTAGCAGAGTGCAGCTTCGACTGAGGACTCTTCTTGAGAACTGTATTTGTTTCCTAGATCAATCATACAGAGTATCACACACTGAGAGACTTAAATAACACAAATGTGATATTCTATGATGGAGGTGGAAGTCTGAAATCAAGGAGCTGACAGGCTCTGTTCCCTCTCACACCTGTCCTTCCTTGTCTCTGCCAGCTTTTGGAGTTTGCTACACTCCTTGCCATTCCTTGACCTGTGGCTGTATCACTCCAATCTCTGCCTCCAGGACGTCTGTTTCTGCTTTCTTTCTCTCTCTCTCTCTCTCTCTCTCTCTCTCTCTCTCTCTCTCTCTCTCCCTTCCTTCCTTCCTTCCTTCCTTCCTTCCTTCCTTCCTTCCTTCCTTCCTTCCTTTCTTTCTTTCTTTCTTTCTTTCTTTCTTTCTTTCTTTCTTTCTCTTTCTTTCTTTCAAGTGTGTCCTGCCCCCATCAGGGACTAGTCACACTGAAGTCCTTTCTTCCCCAAATTTTTCATCCTATCAGGATCCTGGGTGCATGCCATGTTTTCAAGTCACTGGGACTGAGACTTGAACTCTGGTCAGCCATGTGGGATCTGGCTACCTCTGTGTCACTCTTAACTGCTGCATTACAGAGAAAGTCTTGTTTCTGTTTTGTATAAGGACACAAGTTCATTTAAGTTAGGGAGCACCCTCCTCAAGCATGACCTCATCTTATCTTGATTACATCTTAAAGATCCTGTTTACAAATAAAGTCGTACTCTATGGTGTGGGGCAGGGGTTCAGACATAAATGTATCTTTGTGGGGGACACAGGTCAACCCATTCAGAGGCCAAGTCTATAACCCTTCCTCTAATACATCCCACCCACAACCCATTAGTGTCATGTCTGTTTCATGACTGGTTACACATGCCCTTTCCATGGCAGAAGGCTGCTCCTTGCTGCCTTCAGGCAAGGCAAAATCCAAACTATGTAAGGTAGGCAAGCTCATGCGCTTGTTCAAGCATGTTCCACCTGCTGCCTTGGATTTCACCAGTCACTGAGGCCATCTCTGAAGTTATTTATTTCTCTAGTTCAGGTTAGCTCTTGAGTGAAAACACATTCAAGAGCTTTGTAAACTTAAGAGCACTAGAGAAATGTGAAATAAACGGGATTCACTTTACCAGAGCCTCTGATTTAGAGCCAAACCAAACATGCCATGAGAAGAGGGTGGGAGGCCATGATAGTACTTTAGTATGATGTTGGTATCATCGCTGCCTTTGGAGCCCACTTACATCAGACACCAAAAGCAAATTATCATCCCATCAGTTCTTCACTGAAATCAGTTACATTGCCTTTTTAATTTTTAAAATTCTTTCTAAAAGTAGGGAGGGTACTGCTAAAGCCAGTAATCACAAGTCATCCTGCTGCTAGTAGTCTTTTGGCCAACCCATTTGGCTCGGCAAATTGATAAAGAAAGTAGAAAGAGTACCCTGGGTGAGACCAGTGTGCCCATTTATCTCACATGAGAAAGCACACAAAGGATTTATGCTTTTCTCACACCATCCATTCCAGAGCTCTCAAATTTACTTTCCAGTGTGCTGCTGTGAATAATGCTATTTGGAACAGAAAACGACTCCTCAGGCTGCTTCACTGACTCAGTATTGCAGAATTAGAAGCTCGTAAAGGTGAACCGCACCCTCCATCTGCCTCCACTGCTCAGTCTCAACGAGCTGACTGATCTTCCAAAGAGACAGCTGGGACTGGGGTGCCTTCATGTGCTCCCCCCATGCTGCAATCATATGTAAAATGTCAGAGGCCCCTGATGAGCATCAAGCTGTACCTTACATGGCAAGCATCCCGAAGGCCTCACAGCTGACAGCAGCAGGGGGCTGTCCTTCCTGTGGCCTTACACAGAACGCAGAGCTGAGAATGGCTCTGTTGAGAGCCATTTCTGCTGAGAAAGCCATGAAATTCTCCATGTCCTTCGGCCCTGCCAAGTTCCTCCTACGCTAATTTCTCCCCACACCGTCCAGGACCAACACCTTCTTCTTACCTTCAATATCTGTCTCTCATCTCCAAAGCCCCTAAACTTTAACTTTGTCTGTTTTTTTTTTTTTTTTTTTTAATTAGGTTAAAAATTATCAAACTGTCTGAAGAAGCACTGACCAGGGGCCAGATTCTGGTACAGTAGAAACGCAACTAAACTCACATGGGAAAGGTCCTGAGTACACATCCTGGGGCCTCCCTGAGCATACTGGGTACACACAAATGCCTGTGATCCAGGCTGCCTGAGACTGGCGTGGAACATGGCACGAAGAACTTGGTAGGGAAACTTTTCTGTCTGTCTCTCTCACAGAAGAAATAAATTAACAAACTCTTAAAAATAAATAAAGAGAGTTCCGGACACCAGGCGGACTGAGGCTGCAGGCCCAACCCCTCTGAACCTCCGCGCATCCCCACCGTTCCTCTTCCTTGGACCCCAGGTTGGTTTTCTGGGACTTTAAGACGAACTCCCCCCCCCCATCCCACCCGCGAACCAGACCGAGCCGGCCAGGAGTTCTGGACACCAGGCGGACTGAGGCTGCAGGCCCTACTAACCTGGTCCTGTCACTCAGCCTCTGGCCCTTTCCCACTAGCCTTTGGACTTTCTGAATACTGGTTATTTGAATAGCGCGTGGCACGCGATTTCCTTTTTTCATTATTCTTTGCTTTTGAGGTGTTGCTTATTAGGTCAGTTGGAGACTCACCACTCCTTAGAAACAGGGAGGATCTTGGGCCATCCAGGACTAGTTGCAACTATTAATGGTAATTGTGAGCAACAGATAGGCCAACCATAAGAGAAATCATCAAATTTCTATTCTTGTACAACTTTTAACACTCAGAGATACTTTAAATAAGTTAGGAAGCAACATATAGAGTACCTGATGACCAGAAACAATATTAACTGTTGATGTTGACATGTATAGTATTCTCAATTGGATTTGTCTGAGAAGTATTTCATGATGGGCAAAGTATTTGTACAAGCAAAATGAAAAATAGCAATTGACTGTTTTAAAAAATAATTAGAATAATAATAATAATGATTGGGGAAAACATAGAAAAGATATTGAATGTTAAAGTGGGGAGATTAATGTCTCTGTACTGACTGATATGCATGGCATTCCCTTTTGAAAAAGCAATGTAATACACTGTAAAGTTATATGTAATTCAATGTAATATAATAGAAGAACATGATGATAATAAAAAATTAAAAAAAAAAAAAAGAAATATGAGCAACCAACAAAAGGCCTCTCTCTCAAGGGAAATCATCAAGCCTACATCACCCACAGACAATACAATGGACATCGTGGACATGTCTGATAAGGAATTCAGAATATTTGTAGTGAGCAAACTAACTGAGATGGAAGAGAAAAGAGACAAGGAGCTTCAGGAGATGAGGAAGTCCTTTAATGACTTGAAAGAAGAAATGGATACCTTAAACAAGAACCAGATGGAACTTCTAGGATTGAAGAATGTGATACAGGAAATCAAAACCTCCCTTGAAAGTATTAAAAGTAGGTTAGACCAGGCAGAAGATCAAATCTCTAATGTAGAAGACAAAACATCTGACCTAGAAAAAAGTATCAAGAAGATTGAGAAAACAACCATGAAAAATGAGGACAATATACGAGGAATACTCGATGCCATCAAGCTCCCCAACATCCGGATAATTGGTATTCCAGAAGAGGAAGAAAATAATAAGGGCCTAGATAATTTATTCCATGAAATCCTGGAAGAAAACTTTCCAAACCTAGAAAGGCATTCAAATATCCAGACCCAAGAAATACGTAGGACCCCAGGTAAAATCAACCCAAGAAGATCCTCTCCAAGGCACATCATAGCCAGACTGGCGAAAACAACAGACAAAGACAAGATACTAAAGTTGGCAAGAAGGAAACGTCAAGTTACTTACAAAGGTCACCCTATCAGGCTTACATCGGATCTCTTGGCGGAAACAATGCAGGCAAGGAAAGAATGGGGAAGCATAGTCAAAGTGGTGAATGAAAAACAATTTCAACCAAGAATACTATACCTGGCAAAATTATCTTTCATATGGGAAAAAAAGATAAAAACATTCTCGAATAAACAAAATTTGAAGGAATTTACCAACTCCAGACCAGCTCTTCAAAAGGTTCTGAAGGGAGTACTATACCAGGAAAACTAAAAAATCAGAGACAGTTATACGAGAACAAAAAGCAACCAAGAAAATGACTGACTTAATGATAGGATCAGGTATGGAAATATCGATAATTACATTGAATGTCAATGGATTAAATTCTCCAGTTAAGAGACATAGACTGGCTGAATGGATAAGAAAACAGAAACCCTCTATCTGTTGCCTACAAGAAACTCACCTTATGGATAAAGACATACATAGACTAAAAGTCAAGGGCTGGAAAAAGATATTCTATGCAAATGGAAATCGAAAAAAGGCTGGAGTAGCGATATTGATCTCAGACAAAATAGATTTCAAGACAAAGACTGTAAGAAGAGACAAAGGAGGGCATTATATAATAGTAAATGGGGTAATCCAGCAAGAAGACATAACCCTTATAAATATCTATGCACCCAACTCAGGTACACCTAAATATGTGAAGGAAAGACTGCTGGAGCTAAAAGGAGAGATAGGGAGAAACACTATAATTGTTGGAGATCTCAACACCCCATTATCTCCTATAGACAGATCTTCTAGACAGAAAATAAATAGAGAGATACAGGACTTAAATGATACTATAAATGGAATGGGCTTGACAGATATCTATAGAACTTTCCACCCTACATCCACAACATATACATTTTTCTCACCCCAACATGGAACCTTTTCAAAGATAGATCATATATTAGGACACAAATCAAGCCTTTATAGATTCAAAGGCATAGAAACTGTACCCCACATCTTCTCTGACCATGATGGAATTAAACTCAAGATTAATTTCAAGACATAACCCTGAAAATACATGACCACATGGAAACTGAATAACCTACTTCTGAATGACTTCTTCACTACTGAAGAAATTAAGGCTGAAATAAAAAAATTTATGGAAACTAATGATAATGAGTACACAAGTGTCCAGAATCTATGGGACACAGCAAAAGCAGTCATAAAAGGGAAATTCATAGCAATTAGTGCGCATAAGAAAAGGATGGAAAGATGGCAAATAGATAACTTATCATCATGCCTCAGAGAATTGGAAAAACAACAACAAACAAACCCCCAAAATGCCAGGTGAAAAGAAATAATAAAGGTTCGAGCAGAAATAAATGAAATAGAAAATAAATGAACCATACAGAAAATAAATGAAAGCAAAAGCTGGTTCTTTGAAAAGATTAACAAGATCGACACACCATTGGCTAGACTGATCAAGAAGAAGAAAGAAAGAAACCAGATTAATCAAATATGTGATGAAACAGGCAATATTACCACAGACATAGCAGAAATACAAAATATCATTAGAGGATACTATGAGTGACTTTATGCCAACAAACAAGATAACCTGGAGGAGATGGACAAATTCCTGCATGCATATAATCTACCAAGATTGGATCAGGAAGACATAGAGAACCTGAATAGACCTATAACAAGCCAGGAGATTGAATCAGTAATAAATAACCTCCCAACAAAGAAAAGCCCAGGCCCAGATGGCTTCACTTGTGAATTCTACAAAACTTTTAAGGAAGAGTTAACCCCTATCCTACTAAAATTATTTCTAAAGATTCAAAAGGAAGGAAACCTTCCAAATTCATTTTATGAAGCCTCCATCATCCTCATCCCCAAAACAGATAAAGATATGACAAAAAAGGAAAACTACAGACCAATATCATTGATGAATATAGACGCGAAAATTCTCAACAAGATACTCGCAAATCGTATCCAACAACATATAACAAAGATCATTCATCACGACCAGGTAGGCTTTATACCAGGGATGCAAGGGTAGTTCAATATATGCAAGACCATAAATGTAATACACCACATTAACAGAAAGAAAGATGAAAACCATATGATCATCTCAATTGATGCGGAGAGAGCATTTGATAAAATACAACATCCTTTTATGATTAAGACTCTCAGTAAGATTGGTATAGAAGGGTCATTTCTGAACACAATAAAAGCAATCTATGAAAAACCTAAAGCTAACATTATACTGAATGGGGAAAAGCTGAAAGCTTTTCCTCTGAAAACAGGTACTAGGCAAGGCTGCCCACTTTCTCCACTGCTCTTTAACATAGTACTGGAAGTCTTAGCTATTGCAATCAGAGAAGAGAACAATATTAAAGGCATTCGAATAGGCAAAGAAGAGTTGAAAATATCTTTATTTGCAGATGACATGATGGTATACTTAGAAGACCCAAAGGTATCCATGAAAAAACTGCTTGAAGTAATAAGTGAATACAGTAAGATGGCAGGATACAAAATCAATATCCAAAAATCTATAGCATTTCTATTTATGAACAACAAGTTGAATGAAGCAGAGCTGAAGAAAGGAATTCCTTTCACCGTAGCCACAAGGTGTATAAGATACCTAGGGATAAACCTAACTAAGAAAGTCAAAGACCTTTATAAAGAAAACTACGAAAATCTTAAAAAAGACATTGAAAGTGACATAAAAAAGTGGAAGGACATCCCATGCTCCTGGATTGGAAGAATTAACATAATCAAAATGGCAATTCTACCCAAATTAATCTACATGTTTAATGCAATTCCAATCAAAATACCAGAGATATTCTTCAGAGATCTAGAAAAGGCAATCATAGAATTTGTCTGGAACCATAAAAGACCTCGTATTGCAAAAGCAATCCTGCGCAAGAAGAATGGAGTAGGAGGCATATCACTCCCTGATCCCAAGATATACTATAAAGCTGTGGTCATCAAAACAGCATGATATTGGCAAAAAAAATAGACATGTGGACCAATGGAAGAGAATAGTAACCCCAGAAATAACCCCCAAAGCTTACAGCCAACTGATCAGTGACAAAGGATATCAGTCAATCCATTGGGAAAAGGAAAATCTCTTTAGTAAAAAGTGCTGGAAAAACTGGGTATCCACCTGCAGAAAGATGAAACTGAACCCCCATCTTTCACCATTAGCAACAGTCAACTCAAAATGGATCAAAGATCTGAACCTAAGACCTCAAACAATAAAACTACTGGTGGAAAATGCTGGGGAAACTCTGGGGGACATTGGAGTAGGCAAAGACTTCTTAAATAAGACTCCCAAAGCACAGGCAATAATCCCTAAAATAGACAAGTGGGACTATATTAGACTAAGAAGTTTCTGCACAGCAAAGGACACAGTAACAAGTGTGAACCGACAACCCTCAGAATGGGAAAATATTTTTGTTAAATATGCCTCAGACAAGGGACTGATAACCAGAATACATAGGGAACTCAAGGGCCTTATGTGAAAAAAAATGATGAACCCAATTAAAAGATGGGAAAATGAGCTGAACAAAAGTCTCTCTAAGGAAGACATACGAACAACCAAAAAGCATATGAGGAAATGCTCAACATCCCTCATCATAAGGGAGATGCAGATAAAAACCACAATGAGATACCACCTAACCCCTGTCAGAATGGCAAAGATTAAGAATATAAAAAGTGATAAGTGTTGGCGGGGATGTGGTGAAAAGGGAACCCTCCTACACTGTTGGTGGGAATGTAAACTAGTTCAACCACTGTGGAGAACAATGTGGAGGTTCCTCAAAGATCTACAAATAGAACTACCATTTGATCCAGCAATCCCACTTCTGGGTATTCACCCGAAAGGCAGGAGAACGCTCAGTCAGAAAAGTGCTTGCACATCAATGTTTATTGCAGCATTATTCACAATTGCCAAGACATGGAACCAACCTAAATGTCCACAAACTGATGAATGGATTGGAAAAGTGTGGTATATATACTCTATGGAATACTACTCAGCCATAAAAAATAACAAGACCCTGGAATCTGATAGGAAGTGGTCAGATACGGAGGATATATTGCTGAGTGAAGTAAGCCAGGCTATGAAAGAAAGATATTGTATGTATCCGCTCAATATATACCGACTACCCGCAATCTATGGTAGAAAGCAAAAAATTGGAGGACATAAAAGCAGTGAAAGTTCTTAACGAGAATACGACAGTGTAGAATGGGGGCGGGTGGTGAGGAGAAGAGGATAGAGAAAGATAGCAAGAGAACAATAGAGAGGCAAGACGTTAGTGAGAAACAGATATAGCTTATTACCTCTTGATGATGACATGCATAGTATTCTCAACTGGATTGGTCTGAGAAATATTTCATGATGGGTAAAGTCTTTTTACAAGCAAAATGAGAAATAGTGATTGACTGTTTAAAAAATAATTAGAATAATAATAATAATGATTGGGAAAAACATAGAAAAGATATTGAATGATGAAGTGGGAACATTAATGTCTCTGTATTGACTGACATGCATGGCATTCCCTTTTGAAAAAGCAATGTAATACAGTGTAAAATTATATCTATTCCAATGTAATATAAAGAAGATTATGATGATAATAAAAATGTTTAAAAAAATAAAATAAATAAATAAAGAGGCATTGCCTGATAGGGTAGCCACTAGCTGCATGTGACTATTTAAATTCTTTAAGATTAAATAAAGTTAAAAGTTCAGTTCCTCTCTGTCTGTCTGTCTTTTTTTTTTTAATTTTTGCTTTTTAGAATTTTTTAAGGTGAGGCGTCTTACAGGGCCCTTTGGCCCCTCCCTCCTAGGCCTTTGTTTTGTTAATAATCCCCTCTGCTCCTCCCAGAACAGCCCTTCTTCAAGAGACAGTCTGCTCCATGGCTCCTGAGATCTAGACATTTCGTGCAGCGCGCTAGCGCGCCGCGCGGTTTTCTAATTTTTGATTTTTATTGAAATTTTTTTAATATTAATTTTTCTTTTTTAGATTTATTCCAAAGCTTTTCTCTTCTTTTTCTCTGTTTCTTGTCTGTTTTTTTTTTGTTGTTGTTGGTATTGTTTCCCTCTCTCTGTTTACTTTTCTGCACACTTCCCAACCCTCATATTAAACTTCAAAAGTTTGGGAAGAAACCGACCATCCACCAGATGACTAGAAATCGCTGCAGGACCACAAGAAATATGGAGAAGCAGGAAAATGCCTCTCCTCCAATTGAAAGGGATAGCTCCTCTTCATCCACACACAGTTCAAGGGAATTCATGGAAATGTCTGATAAACAATTCAGATCGTTCATAATGGCAAAGCTAACAGAGATCGAAGAGAAGAGAGACAAGGAACTGCTGAAGGGGAAGGAGAAAGGAGTTGAAGAGTTCTAGGAGGTGAAGAAATTCATGCAAGATCTAAAAGAGGAGTTTCACACTTTACAAAAGAATCAGATGGAGCTGTTAGAGATGAAGGCTATAATACAAGAAGTCAAAATCTCCCTTGAAAGTATTAAAAGCAGACTAGATCATTCAGAAAATGGAATCTCTAATGTAGAAGAGAAAATGGCTGGCCTAGAAAGGTCCACCATAAAGACTGAGAAAATGGCCCAAAACTTTGAGAATAATATGCAAGAAGTACTAGATACAATTAAACATCCAGGGGCGGCCAGCGGGGGCTCCGCTCCGCGTGCCGGCGCGTGGGGGTGGGGAGGCGGGCGCGGGGGCTCCACTCCACGTGCTGGGGCGCGGGGTCAGGGCGCGGGGGCTCTGCTCCACGTGCCCTGTCTGGAGGTCCGGCCCGATTGGGGCTCTGCCCCGCGTGCCGTGGCCGGGGTCTGCCTCACGTGCCGTGGCCGGGGCTCTGTCCCGCGTGCCGTGGCCGGGGTCTGCCCCGCGTGCCTTGGCCGGGGTCTGTCCCGCGTGCCGTGGCCGGGGCTCTGCCCCATGTGCCGTGGCCAGGGTCTGTCCCGCGTGCCTTGGCCAGGGTCTGCCCCGCGTGCCGTGGTTGGGGCTCTGCTCCACATGCCCTATCCAGAGGTCCGGCGCGACCGGGACTCTGCCCCGCGTGCCGTGGCCGGGGCTCTGTCCCGCGTGCCATGGCCGGGGTCTGCCCCGCGTGCCATGGCCGGGGCTCTGTCCCGCGTGCCATGGCCGGGGCTCTGCCCCGCGTGCCGTGGCCGGGGTCTGCCCCCGCGTGCCGTGGCCGGGGACTGCCCCGCATGCCGTGGCCGGGGTTCTTACCCCGCATGCCGTGGCCGGGGTTCTTACCCCGCGTGCCGTGGCCGGGGTCTGCCCCGCGTGTCGTGGCTGGGGCTTTGCCCCCGCGTGCCGTGGCCTGGGTCTGCCCCGCGTGCCGTGGCCGGGGCTCTGTCCCGCATGCCGTGGCCGGGGCTCTGTCCCGCGTGCCGTGGCCGGGGTCTGCCCCGCGTGCCGTGGCCGGGGCTCTGACCCCGCGTGCCGTGGCCGGGGTCTGCCCCGCGTGTCGTGGCCGGAGCTTTGCCCCCGCGTGCCGTGGCCGGGGTCTGCCCCGCCTGCCGTGGCCTGGGTCTGCCCCACGTGCCGTGGCCGGGGCTCTGTCCCGCGTGCCGTGGCCGGGGCTCTGACTCCGCGTGTCGTGGCCGGGGCTTTGCCCCCACGTGCCATGGCCGGGGTCTGCCCCGCGTGTCGTGGCCTGGGTCTGTCCCGTGTGGCGTGGCCGGAGCTCTGTCCCACGTGCCGTGGCAGGGATCTGCCCCGCGTGCCTTGGCCGGGGCTCTGCCCCGCGTGCCGTGGCCGGGGCTCTGTCCCGCGTGCCGTGGCCGGGGTCTGCCCCGCGTGCCGTGGCCGTGGCTCTGTCCCACGTGCCGTGGCCGGGGTCTGCCCCCGCGTGCCGTGGCCGGGCTCTGCCCCACGTGCCGTGGCCGGGGCTCTGCCCCGCGGGCCGTGGCCGGGCTCTGCCCCGCGTGCCGCATCAGCTGATGGCCGTCTCTGCTTTCCTGAGCCACGTTCCTGAAACTGTGTTCCATGGAGATTCACCTACATTTGCGGGGCTGCACGAGACCCACCCTTGGTCCAGCCCTGAGTGGAGTCTACGTTCCCTATTGTTGGGAACTTTATGATCTGATAATTGGAAAAAAAAATCATGTGTATCATAAAAAAATAATTAGAATAATAATAATAATGTTTGGGGGAAACATAGGAAAGATATTGAATGTTGAAGCGGGGAGATTAATGTCTCTGTACTGACTGACATGTATGGCATTCCCTTTTGAAAAAGCAATGTAATACACTGTAAAGTTATATGTAATTCAATGTAATAAAAAAATAGATAATAAAAAAAAAAAAGTTCAGTTCCTCAGTGGTTCTAGCCATGTGTCAGAAGTTCAGAGGCCACATGTGGCTGGCAGCTGTCTCACTGCATGGCATCGGCACAGAGCATGTTTATCATTGCAGAATCTATTGTCAGCTCTGACCTAACGGATATAAGTGGTGTGGTGGTTAAGGGCACTGGACTCCCACATACCCAATCATGGCTTGAATCCTGTATCTGGCAACTTGCTTTCTCACTTTCCCTCTTTCCCTGTGTCTCTCTCTGGTCAAATTAAAATATAAATAAATAAATAAATAAATAAATAAATAAATAAAATAAAATAAAGTTCAATAAAAATAATTCTTTAAAAAAATAGAAACAGAAAATGGCTCCTCCTTCTCCTCTTCCCCTAACATCCCCAGTCCCCCTCCTAGAGGGGAGACAGTCCTGCTGCCAGTCTCCTGTGTGTCCTTGCCGAGATCGTCCATATGCCTGAACAAGCATGTGTGGATGCAAACCTCTTCTGCTAAAACAAAGGAGAAAAGGCCACACATACTCTTTTGAACCATTCTGTCTTCACTTAATGGACCTTGGAGTTCACGAAGTAGGTGTACAAATAGTGCTGCATTCTCTTGAGTGACAGCATAGCAGTTCATTGTCACCAGGCCTATCCTTCCCCTGCATGGCCTTGCTTTCTTCCCTCCCAATCACTTTTACCCTTCCCCAGACTCTACATCCTCGAACTCTCTTTTTTTAATGTTTATTTATTTATTACATGAGAGAGAGACAAATAACAGGTGGACAAGCAACAGGGTCTCATACTACAGTCTAGCCACCCACCACCCAACCGAAGCAACAGGATCATGGGCCTGTCACACCCTACATGTATAAAATGACCTAGGAACTGAGCCCATTTTCCACATGGCTTCCAGCATTGCAGAACAATGTTACCTCTGTGATGGGCCTCAAACTTTTCTGTTTCCTTCACCTTCCTGCCCTAATAAAAGCCTGAGGAAGCTGCTTCCTACCTCAGAAGTAGAGGAAGCCTTTCCTCCATCACCCCCCCATTCTCAGAGCCTCTTTCTTTCTAGTGACCACTTCCCACTTCTCTGCCTTCCTCCTTCAACACTGCCAGTTGCCATCAAACTAAACTACCTATTGCACTTCCTTCCTGCTGTTGCCCTCCAACCTTCTGGGCCCTCTCTTTCATTTATTGATGACAAGAGCACCTGCTTTGTTGCCTTCAGGTCCCCGCCCCCTGCAATTTTGCAAACATTCCTGATACCTTCAATCCCTGATGGGCCACCCAGTCTCACACTGTCCCTGACCTTTCATCCCCATCTTACCTCAGCCATCTGCTCCTACTATACATCTGCACCAAAAATGAAATAGCTATGAAATCATGGTTTTTATCATCCCACTCTCACATTAGTATCCTACACCAACTGTCAACCTACTCAAAACTTCTAATCTATCTATGGTGACTACTTATTAACCTTGCCTTTGTCCCCCTATCCATCCTTGCCCAACTTAGATATTCTGGTCTTAGACTCCCTCCCTCATACACGTACTTGACTCCATTGCTTCTTCCAGCATGCTCTCCTGTTGAAAACCATCCATGAGGAAGCATGTGGTCCCCTTTTTCCATGCCTAGCTTCCCTACCACAGGAAAGTGACCAATAAAACTCGGGGCTTTAACAAGCAAAACAAAACAATCCAAGAAGAATTAATTGGTGGGATTATACAATGGTGCAACTACTATGGGAAACATATAGAGATTCCTCAAAAAATCTGAGAAAGAACTGCCTTATGATCTAACAATCTTACTTCTCTCTCTCTCTCTCTCTCTCTATATATATATATATATATGTATATATATATATTTAAATATATATATTTAAATTTATATATATAAATTTATATATATAAATTTAAATTTATATATATATTTATATTTATATTTATTTATATATAAATTTAAATTTTTATATATATATATATATATTTAAATTTAACTTTGTTTATTTTAATTTGACTACATAGGGACACAGAGAGAGAGAGAGAGAGAGAGAAAGAGAGAGAGAGAGAAAGCTGCCAGGTTTGGGATTCAAACTGCGGTCAGTCATGTGGATGTGGGAGTCCAGCGTCCCTAATGACCACACCACCTGCCAGCCCCACTTCTGGTTTTATTTCTAAAAGCACTGAAAAGCAGTGTCTCAAAGAAATATTCACACACTCATATTCACAACAGCATCATTCACAACATACAAGAGGTAGAAGCAATCTATGTGTTTATCAATAAATGAATAGATAAATAAATGTGATGTATACATACAATAGAGCACTAACTAACCTTTTTAAAAAGGGAAATCCTATCACGTACTATAATATTGATGACTGTTGAGAACATTATGCTAAGTAAAATAAGCCAGTCACAAAAAGACAATATTATATGATTCCATTTATGTGAGGTATCTAAAATAGTCAAACTCATAAAATCAAAAGTAGAATGGTGGGAGGAGAAGAGGAGAAGGAGAGTTGTTGTTTACTGGGTATCAAGTTTCAGTTTTTCAAGAAGAAAAAGCTCTATGATAATGTGAATATATTTACTGAGATATACCTCTGAAAACACTTAAGAAAACTTCTAAGTATTTTTATTCAACATTTTTTAAGTGCAAATTTAAAAAATGAAAACCTATTAAGATTATACTCTGTGGTAGTACCGAAGCCATCATCTCACTTCCTCTGAGCATAAAATACCCCACCAGGCCTACACTCCAGATACACGCTCGTCATGTGGCAAGGTTGAGAGGTTTCTATTCTCTTTGCACAGGCAATCTAAGCTTAAGATTTATCCTGAGGTTTGGGGTTCAATTCAGAAAAACAAGAGAAATTAACCAAAGGCCAAGTAAATATTTCCTCATCCTATCTAATGTTACTTTCTAGCAACTAACTGAAAACCACTGGGTTTTCTAGCTATGTCCCCTCATAACTCATTTACGCTTACTAATATGCAAATATTAACTTCCCAGCTGGGAGTAATTTCATGAATTTTTAACTTATACGGGTAAATCAAAGATTAAAACTTTAAAGCCAACAATATAGATGACTGTGAATATCATTTTAATCCCTAGATTAAAAATCTCCAAGTAAATTTATCAGCATCATTACATAAACAGTCACGTGGGAATTATCAAAGAACTCTGCCTTTTGGGTACTAATGTATACTTTTTAATGTTTTTGATATCACTAAGCACAGTGAAACTAAAGACATTTCTTGACATCAGTCTTGATCTTGGGAAACCTCCAGGCCACCTGCTCCATGTTCACAGAGATCCCAACACTACCGAAAAGCCACAACAGTTTGTGGCTTTGTGACAAATATGTACAAAACTCATTTTAGTAGAAAAGAAATCAGATTTAAGAAAATTAGAAGAAAGAAACTGAAAAACTCTGAACTGAATTCCTTCTGGAATAGCAAGTCAAATTCTGGATTATTAACTCTAACATAAGAAAAGAAAAAGAAAAAAAAAACAGAGGGAAGAACTTTCTCCTTAGAGGGCACTGCCTGATAGCAATATTAATATAGTGCAAGTCACATATGTCATTTTAAATTTCTAGAATCCATTTTTAAAAGTAAACGGAAACAAGGAAAATGAATTTTAATAGTTTAACTCAATAGTTTACCCAAAATATTCTGATAGCAACATGTCATCAGTAGTCTAGAAAGTAATCAAACTTTCACCTTTTTTGTCTTACCAAGCCTATGGGATCTGGTGAATATTTTATGCTTATGACACATCTAAGTTTGGACAAGACACATATAAAGCACTAAAATATTGCATTAGTGGCAACCACGTTGGCTAGTACAGATACAGAACCAAAGATTACGTGTTCAGACAAGACAGTGACTGGCTCTTGGAATCTGAGTACATTTCTCTAGATTGTTCTCACTGAATTCTGAAATGCCTATAAAAGCTTGTGTGGATTCCCCTTCTCCTTCAGTTATATCAGTGTTAACTTAGAGCATCATTTCTCCATCATCTGAAATGCTACAAAACCAATTTACTAGTATTATTTGTTTATCTGCAAGTTAACTCATTTTTAAAATTAGCTTTATCCTAAACAATATCATCTGTGATATTACAGACTTGATACTTTGATTGTGTTTGTTAAAAGGGTTCATACACTTTAAAATAAATATTTAACACTTAAAGGAAGTTTGTATGTACTACCCAAAGCCTATAGTGAAGTGAATTAAATTTGCTCTCACTAGCTAATCAGTAATGGTGTCATCTTTCAGAAGTTTTCCATTCAGCACATTCAGACTCAGATACTTTACCATCTGAATCTCCTGACCCCAAAGAAATACTTCACATTCATATACTTCCATATGCCCTAACCCCATTCCAGAGTAACTTCTGTCTGAGTACCACCACGAACAAGGGGGCATTTTACGCATTTGTGTTCAACCATCCAAAAGCTGCAGAGGCAAGGTAAAACTCTTGCCTCAATACATATATTCACCATACATACACACACATGAATGTACTCGCATGTGAGTTAATGTACGTGTGTGTGTGTGTGTGTGTGTGTGTGTGTGTGTGTGTATGTGTATTTATCACGATAATCTCACAAAGGAAGAATTGTTGTTTTCCTATTTTTCCAGGTAAGGAAAGGAGGCATACAGCAGTCACAGAGCTAGCAAGGATGGTCTTCAATCAGATTCCTATACTCCTATCACCTTGGGGGTAACAAATGGTATAAAAAGATGGAAGTTGAAAAAGACAAGTTTAATGGCCCCAAGCACAAATCCCTCAAAGGTAAAAATCTTCACCCAAAGGATATAGATAGAGACAGCCAAGCAACATCTCCAATACAGAGAGAGATGAAAAGCAAGTAGAATAATTTAGAATGCCCTCAAGATGCCTCTGTAAATTGCATGATGGACTCATCTTACTTGGAGGGAAAGCAGAGGAAAGCATAAAAATCCAAGAGAGTGAAGTGTCCAATAACAGAAAGAGAGAGAGATTCCTAGTGGATGGAAAGTGGACAGAGGAGTGGACAAGCATATATTCATTCTAGACTCAAGAACAGAGGACAGACAGAATTATAATAGTACATCCCATCTCTCTGACCACCCCAGAAGGGGCCTATCACATGGCAGACTTTGCACCAGCCACTCTCAGAGGCAACCTGGGAGTTTATTCTCATCCCAGGGATAACTACTACAGAGGGAGCTGTGCTGAGGGCCTAATTATGTGGCCTTCATTTTCAGGGTTCTGCAGTCTGAAAAAGGAATCCACTTACATGTACTCCCTATGGGCCGAGTGCACAGCAGCTGCATTGCTGTAACGCCACAGGACGATGGCCGACGACAGGACATCAAGAATGGCATCAAACTAGGATAAAGAGACATGGGGTTAGTGGTTTTCCAGGGGTAATAGGGCATGACTGTGAAATGTGGAATACCTAAACAAGTGATCTCAAAGAGGCTTCCTGTTACTACTCCCATGACCCCCACAGTGGAGCCCAAAATGCTGGCCTGGTGGCAGCACCTGGTCCCTCTGTACACCTTGTGTTGCTCCCCTGCTCCCATGGCCTGAGAAGCCACAGGCTTCTAGAACCCCTGACTTCCAGCACCCTGGAGATCTGAGGCAGGAGCTAGGGGCCCACTGTTTTGAAACACATGGAATCCATTTCCCCACGGCAGGCAAGCTCATTGCAGCATTTTCCTGCACATCCCAAGGAAAAGGCCTAATGAGGATTGTGTGTTTCTGGCTCTCAACGGGACTGTTCCACCGGGGGTGCAAAGCAGTGGTCACCTAAGGGCTCCAGGAAGTCTGCATACACTTTGAAGTTGTATACAGAATTCAATGCTTTTAGTTGAATGAAAAAGAGTGTGTATAAGAGACAATGGACATGTGTGTGTTTTCTGCATATGTGTGCATTTTTCTGGAGAGTCTGTGTCTTTCCTAAGGTTCTGAAAATAATCTGCTATATACCACCACTCAGCCCCCACATAGAAAATGTTCACATCAAAGAGCAGAAGTGGGTTTGGGAAGAGGCACACGTGTCCTCAGGGGCAGGAAATGCTACAGGAGCTCTCTGAGTCCTGGTTCCCCACCACACTTCTCATCTGGAGGACAAGCTGTCTGTAAGGGGCCCAAGCACTCACTAAATTGTCGACACTGGATTTTCAACAAAATCCTCCCTTGATTTTGCTCCTGTTGAGCAAACCTGGCTTTCTCTAACCAGCTTCCATCAGGAGCCCACCTCTAAGTGGGCTCCAGACTTATCCTAGCATGCGCAGCCCGATCCTAACTCCTGACGCCTCTGTCTACACCAGCAAATACTTCACTCCAGTGTGGTACCTACAGTCTGGAAGGGGAAAGGGCCTAAAATTCCTAAACCATTCTCTCCATCAGTTGCGGAAAATGTGATTTCCCCCTCCCATCTGTGCACAAAAATTACAGTCTCATTGTATTATAGTTTAATTCTATAAATCTGTCATTTTCTCACTGAAGCTGTGTCCATAAAAGGTATGTTCCTTACACCAGGCTTTAGTGCACTAACCCCCTTTGGATTGCAGGGTTTGAAGAGCTTTGTGGACTCAGGGGAAAACATGCACACTTCTTGTAAGCATATTTCAGGCTACTTACTGCAAACCCAAAAGCGGAGGCGCTGTACCTCATAACGGAGACAGCTAAAAAGAAAGAAAATGTTATTTAGAATGCTTACAATCTCATGGACACTTTTCCTCGTTTGTGAGTATATTCATACACTGGCGTGATCTTTTTAACATCAGTGGAAAAGTTTCAAGAGAAAAAATATTTAAAATGAACTATACTTGCAAAATCTAAGACTTAAAATAAGCATAGCATAAACTAAAAAGATTCCCAAACTTCACCTGTTAACAACTGCCCTTCCCCAGGGTGTTTGGAAGCACCTAAGGGCTGGCTTCAGAATAAAAAAAATGACTTCTGAGACTTTGAGAATTTAGCACTGTGAGCAGAGAACCAGGTACTATACCAAACAGTCAATGTGGAACTGCTCCCGTAACACAGTAGCCAGAGGTGCTAGCTAATGCACACACCATTACTAACAGCTGAAAACAATCTCCTGTCCACCAGAGTTGAAAATCCAATGTAGACACCCATACAGCTGTTTAGAAAAACAATTATCAGATGGTCTTAGGTGAAACCATAGATGTCTATAAAACTACTAGTTACAAAGAAAACTCATTGTATCCATTTTAAAATGGGGTGAGTACAAGTCAATTGAGTATTCCTTTGCCTAAGTTTGCTCTATGCCAAAGCAATGTCCAGCTTCAAAAACTGCTCTCAGGTTAAGCTAATAAGGCAGATCCACAGAGGAAAGCTATGTTTAACAAGCAGATATCTGTCCTCCAATGAAGACTGAACCCCTACTCTGAGGGTCAGCAAAGCTTTGAAGCATCTTGCTCCCAGCCCGAATAATAGAGGTGCTCACTCCTGGAGTAAAAGTCCAGGCAGGAGATACAGAAGTCAAGGTCCAGTGGACTCCTGTTCAGCCCACCATGATGTCCCTTCTACAGGCCAGCTTCCATCCTGCCTGCGCAGAACAGGCCCTGGACAACCAGTGCTGTGCCCCTCATCCCAGCCACAAGAAGGTCACCTGACCCAATACAAACAACACAGTTCCTTTTCTGTGATCAAGAAATTGAGACCGAGAGTCTAGTTTGTCAATTTATGTGGTTAGAACTGAAACCTGCAAACACTGAGGCTGGCGTCAGCCAAGGTTTGCCAGGGAGACTGTGGAATTGAAAGACAGGCACAGCCACACACGGCACTGTGGGGAAGGGAAATCACTGGCTTCCCAAGGTTGCCAAGCCCTCCCTGAGACTCAGCCCTGTCCCAGTCCTCAGGCTGTATGAGGAGAACATGATCCATTAAATCTCTGACCGTTTTTGTTTCTGACGTGAGCTGCTCCAGTGCCCGTTTTTGCTCTTACTGGCACAGGGAGAACAGCTATGCACAGCGACTGGCTGTAGTTTTCATGGGCAATGCAGGTATGCTGGTATAAAGGGGTACCGAACCTTCCCAAAAGAACATCAGCTCATGGGTCACGATGGCACACAAGAGCAGCTGGCCCACGGGACTGCCCTGAGCACTGAGATGCCCTATTAAATGCCAAGCCTGCCTCACAGTATCTGTTAGCTAAGCATACAATTTTACAGAAGTGACTCTGGCTTCTTTCCCCCTTTTCAACCTGCATTTAGCTGTGTGCATTTTGCGGGTTACTTCTTTATCAGCAGTGTAAACCATTTAAATCCTCCTAACATCACCTATTACAGATAAAAGAAACGCTGTCTAGAGCTCCCTCTGTGTCTCCACCTGCACTCTCTGGCCTGGGCACCAGGACGAAGGCACAGCTGGAAAAGTACTCACTCACCTCTACAAGCCTCCACAGAAGACCATCTGCTTTACAAGCAGTAAACCATTACTTTAAATGTCTCCATCTGAGTTTCTATTTTTTTTGACAATCCAAGATATTTATGTAGGGGGCTCCAGATTTTGAAGTGGTACAAAAGTATTTGATTATTAATACATTGAGAAACACAAGGAATTTCATCTCAGGGATCTGGAATCAACAAAGGGGAAAGGTGCTCCATGAGGGGGCTTCCCTGGCTCAGCCAGAGTCCAAAGTCTATGCTTTCCAAACTCCTGGAAATTATACTGGAAAATTCTGCTTGAGTGAATGAGTTAAACCCACCTAGTGCTGGATAATCTAGAGACAAGTAGAATATTAATATTGTTCTGTGCGCCAAAGGACATTCAAGCAAGAGGGGTCCCAGGTTAATTCAGAGTCCTTCACAGAGAAGTATAATTTACTTATAAATTGGTTCTCTCTCATTTGCTTGGTGAGAAAGAGAGGGACATGTGCCAAAAATTGCATGGGGAATCCAGAGTACACTGAAGGACCCTCCATTCAGTCTTAGCTCTGGCAGCTTCGCGTTGTGGCCAGCTCCCCTGCTCTCACTGCTAAGTAACAGCACATAGTCATTAGCACAGGCCTGAGCAGAAGAGCTCAGATGGCCTTTTAGAAATTTCTGAAGAGTGTCAAATGATAAGCTTCATTCTCTTTGGCCCATAACCCACCACGACATCCTAATTCTGAATAAAAACAACTTCAATGGAAAGGGCCAGCCCAGTTTAGAAAACCTCTGCTCCATAGAAAGACAGTGCAAACTATGGGGTTTTCATCGAGACACCCCTGCTTCCCCGACACTAAGAATGAGTTCTGGTGGAGAACAGCAGGCCTGGGCCAGGATAAACACCCAAGGCAGGGGTTACCTGGTAGGACCACAGGGGCTCCGTGCATAAGTGGCCGAATATGGTCAAAGGCCACCATCTAGCATTGCCTCTAAGGCAGGGGCTACATTCAACAGTAGACAAGAGACAAGGGCCTGTTGACCTCAGATGCTTACTCTGCAAACTGGCAACATCTACAAAGAGATGGGCTCCCAGGCAGCATGTTTGTTTATGAGTGCTGCTGTCGGTCACAGCCAGGGCCATGGAGCTGAAGATAATGAAGGCACTCACGGTCAGCACACCAGGGCAGGCCCATTTAACAAACCCTGCAGATGCCCTGGAATGGAGTGGCTGACTGTCAGCAGCCTTCAGGTTCCTCTGGAGAGCACTGCTATCGGAGTTCTTTAGGGAAATTTTCCAGAATATCTCTGCTCCTCACATTAAGAACCTGTCTCCATCACTCATAACTTAAACATGCACTGGGAAGCTGGTGGCTACCAACAGCTCATGAGACACACAATTTCCAGCTGTCAGAGCTGCATGTTATTCCCCAGAGATATGGCCTGGGCCTCCTGCCTCTCACTGTCCTGTGGCAGAAGCAGAAATGCATTGCCATATGATTAGGCTGAACTTAAACATCTAAAAATGCATGCTTAACGACACAACTAGCTCGTATCTCTTTCCCTTCTGACTTTCCCTTTTCTTTTTCTAATTGATTAGTTAATCAATTTTATGTCCACTTAATCACTGTACATCTTTACAGCATACAAAATGGATTTTTCAAGTGTGAATATGGTGCGTATTACTCATAGATATCACCATGTACATTATCAACAGATAACTTTACATTTTTGTTTCCATTAAATGTTTTTTTTTCCCCTGGTCCCCTCCTTCTCACCCCCTATTACCCACGTCCTCCTCTACTGTCTCTAGTATCTTCAGTTGCCCTCCCTGCTATTGTACCTTCCAGTCTTTCAGTTTCTGCCATAGGATGCAGATAATTCAACATATATTAAGTTTGGACATTCGATGCCTATCTTTCATAGTCTGACTTGCTTCACTTAGCATTAAATCGTCCATATTCATCCACTTTGTATCAAATGTCAGGGTCTCATTGTTCTTTATGACTGAGTAGTATTCCATCGTGTGTATTCCATGTTTTTTCCATCCATTCACCTGTTCCTGGACATTTGGGCTGATTCCATGTCTTAACAATTGTGAATAATGTTGCAATAAATATAGATGTGCAAGCATTTTTCTGAGTTTTTCCTGTCCTTTGGGTAGATACCCAGGAGTAGAATTAAAGGGTCATATGGTAGTTCTATTCATAGGTTTTTAAGGAATCTCCATATTGTTCTCCACAGTGGCTATACTAATTTACACTCCCACCAACAGTGTGGGAGGATTCCCTTTTCACCACAGCCTCACCAGCACTTATCATTTTGTGTTTCATAAATCTTTTCTGGCTTTTTCTTTTTTTCATGAAGAAAGTCCTTAATACATTCGTAGGTAAAATAAAAATGTGTCATTTGGGGCCTACCCAAGATCCATCCCCCATTCTGGTAAGAACATCCAGACTTTTCTCTGGGGAATGGCACCTGCCCTACCCTCAGACCATGATACGAATGGGGTGGCATTATCCCTACTCTAGTACAGCCTATTATTCCATGTCCAGGCTCAGGACTCAACGATGGCACAATTTAATTTGAGCCAATAAAAACCTGTCCCAAGGTTTTTGACGAAAATATTGGAAAAGGATTTCTTCCCAAGAGGGTATTTCAGAGCTGAGAGGATGAAAACAGGAACAGTAGGCAGCAATTTTGACATAAATGGATACAGACTATCTTAGAATAAGGCCAATGCAGAGGAAAGATCTGAAAGACACCGATCAGAGCCCCAATGACATCCACTGAACCTTTGGAATCAGACCAGCCTGAAATCTATCCCTCTGCTCCTTGACGGATAGTTTCATAGTCTGGCTTGCTTCATTTAGCATTACATCCCTCTACTCCTCAGTAAGTTCCTGTAATTTGCTTAAGACAGTTTGAGTTGAGTTTCTATCACTTTCAGCCACATGAGGCTTAATACAATAAAAGGGGTCTTCAAAAAGTTCACGAATAAATGTGCATTATGAAATAAATGCATAGATTTCAAAAAATTATGCACCAAAATAAATGTTAATTCCATTTTTCCATGAAATTTCTGAAGTCCCCTCATTATATATCTTGACCTAATAACCTTATGACCAAGAATTATTTTTATCGCCTATGAAATGGCAGAACACTTTATCCACAAAAGGTTCATTAGTAGGCTCACATGATTTATGAGTGTAAAAATTAATGCAACCTAGATACCCAGTAGCAGGGTGACGATTAGGTTATGATATCAGGCCAGCTCCGTGGTGCAGTAGTCATGCATTGCTCAAGAGAAGGCAGATTCCATGTGGCAACCACAGTGCAAATTCCTGGCCTGCTCAACCTGAAGCATACCAGATAAACACACAAATGCCCAGGATCTAGTGACCTGGAGGACTAGAGGAAGGGGATGGCAGGGTGCTTAGACCCTGATGAGGGCGCTCATCTCGCTGTCTCTGTCTCTTAGTCTTTATCTCTACCTATCTCTGTCTCTATGTCTCTGTCCCTCTGTGTCTGTCTATTTCTGTTTCTTCTTTTTCTCTCTGTCTTTCACTCACATACACATGCAGGCGATCATGAATAAAGAAAATAAAATATGGTCTAGTCAAAGAATGAGCTATATGTAGCTGTTTTTAAATGTTTACAAAGAATACTGTTACTAAATGTTTATATTAGAGTATTAGGTAGAATAATGATATTGATAATAAATAGACAGGGGTGCCACAGGAAAGGATAGATCTGAGAGGGGGGTGTTCTAGCCCATGTAGGTACCAACTCAATGGCCATTCAGAAGTCATTGAGAAGGTAACATTTCAACAAAGACATGTAAGAGTGAGAGAGCGAGCCCTGCAGTTACCTGGAGGAAGAACCTTCCAGAGGGTAGGAAGAGTTAGTACAAAGGCCCTAAGGTGGAGTCTCAGGCTAACGCCAAAGGGAGCAGCAAGAGAGTTAATGTGAGATGATTAGAGCAAGATATAGAATGATGTATGTGCATGACTAATGTTACAGTACAACCACATTCAAAAGTGCCCTGAAAACAACTAACAAAAAATTCCTTCAAATGTTAACAGTGGTTAATCATTCAAGAGTGAGAATATTTTAATGGATTGCTTTCCTTTCTATGTTTTCGTATTTTCTACCATTTACAAGCCAGTGGTAATGCACTGCTCAACAGAAGGAAGATGCCATGTGTAAACCATGGTTCAAATCCCTGGCCCAGTCAGCCTGAAACACACCAGCTACATGCGCAAATGCCCAGAATCTAACAGGCAGGAGGACTAGGGAAAGGAGATTGCAGGGAAATGATTAACAGTGCTTAATCTTTGAAAAGTGGGAATATTGTAATGATTGCTTTCCTTTCTGCTTTTTTCTATTTTCCATCATATATTCCCATGTGAAACAGAAAAACTGATTTTATTTGGGGGAAAAAAATCCAGCTCATAAAAAATATAAGCAAAGCTCTAAAACACAATAGCAGAAGCCAGATTTATGATGCATGTCTGAAAGTAGGCTGCATTGTGAGCTCGTGAACGCTGCTAACAAGACGGCACACCACCGCTGCCGTTTTTATTGTGTCAACATTTCTGAAGTCTATCTTTCTAGGTCAAATCAACTACATGAGTGGGTTGCTAATGACCCAACAAGTTCCAGGAATAGAGTGGAGGGCCAGGTAAGTCAGGGTGTGAAACACAAGCAAAATGTCACTGCTGGTTTGAGGGATCGCCTGCCCCCCTGGATCTTGCTTGTCCTACACTTTGCTTTCATTTATGTGTCAAGGAGGTAATGACAGCTACACTCCCAGAAGCACACACACAACAGAAGTCTTAAATAAATATTTATACGGGTCTAGTTAAAAGACCAGACCTTCTTTAACTAAGTCACACTCACACCAGGCCAGAAAGTATGTCAGCTGGAAACTCAAAATCAAACAGAAAGACAGCTGGAAAATGGACCAGACCCAGGCAACCCATTGTTAGGGCAAAGCCAAATGCAAATCCCACAGCTGAATAAGCAGCAGGCTTTGCAGGAGGGTTGTGGAAGGTTGAGACAAAGCATCTTAGAATTGCACAGAGAGGTGAGGGTGCCAGAAAGGACTGCTGTGAGAGCCCCTCAACAACCTTAAACAAAGAATGCCATTTCTATTGCTGGCTGGATTTACAGCAACAATGAGGACCCATCTGTCATTCTCTCCAAAGTCAGGCAATAATTATCTTGGGCCTTAGCACTCTTTAGCAATACCCCAGGCCCCATAACACCTCCAAGTTGCTAAATTATGTGACCAGTACAGCTCTGTTAATAAATCAATCTCACTTTAATTAGATTGCCTCAGTCACTCAGATATCCGGCAACCACCTCACCCACAGCCATGCCACTAATCCCACTGTAGAACCTTGTCTTCATCAGTCTCCACCTTCAGTGGGAGGCTCTCATGCTTGCCAGAACCTCAGCAGCAGAAGAGGTGAAAATAAGAGCTTAACATGTACTTGTTTATGTTCTAACTCACTTAGACAGAAGCTCCAATAGCTTCCAGACTCCTTCTCCCACTCAAACAAGATTACAATGTGCAACCAAAGGTAGCGAGGGGATGCTGAATTCAGTCATCGCCGAAGGAGAAGAGGGAAAAGCTGTTTGAAAAATAAATCAATGAACTACTGCTAATCCCATTAAATTACTCATCTTCAGAGTGGCTTAACTTTTTATTTTCCTGTTTAGATGAGAATTTGCAAAAGGGTTGCCTAAAGGTGAAATTCGGAAGTTTTGTTTGGTCTACACAGTATTACTCAAAAATCAGGACTACTGATGTATTTAAGCAGGAGAGTTCATCCTCAGCAAAAACAAAACAAAACAACAACAAAAATCCTGGATTTAGGGCTTTACTCCAAAACTTGAGTTCAGCCCCCCTTGAGCTGCCCCTTTCTCCCAGCCATGATAGTACTACATTTGGATGGGGATACACTCTTGGGTGCCTCCCAGTTCTGCAGCCTCAGAGCCAGGCTGCCTCACCCCCTATGGTAGTCAGTTGGCCCCATAAGGCTTAAGCATCGAACCTCAGATGTAGCACATGAGCAACCTGAGGGAAAGAACAATAGTTTCACCTCCATATCCACAGTTCCCTGCCAAGTGCCTGCTATATACTTGCTGTGCTGTGAGACCAAAAGCTTCCAACGTTTCCTACTATAAATTCTGATTCTTAGCAAATTCCAAAAAGTTGCAACACAAGCCAGGTTCTCAAAGCCAAAACCCTTCTTTGAGAGCTGTCTTCCACAGGCTAGTGAAGAACCATTCGTGAGCCAATGGCCTATAGGCAACACTTACCCATCTTATGGGGTTCTGCCTTCCTGAGGGCAGGCTAACCCTTACCAATACTTCAGGGGTAGTCATGGTTTTCTCTTTAACACAGCAAAGATGTGTCAGGTATAGAAAGTGGCTACACGGCCCCTCCCCGAATCCTAGTCCCACAATAACCTGTGTAAACCATAACAAGAATGGGCTGGAAGCTAGAAAAATTGGCCCTTGAGCTGCTACTAAGGAGGGAAAGGGGGTCATTTGATAGTGTCCTGGGCCACACTGCAATGAAAGATTCATTTGCACTCAGACTTCTAACAGGAAGCAGTGATAAAAACGCTTCCTAACTATGCTCCTGCCTTTACTCCCTTTATGCTCCCGCCCATCCTCAGCATGCAGCCAGAGTAGAGGCAGTTCCGATTTACAATGGCTGGACTTACAATAGCCCAAAAGCAATGCATATTCAGGGGAAACCAGATTTCAAGTACCTATACAATCATTCTAGGGACCAGCAGATGGCATAATGGTTACGTGGCTGGACTCCCACATAGTCAACCACGGTTCGAGTCCTGGATCTGGTGACTTGAAACTCGCACTGGGCATGTGTGTGTGTGTGTGCCCAAAATCCCAAGAAGAGAATCAAGGAGAAGGGATTGCAGGTGGCCATCCCTCCTGGGGGTTAATTTCTTGCTTTCTGTCTCTGTATCTCTCTCTGTGGTGAAAACACATGCCTTATAGCAAAAAAAAACTCTTTTTTTAAAAAAGTACCTATGTAAGTATTTTGGTTTTCCTTTTCTTTTTTAAAATTTTTATTTGTTTTTATTTCTATTTATTTTATACATTCAGTCATGTTACTTAGCTTACAAAGAGTATATTCCAACATGTGAACATTTCTCACCAGTCCAGTTCACCATTCTAGAAAGTTATCTTCAATAGATAATAATCCATTTCTTTGTCCCATAAATGCCTTGCCTCTCTATTTTTCTCCGTATTGTCCTTCCTTAGACTCTATTGGGTCATTGGAAAAGTCATGATGTAGTTTTCTGGGGTTTTTTAGGCAAAAATGCATCATGACTTTTCTGACAATCTAATAGATAATTTAGCTCGTATTACATGCATTTTTTTTTTTTTTGTTTGGAGAGGTTTTTCGCTATAGGGCGCGTGCGCTCGCCAGACAGACAGAGAGAGACATAGAGACAGAAAACGAGAAATCACCCCCCAGGGGGGATGGTCACGCCGCAATCCCTTCTCCTCCATTCTCCTCTCGGGATCTTGGGCACGCACGCACACGCACCCGGCGTGAGTTGTAAGCCACCGGGTCCGAGACGCGAACCGCGGTCGACTACGTGGGAGTCCAGCGACATAGCCATTACGCTAACTGCTGGTTCCCATACATGCATTTTTCAGTTTGCAATATTTTCAACTTAGGGTGGGTTTATTAGAACATACCCCATCATGAGTCACTGTACTTCTATACATCTCACTTTACATAAAGGCCAAGGTCCTTATAATGGAGGAGAGGTCTCAGACATAGGAGGCATCAGCTCAAGGTCAAAAGCCATGACCCCAACTTGTAGCATTGACATTGCTTCATCAGCAAACATACTTTTACTTTGCTTCCTTTCCAGGAATAAAGAGGGCAAAGAGCCCTCTAAGCTCTGGTTATCCCACGTTTTTTAACTGTCTTCCCCTCACTTGCTGCTACATTATCTCCAAACACTTCACTCACCAGAACTAACGGTAGGAGTGAAGTTCTGCTGAACGTCATTCACACATTTCTAACACTTGCTCTTGCATATAATTTCATGCCTCCCTGTGCTGTGGTTCCCCATGATGCCTGCACCACTACTGAGCAAGGAAATCCAACTTCCACGGGAGGCAGGCCCTGGCTGGGCATCTGCAGATGGGGCTTCGTCCCTGTCCTGAAATCTACCCTGTGCTAATCAACATGAGCAGCCTGAGCTCTCCAATCATTCTCTCAGTCAATAGACAAATGTTTCCTGAACACCTACTGCAAGTCAAACACTGTTCTGATGAGCCAGGGATATAGGAGTTCCTTGCCCAAAATCTGATAAAACATACCTTTTAAAGCCTTAACTTTCCCTTAATCACAGAATTCTGCTACTTTAGCAAAGTAAATAAAGCATCCATTGGATAAACGAAGAGGAAAAAAAATGTTTATTAATAGAATAGAACATTTACATTTTTTTTTTTTTTTTCTCTAGCCTTGGGTTCTGAGTACCTGGGTGGTTGCTGGGAATTTGAAGCTTGTTTCTAGGTAAGCTTTTATTCTCAGTCCACTGTTTATAACTTGGCTCAGAATTTCTCCTCTGGCACCCAAAATCTCCTTGTCTCTACTTTCCTTGACCTTTCACAGCACACAGAAAAGATCCTTATCTTCTCCCAACAAACATACGAAAAGCTGAAGCTAAGGGTTACATCGTATTTGTCTCTCTCCCAGGGTCTGTGAAAACATAAACACATCGCTGATGCTGGATAAATGCCTGCTAAACTAAATTGAACAAGACCTGATGAATCTCTAATCTACAATAAAAAAGCCTGCTTTTTATTTCTTATGGATGGTTAATTCATGCCAAAATTGAAAGATAATGCTATGAGCAACTAGCACTAGCAATGGCATAGATACTGTCACCTAAGGTCATCCTTGGCAGACACTGAGAGGGCCTTTGGGCTGCCACTGATGACACTATACCCTATATTGAAATTCTGATTTTAGAAGTTGTTAAAAGGACATTTTAAAGAACAGAACATATTGTGAGAAATAGAATACACTGAATAAAATTTTCAATGACTAGGCTTAAAGAAAAATGTTGAATAAATATTTATTCATTTGAGTTGAATCAAAGTCATTAGAAGATCATGACCATTATTACTCAGACAATACAAGTTAAACACTATGGAATAAAGACCTTCTCTCCCTTTCTCCCCTCTACTCTTCTCTATAAAGATCACTGACACAATAAGAATCATAAAAATAGGGAAAGAACACAATAATCATGTCTTGCCCCATAGCACAGGAGTTAAGCACAGTGCACAGGCAGCTGGATCTCACATGGCCAACTGTGGTTAGAATCCCAGTCCTGGAAGCTTAAAAAAGCACACCAGTAAGTGTGTGCCCAAAATGCTGAGAGAATGGAGAAATGGAGGAAAAAGGATTACAGTGTGATCACTCCTCATTGAAGGGGCTGCTCTTCTGTGTTTACTTATACATTCTCTCTCTCTCTCTCTCTCTCTCTCTGTCTCTCTCTCTCGTGCAAGCACCTATATCCTCTGGTAATAAAAAAAAAAATACAATGATCAAAGAAACTAGAAAATGATCAACCCCTAAAGCCATAAATAATCAAGATTAACTACCAAATACATTAAAAGTTAGATTATACTAAGAGAAGATGCTGAGAGTGTACCTCAATCAAATCTTAGGCAGAGCTCAGTGTTTTTCACAATTATTGGGTCACTGGAAAAGTCATGACATATTGTTCTGGTTTTCTATGCAAAAATGTATCATGACCCTTCTAATGACCCAATATATATGCATATGGTAAACACATATACACATGTTCAGTCATCAAAAGCCCAAACAATTACTTCTTATATGTAACAGCAAGTTTTGGGAATGAATTGCAGCATCCACTCCTGAACTCCTTCCTTATATTTCACCTACTAGTGAGCAAGTGAGTGAAGCCAAGGGAGTAATTGCCCAGACAAGCACCGGTACAACAACCAGGCTGTGGGGAAGCTAATAGTATTGTCAGGGAGGGTAGCTGAGGCTCTACAGTCAGCCTGCAGTCTTTTGCTCACAAGGCAGGAGGGTGTTCTCCAAGCTAGACTACAGAGATCAGGTATAAAGTGCCCTAAGGAAAAAATACTCAAATTAAAGCTGCATGCTGTTCCCCTCACACCCAGCTCTCCATAAAGTGGCAATTATTAGTACAGTGAGGTGCCTGCCAACTGGCAGACTGAATCAGGGAACTGAAGAGAATTAAGAAGTGAATTCAGCATGGCTACTAGACACGAAGGCAATACATAAATACCATTAATTTCTATGTTATTCATAAACAATAAGAAAATACAATTTCACAAAGATAATATGTGTAACAACAAAAGAAAATCAACTATCTTAGGATAAACTGATGAGACTACTAAGTGAGCAAACCTCAAAAAATAATAAAATATTATTGGAAAATATTAAAAATATTAAAAATAATAAAATATTATTGGAAAATATTAAACGTGACTAAATATATACTATATGCTATATTTAGGATATACTATATTTATGGACTAGAAGAGTCAATAGTGCTCATCAAAATTCTAGTGGATTTTCCTGGAAGGGACTTGATAAGATTATTCATTCGTTTATTTATTTATTTTGTCAGAGGGCACGTGTGCTCACCAGAGAGAGAAAGACAGAGAGGGAGAAAATACCCTTCCGTGGAATGGCCATGTGGCCATGAATTTCTCCATACTGTTGGGGTTTGGGCCTGCACATACACACACGTCTCGCCTGTTCTCTAAGCTTCCAGAACTGGATTTGAACTACACAGTTGGCCACACGGGAACCAGTTCCCTTAACCACTAGACCATAGGGTCGGCATGAGAATATGGCGTAAAAGTTTATGTGGAAAGTGAAAAGAGTATAGAATAGCCAAGGCAATCCTGAACAACAAAAACCTGGAAGCCATTCACTACCAATATCAATATCTATTTCAAAGCCTTAATAGTTAACCCAAAATGGGACTGGCACAAGGACAAACAAGAAGGCCATAGAACAAGAAGATTCAGATGTATGTGGTCACTTGAGTTACATATAAAAATCTGAAGTACACTGGGCGTGGGGGGGAGTCCTTTTCAATAAGTGATGCTGGGTCAACCAAATATCCATATAAAATGACTAATGTCACTCTTCCTTGTGCCATGTATGAAAAACAATTATAGATATAAATGAATAAGGTAGGAGACATCTGAAATATAATATTGGAGAATATTTTTATAATCTTGAGAGAAGGAAAAGATTTCTTAAACACAATATAAATGTATTCATCATAAGTAAAGCGATCAAAAATTGAACTACATTAAAAGGCCTCGTTAAAAGGGCAAAACAGCAAATCATAGGGTAAGAGAAGATATTACAATACTTAAAATTACCAGGGGACTTGTATCAAACCGATAAGAGAAAAGCAGCTCAAAAGGAAAATGAGCAAGACTCAACAAGCTCATCGTGAAAGACAATAAACAGGTGACCATAAACATATGAACGTATGTTCAACTTCATTAGCAACCAGGGAAAATAAAATGAAGACCACAAAAATACCGCTACATACCCAAAGAATGACTACAAATAAAAATAACAAAAATAAACTGACCATTTAAAACGTTGGAGAGCATGTAGTACAACTGGAACTTTTAAAAACTGGTACTGGTGGACTAGTCGATGGTGTGGTGATTAAGGTGGCTGGATCCCACGTACTGACTATGCAGTTTGAGTCCCAGATTCAGTAGCTTGAAAAATCATGCTGGGCACTTGTGTGTGTGTGTGTCCAAAATCCCAAAAGCAGAATGGACTGTAGCATGACCACCCCTGCTAGGGGGCAATTTCCCACTTTCTCTCTCTCGTGTGTGTGTGCGAGTGCATGTACCCTATAGCAAATTAAAAAACAAATTAAAAACAAAAACAATAAATAACTGCTAGTGGAAGTGCAAATTGGTACAAAGACTTTATAAAACTAGTTGCTTGCATCTAGAAAGCTGATATATACTCTGTGCCTCAGCCATCTCTCTCCTAGATACATACTCAGGAATATATAAGCACGGATATCGAAAGATGCTTCCAAAAGTGTACAGCATCAGTATTCATAACTGTCAAAGCACCCAAACATTCTTCAACAGTAGGATGGATTAATAGGTGGTATATTTATCTTCTGATGGAATATGACACAAAAATGATAAGAAATTAATTACATCAAATCGCAACTACATGCATTAATCTCAACAAATAACACTGCGGGGTAGGGAGGCAAACACAAAAGCGTTCGTTGAATAGATAATCAGATAACCTATGCACAACTCTGTGACATTCAAACACAAAGACGCTGTGCTGGTACCATTCAGGATAGTGTTTATTTCTGGGTCGGGGTGGGAACAGGGCCACTGGTTAGGACAAGCATGAAAATAGCTTTTCAGGTGAAGAGTGAGTGTGAGTGATGGTGGCAGGGGTATATTCACTGTAAAAATTTATCAGGCCTTACAGTTTTGAACTGTGCGCTCTTCTGTACATCCACTGTACTTTTAACTTTTTAAATGAGTACTTAGAAATCAATGGAAATATCCAAGAGCCTGAAAGGTAAGTGAAGGGAAATGAACAGACAATTTCAGAAATGAATTTAAAAGAACTGATGAGCGTAAGATGGCAAAATTGAATAAAAGAAAGTGGAAATCGGTTCCACTTTAACCTATTACAATGACAAAATTAAAAGAATATGTATGCCGATCATTGGTAGGGGAATGAGGGACTCAAGTCCTCTGGTTCAATGTCAGTAGGGAAACCTCTCCGTAGGACAACTTGGAAATGTTTATCAAAATGTAAGAGACATTCTCTGAATCCAGAAGTTCTGCTTTTGAAAATGTAGTCTATATATTCACTGGCACAAGTGAATAAATAGCATATATGAGGGTATTTTTTTGAGAGGTTTTCGCTATAGGGCGTGTGCGCTTGCCAGACAGACAGAGAGAGACAGAGAGATAGAAAGCGAGAAATCACCCCCCAGGGGGGATGGTCACGCCGCAATCCCTTCTCCTCCATTCTCCTTTCGGGATCTTGGGCATGCACGCACACGCGCCCGGCGTGAGTTTTAAGCCACCGGGTCCGGGACGCGAACCGCGGTCGACTACGTGGGAGTCCAGCGACATAGCCATTACGCTAACTGCTGGTTCCCTATAAGAGGGTATTTATTACAGATGAACAACAGCAAAACATTAACTACTTAGGCACTCATTATTAAGGAACTGATTCAATAAATTATACATTTATACGATTAATAAAAGATATCATTAAACCCTTGAGAAAGATGGATGTGTAATGGTGTAAGATGTACTGAGTGAATTAAGCAAAGTATTTAATAGAGTGACTGTCAAAGCTGTGTGTGTGTGTATTTGTGTGGGTGTGTACAGAAATAATTTTTTATATATGTAGATAAAAATTCAGAGAAGGGTTGTCCCTGCAGTGTAGTGGTTAAGTGTGTGCATATGAAGCCAGATTGCAAGTGGCCACAGGCAGTTTCAGTCCCAGCCCACCCACGGCTTGAAAAACATGCTGGGCATGTGCACATGCATAACCCAGATCCCGAAGGGTAGAAAAATAGAGGAAGGAGGATTGCAATATGACCACACTCCATTGGAGGGTTCTCTCTCTCTCTCTCTCTCCCTCTCTCTCTCTCTCTCTCTCTCTCTCTCACACACACACACACACACACACACATGTGACCACTGGCAGATAAAAAAAAAAAAAAAAAAAATCAGAGAAGGTCCATAACAGACTGTGGATGCTGACTACCTAAGAAGAAGGGGACTGAGAGAGCAAGGTTGAAAGAAATCTCATTCTTTTTTTTTTTTTTCTGCCAAGTGGTCTTTATTTCACCAAAGTATTTTCATTAAAATTATTTTATATACTATTATTACTATATGATGCTATTTAAGTTGAAAACAATTGTCAAGTTCATGAACTGTGCTAAGTCATTTTTCTTCTAGTTCAAGTCTGCTTCCGTTGGATGGAATTTCATTCTACTCTACATCCTTTTATACACTTTGGTTTTCTTATTCTGTGTAGGCACCTGCACATATTTCCAAGGTAGAGACAGAAGTTCATGTACACAACCAAATAAAGCAGCCTACCCACCTTTGGTATACAGCCACTGCAGATCAGTTATTCTGTAGTTACTTTCCACAATACAGACTTAAACTGAAGTTGGCTATAAAATGGCTTGTGCAGGTGGATATTTAAGTTGTTGGCATTTTTAGACTACCTAGGCCCACTCTCTATGTGTATAGTCACAACACAAATAGATCCATCATTTGCCAATGTATTTTTTATTGTAGAATTTTTTTTAAATTTTGTCAAAAGACACATGCACTCATAGGAGAAAGAGAGAGATACAAGAAAGCATGCCTGCTACCTCTTTTTCTCCATTTCTCTCTCCTTTCAGGATTTTGGGCATGCATATACATGCACCTCACATGTTTTACAAGCTGCCAGGTCCAGAATTTAAAACAGTCTATAAGCCATGTGGGATCCAGCCACCTTAGCCACCACGCCACTGGCTGGCCCCTATTTGTCAATATAGACAATATAAAAATAAAGTAAAAACCCAAGGATTTTCCAAAATTCAAGTCGCCAACATAACACCTTGCTCCATTTACAACAATATGGAAAACATGATGATCAACAATGAAATCATACACATTCCATGATGGCACTATGCCCAAGGTCCATAGTGCAGCTGGTTACCCAGATATGAACAGCCTGGACTGAGCTCTGCTAAGAGTTTATAGATGTTCTGGGCATTTTACATGAACTGGGACAATTTCCCAGGGATATTAAGCTATAAATCAGAGTTGATGCTACAAAAGAAAATAAAAATAAGGGAGTCATGGTTTTTCTTGATCCAATGACAGTAATTCTTCCCTGATAGCATTAGCTTTATTTTCATTTACTGCTCATAAATTGCTTATAACTAGGTATCAGGACAGTTAATTCAACATTTCCAAACTCTGTTCCACGCTGGACCATCTACTTCAACATTTTTCAAATTGAGTTTCTTAGACCCTGTAGGTTTAAGCCTTTAGGGACCGTATTGGGCCTCCTATCCCACCCCAACTCATTTCAGTCAGAATAATTTCCTTCTGACCTCTATTATAAAGAAGCCTCTTGGGACTAGCAGTTAGCGTAATGGCTATGTTGCTGGACTCCCATGTGGTTGACTGCAGTTCGAGTCCTAGACCCAGTGGCTTAAGCTCACACCAGGCGCGTGTGCATGCATGCCCAAGATCCTGAGAGGAGAATGGAGGAGAAGGGATTGCGGAGTGGCCATCCCCCCTGGGGGCTGATTTCTCACTTTCTGTCTCTCTGTCTCTCTCTGTCTTTCTGGCAAGCGCACGTGCCCTATAGTAAAACACCTCTCCAAAAAAAGTTAATTAATTAAAAAAATAAAGAAGCTTCTTTATGTCAAAGATGTACTTGCAGAGATTAAGTTAAAAAGAATACTTTGAAATCACTAATAAATGAAGACTCTCTACCTGCATTCATAAGAGAGATGGCCTTCACACCATATACACTAGGACTGGTGTTCCAGCAACAACCATATCCCCAGTCTCTGGACCAAATCAAGTCTATAATACCATCAATATCCATGAGGCAGATAAGGTCTCTTGTGTTTCATACTCAGAGATGGTTCTCAGAGACATTCATTAACAACTGCCAACCAACGGGAACCTCCAACACTCAACTTCGTGGATGTCATGTCACCATTTCCTGGCATTTACATATATACATATACTTGACAGTCATTTTTGCTTATTCTGTCCTTCCTTCTGGCAAAAGAAAACCTCCTTTTGGGAGAAGAGAGGGGACAGTTCCTTCCCAGTGGGGTAGTTGACTCTAAGATGATCTGTCCTTTTCCACTGGAGAACACATGACCAGACTGCAGAGGGCCCCAGCCCCCAGACACAGTGGACAGACCATCAGAATTGTTTTTTCAGAGAGTGAGATCAATGGTGGGACAGAACCCTTCAGAGAACAATTCTAGGCCACCCATGTGGACAGCCAGTGCCAGAATGAAGCTGATACAGAAAAAAAAGAAGAGAGACAAAAAGCGAGATGGGAAGGAGAGAAGCAGAATCCTGACATCATCTCAGCCCATGGATCCCACCAGTTACATTATTTAGTAGGTTCTCATTTATTCTGTTTAAAGTAAAGAGGAATTTCCAAGGCTTGTAAGCAGGACACTCTTGACTGCTACAACACATGAGGTGACTTCACAAAGTTTTTGGAAAAAATAGACTTAAAGCATGAACTCATTTTGGTGCAAAAATTTTTTTAAATTCAAGCATGGTTTCTTCATAATATGCATTTCCCATGGATTTTCAAAGGCCCTTGTACATGACTCTTCCCATCAAAATGCTTGATGCTAAGGCTCATACTACTCCCTTATTCATCTTGGTATCACCTCAAAGGGTCACATGAGGATTTCTTCAAATAAAAATTTTTCTTCATCTCAAATTACAGATGGAACCACAGAGTTAAAAATTCAATTACCTCCAGTTCAAAAACATAGAAGGACACACCACTATGTAAAACACACAGATAACAGACCAATAGAGGAACTGGCATTGCCTAGTTACTGTTTCACTTGGCATTTGACCCTTTCTCACTTGTATCTGTCTTCTCACAATCAAAAATCACATTATGTAATGGCCAGCCAGGCTGTGGTTTGACCACAGAACAAGTGCACCTGCTAGCTCCTCCCAACTTGCCTCTGCCATTCCGTTTTCTCACTACCAATTCAGAGGGACAAAAGTCTAAGGTACTGAAATGATTTCTACTTAGGAAAAAAATCCACAGTCTACTTACAGAATAGACTTCTAGAGAATTTTAAAGTACCTAGTTTTGGGGTTCCCAAGACTATCCCCAGGTTTGGGGACTCTCTGAAAGGACTCAGAACATAGTCATATCCATCCTCAGATTTATCATAGCAAAAGAATATGTAGCAAAATCAGTCAAAGGAAAGACACATAGAACAAGGTCTGGTGGAACTAGGCACAAGCTTCCATGAGTCATCTCCCAGTGGAGTCACAAAGGACATGCTTACTTCCTCCAACAACCAATTAGGACAACATAGGCAAAGCATTACCTACCAGGGAAGCCTGTTAGAGATTCAGTACCCAGGGATTTTACTGGAGCTTCATCACGTAGGTACCCACCATCTATCATATACCAGAATTCCAGACTCCCAGAATAAAGGCAGGTGTTGCATAAACCACATGGTTTGAACAAACAATTCAGGCACAGTGAGCCACTCTTATTTAGAGAAAAATTAATGTCAGCATAGGGAACTGTTTATTAGTCCAGTTCCCAACCACCGCCCACAAGCCAACCTTGCAAGTAGGCTTTTCTTTTTTTCTCTCTCTTTTTTTCTTTCTTTTTTGCTTACTGGAAAAATGGAGAAAAACAGAGAGACAGAAAGTGAGAAATTACCCCTCCCCCAGGGGGGATGGCCATGCTGCAATCTCTTCTCCTTCGCTCTCTTCTTGGGATTTTTTTGGTACACTCACAAATGCAGCTGCCACAAGTTTTAAGCTTCCAGGTCTAAGACTTGAACCATAGTCAGCCACATGGGAGTCTAGCACCTAAACTACTATGCCACCTGCTGGTCCTGAAAGCAGGCTTTGCTTAGCCTTGGCAATCTTGAGCCTGCTCTGTTGACCTTCTCTGCATGAGACCAGAGCTTAATTCCTCACATTAAAGAAAGAACCAAAACCCCAAATGAGATGAAGCTTGCCCAAACCACAGTACAACTAGAACTAGAACCCAGGTATCCAGATTTTCAGAGAAACGAAGACATAGTCAGCCCGAACCTCCTGAAACACATACAAATGCCTTCTACAGAAGTCGATCTACCAGAGAGTGGAGACTATGAACAAAGGGGATGCAAAGACAGCTCTGTTCTCAGTCCACAACTTCTCCATGGCAACATTAATTACATCTGTCACTTGAAATCTTCACTAATGGAATATATATCATTTTTAATATCCTACCGTGATCCCTCCTCTTACAAAAAGATACTTCTCCAACTCTATTTAATTATATTTGAAAATACACAGTTCATTATCACCTTAATTAAAATCATGCATTTTCACTTAAAGCTGGAAGAATCCTTAGAGATGATCTACCTCCTCCAACATCTTTATTTAACAGAAAAATCACTGGACTCCAGTGAAGGAAACACTTTGAGGCCAGATCATCAATGTATTTAAAAACCAGGGCCAGAATCCTCCTCTTTTGATATTTAGTCATGTGCCCTTTTTAGGACATCTTGTATCTACCAGGCCAGGCTCAGATCTTGGAAGATCATATGCTTATTATAGACTCTTAAGTGCTTAATGATCGGAAATGAATTCCCCTTCATGACCTCTGCAAGGAAACCAGTACAACTCTGCGAAGAGCCAATATTCCTCAAATTACAGAACTAATAAAAATGATTGCTGCACTGGAGGAGATTTCATATGACATTTAGATGCTATTTATATGCAACCCCTTTTAAATATACACAGTTACCCAGAAGTACAACACGGTGTTAAATCTGCAAAGATTCAACATGTCCGACACATTCACGCCAAAAAGTGAAGCTTCTGGGCCAGCCATTGAAGGGCCTTCTACACCCTGTCTAGCTCCTGAGCAATCTGTGAGTTTTTCAGGTCAGTTATTAAGGGGTTTATTTGCATGGCCTGTAGAAACAGAGATTCAGTCTTCCCAGCACATTACCAGTGTTACACCACACAGAGAGATACAAAGGCATGCAAACACAGAAGACATTTCTCTGCAGAACAGATCTTCACTCTGTGTAATCCAGAAACTAGAAAAAAACAAAATGATGGGAATGTTTCTATATTCAAATCTAAAATACATGGCAAATCAAAATGCTGATGGGTAGAAGGGGCTTAGTCTAGAAAGCAACATTGAAGGTGTTTCAGAAAGGTATAAACCAGTGTTGCTCAATGAGAGACACTTTGATCACCTGGAGGACATTAAGCAATGTCTAAGACGTTGCCGTTTGTTAGCTAAGGGAAGAGTGGTTATGACTGGCACCGGAGAGGAGAGAACAAGGATACTGCTAAACATTCCCACAAGGCATGACAAAAAATTTCCAACTGTGCCGAGGTCAAAAAATTCTGCTCTAAACAAAGGCCAATTCACTGTCCTTAACAGGATGGACAGGTGTGACACCAAGAGTCACTGTTTTAGAGTTAAGTACAATGACAGAAATGAGACAGCAGAATTAAAAACATAGTTCAATTAACTAAAGAATTCTGATTCCCATAAATTTTAGGTAGAATTTTAGTTTGACCAATTCACTGTTTTAAGGCATGTGTCCTTCCATTCTGGAAAATTTCAAATGCCTTTTGGCTCACTTTGGCCTTTATGCCTGGAAGGCTAGCTACAGCTCCTCCTCCACTTCTAGAGCGTGGGGAGTCATGGACCGTCAGGGTGAAATTGACAGTGGACCCAGACAGCAGAACATGCCCAGGCAGCCATCATCTACCATGTGGCTTGTGTTCCAGAGCCTCTGCACTTTGTATTTTAATCATGTTTCTAAGAGTGTAAAGCAAAACTTTAGAAACAATGTGAAAACATTGATAAATCAAGACAGCAATTAGGAGCAAGAAATAAAACCTGTATTACCAAACAATGAAGCAGCAGGTTTTGATAACCTAGGAAACAGAGTGGGTGAATACTATAAAAATAAATAAGGTCTGAACATTGTATGTTTATATTAATAGGAAAAAAATGGTCAAGCATTAAGAGAAAAAAAGCAGAGCTATGGCACAGACTGTTCCAAAAATCTGGGAAGAAGTGTTTGAATATTACTTCCTAATATCACTTCCAAATCTCCTAAATTATTTAGTACTTGCCAGAGTTTTTTGCTATTTTTTTAAATAAGAGCACCAAGAACACACCAATTCAGTTGAATAAATTATCTGAAGACCAAATTGGAAGGTTAACTTATTAACAGGATCCATTGTGCTTACAGGTTTCCAGGCTGCAGGAAGGGAACAGACTGCATAATGCCTTGGTTTGATGCAAACCTGCTGTGCTCAGCTGTGCAGGCTATTCCGCAGCCTACGGGCTCTCAGCTGAGTGGTCAAGTGGGTGCTAAAATTTCAGACATTGGGCTTACTGAGTTGAACACCTTGCGACAGGAAATACAGGAAAGTGGGCTTTCTCTAATATGCCCCATGGCCTTGCAGGGTTTGATTCCATAGTAAAGTATAGTGCACAACCCATTTGCCAAACAAAGCCAGCCTAGACATATAGGGCTGGAGAACAGGGAGGTGGTCAATGTCATGGACCTGAGCATACAGAATGGGAGGCCAGATGGCTCCTGGAAAGCTTTGGGACCCATCCATCCAAAGGCTAGCCCAGGGATACAGAAGGGATATTCTCTGGGGAAAGAAGGATGGGGAAGAGCCTTGGGGGACACTTATGCTCAAGGTGTGAGCAAAGATGAATGAGACAGTGGATCAAACAAAAGACGCCATGGACATAGTAAGATGAGAACCTGAAGGTAAAGTGCCGCAATCAAGGGAGAATTTCAGGGAGGTGGGCCATTGGAACAAGCCCCAGAGGAAAGGACACTTGGCTGGCCAGCTGAAGTCGGGGGAGAGCCAGGGACACGGAAGAAGAATAGAAGGGACATGAGGATTTTGAAAACTCCTAGAGATCTCAAGAAGAAAGATGCTAAAAATTAGCTTGTGGATTGTGACCGGCCTGTGAAATTCTACAAAATGGTTCTAGTTACCAGAACACCCTGTTCCTGATGTATTTCTCACTAAATCCTAAATGAGAAAAAGAAAAAAATACTAGTTGGGCCTGTTGGTCATGCTTGGTAAAAAAAAAAAAAAAAAAAAAAAAAAAAAAAAACCTGTATTTGGTTATAAGGGCTTAATCCCAGATAGGCCTAAATTTAACTTGCAAAATAAACTCCCTAACATAAAAGCTCCCCCCAGCTCCCCACTAAGTAGCAGTAAGAATTTTAACCTTGAACAAATGGCCAAGCAGGACTCCTTATCAACTAGACAGAAAGCCTCTCGGGAGTCAAGGTGTTCTTTTTAAGAGAGAAAGCACTCTCTCTCTCTCTCTCTCTCTCTCTCTCTCTCTCTCTCTCTCTCTCTCTCTCTTCACACACACACACACACACACACACACACACACACTAATCCGCCAGAAAGAGAGATAATTGCTGGCCTCTCTTGGACCTCTCCTTTTATAAAGCTGAGGAGTTTGAGGCCAGCAGGGGCCTTTCTGGAAATCTAAGGCATATGCAAGAAACAGGCCCACTCCATCCTTCTGATAGTCTAACCCTCTGATGCAGGAGCTTTCCTTCCCTCCCCTGCTATTACCACTCAAAGGATGGGAGGTTAGGAGTCCCTTTCAGCCTCCTAAATCCAACTTTCATTACCAGAGAGACACTAATATTTACTGCCTGCTGACACGCTAATCTCATAAATACCTTCATCTATGCACCATCACATCTTACCCAAACTGCTGTTCACAGGGTTCTGAATCCTCTGACCCGAAGCTCTCCAGAGGCCCAGCTATTGTATTGCTATCTGTGAATTCCTGCTCCTCCTTCACCCTGGTACGGGCTCAGAGGCTGTCCCAAAGCAGACACCCATTGGATTTTTCTGAACTTAAGGAAAGCAGCTGCCATTTTCTGAGCATTTTTAAATAGAGACAGTCATGTCATACATACATACATGTACACACAAAAAAGATGCATATAGCATGGGGTGTAATTCTACTGCTCTCAGGAGCCGAAATCTCCATTCTTTCTCCCTAGTACACAGCATTGCTTTTCTGAGTGGTCCCTTGCCTTCCCTCAAGAATTCTCTGTATTAGCCAAGGTCCCAGTAGGGAAAAGACATTGCCCTAGATGATGAAAATGGAGAAACTTTTACTTGGTTTCATTTGCAGGGTCAAAGGAAAAAAACTGGGATGTTAAGGCACCAGAAATACACACAGTCAGAAGCCAGCTTCACTCCTACAGTTGGAGTGAAAAGAAGACAGAGTCCCCAGAGCCCAGAGCAGTTGGAGTCCTGCAGGAAGTGCTGCCCAGAAAAGAAGTTGTTGGGAACTGTCACTGCTGAGATGAGATGAGATGAGCAAGGGACCCTCCTGGCTTGCCTGCAGCCCTGCAGTCTGCATAAGCACTTTCTGCTACTCCACCACATCCCTCTCAGCTGGGAGGCATTTCCCAAGCCCTCCTTACCTGCATGTGTGAGAGTCTCTGTTCTCATGGGCTAATTATTTTTATCCGAGAGATGGGAGAAATTATGGCTGAGCAACTCTTTTAACCCTCTAATCTTCCTACTTTTGATAGTATAGTTACATTAGTTTCTTAATTTAAAAGCGAGAAGAGAAAGGGTGTTTTCAAATAAGATATACAATATTCTGGCAGACTTTCATTGAAAGCCTTAATCATAGAACTTGGCTCAAAAGAGAAAAGCCTACATATAGATTCTGCTCACACTACTTCCTGTTCTGGATGTGTCCCATTTCAGAAGGATTATTCTTGCCAAAGACAAATAGAAGAACCCAGATTACCCACCAAAGGGAAGCACAGAGCATTCTGTTTACATTAATGCCTCCACTGCACTGCGCTAGCCTGTCTAGAACCAGAAATGTAATGCAAGACATTCACGTCAGCCAATTTTACTTCCAGCCTGCTATACACATGAAGAGTGAAGCATTTACCATCGTGGTTAGATTTTGCATGTGTAATGCTGCATGCAGCCATTTGGAAAAGATTAATTTGATGACAAATTGCAAAAGGCATTAGACAACACTTTGTCATGGTAGAGTAATTATAAAAAATACTGTGCACACCCAAAATAATACTAACAAGCAGCTGTAATGCCTCTCCACTTGTACAAATAATCTGACACACAGCTTAGATTTAGCCATTCTGGTCATATAAAACTTCATGGCCTAGTTGGATAGCTGGTGTGTGTATGCGTGTGTGTGTGTGTGTGTGTGTGTGTGTAAAGTGACAGTTTTTCTATAGCTCAGTCAAGTGAAACCTGACTATATTATCAGAAAAAAGAAACCATTCTTTTCCCGTCAACCTAACTTACTATATTTCCTCCATCCCAAAATTCCATATCACAGAGAGAAATTCCCTAGACTCATCTGGTATTTCACAAAAGGAAATTGATGGTTCAGTTTTTCTTATAGGAGATCAAAAGACATTTCTGGCAGGTATAGCACTTAGAAGGAACTAAAAGGCAGGATGGCATTAGGTTTTCCTCCTTCCCAGATGGGATGGTGGGTAGTGGGTGGGGTCTATCATGTCCCACCCCAGTTTTCTACAGCAGCCGCAGCTATCCTATGACAAGCTTCCTCAGATGTCCAGTTCAACTCAAGTCCACTCAAGAGGATACTATTATACCTGCCAAGAGGCATTTATTTCCATACGAGCTTTCAATTCAGGGATTACTGGTGAACTTTCCAGTTTATCAAAACAGATATAGTGTGGGACACAGAATTCTTTCATGAGACTGAGTTGGTTTTCTCACACTACAACAGAAAATGGATTTAAAGCTACACCACCATAAAGCTATTCATCTACAGGTATGATTCTGAAGTTATAATTGACTGGTGAATTTTCCAGATAATTCCTGTATGTCTTTTAAAAATAAATTTGAAATTTTTGGCCTAGCCTCAGTGGCACAGGTGGTGGTGTACTGATCTACAGATTGGCAGCCTCTTGGTCAACCAAGTTTGGATCCTGAGTTGACCTGAAACATGACCGGTGTGTGCACATCCAAGATCCTGACTAGCTGAAGGGCTGAGAAAAGGGGATCACAGAATGAGAAGATCCTGTCAAGGATCTCTCTCTCTCCTCTCTCTCTCTCTCTCTCTCTCTCTCTCTCTCTCTCTCTCTCTCATAAATAAATGGGACTTTCTAACACTAAGAAATTTTTTGGCTGAGAATTATGGAGAAATTTACTGAATTAAAAAGTTCTGAATATATCCAAATTCCAAATGTTCTTGCTGTCATCACCCAAATCACATATGACCCCCTTTTTCCTAATTGCCCCCTTAGCAGGGGTGCTCACAGGGAGCCCAAATGCTCTCCTAGGGAGAATGAATCAACTTAGTGATTACACAGGGCTTTGGGACAGATTCACATGGATCTGAATCTAGTTGTGCCCTACACCAGCCATAAGGACAGAACAAGTCGCTGAATGTTTCTAAACCTCAGTTATCTCATCTGAGAAGTGAGATAATCATTCACAAAGTTTTTTGTGAAAATCAAAAGGAATATACATAAAAAGTCAGTCGTGTAGTAAACAATTTACTGCTTACAACCTGAGTATTTCTTGCTAACAACTTAGCCGTTGCCCTAATAAAAATGATTTCTTCCCATCTACATGCCATGAAATCTCTCATATGACACCAAACTAAGATATCTAGTCTTTAAAAAATAATAAATGATGACAAAAAAATAAAGAGTACCTTACATATCAAAGATTGATCATCAAACCAGGATATTTGGTAAGTCTTGGTACTTAAGTCAAGTTTCAATCCCATTGAGTACTTCAGTAAACAAAGCACAAGTATTTTACCTGTCTAATTATATGGCAATAAAGGATTTTTTTTTATTTGAGATGTATTTTCACAGCACATGAAACGCTTGCTGTCTGCGCTTCAATGACTTTTGTAGCGAGGGTAACAAAGGTGAAGAGAGTTAGAATTCATTAAGGGTTGAAGATTAATTAGGCAATCGCAACCCTTTGAATCACAGCCATCAATTTAAGAGACATAACACCATACAATGGATTTTAATTAGGAAGGTTACAAAACTCTTTAAAAATCAAAACCTAACTGTCAAGCCCAATTAAGCAGGTTGATGGAATATACTATGTAGTGCTATAAAGTGTTTCTTTTGCAAAAGAAGCATAAAATAAAATCCTTGTTCAGGAGCTCACTGCATGTCCCCCACCCCGAAGTATATAGTAGTGTATATATGTAATAAAATTCATTCATTTATTTATTTATTTTTATTTTTATTATTTTTTGGAGAGGTTTTCACTATAGGGCACGTGCGCTCGCCAGACAGACAGAGAGAGACATAGAGACGGAAAGCGAGAAAGCAACCCCCCAGGGGGGGTGGTCACGCACGCACATGTGCCCAGCGTGAGTTTTAAGCCACCGGGTCCGGGACGCGAACCTTGGTTGACTACTTGGGAGGCCAGCGACATAGCCATTATGCTAACTGCTGGTTCCTGATTCATTTATTTATTGTGCAAATGACATCAGTCTTTGGAACAATAAGAAATTAAGCTGCAATTAGACTCAAGAATAGTGCACTTATAAGTCAGGAAACAAGCCTGGGATGGAGGCAAGATGTGGATGGTGTTCAGGCTCAGTCAGGTTTTGACTAACCAATCTCTTAAAAGAGATTTTAGGGAGTAACCTCTGAGACTTGATTCAGTTTCAAGATATATAATGAGGACTTAAATTTCCTGAGCATCATCAATATAGGTTCAGTGAAAATATCCAAGGCAGGAAGATGGCGAGTTAATAGTCACAAGACACATTGGACAAAGTAGGTAGAAAGGAATTTGGAGTCCAGCATATACCATTAGCATCCTAAGACGCCATTTCATTGACACTGATGTTGCTTTTATTTTTTATTTTCTTTTAAAAAAATTTTTAAACTGAGTTTCTATTGCCCAAAGTAGCTATTTGAAATATCAACCTAAGAGAAATTCTAAGGCATAATAAGCAAAGCAAAAGAGTTTATTTGGGCCAGCATTGAGAATGATCGCCCAGGAATATAATATTCAAGTCACTCTGAATATTCTGCCCAAGATCTTGTAGATTTCAGGATCATTTCAAAGGCAAAAGTCATGAGTAGGAGTGAGGAGTAGCAAGGAGATTTATAAAGCTGTGATAGGTTAAATTCCGTGGTAAGGGGAGCAGAGTGACCTTAGGATGACCTGAAATGTTAAGCAAAGTGTGGGGGCAACAAGCCTGGCACATTGTTGTAACTGAAATATTCTGGAGGTTATAACTAACAGATATGATTGATGGAAAGTAAAGGAGGAATGTATTAGGGCAATAGGGATGTTCATAAAATAGTAAGTCCCACAAGTCTAGGTAGCATCTTGAGGTATTGTAGGTATACAACCTAAGAAAACCACACGATGTGCATAAGTTTTGTTTCCTTGTAGTGCTGACTCAGGTAGACTGGAATCTTCTGTCTTCAAGGAAAAAAAAAAGATCTATTTTGTGATCTATCAGCTTTCATAAAGCTTCAGTTTGATGATGTGGCATTTTAGGATGAGTGACTCCATTTGAGTTTGGGTTGTTGGAGCCTAGAGCAGGAGTTTGGCCCTGAACAATGGTCTCCTATAATTTTTATTTAACAGAAAAATAACTCAACAGTCTCCCTTTAAAAAGCCAATCAAGTTTTAATTAATTAGAAAGTCTATACTATAGAAATAATTTTCACATCTTCTTCATAAGTGTCTATAGGCAAATAGCCTCCATGACTTGTTGTGCTTGTCTCTTTCAGAATATGAAGTTCTCCACTTTACTTTGGTGAAATTGAATGTCAACATTTACACTCATTCCAAAACTGGGTCCATTTCTTTCCAAATATAAAATAGCAGCTGCCATCCCACTCTGGCTGTATTCCTGCACGAATTCTCCCCCAACCCCAAACCTCTCAACCCTCAGGAGCTGGGTAGGGGGTTGCGGGGAGGATAGCTTTTATGGAATTGATGAGGGATTCGCTTTGGGCTGGGCTACCTCATGCTGAGGGGAGAATATTCTACCTTTAGTTTCCCCGTTCTTTCCTATTGTACATATCTGCATATACATACACATGTGCACTGATTATACCATATTAGCCAAAGCACACCAAAAAACAACTTTCTATGAAGTAGTAGAACCAAAAAAGGCAACTATCTCTCAGTCTTCCTTCAGCCCTTGGGCCACTGATGATCTATTTTAAATATTCAATCATTTGGACCAGGAAGGTGGCACAGCAGTAAAACACTATGCTTCTGTGAGGCTGACTCACATGGGAAAGTTCCAAGTTCACATTCAGAGACTTCCTTGGGTACTCCAGGTATGTGTGTGTCCATGATAGGGGGCTGGCTAGGGCTAGGGTTGGATCACGGAGTAAAGATTCTGTTAGAAGTGCTATTTCTCTGTCTCTCTTGGTCATGGAAGAAATAAAGTTTTAACAATTTAAACATATGATCACTCAAAATATAGCTACTTATGACTGAAGACTTTGTCCTTCCTAATGGAGTCATGAAGTAAAGGGCTCTCGTTATCATGAGTATGGGCAGCCTTCAATCAAAACTGCTCGGATTCACACACACACAGCAGAGGACAAAGAGACAGCACAAGAATGTAAGAGCTTGAGGAATTTACAGAGAGTTTCCCAGAAAGAATGATCATTTCAGAAAGGAAAGGCTTTGTAATGCATGTCAAAGGTCCATGCAGAGTAATCAAAGCCCCTGCCCAAGATGGTCAATGCTGGTGCTCAGTCTTGCCATGGAATTACAATGGCTTGGCATTGTAGTCACAGCCAGTTGATCATAATAAGGGCTCAGTCTCTGGGAGAAGGAGAAAAGTTCTTCGTTAAGTCGATGCCTTACTTTAAGTTTTAAGTCGATGCAATTTCAAGTCACTGGCAGCCAAAGAAGGGGAGGTGGTAGTGATGTCTCAGGTGGGGATTAAAAAGACAGCCTCCAGCCTAAGAGAAGGGAGGCAGGGATTTCTTGTGCCTAAATTCCTTCGTATCTGCAAAGTAGAAAAGAATCCATCTGCTGAAACACACTCTACAGGTCTCCTGATATCTCTACTCCTAAGACCATTCGTCCTATAAAAATGATACTAAAGGAGCAGTGTGAAGAAGAGGTGAGAGCGACCCCCAGACCAACCAAAGCCTGTGCGCCGCTGCATCCCCTACGTCCAGCACCTATGTCCCGCCATCATGGCCAACATGCCCAAGAGAAAGGCTGAAGGGGATGTTAAGGTAGATAAAGCCAAGGTGAAGGATGAACCACAGAGAAGATCTGGAAGATTGTCTGCAAAACCTGCTCCTCCAAAGCCAGAGCCCAAGCCTAAAAAGGCCCCTGCAAAGAAGGGAGAGAAGGTGCCCAAAGGAAAAAAGGGAAAAGCTGATGCTGGCAAGGATGGGAATAGCCCTCCAGAAAATGGAGATGCCAAAACAGACCAGGCACAGAAAGCTGAAGGTGCTGGAGACGCCAAGTGAAGTGTGTGCATTTTTGATAACTGTGTACTTCTGGTGACTGTGCAGTTTGAAATACTATTTTTTATCAAGTTTTATAAAAATGCAGAATTTTGTTTTACCTTTTTTTTTTAAAAGCTATGTTGTTAGCACACGGAACACTTCATTGTTGTTTTGGGGAAGCGGCATTTGTCACTAATAGAATGTCTCTGAAACTGGATTGATTTGGACATCTTTCCCTTCTAGCTTTTTCTTTTTTTTTTTTTTTTTTTTTTTTCTGTAGGGCGTGTGCGCTCGCCAGAAAGACAGAGACAGAGAGATAGAAAGCGAGAAATCACCCCCTGGAGGGGATGGCCACGCTGCAATCCCTTCTCCTCCATTCTCCTCTCAGGATCTTGGGCACGCACACACACGCGCCCAGCATGAGTTTAAGCCACCGGGTCTAGGACTTGAATTGCAATTGGCTACGTGGGAGTTCAGTGACATAGCCATTACGCTAATTGCTGGTTCCTTCCTTTCTAGTTTTGAGAGACTTCCTCTTGGTTTCCGAGAGGAGGGATTCCCTGACACACACAGCCACTGGCACGGTTACTTTGTGGTGTGGAAAACTTAACATTTGCTTTTATGTCCTCTCCCTCTCTGCCTTCAGCATAGACTTAACTCCCTTAAACCAGAGACCTGTTGGGACCTGACCACAGGAAATTGGTTATACCAGTGTATCAGGCCATCTGGACTTTCCAATGTGAGATGGCATCCTTCAAAAGAGCAGCAGTTCCCTTTCTATATTGTTGGATCTTCAGGTTGATAATTCTGCCATTTTCATTTCCCGAAAGTCAGGGTCGGCTCGTGAAAAGTTGTTAAACGACATGCTAAATGTGAAATGTCAACCCTTACTCTAAACTTTCCCTGTTCAGAGCATCAGATGAAGACTTCATTGGGTTTTATAGTAGATTTCTGATTTTGGTAGTCCATTGAAGAAGGGAGCTTGAAAGTTGTTGTATACTGTTAACGATTGTCTGCCCACGTCCTGCCTGAAATACCATGATTATTTTTTTTACTTTATTTTATTTATTTATTATCATCATAATCTTGTTTATATTACATTGAATTGCATATAACTTTACAGTGTATTACATTGCTTTTTCAAAAGGGAATGCCATGCATGTCAGTCAATACAGAGACATTAAAATCCCCACTTCATCATTCAATATCTTTTCATTATTTTTCCTGATCATTATTATTATTATTCCAATTATTTTTTTAACCAGTCAATCACTATTTCTCATTTTGCTTGTAAAAAGACTTTACCCATCATGAAATACTTCTCAGACCAATCCAGTTGAGAATACTATACACGTCATCATCAACAGGTAATAAGCCATATCTGTGTCCTACTAATGTCATACCTCTCTATTTGTTCTCTTGTTATCTTTCTCTATACTCTTCTCTTCACTTCCCCATTCCACACTCTTATTCTCGTTAAGTATTTTCACTGCTTTTATGTCCTCCAATATTTCGCTGTCTACCATAGAGTGCGAATAGTCGGTATATATTAAGTGGATACATACAATATCTTTCTTTCATAGTCTGGCTTATTTCACTCTGCAATAGATCCTCCATATCTGACCCCTTTCTGTCAAATGCCAGGGTCTTGTTATTTTTTATGGCTGAGTAGTATTCCATAGAGTATATATGCCACACTTTTCCAATCCATTCATCAGTTTGTGGACATTTAGGTTGGCTCCATGTCTTGGCAAACATGAATAATGCTGCAGTAAACATTGATGTGCAAGCACTTTTCTGACTGAGCGTTCTCCTGTCCTTTGGGTAGATACCCAGAAGTGGAATTGCTGGATCAAATGGTAGTTCTATTTGTAGATCTATGAGGAACCTCCATATTGTTCTCCACGGTGGCTGAACCAGTTTGCATTCCCACCAACAGTGTAGGAGAGTTCCCTTTTCACCAATCCCCGCCAACACTTATCACTTTTTATATTCTTAATCTTTGCCATTCTGACAGGGCTATGATTGTTTATGAAAAGTATCCTTTTTTTAAAAATTTATTTATTTATTTATTTATTTATTTTTTGGAGAGGTTTTCGCTATAGGGTGCGTGCGCTCCCAGACAGACAGAGAGAGACAGAGACAGAAAGCGAGAAATCACCCCCCAGGGGGGATGGTCACACTGCAATCCCTTCTCCTCCATTCTCCTCTTGGGATCTTGGGCACGCACGCACATGCGCCCGGAGTGAGTTTAAGCCACCGGGTCCAGGACGCGAACCGCAGTCGACTACGTAAGAGTCCAGCAACATAGCCATTACGCTAACTGCTGGTCCCGAAAAGTATCTTTAATAAAGCTGGATACAGTTTGGCTTGGGGAAAAAAAATGACACTAAAACCTATTTTTTCATTCTTGAGACATCTATGAGCAATGATTATTAGGAAAATAAAAAGAGAAAGGCAAGTTTCCAGAGGGAAGGAAGGGGCATCTCACAATAGCCAGGTGGGCAATGTGTCTGGAACAGATGGAAGGGAGGGGAAGGAGGCCTTACTTCATATTCCTGTGGAAAGAGAACTATGGAACTTCATTAGAAAGTTACTATTGGCATGGCAGTTACAGCACAGACTTTGGAACCCAGCTATCTGGATTGGAATCCTCATCCCACCCTTGTGAGCCATGTAACATTGGGCAATTTTATTTAACATCTTTGTGACTTAATTTCTTTATCTGTAAAATAGGAGTAAAAATCTATAGCTCGTGAAGTTGCTGGGCATTGATGGAGTCGATGCATGTAAAGCGTTCAGAGTACACGGTAAGTTACTGACATGTAACTTTTCAATGAGCATCTCTCGTCATCATTACCTTCTGGACTCTTTGCATTTGTCACTTGTGACAACAAAACTTTCAGAGGACAACAATCTTAAAATGGTTTTTAGAGTTTGAAGGGAAAAAACAATTAAGCCAAGCCTAAGCCTGCTGAAGTCTCTTATTCAAAACTCCTTAGAAGACCAGTCCTTTAGCATAGAGGTTAAGCACGGCACAAGGACACTGGATCCCACATGGTCAAACAGCGTTCAAGCCTCAGTGGCTTAAAAACAGACTAGGTGTGCATACTCATGCCCAGGATCCTGACAGAATGGAGAACTGGAGGGAAAAGGATTATGGTGTGACCAGGTTCCGCAGGGGCCACTGCTTTCTCTCTGGTATACCTAAACTCTGGACTTTAAAGAAAGGAAGAAAAGAAGAAAGAGAGAGGAAGAAAGAAGGAAGGAAGGAAAGAAGTAAGGAAGGAAGGAATAAAAAACATGGAGAGGGCCATGGCCCCCAGAAATGAGAGATTATTCAAGCTACAATCCAGACAAAAATCAAAGGCCAATAAGGAAGCTAACACTAATGGGACTCTGGGAAAAGGGCCTTGCCTCATCCTTAGAAGCTGCCCTCAGAGCATGCTTTAAAATTCCTAATAGGTTTATTATTATTATCATTATTATTATTATTATTACTATTATTAAGTCTATTTATTTCTCTCATGAATATGAGAGAGAGACCGAAAGATAACACTCCCAACATAGTCCTGATGCCGTAATCCACACCCATCCTCAGCCAGCCAAGGATCATGGGCACACACAACACCTGACATAGTCAGGTATCCAGATGCAAACCTGGAACCTTCCCATTGGGTCAGCCCCACAGAGTATCCTGTTTTATACCTCCTTCCAGCCCCCCTCCAACAGGCTTTTAATAGCCCAGCTCTCAGAAGCTCAGTCACCTCCCTGACCTCCTGGCCTCCTCCCCTCCCTTCCATCTGCTCCAGCCACATTGCCCACCTGGCTGTTATGAGATGCCCCTTCCTTCCCTTCGGAACCTTGTCTCTCTCTGTCCTTGGAGAATGTTCTCTCAGATATCCACATACTGTTCCCTCAGTTCTCCCCATCTTGGTAGCTTTCTCAGCGAGGCTTTCTCTGACTACATTATTTAACATGTAGCTGCTATTTCTGTCCTCCTCCATTCCCTTTCCAGCTTTACTTTCCTTCATAGCACTCGGCATAGTCAAATACATGTTTTCTTCCTTTTTAGCTCAATATGGGCAGGGATTTCTGCTTTGATCTCTGCCCTATCTCCAGGGCCCAAAAGGGCACCTGGCACATAGTAGGTGTGGAATAGACTTACGCACAGGAAATGTGTGCTATTGCTTGGCAGAAATAAATGTTAAATGACAAAGCAAACACGTCACTAAATTTGCCTTGCCATTCTCTGAGGATGAATTCATATTTTGGATGCACTGATTGATAATCCAAATAAAACTTCTCAACTACTACTGGGAGCCAAACTAAGGAACGATGCATACCATTGAAGTGAAAAGCATAAACATATCTGTGGCCAAGAGAGGGCTGGATCAGGAAAGGGCAACAGTCTGGGACAAAAACCACAAACTTGCTGCCCAGTCATGGTTTTCGAAGGCACATCCACTAAGGCATGTGTTCACTGAGCTCCCACAAATCAGAGGTCATGGAATGAATGCCCAGGGAGTGTTTAATAGGGTGTCAAGTGGCCTATACAACCCCTCCACTGTCACCCATGTAAAGATCATGGGTAGAAAGCCCCTCCCCACAAACTAAGTTTCAGGCAAGACATTATCCTCAAAATTTATTTGGAAGTTAAAGTATCCAGAACCATGAATTGTTTGTCTATTTCATTTTAGAAGGCCTCTCTCAAATTGCTTATAAAAAATAGTCCATGGGCAAGCAGGTGGCATGGTGGTTAAGGTGCTGGATCCTATACAGTCAACTTCACAGTTCAAGTTCTAGACCCAGTGGCTTGAAAATCACACCAGGTGTGAGTGCATGCATGCCTGAAATCCCAAGAGAATGGAGAAGGGATAATGGCATGGCCATCCCACCAGGGAATGATTTCTCTCTTTCTCTCTCTCCCCCTCCCATCCTCTGGCTAGTATACAAACTCTATTTTTTTTTTAAAAAAAAAAAAAAAAAAAAAAAAAAAGGACCAGCAGTTAGCGTAATGGCTTTATCGCTGGACTCTCATGTAGTCAACCGCGGTTCGAGTCCCAGACCTGGCAGCTTAAACTCACGCCGGGCACATGTGTGTGCGTGTGTGCCTAAGATCCTGAGAAGAGAATGGAGGAGAAGGGATTGTGGCGTGGCCATCCCCCCAGGGGGGTGATTTCTCACTTTCTGTCTCTCTCTCTCTCTGTCTTTCTGGCGAGCATACATGCTCTATAGCAAAAACCTCTCCAAAAAAAGAAAAAAAAAAAAAAAAACTTTAAAAAAAAGTAGTCTAAAAACATGGATGAAAGACCCAAGATTCTTGCTAAGAAAATAAAAGAATATGAGTGGCAGTTTTTATTCATATGTGAATGTTTGTTAAAATTATCTACAGGGTGAGCAGGTAGTGTTGTAGCTAAGGTGCTGGACTCTCATATGGCTAACCTCAGTTCAAGTCCCAAACCAGGTGGCTTAAGAATCATACGAGGCGTGTGTGTGTGAGTCCCAAAGGTCCCAAGAGGAGAATGGAAGAGAGCCCATTGCAGAATGGCCATCCCCTTGTGTGTGCTGCAGGGGAGAAATTTCTCACTTTCCCTCTCACTGTGTCTCTCTGATAAGCTCACGTGCTCTATGGCAAAAAAAAAAAAAAAAAAAAAAAAAAAAAAAAAAAAAAAAAATCTGCAGTGTGAACATATCTACGATGTGCAGGGCACTGAGCTTGGCATGGAAATATAAGTTATATTTCCACTGATACTATGGAAGCTAAGGTTCATCACATGTCCTGTCTGAAACAACAGAAAGAGTTTGGAAGGCAGCACAGTCCGATGCTCTAGACCCCAACTACACACAATGACCTTCCAACCACTCTAAAGACACGTCATGGTCAAGACACTTTACTTTGGCTTTCTTTTGGAAATCTTTGGCTTCCTTTGGCCTCTACATCAGGATTACCACCTTCATCTTCACATGGCATTATCCTTGTGCATGTCTGTGTCCAGAGTTTCCCTTTTAAAAAGACACAAGTCAAGGCCCCCCGGTGGCATAGTGGTTAAGGTATTTGGATTTCACATGGTTGACTGCAGGATTGAAGTCCCAGGCCTGCCAGTCTGAAAAACATGTGAAGCACATGTGCATGCATGCCCAAAACCCTGAGAGAATGGAGGGGATAGGATTATGGCATGACTATGCTCCATGGGGGTGATTTCTCACCTTCTCTCTCTCTCTCTCTCTCTCTCTCTCTCTCTCTCTCTCTCTCTCTCTCTCTTTTCTGTCTCTCTCCCTCAAGCAAAAATAAGAAATTAAAATAAATAAAAAGACACCAGTCATATTTGATCCGAGACCCACCCTACTCCAATATGACCCTATCTTAACCAATCACATCTGCAACAACCTAATTTCCAAATAAGGTCACATTCTGAGGAACCAAGGGTCAGGACTTCAACATGTCAATTTTGAAGGGAAACAACTCAACCTATAACAGAGCCGCTGGCAGGACCCAGGCCTAGTGTGCCTCGCTGTCAGGGGGTTGGGTTAGCAGCGGAACCCCTGGCCTACTCACAAGATGGCAGTAAGCATCAGCATTGGCTGTCACCAAGGGCTTTGATTAACCATAATGATGGCTAAGCGGCAAGGTTATGACAGCAAACCATCTCCAGTCAAGCCTCACCTATATCTGGTCATTTAATCCCCCAGAAAATCCCAAAGTCTCCTACTACACTTTCCACACCTATAAATAGTAGATACAATGGCATCTTCTCTCTCAGGAGACCTAGTAAAAATAAGGACTTAGAGAAACAAGGGTACGATCAGGGTCAAGCTTTGACTTAAGACCTAGTACATGTACTCTCAGTAGTAGCAGTAGTAGTTTAGAAAGCCAGATCTCATATGGCCAAACACAGTTCAAATACCAGCCCTGATGGCTTGGAAAACATGTCAGGCACGTGTTCATGCATGTCTAAAATCTTGACCAAATACAATAATGGAGAAGAAAGGATTACCGTGTGACCATACCCCACTGGGGAGTACTTTCTCTCTCTCTTGTTTTCTTTCTCTCTCTCTACTGGCAATCACACATACCCTTGTGGGTGTGTGGGTGTGAATTTACTCTTGACTTTGAACCAAAGTATCAACACCACCTAGGAAACCAGGTTGAGAACACCATCCACACAAACCCTGAACTACTACACACTGCACAGTCCCCAGTGCCAGCCTTTGTGCATGACCAGGTGGATATGTCCATGTGAAATGCCAACAAGGATACCAAAGTAACCAGACACATGGTTAAATCACACAGTCAGGACACCAAGAAACTCTATCTCCTAATTATTCCAAAACTCCAATATTAAGACCCTAAAAAAGAAAGCAATTCCTTAACCAAAGAGGCCCAAACACCACCCTGGGGCTGATGGGATTCCTTTCACTGGCAGCAAGGATTCAGTTTACCACCTGACATCGAAAGCCTGGAAGGTTCCAGAGGCATCCTCCAGGGCGCTGATGAAGAGTTATTCAAACAAATAATAAGGAGGGATGGACTTCAAATCCCATTACTGCGCAGTGTTTATATTTAATTTACTTCTAGGAGGAAAGCAACTTCAGAGCATTCCCCCATTGGGTAGTGTGAAAAATAACCCTGTCAGTTATAATCTCCCTGTAAGTCACCACATCCAAAGGGAAGTCACACATTACAGTAGCCCAGAAAAATGAACACGAGTCCCTTCAATGTCAGTTAGATTCCTACTCAACTGGGAACATTTCCACACACCAAAGTCCATGTCCCTTCTGGTCCTAAAACTGACATTTCTAGAACCAAGAGAATCCACTCTGTGAAAAATGAGGACTGTTGTTTTATTTCCAATTATCACACTCCAGGTAGCACTTTGAGAAGAACCTGAAGAATCAGCCAATCCACAGGCCTTTAAAGCTGGTAAGTTGTTAAAATTAAAAATATATATATTTATAAAAAATATATGTGTATATTTATATTTATAAAAAATATGTGAATATATGTGTGTGTGTCTATGTATGTGTATATATATATATATTTGTGTGTGTGTGTGTGTATATATACACATATATACATATAGCTGGCAATGTCAAAAGAAAACAGTAAATCAGAGAATAAGAAGAGGGGAAAGAAAGAGGGGAGTCTGCACTGGCGGCATCTTCCACAACTTCTAAGCTATGCCAGTCACACCTAGCTACATCATCACTCAGGCCAGAAAAGCAAAGCCAAACAAGAGAGAAGATTACCACTATGGGGCCCAATTGGCAGTTTCTGAGTCAGGTGTGGAATGGCATCACAGCTGAGAGGAAGGCAAGGCTATCCTTGGGGATAAGAAGAGGGCACTGAACCAGCATGAACCATTGAACAAGGCACACAACAGCTCCTCCCAGAAGGGGCATTTCTCATTCAAACACTCCTGAGCTGCCTACTATATACCAAAATTTTATGGATGGAGTAGAAGACAGCCAACATACTGATCCTTATAAACTCATTTGAGAAAGGCATGCATGCCACAACATAACGTTTGCTTCTTTTTTTAATTTAATTTAATTTAATTTAATTTTTTATTTTTTTATATACATTCAATCACATTGTTTAGCTTACAATGTGAGCATTTCAATATGTGAACATTTCTCCCCAGTCCCGTTGATCAAAATATCTTCAACCGATAACACCACACCTCCCCATCCCGTCAATGCTCTATCTCCGTATCCCTTCTCCAAATGTCCTTCCTTAGGCCCCACTCCTCCACACACATGTTTGCTTCTCATAGGAGTACAGAGGCCATACAATTTGTTCTTCGATGACAGCAGAATTGAAAAGGGCTGCATGGGGGAGGGCACTGAAGATCCAGGAACTCTCAGCCACAGGCCACCTCCAATGCCGCAGGATAAAGTATGGTAGACTGTGGCCCCCAGAACCTGTCTGCCCATCCTGTCTACCATCACAGAGTGATCTCTGACCCCTGGGGCTAAGAGACCCCAGTCTTTCCTCAAGCTGAAACTGTAGAGTTTTGAGGTACCAGTCAGATGTCGTCCCACAAAGGATCTGAGGCGGCACAGGGCAATGGGGCTCCTGCCAGCAACAGGGAAACTGGCATGGTGGACCTGGCGGAATTGGGTCCCCTTCTTAGAAGAGAAATGCAACCAAGTCATTGACAGCCCAACTGAAGGTGAACAACAGCAAACATGTCCTGTGCCCCAGGAAGAAAAGGAGGAGGTGCAGGTTCTGATGCTTCCCTACAACCTCACCATGCCATGGAGAAGTTGGAGGAGTTTGTGTATAAGGTCTGTCATCCCGTACAATGTGTTACCTGACTGGCTGAAGGACAATGACTACCTGCTGCATGGCTATAGACCTCATTCCCTCCTTTTAAGCTTGCCTCAAGAGCATCTTTCGCATCTATATGGAAGTGGACAACATCTGGACCTATCTGCTTGGTTTTGTGTTGTTTCTCTTTTTGGGAATTTTGACCATGCTCAGACAGAAAATGTATTTCATGGCCCCTCTCCAGGAAAAGATGGTTTCAGGATATTCTTTCTGGGTACAGTGCTCTGCCTCAGCTTCTCCTGGCTTTTTCACAACATCTATGGTATTCAGAGAAAGTCTCTTGGATTTTTTCCAATCTGGACTATTCAGGGATTGCTCTACTGATCATGGGGAGCTCTGTCCCCTGGCTCTATTGATCCTTCTGCTGCTTCCCACAGCCACAGTGCATCTACTCTCTATCGTCTATATCCTGGGCATCTCTGCCACCATTATGGCACAGTAGACTTGTCTGCCACTAAGAATCAGCTGACAAGAGCAGGAGTGTTCCTGGGACTCAGCTTGAGTGGGCTTGTAACCACCATGTACTTTTCTATTGGCAAGGTCTTTGTTGAGGCCACCACAGCAGGCCAGGCAAGCTTCCTCATGGTTGTGATGGACATCACCAGAGCTGGCCTTTATGCTGTTCAGGTTCCCAAGTGCTTCTCCCCTGGAAAATTTGATATATGGTTCATGTCTCATCAGATTTTTCATGTCCTGGTTGTGGCAGTGGCCTTTGTCCACTTCTATGGGGTCTCCAACCTTCAGGAATTCTATTACAGCCGGGAAGGTGGCTGTACCAAGGACTCCTTTGTCTGAGCCTTCCTGTTGAGGGGTAGAGGAGGAACTTCCCAAGTGCTTGTAAAATTAACTTCCTTGCCAAAGTGAGAGGGAGAATCTTGACTTGTCTGTTTCTAGAAGACGCCTTGTAGAGAATTCATTACCAACCAAGCTTCAGTCCATTTTCATACTTACTCAGCAATGAACTTGCCATGTCTCCTCCCCTGGCTGGGGAGGGTGGGGATGGTCTCACCTGGCATCCTGCTCCTCAGCAACGCCCATCCTTGGCAAGCATTCCCTCACAGAGACAGCACTTTGAAGCCCATGTGGAGAATTTACCCCCTCTTCCAACCATTTTGGGAAAAAATTATGGACTGAGACTCTTCAGAAATTCTGTTTTTGCTAGAAGAAAATGTCCCTCCCCTACCCCCACCCTTACTTTGTAATCTGGCTTGCAACAGGACATTGAGTTTTGTGGCACGCTTTTCAAAAACAATGATAACCTGGTCTCATCTTGCTAGGGCCTAGATCTGCTTATACAGCAGAAAGAATAAAGCAACCAAGTTATACATAGCCCAGCTAATCATGGTAGTGTGTCCAGGCTTCAAATTACTTGAGTTTTAATTTCTTTTTCTTGGCAGAGTAATGTATGATTAAAATGGTGAAAGACATTTAATATTTAATCCTAAGCTTTAAAAAGAAACCTATCATTCCTATGTATCTTGATGCAAAGACTATGATGATAATTTTTCTTAATTTCAAAAAGTACAGATTGTTTTTAAAGGAGGGCTACATGGAAGAGGTGATGTTTGGGCTGGTATAGAAAGGTGGCAGGTAGATATGCAAACATTGGGAGACAAGAAGGTCAGTCTCAGTGGCAAGAAGAACACCAACAGACCGAAGGGTAGGGCTCATGAAGGACCTTAAACAGCTGACTAAGGTGTACAGGATTTATTCAGGAGGGAATTAAGGGCATTTCATGTTACAGAGAATAAGATGTGTGCCTTAGAATGTTTATTTTATTATCCAACAATTTTTAGGATAAGCAGGAAGGTGCAGAGGTTGAACACAAGAGTGTAATTATGAGGCTATAGCAATAATTCACGCCTAAGGTCATGACAGCAAGAAGTGAGAGACAGCAGAGGGGCAGCAGGATTGTGGGTGAGCCTTTAGGATCTAGGCACTGAAAAGGGAATAAGTGAAGGCAATGATCGAAAAAGAGACCAACCCTGAAAGAATGGCCCACTAGACATTCTGAGTACAGCACACCGGTGATGAGAACAGAATGAGACACACTCCTAATCCTCGAAAACACTGAGGAAAATAGAGAATCAACAGCTCCAGTACTACTGGCAACAGCTATATGACTTGGGCTTTAAAGATAAATAGACCTGGTAGCCAGCATGTGGCATGGTGGTTAAGGCACTGGATCCCACAAGACCGACTCCACAGTTCAAGTCCCGGAACCAGCAGCTTGAAAAATACTCCAGGCACGTGTGTGCGTGTGTGCCCAAAATCCCACAAGAAGAAGGGAGAAGAAGGGATAGTGGCATGGCTGTCCCCTCTAGGGGGTGATATCTCACTTCCCCCTCTCTCTGTCTCTGTCTCTTTCTGGTGAGCACTCCATGGCAAAAATTTTTAAAAAAAAAAAAAGATAAGTAGACTTGCTCTTATTCAGTGGTCACTTAGACTTAAAATTTTTATCATCTTTCAGATCTTCTCTCACCCTCCAATGCCAAGTCCCACTGATTCTTATTTTTTCTACTAAGAATCATTGACAAGGTACATCCAATCTGATCCTATGATGTCTAAGATTTGGGGTCCCAATTTCCAGATGAGTAGCTGTGGAGATAACAGAAAAGTTAGGTCATTTGTTCAAGGTCACATAGCCAGTCAGGGGCCAAACCAGCTTGTCTATCTCCAGCCCTGTGTTCTTACCTGCCTCCGCTCCCTAAAATCTTCCTCTCAACCCTTCCTTCCACTCCTGAGCGTCCAGCTCAGTCCGACCACTGTTACTCAGCACCCTGAGATACTATAGCTGCTCCTAGGCATACTCCTCTGGGCTGGTTTCTCCCAGATCTCACCCAATGCCTCCAGATCAATCTGCCCCAACCAGGCTGGCATCCACCAGTCTTCCCTTTGCAAATGTCCATAGTTCCTTAATGTCTATTAAATAAAGAAGGCTCAGATTCCATCGCCTGACATTCAGGAACTCCAACCACTGATCAAATGCCATTTCGTACATATGTTGCTACTTCCCATTTAGCTCTCAGAAGCAACAACCATCTTATGTTTTCCTGCAGCCTTCGCAGCCCATAAATGTGCACATCTGAGATAGTCGTTCAGATATAGCTATAGAGAGAGGGATACAGAGAGGCAAATACATATAGCAATAAATATAGATACAGATTGGGAATCTCTTATCGGAAATGCTTGGGACTAGAAGTGTTTTTAAGTTTGTATTTTTTTTTTGGATTTTGGAATATATGCATATTTATATAATGAGATATCTTGAAGATGAAAACCAAGTCTAAACATGAAATTCATTTATGTTTCATATATATCTTACCCACATAGTCAAATTTTATATAGTATTTTTGTACTGTAGCATTTTCACTGAGGCCTGTCATATCATATAAGGTTGAGTGTGGAAATTTCCACTTGGGGTATCACGACAGCATTCAAAAGTTTCAAGTTGTGGAGCATTTTATAATTCAGAGTTTTGGATAGGAAAGCTCAACTCCTCTCTCTCTCTCTCTCTCTCTCTCTCTCTCTCTCTCTCTCTCTGTGTGTGTGTATGTGTGTGTGTATACACACACATACACACACACACATATATATATATAACTTATATATATAATTTTTTCTAACTCTCATTTTAAAAGGATATATTTTTTCCTACTGAGAATTATTTATAAGTTCATATATCCTTTTCCAAAGAGAGTTAGAAAAGCAATGTCATACGTATCACTTATTCTCACATAGTGCTCCACTCAGCTTTTTTCCCACAATTATGTAGGATACTTACTCAGGCTCCAAGAGCTTCTATTTCATTGGGAAAACAAGATAGGAAGCTTTCAGGAAGACAAGACAGTGAGTGATCAATACCTGAATTACGTGGTACAGATTGAGCTGCTGTGCCCTCAGAGAAGAGAGCAATCCATGGGAACAGACAGGATCCAGCTTCAGAGGAGGACAAGAGCTAGAGCTGGCCTTGAAAAGCAAGGGCAGAATTTAGACAGGTAGAGAAGAGAGAGATGGGTGCTTTGGGCTTCTTGGAAAGCACACGGTCCCTAAAAGTTCCACAGTGGTCTTAGCTGCATTCAGTTGAGATTACATTAGGCATCCCTTCCTGTAATACACAGCCTGACAGCTGGCAAGGACACCAGACATGACACTATGCCATCCCCCAAGAAAAGAGCAATCCAAATCCAGCACCCACCTTCCCTCACCCCCACCCTTCAATCAACCTCTCCTCAAACTGGACTGTTCAGGGCCACACTCAAACACACATGCCCAGTGCTGTCTGCAGTTCTATTTGGAGGCTAAGAAACAGCTCTGATGAAAGCCTAGCGTGTTCTGATGGGCCAGGAGGACATGAGGACCTAAGACGATGTGACCAGAGTCAGTACTGGAGGGGGCAGTAGATGAGGGGAAGGAGTAAAAGGCAAGTCAAGTTCCAAAAAGGCTGTTGGTTCTTTATTCTTCTCCAATCAATCTGTCTGGATCCAGGCAGCTCAGACGTGTGCTACTTACAGGGTTAATCGCTTCTAGTGCCTAAAAGCTTGATTCATAAAAAATTGAAGATGATTCTGAGATTTCTTTTACATGCAGAGGTTTAACTCAGTAAGATGCTGGCTGTCTGTGGAGACCGCTCAGCCACTGCAGCTTTCCCTGAGCACTCTTGCAGTGGAAGTGTAGAAACCAACAAGCCAGACAGAGCCGGAGCACCAGTTTATAAAGCCATCAGGTTCTCTGGTGGAGAATCCAAAGGTCATAGACAGATACTTAAATGAAGGGGCAAGAAAAACAGAAATATCCAGTGATAGATATAACCCTTGAACAATAGGAAAGCTAAGATGGCAGAACCTCCATAACCCACCTAGCAGCAGAAAATGAGTACATTGGCTTAGTCCAGAAGTACTTCTCATCTATGTCATTCAGGTTATAAGACACAAAAGGAACAGAGAGAGAGGAAGACAAAAAAGGGAGGGAAGGGAGAAGAGAGTGAGGGAGATGTCGCATTAAGGCTGTTTAAAGATTATCTATTTCATCATTGGGCTTATTTTATTCCATTATATGTGGACCTTAACTACACAGAGTTTCCACTGAGTGTGATGCAGTCAGCCTTCTGCTGGGTGGTAATCACATCCCATAACTTATTAAATCAGAAGCCCCATTTCATAAAAAAACCTCGCTACCACTGAAAATAAAAATGGAAGCTAGCTATTTATATGCCGCCTGTCACCGTGCCCTCTCACACACACAGCAGGATAAAAACAAAGACATATGTGCCACAAAAAGCTACTCTCCAGTTCCCCCAAGAGCCCAGGACACAGCAGAACTGTCAATCGGGAAGCACACCCACTGGCAGAAATCCTGCTTGCCGCATTTGTTAGCATTTGTTAATTTAGGTCCGCTTCCACCTACTAGTTCAGATGATCAGCAAGTAAACATCATTTCATCAAGCATACAATTATGGCCAATTCTCTGGATCCCATATAAATGTTAGAACACAAACTCTCTCTTCTCTCTCTCTCAGAAGAAGGAAAAGAGGAGGAGGAGGAGGAAGGGGAAGGTGCAGGCAAACAGAAGGAGGAAGAGGAGGAAACAATGACAAGAAGTTTTGGCAAAATAGCAAGATAATGGGTTTCACTAAACAAAAAAAAAATCTATTTTCAGCAGCTTGATGAACAGCATGTGTAAGTGTATGATCAATAATAAGCAAAGCACAAATTCTTTAACTGATCTTTACTTACCCACTTGCTGGCTAAGTGGACACTATGCCTTCTATAAATTCCCTGACTAATCTAGGCTACTATATCATAGCGCTCATTCGGTCTTCATTTCACCAGATTCTGACCGAGAAATGCTGTTGTCTGCTCCCAAACCTGCTTATGCCGGTTGTGTTTGTTAATTACATAATAGTAAGTATTTATAGGAATAATACACATTAGCACTTACTGTGTTCCAGACATTATTCTAAGAATTTTATTTGTATTAATCGATAGAATTCTCACAGCAATTGCATGAGGTATATGTGATCATTAACCTTATTTTATCACTGAAAAAATATTGAGGCCACAGCCCAGCTTTAAGCTAGCAAGTAGTAGGGCTCTGGTGAGAACCTAGGCGGTTTGGACCATGCTTTTAACTACTAGAATTAACCGCCTAAAATATTAGGCTAACAGATATATGGGCAAAAAACAACAGATAGCAGTTTCTATGAACTAGATGAAATGCATTAGAAAGGCTCACTAAAGCCTTTCTACTGAAATATAGTTGATTTCACACCAGGTGTGGACAAGATCACCATGAAAGACTGAAAAAAAATATTTTTTTTAAATTTATATTCAGTGTTCAGATGACCTTACAAGTGTGAATATGCTCACTCAGTTTTAACCCCAAAGAAACTATTGGGCTGTTGGAAAAGTCATGACGCATTTTTCTGTTTTTCTATGCAAAAATGCATCATGACTTTTCCAACAACCTAACAGAACTCTAAGACCACATATTCTAGATATAATTCAAATGGAATACAATTCAGAACCCCTGTCATTGAATCCGCATCCAAGAAAGGGTTTATATGTTTTAAATGTACACATACAAATTTTAAACATGTGAAGTATGTGGACAGAATGTTTATGTCTTCCCAAAATTCATATGTGGGAATCCTGACCCTCAATGTAATGGTATTAGGAGGTGGAGCTTTGGGGAGATGTTTAGGTCATTAAAATGGAGCCCTCATGAATGGGATTAGTGCCTTTATAAAAAGGACCCCAGAGAACTTCCATGCCTCTTTCCACCATGCAAGGATGTAATGCAAAGATGGCAATCTGCAAACCAGAAGAGGGCCCTCACCAGAACCTGATCATGCACTCCCACCTGGGCTTCCAGCCTGCAGCACTTCCAGAAAGCAACTTCTGTTGTTTCTAAGCCACTTAGTGTATGGCACTTTGTTATCCAGCTGTAAGTTAACCTCCATGACTACCCTCAAGCTTATCCTTAAAAAAGAAAGTTAAAATGTTACCAGCAGCTGAAAGCAATCTCTATTAAGTGGAGGATGGGGTAGTTAAAATCTAACTTGAACCAGTCGAATCTGAAATGTCCAGCAAGAAATTAGATGTGTAGACCCGTAACTGGAGAGAGAGGCTGGGATAGACATTTGCCTTTGCTAGCATGGCAGAGACAAGTTGCTAATTCCATTTCCTATTTTTGACCTTCCTGTACAATTAAGTGGGGGATCAGGTAACTTAATTCTGGTCAAGGGGAGGTGGGTAGAAATGAATTATATTGCTTCTGACCCTGGCCATAAAACCCCCTGCATGTCTATCCATGATCTTCCTCTTTCACAGCAACTGCAATGAGCTCATTTCCAAAATGGCAGCATCCAGTGATAAAGATTCTCAGATTCCCAAGTCACTGCCTGGAGGACAGCTGCCAAGCAAGGAGGTCTGCCCAACCCACACAGGATGTAGTGTGAGAAACTCCAACTTAATTGTGTTATGCCCCTGAGATTTCTAGAGTTCCTGTCAAAGCAGCTAGCCTGAGCTGCAGGCTAATGACTAACACAGTAGGCACCCCTACAGAGGAGAAACTTAAGGTAGACAGGACCGACATTGCTGAGGGATTGTTCCTCCTCTGAAACCACTTTGAAAAGGGAAAACAAAGATGTCCTGAATTCCAAATGAAAAGGACAGAAGCTAAACCTTTATCTTACTGGATACATCTAAATTATTTCTTCTCTCCTCTTTAGAACTCTGCATTCTGCAGGCTTCCAGAATCCAGTTCCTCCAGGACATCAGATCGCTTCACTGACTGTTCCATCTCTTCCATCTATATCTGAGATGGAGTGTCTCACTTCAACTGACTCTCATTTCCTTCATGTCCCTAGGGATCCCATCGACTCTCAAAACAAGTCTTACATTCACGAGCCCTCCTCCTATATCTACAGTCCTCACTTATCTCTTAAGCTATAATCTTATTGGACATATCTGCCTCATGGAGGAGTATGAGCACTGTCAACTTAGAACTGTATTTCCAACACCAATTCATCTCATCTACAAAATGGGCCACCTCATCTGCAGTCATTAGGATCAGAAATAGCATTATCCTGGAACAGGTGCTGTGGAACAATGATAACATAGAGCCCTGCAAGGCTGATAGCCGCTTGGCCTACTCTGGATTGGCCTGAAAACACACTAGGTGCACCCAGAATCCTGAGGATTTGGAAGGCTGGAAAAGTGTTTACGGTGTGATGAAACCCATGGTTTTCTCTCTCTCTCTCTCTTTTTTCCCTCTCTCTTTCTCTCATATGCACACACATACACACTCTATCATTAAGAAATAAAAAAATAACATCATCTTTTTAGACACCTAAACTGTAAACTCAGGAGTTACTCTTGACTCTTATTTTTCTTTCTCAGCCTATATCCACATCAAGTCATTTCCACCTTATCTCTTTCTGCTGGAAGAGATCACCCTGATGAAATTCCTCTCAAGCACTTAAGTAGATTTTACCCTTTTTTGTCAATTTTATTTTATTTATTATCATAGTCTTTTTATATTACATTGAATCACATATATCTTTACAGTATATTACATTTCTTTTTCCATCACGATTGCCATGCAAAGACATTATTATCCACATCATCATTATCATCAAATAGCTTTTCATCATTTTTTTCAGATTATTATTATCATTTATTCTCATTATTTTTTAAAACATTCAATCACTAAATATCATTTGGCTTGTATAAAGAATTTACCCAACATGGGACCAGCAGTTAGCATAATGGCTATGTCGCTGGACTCCCACGTAGTCGACCGTGGTTCAAGTCCCGGACCCAGTGGCTTAAACTCACGCCGGGCGCGTGTGCATGCGTGCCCAAGATCCCAAGAGGAGAATGGAGGAGAGGGGATTGTGGCGTGGCCATCCCCCCTGGGGGGGTGATTTCTCACTTTCTGTCTCTCTGTCTCTCTCTGTCTGGCGAGCGCACGCACCCTATAGCAAAAACCTCTCCAAAAAAAGAAAAAAAAAAAAAGAATGTACCCAACATGATATACTTCTGAGACCAGTCCAGTTGATAATACTATGCATGTTATCATCAACAGGTAACAAAACATTTCTGTGTCCCACTAATGTCATGCCTCGCTATTTGTTCTCTAGCTATCCTTCTCTATACTCTTCCATTCTACCACCCCATTCCACACTGTCTTCAGCATTCATAACTATTTTCACTGCTTTTATGCACTCTTATATTTCAATGTCTACCATAAAGTGCAGATAGTCAGTATATATTGAGTGGATACATACAATATCTTTCTTTCATATCCCAGCTTGCTTTACTCAGCAATAGATCCTCCATATTTGACCACTTTCTATTAAATGCCAGGGTCTTGTTTTTTTATGGCTGAGTAGTACTCCATAGAGTATATGTACCACACTTTTTCCATCCATTCATCTGTTTGTGGACATTTAGGTTGGTTCCATATCTTAGAGATCATGAATAATGCTGTAATAAACATTGATGTGCAAGCACTTTTCCAACTGAGAATTCTCTTGTCCTTTGGGTAGATACCCAGAAGTGGGACTGCTGGATCAAATGGTGGTTCTATTTGTAGGTCTTTAAGGAACCTCCATATTGTTCTCCACAGTAGCTGAACCAGTTTACATTTCCACCAACAATGTAGGAGAGTTTCCCTTTCACTACATTCCTGCCAACGCTTATCACTTTTTATATTTTTAATATTTGCCATTCTGACAGGGGTTAGGGGGTATCTCATTGTGGTTTTAATCTGCATCTCACTTATGATGAGGATGTTGAGCACTTCCTCATATGCTTTTTGGCTGTTCGTATGTCTTCCTTAGAGAGATTTTTGTTCAGTTCATTTTCTCATTTTTTAATTGGGTTAATCTTTTTTTTTTTTTTTTTTTTTTTTTTTTTTTTTTTTTTTTTTTTTTTTTTTTTTTTTTTTTTTTCGGGTAAGCCACTGGAGTTCCCTCTGTATTCTGGTTACCAGTCCCTTGTCTGAGGCATATTTTACAAAAATATTCTCCATTCTGAAGGTTGCTGATTCACACTTGTTACTGTATCTTTTGCTGTGCAGAAACTTTTTAATCTGAGATAGTCTCACTTGTCTATTTTAAGGATTATTGCCTGTGCTTTGGGAGTCTTATTTAAAAAGTCTTTGCCTACCCCAATGTCTCCCAGAGTTTCCCCCAGTATTTTTCACCTGTAGTTTTATCGTTTGAGGTCTTAGGCTCAGTTCTTTGATCCATTTTGAGTTGATTTTAGTTCATGGTAAAAGATGGAGATTCAGTTTTACCTTTCTGCAGGTGGATACCCAGTTTTTCCAGCACCATTTGCCAAAAAGGTTTTCCTTTTCCCAATGGATTGACTGGTATCCTTTGTGAAAAATAAATTTACCTTTTAAGAAAGTTTTTTTTTTCCTTTGACTCTAAATTAGCTCAAGTTCAGAGATCCAAGCCCTTATTTTAAAAGATGAGGGAATTTCATTATAATAGTTTGGATCTGACCTCAAAGGCCATGTTTAAACTGATGAACATGACAGAGTTTATCAAAGTAATTGAAGGCAGTGAGTGGATATACCTATGAAATCCCAGATGCCCTTTTAAAGAATCTCCATAAAAGATGGGGTCTTCCTACCCTCTGCCCTGGGCAATTTGAAGTGACAAGACACACACTCACTACTGTGGTATTTTCTAAAAGCTATGCACAGAATTTCTGTTCCTTCCCTGACAAAAAAAAACACCAACATTACATGTCAGGACACATGGGTCACTGGGAATACATACATGCACATGGTGAAGGCATAACCCTTACCCACTCTCCACCCCAACCCCAGGCTAAGGATCCTCTCCTTCTTTCTCTGGGTCTAGCCATTGCTGGAGGCATTGATAGAGTTGATGCTGCTTTGCTCACAGCTGTTGAATTTATGTTAGGGCTCAAAATGAAAGAACCTTTGTTTCTACTTGTGAACTCTGTATTTAGTCTGTGGATAGTCTAAATCACTCTGCAAACCTCACACTGGTATTGTCTCTCTAGCCCCACTGCATCCATTCAGATTCATTTTATTTTTCACCATGACTATTGCAATAAACTACTAGCTGGTTCCAGCCTAACTCTTTTGCTCTACTATGCTGTCAGAGTGACTTCAGATAGACACACCTGATCCCAACTTTCTCCTGCTTAAACCTTCCACAGAAATGCACAGGGAGGCATGCCCAAGATGACTTCTGCAGTACTGTTTGTAAGAGCAGAGAAGCTGGAATGGGGAAACTGAATGTCTATCCATGAGGAATAGAGAAAGAAAGTGAGAAATCTTACACACACACACACACACACACACATGCATACACAATCACACACACTCATTGGGGATGATCACACCACAATCCCTTCTCTTCCATTCTCCCCTTGAGATTTTGGGCACACATGCACATATGCCTGGCATGTTTTCCAAGATGTCAGGTCCAGGACTCCGATCCCACAGTCGGTGATATAGGTTCTAGCCACCTCACCCACCACATGACCCACTGGCACTTGGCAGTGTTTTTGTTGTTTTTTATTTTTGTGCACAATCCTCATCTTTGACTGGTTCAATGATCGTGGAGGATCATTCTGAATGAATTTACTGTTGGGCTTGGCAATTTCTCATTTGTATCCTGTTGTACAAAAGTTTACTTAAACACAAGTAAAGCAAAGAAACACACACAATGATGTTTGCTACACTAATATATTGTTCATAATATGAAAATTTGAAAATCTCATTGCCCACAATTGGAAAGTGGTTGAACAAAATATAGATCACTGATATGATGAAAGGCCACAGGTCTGAGAAAGAATAAGACAGATTCAGACATTCGACATGTAAAAATTATGACAATGTATTGTTTAAGTGCTGGAATACATGCAGAATAGTTTATAGAATATGCTGTTATTTTAGAAATGTAATAGATACATGTATCTATACATGTAGAAGAAAATCCTGGGACAAATACAAAATTGGTAACAGAATTCACCACTGGGGAGTTTTTGATAGAAAACAGCATTCACTTTCATATTTTTTCTTTTTTTTTTTTTAAAGAGAGATTTTTGCTATAGGGCATGTGTGCTTGCCAGAGAGACAGAAAGTGAGACATCACCCCCCCAGGGGAATGACCATGCTGCAGTCCTTTCTCCTCTATTCTCCTCTTGGGATTTTTGGGCATGAATGCACACATGTGCAGCAAGAGTTTAAAGCCTTTGGGTCAGGGACTCAAACCACGGTTTGCCATGTGGAGAGTTCAGCACCATAATCACTAGCCACCTGCTGGCCCCTCACTTTCCCTTTTAGCTATTTGAGTACCATAGTGGGAAATGCTTGATTTTTAGAAGAAGGCATACTGAAAATGGGTTGTTTTTAAAAAGTTACACTGCTAACTTAAAATAAGTGTTTTAAACTCATCACTCTTAGGGTAAATTACAAATTTCCAAACATAGAATGTAATGTTTTCTCTGAAACCAAAACCTCCCTCCAAGGTCAACTTCTAATACTTGCCCTCATAAATCCCATGCTCTGGCACTAGGACTTCGGTTCTCTGAAGATGCCATGTTCCTCTCTCTGCTCAAAGTAAGTGTTTTCTTCCTTGCTCTTGCCACAACCAAATTCCTTGGCATCCTTCAGCCCTACTCAAAGTCCCCTCTGTGAATCGTTCCTGAACAGCTCTACTGACGCACTCTACCCAAAGTGTTTCCAGAGGTTAGCTGCCTCTATCATAGCTCCTATCACCCTAGAGGCCCAGGAGTCCCATGAGGGCAAGGGTCATGTCTTCCTTGTGCCATCACAACCCTAGCACCAAGCAGAATGTGAGACACAGAGCGGGTGGTCAATGTTTGATGAATCATCAGGCCAAAAACAGAGCTCTGGAGAAAAGCCAACAGAAGGTAGGGAAAATCAAAAGGGTAAGAGACAGGCAAACAGCACAGTGTCAGATCAGGAAAGTATTTTCAAAGTACTGAATGTCACAGAAAATCCAAGGAAGAAGGGGATGAATGGGGGACAAGGGAGAAGAAACCTCTACTTACATGGCAGCAATAGATGCCCTTAAGCTGTTGCTGCTGATGATGGGGAAATAAACTGGAGAATATTCATCTGCCCCAAAGGGGTTTCTGTATTCTAAAGGTCGCACACATGTTTATAGCCCTCATGATTCCAACTCAACCCCAGGAATGCATGAGGCGAAGCCGGTTCCTCAGTGCCGGGTACACATTAGAGCCACCGGGCAGTTTTACAAGTGATATCCATGCCTGGGTCTCACTTTCAGAAATTCGGATACAGTTTGTCTGGGGAGGGGCTCAGGATTATTTTTAAAGCTCCCCTGGGAATGGAATGAGCAGCCAGGGTCAAGACACAGCATGAGAGTAACAGTGCGAGAATGTGAGTGTACAGGAGTGCCCTAGAGGTGTGTTAATAACTACAGATTAGGCAAAGCCATTAAGCCCCAGAGCTTCTATACCAAAATGGTGATTTCCACTTCCAGACTGTTGGAAAGACAGGATAGTAGTATTAGTTCAGATAACTGGCATATAGGCTGCTATGCACACAGCAGACAAATAAGATATAAATAACTGACAGCAGATGCTTTTTACTCAATCACCCTGAACAAACAAATCAAACAAAATAAAAATGTAAAGGATAGTTAACCAAAATATGGATCCTATGACCAAAAGTCAGTTACTATGTCTCTCTATTAGAGCTTTGATTTCCACCTGATAGAGCCCAAGCTATCTCAGAGTAGCAAGGATCACTTATTTATGATTGGATCTCACCTAATTTTCTCACTCATTCATTCCACATTGAATATCTACTCAGTCCTCAGGCAGTACTAGAGATTCAAAATAAATAAAACATACAAATAGAGTTCTTACCCATAAGGAATTCACAGGCTAGAGTGAAGAGACAAATGTCTAACCAAAAATAAAAGGTATAATGAAGTGCTACTGGTACATTATGTGACAGCTATTTTTATGGTGTACAGTGAAGCCATAAAGAAGTGTCATATTTAACTAGGGAAAAAAGAGTTAGAAAGTATAATTCCACAAAAACATAGATAACTGATCTAATCTTGAATTATTCAAAGGTGGTGTTCACTGGGGGTGGGAAATGAACTATAACAAAAAATAGTATTTTAGAGAGTGAAGCGCAAAGGAACAAAGGTATATAGGCTGACATAATAAGCCTTACAATGATATATTGAAAATTTTACTGAAATCAACCATTAATGAATTTTTTGATAATCTCAGGGAGACCAGGCACAGTGAACTCTTGAATTTCAATTTACACCAAGGCTTTCTAGAGAGAAATGCCAGTCCACCAGGAATCACCTGTAGAGCAATCAACTGACTATCATAGGAGGGAGTAAAAGTTCAGCACCACATTGGAGTGAGTAGGTATTGCTATGGTTTAAATGGTCGCAAAAAATTATGTGCTGAGATTTGCTTGTGATGGGATTACGAGTGTGAAGTTTTAATCCAACTGTGATGTTTATATGTGAAGCCTTTGGGAGGTGATTAGACCTATGGTCATCAAAGTGAGAATCCCATGATTGACTCCTACTGGGTTGATAAGGAGAAATAATGAGACCAGGACAGTGACAAATGGACAGACACAGAAGGCATGCACCTATACTTTCTACCTTGTTGTGTAGCCATAAGATCCTCCATCAGATGTGGCCCCTGGACCTTGGACCTCCAAACCATGAGCTAAATAAACCTCTATGTTTATAAATTACCCAGACTCAGGTATTTTCTATCATTAGCAGTAAAACATACTAGGATAGAAAAATTAGAATTGGGACCAGCAGTTAGCATACTGGCTATGTCACTGGACTCCCATGCAGTCAACTGTGGTTTGAGTCCTGGACCCAGTGGCTTAAACTCATGACGGGCACGTGTGCGTGCATGCCTAAGATCCTGAGAGGAGGATAGAGGAGAAGGGATTGCGGTGTTTCCAACCCCCCTGGGGGGTGATTTCTCGCTTTCTGTCTCTCTGTCTCTCTCTGTCTTTCTGACGAACGCACACGCCCTATAGCAAAAACCACTCTCCCCCCCAAAAAAAACAAAAGAAAAGAAAAATTAGAATTGAGAGTGGTGGTGTTGCTGATAACAATATCTGAAAATGAAGAAGTCTCTTTGGAAGTATATAATGGGCAGAGATTTGAAGAGTTTGGAAGAGCAATTAGGAAAAAAAAAAAAACTTAGATTCTGGTGGAGGCTTGGAAAAATAATAATTTAGAAATAAATTGGCATTTTTTTAGACATTGATTAAATGATGGTGACCAGAACACTAATAGGAATACAAACAGTGAAGACCATTCTAAGAAAGATTCAGAAGAAAATGAGGAATATTTCATTGGAAACTGGAGAAAAGGTTGCTTGTTTTACACCACTGCAAAAAATTTGGCTGCAATGTGTCCATGGCCTAAGACTTTGTGGAATATGATGAAGAGTGATGAAGATCTCAAATGAAATTTCTATATAGAGCTTCATGATCACTTCTAATTGCACATAGTAAGATGACAGTGAAAAGAAAATACTTTAAGACAGAATGATGATGAAAACAGAAGCAGAGCAGGAAAAAATGGAAAATTTGCAGCCTGGCTATATAGTAAAGAGTGAAGGAGTGTTTCCAAGACAGAAAATTGAAAGTGTAGCCCAATCACCAGTACTAAAGGGATTAGTAGAGCAAGAAGGGATCCAGGTAATAACAGTTAAAACCATGAGAGAAAACCCTGAGGTCATTTCAGAGAGCTTTAAGGAATCCCTTCCCTTCACAGGCCCCACAGCCTAGAAAAGCAGAATGAATTCAAGGGATAAGCTCAGGATGGGCTCACTATCCCAGGCTGCCTCAAAACTACGCTTCCTATATCCTGGTAAAGCATTTCTTAGCTCCGGGTGAAGCTTAACCTGCCATTACAGCTAGCATTCCACCCTCTCTGCTCCAGAATTTGCGAGTGGCAGATGCTAATGGCGTGCATGTGGAGATAATTCTGCAGGCTTTCAGAATTCAAGAGCTGTAGAGGGGCATGGAGACTTCAACCTACTTTTCAGGTAACATTTCAGACAACCCAGGAGTTAGAGACATGCACCGGGCAGAATCAACACAGAGAGCCCCCATTATGGCAATTTCAAGTGAAAGTGTCAGGTCAGAGCTGCCAGAGTCCCTATCAGGGAATGCTTAGTGGAATTTTAGGGTCAGGACTGCCCTGGAGACCACGGAACTGTGGATTCCATACAGCAACAGCCTAAAAGAACTACAAGCATGAGATTCCAACTGGAGAATGAGCTAAAGTATAAAATCAATCTAGCAAGACAATATGGCAAGGCTGCAAGACACTTTGGGGGCCCAACTCTGTACCAATGTATCCAGGATGTGGCACAGGAGGAAAAAATTATGTTGGTGTTTCAAGATTGAATGTATGCCCTCTTTTAAGTCAGACTTGCTTGAGGACCGTTTTTTTTTTCTCTTTATTATTATTATTATCATTATTAATATTTATACATTCAACCACTATACATCATTTAGATTGTAAAGAGGCTTTACCCAGCATGATATACACCTCAGTCCAGCCCAGTTGAGAATACTATACACATCCTCATCAACAGATAATAAATCATATCTGTGTCCCAAAATGTCTTATCTATTTTTTCCCCAAATTTCCTTTCCTACTCTCTACCCCTCCCACACTTTCCTTCCACTTTGTCTCATGTCCATAACAATTTTTAATGCTTTTATATCCTCCAGACTTTCAGTCTCTACCATAGAGTGCAGTCAGTATATGATGAGATATACAGTGTCTCTCTTTCATAGCCTGACTTGCTTCACTCAGCAACAAATCTTCCAAATTCGTCCACTTTCTATTAAATTCCAGGGCCTTGTTTTTTATGACTGAATAGTATTCCATGAAATATATGTGCCACAATTTTTCAATCCATTCATCTGTGGACATTTGGGTTGGTTCCACATCTTAGCAATTGTGAATAATGCTGCAATAAATATAGCTGTATAAGCGCTTTTCCAACTGAATGTTCTTCTGTCCTTTGGGTAGATACCCAGGAGTGGAACTGCTGGATCATATGGTAGTTCCCTTTGAAGGTCTTTGAGGAACTTCCATATTGTTCTCCATAGTGGCTGGACCAATTTACATTCCCACCAACAATGTAGACGTGTTGCCCTTTAACCACATCCTCTCCAGCACTTACCATTTTTTATTTTTTTAATCTTCACCATTCTGAATGGGGTTAGGTGGTATCTCATTGTGGTTTTGATCTGCATCTCCCTTATGATGAGGGATGTTGAGCATTTTTTTCATATGCTTTTTGGCTGTTTATATGTCTTCCTTAGAGAGTTGTTTATTTAGCTCATTTCCCATCTTTTAATTGGGTTATTCATTTTCTGCCAGGTAAGCCACTTGAGTTCCCTGTGAATTCTGGTTATCAGTCCTTTATCTGAGACATGGTTAACAAAAATTCTTTCCTGTACTGAGGCTTTTCGATTCACACTAACTGGTATCTTTTGCTTGGGGACTGTTAATCATATCTTGTGGAAATGAAATTTCTACCCCTTTCGCTGTTCTGCCATTGTATTTTGCCATAGAGAGGGCACCACCATGCCCCCTCCATTGTATTTTAAAAGCATGTCATTTATTTGGTTTCACAAGCTCATACATAGAGTAAGTTTGTCTTGGATCTCAGATGAGACTTTGGACTTTGGGCTTTTGAATTGGTGCTAGAATAAATTAAGACTTTGGAAACTATTGGGATGATTTTGTATGTGAGAAGTACATAAATTTGGGGAGCAAAGGGCAGAATATTATAGTTCAAATGTCTCCCCAAAATTCATGTACTGGCCCAGCTGCAGTGGCACAAGCAATAGCATACTAATTTGCAGTGCTAGAAACCACATGGCCAATGGCAGATGCAGATCCAAGGTCAACCTGAAACATTCTAGATGTGCATATGCCCAAGATCCCAACTGGCTAGAGGATAGGGGAAGGGGATCATGGCATGAGGAGACCCTGTGGGGTAGCTGTCTCTCTTTCTCTTTCTCTCTCTCTCTCTCTCCCTCTCATATGTGCTCCCTCCTGCTCTCATTTTCTCATGAAAGTAAAAAAAAGAAGAAAGGAAGAAAGAAGGAAGGAAGGAAGGAAGGAAGGAAGGAAGGAAGGAAGGAAGGAAGGAAAATATGTTGAAAATGTATGTGTTGAGAGTTGGTTGTGATGGGATTAAGAGGGTAAAAACTTAATCTGACTATGAAGTGAAGCCTTTGAAAGGAGATTAGTGGTAATGTCAACAGGGTGGGTCTCCCATGACTGAAGCCTGGTGGGTTTGTAGAGGAAAAAAGGCAGAGACATATAGACACAGACACACACTTCCCTGCCCTCTGTTAGGTTGTAATATGGTCAAAAGACCCTTACCAGATGCAGCCTCTGAACCCTGGGCCTCCAAACCATGAGCTGAATAAATCCCTATTTTTATCAATTACCCAGATACAGGTATGTTTTGTTTTTAGACAGAACAGACTTGGACAGGTATAAACAACAGACAAAGTAATAAAAAAGTAATTCAAACAGTAGCCACAATGATAGGTTTGTAAACTAACCCAGGAGTTTACCTTAAAAAACAAACAAACAAACAAACAAAACTGGCACATCAATTCCAACCCTTTCTTCCCAGTGGAGAGATGAAAGGAACACCAGAAATTCAACCGGAGTGTGTTTGGAAGGGGAAGAAGGCAGCACCTTCCTCAGCTGCCAGCATAGGGTGGTTGCACATAAACCAAAAACCTCTTAGCAACCAGAGAAGCAGACTGGGTAAGAAGCCCCTTAAAAAGCCTCATTCCCAAAGTATTGTCACTATTTAACTGTTTCCCAGCACCTAAGAAAGCCACATTTATAAGATATGTTCACTATCTGACCTGACTTGAAAATCTCTCCACAGGAAAATCTCTCCACAGGAAAAGGTACTATCAACTTGGATATATTTAAGAAATGAACCTTCCATAGGAGACTGTGAGAAGCTCTAACATATTTCTTGGAAGATAGAAGGCTATATACTTATTGAGGCTGTGTGCAGACCCAGGAAAGACCAGAGGGAGCACCAGTCTCTCACCTATAGCTGACTTAAGGGCCCTTAAAAGCAGAAGTAAAGGCTGAGCAGTAAACTCTCAGAACTCTAAAGATACAACCCAACATACACACAGACTCCTTGGCAAAAGTTGAAAGATTAAAGGTATTTAAGGAAATCTCTGACTACATTAGCTGTCAACAAAGCTGACAGAGATGTCAGTGGTCACACATTTCAAAAAATATAGAAATTCCAGAATTAGCCCTAGAAAGTCACTAAAAAAATGTCAGCAAATTTTTTATTTCAAAAGAAGATAAATTATGTGAATAGATATTTCACCAAAGAAGATAAACACATGGCTAATTAACACATGAAAAAAATCCTTAATAATATTAAGCATTAGAGAAATACAAATTAAGACAAGAAGATACTACTACATACCCATCAAAATAGCTATAATAAAAAGACAGAAAATGACTAGCTCTGGCACATGCTGTAGAAAAACAGGAGCCTTCATTCACCACTGGTGGGAATGTAAAATGGTATAGCCCCTTTGAAACCAGTTTGAAAGTTTCTTAAAAGGTTAAATTCTACTCCCAAGTCTATATCCAAGAGAAACAAAAATATAACTCTACACAAAAACTTGTATGCAAACATTCATTGCAGCCTTTTTTATGAAAGCCCTATTAGTTTGAATAATGGTTATTCCCCAAAGTTTAATGTTTTGGAATTTAGTGTTGAGAGGTGGCAAAACCTAGAGGGTGGTGATTGAATTACGGTGATGGGCTCACAAGAGTGCCACTCTCATGAATGGATTAATAATGTCTGGTGAGAGAGTGAGTTCTAACTCTCATGAGAGGGGATATGTTGTCAAGAAAGCTGGTTGTTATAAAAGCATAAGCTTGTGGCTCATGCTCTCTCTCTATGCCTGCCAACCTCTGCTTCTGTCAGTCATATTGTAGGCCAGTTGATATCAAGCCTTTAGACTTTCTAGTCACCAAACTTGTGAATCAATAAACCTCTATTTCTTTATTAAATCATTCAGCCTCAGATACCTCTGTTAGCAATATGAAGAATAGACTAAGACAAGCCCCAAGCTGGAAACAATCTGATGTCCATCAACTGAATGGATACACTAAATGTCATATATCTGTATGATGGAGTACTATTTGACAATTTAAAAGAACTATGAATACTTGCTACAACACAAATAAACTTAAAAACATCATGCTAATTGCAAGAAACAGAGCATAAAAGACTACATATTGCAAGAATCCATTTATATGAAATTTCCATAAAAGGAAAATCTATACAAACAGAAAGTAAATCTGTAATTACTTGGGATTGACAGCAGGGACTGAATGGAAATGGACATCAGGGAACTTTTGAAGTGATGAAATGCTTTACAGCCAGAGCCTAGTGATGGCTGAACAAGTTTAGGATTTTTACAACTGACACATTTTAAGATATGTAAATTATACCTCAATTATGGCTTGGATGAATACAGCAAACATGTTTGCTTCCATCCCTATATTCCCTCTGTTTCTCTCTTCTACTTTCTTCCTATTGTGAGAAGTAAAGATTTTATTTAATAATAAGATTTTATTTACAACTCCATGGAAGAGAATCAATGGCTTCACTTCCACACAGGAAGGATGCTAATTGCAATACTGAAACATTCCAAAATCTTTCTGGTAAATTACAGAAATGGCTATGTCTTTGCATCACCAACATACTGTGGTCAAGTTAAGTAGTATTTGGCATCAGTGTGTAAAAGATAAGAAAAGAACGTGAGCCAGTCATTCTATAACGGGGTAAGGATACTGGTTTCTCCTAATTCCACTTAAATTCTCAACAGAAAGTATTATAAGACAAAAACTACAAATACAACCAAGACAGGCCCATTTGATTTAGAGTGTATGTTGAGTTCTATCATATTAAGTTAAATTGTTTTTTCAAGTGCTGAGAACAACCAACTTGCTTCCTTCAAGAGAAACTATTGCATGGAAGCACCAGTCTTCAGTGAAATCTACCTTTACTTGAATCTGCCTGCCTAATATTAAATAAAATCTTTACTTCTCACAATAGGAAGAAAGAAGAAGAGAGAAACAGGCAAAAGCAGGGGGAAGATGTTGAAAACACAACAATGAGTGAGCAATATTTAACATCTGACCCAAGCACCATCAATTTCCTAAGGATTTTCAGTGAATAGCACTAATTCCTCCCTTCCATGCTATTTTTTTCTCCCTCTCTCTCATCTGAAGGGTTTTGATGATGGTGAAAAAATAGAAGAAAAGGGGGAGAATGCAGAGAAACTCCATTTTCTCATGAATATGGGCCCTGTGGGTATATGTTTGTATATTTGTGTTTTACATAACAGTTTAGAGCTCAGACAAATTATGGTAATAGCTACTCATCTAAGTGTACGTACTCAACATCAGACTTAAATTAATCTCACAACTTCTATTTATATTTTGTCAAGCAGCACCCACATCCTAGAACTACATTTAACTAAGAATCTTAGAATGTTAGACATGGAGACTTCACCCTCCAGACCCCAAGATCTAGAGTGGAGAGGCAAAGCACAAGCCCTTTGAGAAGACATCTGCATTTGATCTGTGAGCAAACCCTTCTAGGAACTAGGAAAACAAGATTTTCTTTTCAAACTTCACCCTCCAGACCCCAAGATCTACAGTGGTAGCGCACCCTCTGAGTTCTTCTCTCTGTCTTGCTCTCTCTTTAATTTTTTTTATTTTTTATTTTTAATGTACTTTCTTGGCTCTCTGATTCTCCTTTATCTTTAATCTCATCTTTTTTTTTCCCTTCCATTTAGGAGAGGCAAAGCACAGGCCCTTTGAGAAGACATCTACATTTGAGCTGTGAGCAATCTCTTTCATTTTTTTGCCTTTTAAAAAAGAAAAGTTTTGGGACCAGCAGGTGGCATGGTGGTTAAGGCGCTGGATACTCCCACATGGCCGACCAGGGTTCGAGTCTTGGATCTGGTGACTTGCTTTCTCACTTCCCCTCTCTCTTACTCTCACCCTCTGTCTCTCTCTGGTCAGATTTTAAAAAATAAATAAATAAATGAATTAATAAATAAAATAAATAATTATTTTTTAAAAATTATTATTATTGTTCTTCCTTTCTTTTTTTTCTCTTTTTTTCTTTCTTTGTTGTCTTGTCCTTTTCCTTTTTCTTTTTCCTGTATCACTTTGCTGCTCAGCCTCCACACAGTGTCTAGACAGGTCTAAGTGCACAGTAGCCAATACTATTGGGGTCAGAATAATCCTCAACTCCCACTGAATCTGCTGTACAAATAGAGAAAAACAACTGCAGAGAGATTCCAGATCATTTCCTCCTACATGCCTCTGCACGCTCAGATTGAATGAACTTCAAGAAATTAGGAAGAAACGTGTAATCCATCAGATGACCAGAAACCACTGCAGAGGCACAAGAAATAGGAGATACCAAGAAAATATCTCTACACCAAGGGGAAAAAAACAACTCTTCATCATCCACAGACAGTACAATAGAACTCATGGAAATGTCAGATAAAGAATTTAGAATATTCATAGTGACAAAGCTAACAAAGATGCAAGAGAAACAATGAACTCCAGAAGATACAGGAGAAAAGAGGCAACAAGTTCCAGGAGTTGAGGGAGTCCTTGAATGATCTGAGAGAGGAAATACACACCATAAAAAAAAAGAATAAAACAGAACTATTAGAAATGAAGGTTGTGCTCTTCCTTTCTCTGCCATCGTGGTGTGTGTGGTCCACTCAGTTCTTCGCCATGTATTCTCATAAGACTTTCAGAATCAAGCGGTTTCTGGCCAAAAAACAGAAGCAAAATTGTCCTATTCCCCAGTGGATTAGACTGAAAACTGGTAATAACATCAGATACAACTCCAAGAAGAGACACTGGAGAAGAACCAAGCTGGGTCTATGAGGAACTGGACAGGATATGGGCCATATATTTATGCTGTATCAATGTCACTATGGTCTTGCCACATCAAGCTGAAAATGGTCACCACTGACTGGACACTTGTGTTTATTAGGAAAAAATGATGCTTCACTTTGTCTCTAAGTTCTGCATTGGTAGGTTGGTTCAGTAATAAATATGTGAGACCTTTAAAAAAAAAAGAAATGAAATGAAGGTTGTAATACAGGAAATCAAACCTTCCATTGAGAGTATTAAAAGCAGATTAAATCATGCAGAAGATTGAATCTCAGATGTAGAAGACAGAACTTCTGGCCTAGAAAAATTCACAGAGAAATACTGAGAAAATCATTCCAAAAAATGAGAATAATACATGAGAAATACTAGATACCATTAAATATCCAAACATCTGGATCATCAGTATCCCAGAAAGTGAAGAAAGTAATAAAGGCATTGATAATTTATTCCATGAAATCCTGGAAGAAAATTTTCCAAACCTAGAGAGGCATTCAAATATACAGACCCAAGAAATACAAGGACCCCAAGTAGAATAACCCAAGAAAATTTTCTCCAAGGCACATCATAGCTAGATCGACCAAAACCACAGACAAAGCAAGATACTAAAATTGGCAAGACAGAAACATCAAGTTACTTACAAAGGATATCCCATAAGGCTAACAGCGGATCTCTCATCAGAAACAATACAAGCAAGGAAAGAATGGGAAAATGTATTCAAAGTGTTAAGTGAAAAACAATTTCAACCAAGAATACTATACCTGGCAAGATTATCCTTTAAATGAGAAGAAAAGACAAAAACATTCTCAGACAAACAAAACCTGAAAAGAATTTACCAACAGCAGACCAACTCTCCATGAAGTTCTGAATGGAGTGCTATACCAGGAAAACTAAAGACAGGCACACAGAAATAAGAGTTCAAAAAACGACCAAGAAAATGGTGAACTTAATGATAGAGAGAAGTCTGGAGTTGAATGCTAGCTTCTAGAATTTAAATGAAAAGATCAGATCACAACAGGAGAGAGATTAATTACATGAGACTGAACTGATGAAATAGGATTTTATGACCTTTGACGAAAACATTAGTGATTTTCTTCTATGCTTTGTTTTCCAGATTTAAGGACTTTTGTCTTCTCTTGGGCTATTGATAGGTTCATCTACCTACTACTTGAACAGAATCCTGTTTTCCTGGCTTTAAGTGTCAAGCAAATTTCTCTTAACATTTTTTTTATTTTGATTTTTTAAAGCTAAACCTGATTTAAATGAAAAATTAAATTTAAAAAATTTGTAAAAAATAACTATTTAATGACCACTGTAAGCTATATAGCCTCAGCTAAGTGCTACTTTATAGTATATTCATTCTTTTCACTGAGTTTTATGTCTAAAGTCAGACATGTGTTCACAGATATGTATATATCACTGAACTTGCTATTGAAAGTATTTAGATTAATTAAGATATTTTGTGAATCAATAAAATGTGTGTGTGGGGGGAAGCATGGAAAGCAACTGTCTATACCAGAAACAGTATGGAAGAAGAGTGGGAAATGACAGAGGGTGAGAAGTAGGAAATAAGGGGGGGGGGGGGGATATATAAGAAACAAGGAATAAAAAATTATTTGTTGACAATAACATGTATGGTAATATCTTTGATCGAGCCAATATACAGTATATTCTGGATGGGAAATCATATTTTGTATGCTGTGATAATGTACTTTGAATGAATGTAAAATTAAAAAAATAAAATTACCTTCAAGCACATGTCCATGCATGCCTAAAGTCCTAAGAAGAAAATAGAGGAATAGAGGAGAAAGGATTGTGATATGGCCATCCCTCCAGGGGGTGATTTCTTGCTTTCTCTTTGTGTCTCTCTCTCTCTCTGTCTCTCCAGCAAGCACATGTGCCCTGTAGCTAAATAATTAAATAATTAATTAAACTTGATGATGAATTTAATTAAATAAATAAATAATGTCTCTCAAAAATTGTTACACATGGAAAAGACCAGAAAGTTCAATATCCAAACTCCCCTATTTTATTAAAAAAGATACAGGGCACGAAAAGGCTATGCAAGTTTTACAAGGTTCACATAGCACTCATAGCAAGAATTCTAGCCTTCCATTTTTATTGCTCTTTGCAATGTTCCATCTACACTTTGAGAACAGGAAAGAGAAAACCATCTATGACAATTGATGAGTAAGAAGACTACTTCCCAGTGAACACACAGAAATATTTAACCCCACAACCAGAGTTTCCCCATCACTATCAGGACATTAAAGTAACAAAATCACTGGTTGAAGATGGTGGCAATCCCTGGTATACATGTAATTTTCATGGATGCTCCAAAACAAGAAATCCCAGACAAACCATCCCCTCTCTATAATTGGGGCCAGCACATAAAGGTATTTTAAAAATAATACCTGCTAATACTGCAGGAATGCTCACATTAAAAACAATGGCATGGTAGTAGGGTTATACAGAAAGAATTACCAAGTATGCATAGAAATTTTTGTCCTTCCTTTTAAAAAATACACTGTTGTGTTTTTGAAAAATCAATACACATTCATTGCCAAAAGCAGACTAAGCAAAAAGATATAGTCACAAAAATAGAAATCACCAGTCTTTTCTCTGCCCAGAACTTCTTAGAGCCGTTTCTTAATGAAACCATGCTGCATGGCCTGCATCAAAGAGAGAGGGTTTGTGATCACAATCCATGTGTATTCTGAGCTGGAGTCAGGGAGCACTAGAGGGAAATGGACATTTGGGGATATAAGGAGGTTGGAGGCAGAGACATCCAGAGTGTGATTCTGATTTTTTCCTTTATATAAGACGTGGTCTTCGTGATGCTAAGTTTAGCTTATTATCCCCTGAATGGCTGAAAACATAGCCTATTGAAAACGCAGACCATTCCATGTGTTGTTCTTGAATAGTGACAAAAAAGATACAAAAAGGACTATGAAATAGATCAAAATGAAGCCTACATTTTTCTGATGTGGCAGTTCTGTACTTCCAGGTGACAGGGTCAATAGTTTATCAGAAAATCTGTTGAGGGGCAGCATCTCATCCCAGCAAATCATCCCATCGTAATGCTATCCTGTCTCTCCCCAACCCTCTTACCACATGCCAGCTGTGCCCTAGTATCTGGGTTCCCTATTCCTGCTATAACAAATTATCACAAATTTAGTTCCTTGACACAATGCAAATTTATTATCTTACCATTCTAGAGGTCAGAAGTCCATAATGAGTCTCACTGGGCAAAATCAAGGTGTTGGCAAGGCTACATTCCATCTGGTGGCCCTAGAGAGAGTATTTTCTTGCCTTTTTCCAGCTTCTAAAGTCTGTACATTAAAGTAACAAAATCACATTTCTTGGTTTGTGGGTCCACATCACTCTGCCTTCTGTTCTGTCATTCTGTCACTTTCTCTGACCTTGATCCTGCTACCTCTATCTTAGAAGGAGCTCTGTGGTTACACTGGGCCCACCTGGCTAATCCTGCATCATCTCCCAGTCTCACTATATTTAACTTGATCATATTGGCAAAGCCTTTTGACATACAAGGCAATGTACTCACAGGTTCTAAAAATGAGAAGATGGACATCTTTGGACATTCAATAGAGCACACCTAGTCATAAAACTGTCTTCAGAAATGTGAAGTTTAATGTATGCTTGGTATTCTATCTTATGACTAAGTTAAACATTATTGTTTCTGTTAAATTTTTCTAAATGTTTTGCTGTATTGCCATTATCAATAATGTTGAAATAGACATGTAAATACTTAAGCATTCCTATTGTTATCTTCAGATTTAAGGATCTGAGTATATGTTTAAGGCTCCTGAGAAATACTTTCAGACTGCTCTCTGGAGAAGCTTTCCATTTATTGATATACGCTCAACAGCAGTGCATAAGAGTGCCCATTTCACAGCATTCTTGCAAAAGGGTACATAGATGGACCCACTTTACAAGGATTCAACTTAGGACTTTTCCTTTTTTTTTTTTTTTTTTTTTCCGGAGAGGTTTTTGCTATAGGGCACATGCGCTTACCAGAAAGACAGAGAGACAGACAGAAAGCAAGAAATCACCCTCCAGGGGGTATGGCCACGCCACAATCCCTTCTCCTCCATTCTCCTCTTGGGATCTTGGGCATACATGCATGCACACATGCCCAGCGTAAGTTTAAGCCACTGGGTCTGGGCCTCAAACCGCGGTAGACTACATGGGAGTCCAGCAACATAGCCATTACGCCAACTGCTGGTCCCATGATTTTTCAATTTTGTAATAGGTTTACTAAGGTATTAAATACATTTTCAACTGAAGATGTTTTCAATTTATAATGGGTTTATCAGGACCTATCCCCATCATCAAAGAGCATCTATCTTATTTTCAGTCATCATCCATTCAATAGGAAATATTAGCTTTGTGTTTAAATTTACATTTCTTTCCAGTGATACTGGCAATTAACAAAAAAATTAATAAAATAATAAAGCCTACATTAGAACATAATAGAACACTGAATTGCAAGTATAAAACTTTAATTATTGTTTTACTTTTTTTTTTAATTGCCATTGGGCATGTGACTTTGATGGAGAGACACAGAGAGAAAAAGAGAAAACATCCCTATTATGGGACATGATAATGGTCACAATTCCTTCCCCTCCATTTCTCCATCCCATGGAGATTTTTGGCACCCACTACATGCACCCAGTGTGTTTTTTTAAGCCCCAATCTGGTATTCAAACCATGGTTGGTCATGTGGCATCCAGCTCCCTTAACCACTAGGTTATGGTTTTTACCACTGGCCCCTGGTTTTACTTAGTACAAAATAGTCTCACATTAACATCAGATAAAAACCATAAAAGAACTATACGACTTATTTTTATTTTTAATTATTTAAACTAGCAATCAACAAACTGTCAAAAATTGCATTCCATAGGATCTTTGAGTGGAAATTTTTCATTTTATTAATTCATACTAAAGAAATTTTCACAGAAGTTAACAAAACAATATGTATATAGCTACTTCTTCTGTAGTTTTATTTGTACTATAGCTCCAAAAGTATTATTACAATAGTTTCTTCTTACGAGTGAGAATACAGAAAGAAAAGATATGATCTTTACTGTGAACTTTCATATGTACTGTCTCTAATATAATAAACATCTTATTAATAAGAATTCTTTTTAATTAGGAGATCAGTTTTTTTATATGTCTATTAACAATTGTAAATATTAAAAAATTCCTAAGTGCCTGTCTGTGTGGGATAAGAATACTTTAGCAGACCTGAATTGTTCAAATCCTGTACAACCCCCCCAAAAAAAATTATCTCCTGGGAGATGAACTCTGAGCTCATGGAATATTCTGCCAGATAGGAGTGTTTTTTGTATGTCCAAGGCCTTGAGTCATGTGGTACAAGCTTTATCAATTTATATTAGCAGTGGAATATATAGTTGACACCTGTTTTTGCTCTGAAGGGTTGGAGTGCAATCAGCTGCATGTAGGCACTGTATGCCTACATAACTAGCCTCCAATGAAAACCCTGAACATCAAGTCTCAGGTGAGCTTACCTGCCTGGAAACACTTTGCATGGGCCGTCATACAACATTGCTGGGAGAAGCACATCCATATGACTTAACTAGGAGTTCATAGAGAAGCTTGTGACTGGTTTCTCTTGACTTCAGTCTACACACCATGTACCTTTCCCTTTGCTGATTTTAATCTGCCTCCTTTCATTGTAATAAACTGACTATGCATATTACAGATTTTCTGTGTCTGGTGAGTCCTTTCAGCAAATTGCAATGCCTGAGGGTGGTCCTGGTGAGCCCCAACACAAAATCTACTATGATCTTTGGAAAACTGATATAACAGGGAAGTGTACAACTGCTAAAATCAATTAAACAAATTTATATATATATAATACATACAGTAGATATCAATAATATATTATTAAATGATTAGTTGGTTGTAAAACATAATTGTTATTTTAAAAAGCAAAATGTATTGAACATTTATGATGTTCCAAGCCTTATACAAAGTGTTCTATCGGGTTGTCTGAAAAGTCATCACACATTTTAGCATAGAAAAAATACATCATGACTTTCCCAACAGCCTAATACATGATTATCTCATGTGATTCTTACACAACTTTATAATTACTATTATCATTACTTTTTATTTAATTTTATTATCATAATCTTTTTTATATTACACTGAATCAAATATATCCTTACAGTGTATTACATTTCTTTTTTCAGCAGGAATACCATGCATATCAGTCAGGACAAAAACATTACTATCCATATCATCATCAACAAATAACCTCATTATTTTCTTTTTCAGATTATTATTATTATCATTATTTTTTAAACATCCAATCTCTACATATCATTTGGCTTGTATAATGAATTTAATCAGCATGAAATACTTCTCAGACCAGTCCAGTTGAGAATACTATACAAGTTATCATCTGCAGGTTATAAACCATTTCTGTGTCCCACTAATGTCATGCCTCTCTATTTGTTCTTTTGCAATCCTTCTCTATACTCTTCTCTTCTTCCACCCCATTCCACACTGTCTTCAGCATCCATTACTATTTTCACTGCTTTTAGGCCCTCTAATATTTCTATCTCTACCATAAAGTGCAGATAGTCGGTATATATTAAGTGGATACATATAATATCTTTCTTTCATATCCTGGCTTGCTTCACTCAGCAATAGATTCTCCATATTTGTCCACTTTCTATCAAATGCCAGGGTCTTGCTGGGCTTTTTTTTATAGCTGAATAGTATTCCATGTGCCACACTTTTTTTTATCCATTCATCTGTTTGTGGACATTTGGATTACTTCCAAGTCAGCTATCGTGAATAATGCTGCAATAAGATTGATGTGCAAGCACTTTTCCAACTGCGCATTCTCCTGTTCTTTGGGCAGATTCCCAGGAGTAGGATTGCTGGATCAAATGGTAGTTCAATTTGTAGGTCTTTGAGGAACCTCCATACTATTATCATTATTTTAAAGATGAGAAAACTAAGGCACAGGGAGACTAAAGAATGCCTGCAAAGTCACACATAAGCTGTCTTACATGAGAGTCAGCATTCTTTTGTTATTATGGATTTTTGTTATAGGAGAAAAATAGAAAGGAAGAAAAATAGATAGACTCCTACCCCAGCCTCCCAATTGACCAGGAACACAGGGAAGTACAACCATACCCAGCATGTTTAGGTTGGCCTAGGAACCAAATCCAGGACTCTCATGTGGCTTCCAGTCTCTCAAATGGTAGCACTACCTGTGCACAATCATGGCCAGGCTAGAACCAACATTCTTAACCAATGCACTATGCTGCCTCTTTCCTCAAAAGTGTACACATATGTAGGTTTATTTGTACTATATCTCAAAAAGTATTAATACAGTAGTTTCTTCTCAAGAGTAAGAATACAGAAAGAAGATAAGATCTTTACTTTGAGCTTTCACATGTACTGTTTCTAATATAATAAACATTTTATTAACAATAAGATCTTTCTTGTAAATTAGAGATCTTCTTTATTATGTGTCTAGTTTTTATAAACACATATTTCAGGGCTGATTTTGGTCTTTCTGTTTTCTTTCACTTACACCATTCTGTTTTGATGTTTTCAACTTAAATTCCATTGTAATTTTGATTATACTAGTCCCTCTTAGCATATCTCTGTCCAAACTTCAGGTTATTTTTGCATATTTGCTTTCCTAAATAAACTTGGGCATCATAGTATCAAGTTTTCCCATAAAATTACATTAGTATATTAATGTGAGTTTTATGCAAAGGTTTCACATAGGAGTACAGCCTCATTAATAAAGAGAATACTAATTTGGGATTTGTGATTTCAAGGGGGCTGGCTCAAAGTTGACATCTGCTTTTTGTAAAAAACTCATCTGATGATGGGGCCAGCAGATGGTATGGTGGTTAAGGTGTTCAACTTTCACATAGCTGACCACAGTTCGAGTCCCAGATCTGGCAGCTTGAAAATCATGAGGAACACGTGTGCATGAATGCATGAAATCCCAGGAGGAAAATGGAGAAGGGATTGCAGCATGACCATCCCCTCTGAGCAGTGATTTCTCACTTTCCTTCTCTTTTTCTCTCTCCAGTGAGCACACACACCCTATGGCAATAACCTGAAATAAAACAAAAAGAAAAAAAGAAAAAAGAATTGATGGAAAGCTGACTAATATCGATCAGACATTCCTAATAAATAGATATATAAACTAAAGGGAGCAACCACATCTAAACATATGATCTGCTTTTCTAATTAGAGGAAATGCTGAATTATACAGCAATATCAGTATTCACAGGCCCTCTAAGAACCTTACCACTGACAACTGAATTCGTTCATGAAACATACTTACTACATACCTGCCATGTTCCAGGACTGCTCATGGTGCTTGACTGAATAACACTATGAGATTAACTCATGTAATTTAGAAGTCATGTGACCTTAGGCAAATAGCTAACCTCCTCCATCCTCATTTTTCACATGTTTAAAACAGGAATAATAATTGTACTCCCCTAGGGATTATCATGAGGCTGAAATGGGACAATACATGATAAGTTTCTAGGACAGGGACATGAAACGTACCTAAAAAATTAAAGGTGTCATCAGTCCTAATGCCACTACCATGCAACTTGTCTATTTTAGAGCCATAGGTTCATTTCCAAAAAATCAACTCTAACACTTTTCATTTTTAGCATGTTCAAATCAGTCAAGTCTCTGTGTACCTGAATTTCCTTCCTTAGACCCCTCATCTTCAATGCAGGATTGTGCAGAGATTAAGAGGGGCTGGAAGAGAGGGAAATACCCAGTGCAGGAACGGGAGAGACAGGCATGAGCAAACGTGATGGGCACAGCCAACGAAGCTGTCTCCACACAGCAGCTTCACTTGCTCTTAGTGAGGCAAGTGCTGATTCCAGAGTGTGGTATGAAATAAGATATCTCTGAAGGTCTGAACATGGATCTGACAGGCAGGTCCTCTCCCGAGACCCCTCCCTCCCTGCCCAGGTTGAGTTATCCTTCACACATCACCATGGCAACCCTCTGGCAGAAGGCACACTACTTCCCGTCTGGGAAGCCGGCAGCCTGTCCCTCTTCACGGTGAAACGTCTAGAATGCTTTTTGAAACTGATTGTGTTCTATATGTGTTCTGTATGGGAGGTGTGTGACGGGGAGAGGAGGAGTTCTGGCTGTTAATCTGAGGCTCAGTAGAGTCAACAAAAACCCACCACAAACACATAACACTGAGCTAAGACTATGCTAATGATGGAAGTAAAACATTTTGACAGCCTCACTCAGCTCAATGTCAAACACTTAAGGAAAAAGAAAAATTGGTTCATAGAAGAAAATCAGCAACCAAGTACAATAAGAGCCTAAAAGGAATGAATTAAAAGCATCCCAAATGTCTTTAAGGCATAGAGAAGGACCTTCTCATAAAAAAAGACAAAGCAGCCCCAAGGAGGTTTACCAGGTTTTAGAGCAGGGCGCGGGGCGGCTGCAGATAATCAAGGGTGCACTGTAGTTCTGACTTTATGGGCAGGTCGGAAGGGTCGAAGGCAAACAGCCGGTTAATGTCTCGCTGCCTGGCCTGTAAGCCTCTAGTGCTCAGACTGAACAATAAGGAACAATAGAGCTAAATAAGCATGGGCAGGCACGTGTGCACACACCTCACACACAGCATTACAACCACCACCACGTGGTCATCAGCTCTCACCAGTTCAACAGAACTGCCACCTTGGTCTATCCATCCGGGCACAGAAAATGCTAGAAGCACTAGTAGCTGGGACAGTTGGATCATTCTTCCTTACATTTCCCCAGCACAAATGTAGAAAATGGCTCATGCCCCTCTCTCTAGACTAAAAAGTGCCCTGTTCTTTAGCCTTTCCCAGCACAGCCGCAGTAAAAGGCCTTTCAGTTAGATTACAGCCCAGAGTGGGGAGCGAACATCTTAGTCCTGGCAGGGAAATCAAACAGCACAATGAGGCCACACACATCAAAAGGCAGTCTCAATGTCTTTCTCACAACACGTCTGACAACAAAAAGGAATCATAATCTAGGACAGTAACTTTCAGCCTAGCCAGCAAAAGGAAAAGCAGTAGGGAAACATAACTTTAAACATATTAAAACTTTATGTTTTCTGATCTACTTCTCCTAAGCCAACAAAGGAATCCCTTCACAATCCCTGAGAATGTCTGTAGGGTGACAGGTAAACGTACCAAGTGGCACACACCCCTCTTGCTTCTCTAAGGTACCGACACCTAATCCCTTGGCATTAGAACTCCAGTTCCTTTTTTTTTAAAGTTGATTTATTTCTTCCATAACAGACTGAGAGATGGGAGGAGGGCATCCCCAACGGGGCCTTCATGCCACAACCCACCCCCAGATTAACCAGCTGGGATCACGGCATGCACACACATCTAGTACAGGCAGAGAAACCTCAGGATATGAATCCAAGACCACCTCATGTGGGTCCAGCATCACAGAGCATTGTGTCACCACTGCACATGGGCTGGTCAAGGATTCCAATTCTAATAAAATTGCAATACACCTGGTTAAGGCTGCCCAATTCCCAGAATCCCTGGCAACTAGAGGTGGTCATGTGAACCGGGGCTGGCCAAGAAGGTGTCAGCTGATTATGCATTGACATTTGGACACAGCCTTCCCTCTTCTTTCTGCCCGACAAGGAGGATGCTGAAATAATTGTCCTATGAGAATGACAATGAAATGCACATACTACTAAAGATGGAAAAGCCAAAGCTAAAGAGGTCAAGAACCTGACAGGATTGCGGGCTGCCTTCCTGTGGATTCACATAAAGAAAACCGCTTCCCATCTGACTAAGTGGCCCTAATTAGCTTTTCTGTCACCTGCAGCTCCATGTCATCCCCAACTCAAAGACCAGCAAAGAGGAAAATACCGAGTCCAGCAGGTGGTGTGGTGGTTAAGGCACTGGACACACTCAGATGGCCAACGATAGTTGGAGTCCTGGCCCTGGTGGCTTGCGCTCTCTCTCTCTCTCTCTCTCTCTATCTCTATCTCTATCTCTATCTCTCTCATCGAATTAAAATAAATGAATGAATACATAAAATTAAATTTAAAAATCTTTTTTTTTTGGAGAGGTTTTTGCTATAGGGCGCATGTGCTCGCCAGACAGACAGAGAGAGACAAAGAGACAGAGAGCGAGAAATCCCCCCCAGGGGGGATGATCACGCCGCAATCCCTTCTCCTCCATTCTCCTCTCGGGATCTTGGGCACGCACGCACACGCGCCTGGCGTGAGTTTTAAGCCACCGGGTCTGGGACACGAACCACGGTCGACTACGTGGGAGTCCAGAGACATAGCCATTACACTAACTGCTGGTTCCCAGATTGAAAAATCTTTAACCAAAAATAAAAAAAAAAAGAGGAAAGTACCATAGAGGTCCCATAAGGGAATTGTGGAGTCAGAGAGCTCTCTTTTTATCATCAGCTAACAGGCTACTGAGATGAGTGAGAATGCCAAACTATCTGATGCTTTTTAATTAGTAAATACTTTTCACTTACCTGGACCCAAGACCTAGTGGTTAAGGAAGCTAGATCCCACATGGCCAATCGGGAGGTTCAAATCCTGGCCCTAACGCTTGAAAAACATTCTGGACATATGTGCATGTGTGCCCCAAATCCTGAAAAGATGGAGAAATGGAGAAGAAAGGATTGTGGTATGATCATTCCCCATGGGGGTGCTTTCTCCTCCCTCTGTCTCTCTATCTCTCTCTGGAAAGCACAGGCACCCTCTAGCAAAAAAGAAAAAGAAAAGGGAAAAAAAAACAATTTTTCATATGTCTAATATATTTCAGTTATCTTTATATTTTTGCCAATCATTGCAACTATGCCAACTTCATACTAAGTTCTTAGAATGTAATTCTGAGTTCAATCCAGAACTGTAATTTCCTGGAAATTAAATTACATTATTTTTCTTTTTCCTGGTAGCTATCCAAAGATCACCTGTGGCTAGAAGGCTAGAAGAAGGGAAGAAGGAAAAAAATCATCTTGTTTTCCCAACTTCCATCGAACCCATCCATGGTAAAAGGTAACCCCCTGGTGTCTGCAATCAGCAAGGGGGTTAGCATCTTTAAAAAAACAAGTGCTGTCCCTGTACAGACTCAACCTCTGTATACTTCACCAGCCACTATTTCCACTTCAGCGTTATTTCTTTGATGTTTTTAACAAAACAAACTTCCAAGCTAACCAAGGACTATGAACCAGGAACATTTACTGGTCCCCCAAAATGCTAACTATTCTTGCTTTCAAACTGTCAGGTTCCAGCCTCAACAAGCTACATCTGAAAATGTGGTACTTAGGGGATTGACAATTGGGGAAAAAAGTTTCTCTTTTAATTCATCTGATTAAAGCCCATGTTCACCCCATACACACATTTCCATTTCTTCTGAACATTTCTCCCTGCAAATTCTTTCAAATGTCCTAATCCTAATAGTAAGATAAAGGCTTTGGAAATTATCCAGAATGACAAAGATGGATATGATTTTTAAAAGAATTATATTTTTTATTTTATTTCAAGTTCTTTTATTCATTCAATCACATTATTTAGCTTGCAAAGTGAATATTCCAACATGTGTGCATTTCTCTTCAGTCCAGTTGATAATACTATAAAGTTATCTTCAACAGATAATACCCCATTTCTTTGTCCTATTAATGCTATGCCTATTTTTCTCCTCAATGTCCTTCCTCAGACTCTATTCCTTCACCCACCCTCTTCTCACCCTATATCTGGTATTCGCAACCATTTACTGTGTTTCTATATCCTTTAGTCATTCAGTCTCGGTCATAGAGTGTGTACACTTGGTATATATTAAGTGGAGACATATGATGTCTCTCCTTCATAGCCTGGCTTGTTTTACTCAGCAGTAAATATTCCATATTCATCCACTTTCTGTCAAAAGCCAGGATTTTGTTGTTTTTTTATGGCTGAATAGTATTCCATAGAGTATATGTGCCACAATTTTTCAATCCATTCCTCTGTTCATGGGCATTTGGGTTGGTTCCATATCTTAGCAATTGTGAATAACGCCACAATAAATATTGGTGTGCAAGCACTTTTCCGATTAAGAATTCTTCTGTCCTTTGGGTAGATAACAAGGAGCGAGATTGTTGGATCATATGGAAGTTCTATCTATAGATTTTTGAGGAATCTCCAAATTGTTCTCCACAGTGGCTGGACCAACCTGCTTGAATTCCTTGTGCATTCTAGTTATCAGCCCCTTATCTGAGGCATAGTTTACAAAAATATTTTCCCATTCTGAGGGCTGTCCATTCACACTAATTACTGTGTCTTTTGCCATGCAAAAACTTCTTAGTCTGATATAGTCCCACTTGTCTATTTTGGAGATTACTGACTGTGCTTTGGGGGTCTTATTTAGGAAGTCTTTGCCTACCCCAATATCTCCCAGAGTTTCCCCAGTGTTTTCTAGGAGCAGTTTTATAGTTTGAAGTCTTAGGTTTAGATCTTTGATCCATCTTGAGTTGATTTTTGTCAATGGTAAAAGGTAGGGATTCAGATTCATCTTCCTGCAGTTAAATATCCAGTTTTTCCGGCACGATTTGCTGAAGAGGTTTTCCTTTTCCCACTTGATTAACTGGTACCCCTTGTCAAAAATCAGTTGACTGAGTGTTTGAGAATTTATTTCTGGGGACTCTATTCTGTTTTATTTTTATTTATTTTTATTTGACCAGAGAGGGACAGAGAATGAGAGAGCGGGAAAGTGAGAAAACAAGCCACCAAATCCAGGACTCAGACCACAGTTGGCCATGTGAGAGTCCAGCACCCTTAATAACCATACCACTTGCCGGCACCATAATTTTAAATTGTACACTCTTAAGTCTCCATCATAATGTTAACTAGGCCCATTTCCTGGAACACTAATAAAATGAAAAAAAATTTTGAATCTTGGAAAAAATAAATCTCCTGCTAAATTAAATTACTATTTAAAATAACAGACTTACAGTAGTCATTCAATTAATCAGAATAAGATTTTAAGTCACCATATGCTCTACCTTAGTGTTTCTCAAATTCATACTAATGATATTTAGACTAGATGACATTCTGTTATGGGGACTGTACTGTGTCATGAGGATGTTTAGCAACATTTCTAACCTCTTATCACCTCCCTAAAAGTCTCCCACCAAGTAGTAACTGCCAAAAATGACTCCAGACAGTGCCAATGTCCCCTGAAGGGACACCCCCTGATACTATTGCTCTATTGGAAAATGACATTATATTCACCGAAATCCATTCTACAGATAAGGAAATTGAAGTCTACAAAGGCCATGGGATAAGCTTAATGCCACAGAACTGAGCTAGTGGGAGCTATTCCTGTTCTTTGTGGTCTATCACACTCAGCCAGTGTGTACTGGCATTTTAACTGAAGAAAGTGATATTTTAAGTTAATGTTACTTATGGTATATATTGAATTACTCCACACCACTTAATCACGGTATATTCCATATTGCTGTGAAACGCTTGTTAAATTTCATGACCAACTATATGACATTTCTCCTATAATCCCATTCAGAATAATTTAACAAGTATGTATCATGCATGTCTTAGGCATCTTCAACAGCAAAATAAAGTCCCTGGCTTAGTGCCTTCAAAGTGCAAAGAAGAGACAGAAAGACAAATTAACCAGGCACAACAGCACATGCAAAGAGCCAAGTTCCATAAGAAAGTTTCCAGCACACTAATAAGGAGGCTCAAAGGGGAGAAAGTTCCACATAGGCCTAGAAATCAGAGACACCAGACAGGAAACAGCAATTGAAATGGGCCCTGTAGGATGAAAAAGGCATTTTAGAAAAAAAGTAATAGCATGAGGTGAAACTAAGGGACCACTTACTGGGATCATGGAATTGCCTAACTGCCTGGACCTTCGGGAATATGAGTACACAATGAAGCTAGCAAGAAAAACTAGAGCCCATACAAAGGCAGGATTTGTATGCTTCTCTGGATATTTGTTTTTAATTCATTAGTCAATGAAGAAACACCGAGCTCCTAATCAGTAAGTGATATAAATGAGGGAAATTATTTCACTATAACTGCTTAAAATAAATTAGAGAAGAAATGGACTGGAGTGCCATCACTGACTATGCTGAGAAGGTGTCTTAGTCCATTTCTGCTGTTATAACAAAACACCTTAGACTGGGTATTTTACAAGTAAGAAGGATTAATTCCTCATAATTCTGGAGACTGAGAAATCCAAGATCGAGGCACTAGGAGACTCAGTGTCTGGAGAAAGCTTGTTCTCTGCTTCAAAGATGGTGCCTTGTTGCTGCATCCTCAGAAGGGAAAGGGAGCTCCCTTCAACCTCTTTTACAAGGACAACTAATTCCATTCACAAGGGAATAGCCTTCAGTCTTAACCTTTTCCTAAAAGACCCCACCTCTTAATACCATCATGGGGTGGGGGTAAGAGGTAGACTTCAATATGAATTTTGGAGGGACATGCTCAGACCATAGCCGAAAACTTCTGAGGTACAGTCTGGCCGAGAGGAAAAAAATCCCACGAGGCAGTCTGCCATTCCTAGCCTAAAACACTAAAGACAGTTACAAAGAGGCTATGGTACCAGTTTAATCAAAAGGCTGATTAAAGCCCTTGAAGGCTGGCCTAGGGTTGAAGGGGCAGTAATAAGACACACCAGGACCAACACACGAAATGATACTGACACAAGCTAAAGGGAGATGAAGGAGGGGGATAAGGGGAAACATGACCATTATCTCTAAAGCTTAGTGACTAGAAGAACAATAGTGCCATGTCCAGAAACCCTGAGATCAGGGAGAAATATGGACTTGAGCCCTCAAGGGGACCCCTGATAGAAGTCCAACAAGAATTTACAAAGATGGGGTGGAGCTTTGGCAAATATCAGGACCACAATTTAGTTCACAAAGAAGGAAGGTTATGGAGTCAGTCCTTTGTAAAAAGTTGACTCTTTATACCAAAAAATTGGCCCATAGGTAAGATCCCTAGAGAATAGATGAAAAATAAAAATGATGCCTAGATTTAGGGACAGCCCTATAGCTCAAAGATTAAAGGAGCCAGACCCTTTGACTGACTGCAGTTCAAGTCCCAGCCCTGGTGACTTGAAAAACACATGAGGTACATGTGCATGCTTGATAGGAAGGAGGAATAAAGGAAAAAGGATAGTGGCATGACCATGCTCACCAGGGAGTGCTTTCTCACTCTCTCTCTCTCTCTCTCTCGTGTGTGTGTGTGTGTGTGTGTGTATGTGTGTGTATGTGTGTGTGCATGCCCTCTGGCAATATAAATAAATAAATAATGCCTACATTTAAGACACAGAGAGGAAAGATAAAGGGGGGAAAGAAAGCCAGTAAGGGACTTTTGACACTCTAGGTGGAAGAAGTAGGGGAGAAAACAAGGCAGTAAAAGTTCAAATGCCTGAGTGCCCTTGAAGGCTGGGCTTGATTTTGATGAAACAGCAGCGCAGCAGGGAAGGTAAGAGGCTGTTCTCAGGAATCAAACAGAACTCAGTTAAAAATTACGCTGTGGCACCTGCCAGTTATGAGAGTTGGGGCAAGTAACTAACCTGTTCTATGCCCCATTTCCTTCACCAAAATGAGGATAATACCATTCTTTACATGCAAGTTGTGGGAAGTTAAGTATAGAAAGCACAGAACTTTGTTCCTGGTCCCATTAACAGTAGCAGCTGTTCAACAGTAGCTCCTTCTCTGCAACACCCATATGGGAGAAGCAAAAGGCAGGGGTGTGATGCTCCCGTGCACCAAGAGCTGGGAAGCACTGAGGACAGGTCTGCACACCTCCTAGTGCTGTGCGCCAAATGGCTGAATTTATGTCATGGTATGAACATAACAGAAGAACCAACCAAGAAGAAAATAAGATCATGGTGGGAAGGGAGTGACAATTTAGCACAATAAAACAAGGAACCCCAGACTTTTTCTGAAAAGGGTCAGACAATAAATATTTTAGTCTTTGAGGGCCATATCTTATTTGTGGAAACTACTCTACCTTTGTGTAGTGATTATGTAAATGAATGAATATGGCTGTGCCCCGGTAAAACTTTTTTTTTTTTTTTGGGGGGGGGTTGGATTTTTGCTACAGGGTGCGTGCACTTGTCAGAGAGACAGAGAAATCATCCCCAGAGGTGATGGCCATTCCGCAATCCCCTCTCCACCATTCTCCCCTCGGGACTTTGGGCACCCACACACACGTGCCCGACATGAGTTTTAAGCCACTGGGTCTGGGACTCAAACCGCGGTCAACTACATAGGAGTCCAGTGATGTAAACACTACGCCATTTGCTGATCCACAGTCAAACTTTATTTAAAGACTTTGCAATAAATGATGGAATAAGGCCAAACAAAGCAATGATCTTAGATCTCTAACTCTAGAATAGCTGCTAAGTTTGGAGAATAGGGCAACAGATATAAGAAACAAGGAAGCCCAAATCTTAGAGTCCCAGCCAGAAGAATCTCAAGTGTGACCTTAGTTTCATATGGTTGTTTTGTTGTTGTCGACAGGAAAGGAAAGAAGAGGAAAGACAATGAAACTGACTGAAAAATATAAAAGGTCCTCATGGAAAATAGTAAGTAAGCTAGAGAAACATGGAGGGAAAATATTTATGAACATCAATCAAAATTGGAGGTTGAGAGAATTAGTCTCTGACTCCTCATTAAGCTTCCTGGGCTGATCTGGAAAACTGGAACACCCTTGCTTTTTTGGAGGACTCTTTCACCTCCTGGCTCTATGCATCCCTGAGCCTCTCCCATTTTCCCACATGAGCCTTAAAATGCCTCCTACTCTCATTAACAAAGGAATACCAATTCATCCTTCTCTATCCCTTTCTCTTCTTTCCTCATTGGCGTTATCATGTGAGGTGTCTCAGGGTGACAGAATCTTCTGACAAGTATTACTGAGAGGGACCAGACCACACATTCAACACTGTGGGAAATCCCTTCACAGCAGTAGAGGAGATACAAGGATGAATGACTCTGGTCTTATCAACCTATTATTGAAGTCTTTAGCAGAGGAGATAAGACAAGGAAAAAAAAAAAAAACAATAAGACCCTGCAGGAAGAGATAAGTATGGAAATTCAGATATAGATAGAGGGCTCCCTGCTTCAGAAAACAAGAGTGATTATTATATACTTGCAGCCAGGAGCAAGGAGAATTGAGTATCTCAGCCAGCCTGAAGGGTGGGCAAGATCTGGAAAGGCAGGGATTAAGAAAGGGTGTTCCAGGTGTGGCATGAGCACTCACTCAGGTCAGCAAGCAGACATCTAGGTGGAAGACTGATTCAGAAATAGAAGCTTGATTCTATAGTCCATAAGAAGTACCTGTAAGGTTTGTTTATTATCTGTTTATTTGTTTATTAACTAGGTTTTCTGTAGGAAAAAATAACATACATGTTCATGATTTTAAAAAGTAAACCAGGGCCAGCCCATGGTCTGTTGTTATAGGAGCTGAATCCCACAAAGCCAACAATGGTGTGGTTCAAATCTTGACCCAGGTGGCTTGAGAAATGCACCAAGTGTGTGTTCATGGGTGCCCACAATCCCAACAGATTAGAGAAATGGAACAAAAGGGATTGCAGTATGACTATGCCCCATGGGGGGGGCATACTACCAAATATCTCTGTACCTCACTATTATTACCAGTCACCGAATTTCTATTCATTATATGGCTCTACCTTGCTTTATTTAAGCAGCATCCTATTGATGGGCACAGAGATCATTACCCACTATTACTATTATTAACAACATGACAGCAAATACCACCATATGGGTGCATGGGTTTATGCACACATATCTGCATAAATCTGCAAAACAAATCCTAGTAGAATTAAAACTGTTCCATCAAGGAGAACACACCCACTGAAGGTTCCTAACTGGTTAGGAAAGGTGGAGAAAAGGGTGGGTGGGATTAGAGATGTTAGAGTCAAGGCAAGAAATCTGGACAGAAAGGTAAAGAGAATAAAGGAAGGGATATGAGAGAGAAAACATCTTAGGAGGCTCTAGCAACATGTAGGCAAGAGGACCTGGATGAGGGCAGGGGTAAGGGAAAGAGGGGAGGGAAAATAATTCAGAACTGATGCAGAAGAAATCCCGGAGGAAACAAGCCCCAGAGTTAGTGACTGACAGTACGGGGACAGAACAAAGGGGGAGGGTACTAGGACCATCAGGAAAAGACAGGGAAGAACCAAATCAAGCATTTCCAAGCCTGAGATATTAGGACTTGAATGCCAAAGAAACTCCTTAATGGGGAGAAATTCGTTTGAATGAAAGAGAAGTCCCGGATGCACACAGTGACCTTGAGATGTCTATGGGACAGCCAGGTAGCTTTATTAACTACAGCTGGAAATGTGCCATGGCGCTCCAGAGAAGGGAGGTATGGAAACAAGGATTTAGTCACTAGCCACAGAGGTGATGGTTGAAGGACCCAGGGAGTGCAGAGCATCTAGGGCCACCTCTTAACGGGTTGGAAAAATGGAGGAGAAGGGATTGCAGGGTGACCCTGCCCCCATTGGAGGCTGTGTTCTTTCTCTCTCTCCAACATGTAGGGAGCCCAGATGAGGCAAGAGGCCAGAAAGGGAGAGGAAAATGCACTTTTATGTCATAGAAGCCATCAGAAAGGCGGGTCAAGACCAAAGGTAGTGAGAGGAAGAGGTAAGCCTGTGGCAGTGGACAAAGAAGATGATCTGGCTCTGCTATCATCTTTCAACACAGCCAGAGCAAAGGACCAAAGGAAAAAAAGGAGGCAGGCTGGAGCTGCCCTCAACCAAAGTAGCACCGAGTGGAATCAACACAAAGAGAAAGAACAGCAAAATCAGAGCAGATTTTTTATAGGATAGGAAGACTGCTCAGAGTTCATAGCTGCAGAGAAGACTTAAATGAAGAAAGTGGAGAAGTAAAGAAGAGACAAAGGAGGCAAGTGAAGCAAAACTTCAGGACAACTGGTCTCAAATGCCTCATTATCATGACTTACGGGAGATGCTGATTATCTGAAATTCAGCCCACTGTCACTCTGCCATGCCTTCGATGCTGCCATGGCTTCTCTTTTTTATGCATTATCGTTACAACTCCATTTTTTTCCTTTTCTGATAGCTTACGCTTCCACTGGAGATGCTGTGAACTAGTACCATCCCAGTGGTATTTCTGCAGTAAGAGATGCTTCTAACCAAGAGGCCCACTGCAAAATGTCACCGACACAAGCTGCCATCTGAATGTGCTGCATTTGTGTAATCTTGTCCATGGAAGACTCTTTTGTCTAGTTATAGCAAACCGTCTGCTAAATCAGAAATAAAGTTCTGGAAAATGCCACAAAAGCAAACAGCAATGCAAAACATGACATACAACTCTCCCCAAAGTTTGGGGTATGAGATGCATTTCAAACCACTGGTGGAAATAAAATGGAAATATCTTTTCTGAATAAGCCCCACAGAAAAGGAAGACATCAATGTCTCCTTGGTTCTCCCCTCTGTTCTCAGGTCAGTAACAGCAGTAAATTCAGCACGTTATTCCTTTAAAATATTAAATTATCTTTTTACTCACTTTTTTTTTTTCCTTTTGCTACAGGGTGCATGCACTCACCAAAAAGACAGAGAGAGACAGAGAGACAGAAAGTGAGATATCACCCCCCAGGGGGGATGGCCACACCACAATCCCTTCTCCTCCATTCTCCTCTTGGGATCTTGGGCACGCATGCACAAGCACCCAGCGTGAGTTTAAGCCACCGGGTCCAGGACTCAAACCATGGTCGACTACATGGGAGTTCAGCAACATAGCCATTATGCTAACTGCTGATCCCTTTTTACTCACTTCTTTACAGGACACAATGAGCACTTATAATTCAATTAATTTTAGGTTATTATTATTATTATTTCTTCTATGAGCAAGAGAGACAGAGAGGAAGAGAAGGAGACAGCACCTCCAACAGGTCTTGATACAACAACCCGCCCCGAGACTTCAGCCATCTCCAGATCATAGGCATGTGCTCAGCATAGTCAGGGGGGTATCTGGACCTGAACCAGAACTTTCCCACGTGGGATTGCTGCATAGAGCATTGCATTTTGCCTCTATGCTACCATCTGGCCACTGTAGTTCAAGTTTCCTTTTTTAAAAAAAAAGGTTTTCACAAATTGTAATATCCAAGATTTTGGTTCTCTTCACTGCCACTTCTACTTACTGATATCAAAGTTCCTTTTTATTTTCTGTCAGAGGGCAAATACACTCACCAGAGTAAGACAGAAAGAGAAAGAGGGTTAATGTACAGATGTAGTTCCAACGTATAAGCTTGTGGAATGCCTGTTGTCATTGTTGATTTGCTTGTTTTCAGCTTCAACCATTATTATGCATCTTTGAATTAAATAAAAATCCTGAGCCAAAAAAAAGGAGCCAGGGACTTGAACCCAATGTGGTTGGATTCATGCTGAAGGCACACAGAAACTTCCAAGAAACAAGAGAATAACTCATAAACAATTCACCCTCACCATCTGTGTCCACTAAAGTTATGTAACTGCTAGAGACACATCATCTGAAGTTCATTTCCATCTTGAGTCCCTTCTTCCAGTTTCTCAGAATGTTCTTTGACACTGACAAAAAGCACAGTCCTACAAGATTCCAGACTGAGACAGATCAGAAAGGCAGTGTCAGGAATGCCAGGCTTGCCAGTAATCAGCAGTGTGTTCTTGGCCAAATCATTCAACCTCTGTATGACTCAATTTTCTCATTTATAAAAGGAAAACTCCCGCTATCTTTTACATTCCCTTCCAGCTTAAATTGAGCTTATGTTATTATCCAGCAACCCATTAATCAGAATATCTAGGAATTATACTTACTAAACCTTAAAATGAAAACTGAGAGACCAGCAAGTGACAGGTGGTTAAGGTGCTAGATGCCATGTGTCCGACTTCATGGTTCAAGTCCCAGACCCAGTAGCTTAAAAAAAAACACACAGATTCTTGTTCATTCATGTCCAAAATCTTGAGGAGAAAATGGAGGAGAAGGGATTATGCAATTATATGCAATATAACAAAATATAATATATAAAACGCTTGGGCCAGCCAGTGGTATGGTGGTTAAGACGGCTGGAACCCATGTGGTTAACTGCGTAGTTCAAATCCTGGCTGAGCAGCTTGAAAAACATGCTGGGCACACATGCGTGAGCGCCCCAAATCCTAAGAAGGGAATGAAAGAGAAGGGACTGCAGCATGGTTACCCACCCCCTGCAAGGGGTGATTTCTCATGTTTCTCTTTCTGCCACTCTGTCTCTCCCCAGTGAGTTACACATACCATATAGCAAGAGGTTAAAACAAAACAAAACAAAAAACTCTCAAACTCATACAAAAGCAAGATTTTAAGAAATAAATGAGTGAAATAGATACAATCCACAGAAAATAAAACAAACACATGAATGTTTGATCTCAACTAATAATCAAAACTTGAGAGCTGGCTCAGTGTTACAGTGGCCACTCACTGCTCAAGCAATGCTGGATCCACACAGAAGATCATGGGTTTGGTTCCTGGGTTGACTTGTATATGCCCAGCATGCAGGCCCATGATCCTGGCTGGGGAGACTGTGAGGAGAGGGGAAGCTCAGTGTGAGACGCTATTGAGGGTGCGTCACTCTCTCACACACATAAAAAATAAAAAATAAAAAAAACAGAAAAAGAAAAAGAATAAAAAAGAAGGAAGGAAAAGGAGAAAGAAAGAAAGAGAAAGGAGAAAGAGAAAGAAAAAAATTGAAAATTCTCATGCTTAGTAGAACACAAATATTTACTCCCTGCTCCTTCCCTCTCATTGACCAATATCAGTGACCAACACCAGTGACCAATAAATCTTCAAAGTGCTAGTTGTATTAGAAGTGTCTACAATCTTTGCAGTGTAGCCCACTAATGCAATCTCTATAGTAGTGAAAAGGAGAAATTTTAAATTATTATAATTGGGTTATGTTTAGATCTTTTAATGGCTACAAGATGCCAATCTTTTTTTAAGAGATTGATTTTTTTTTTTTTTTTTTTTTTTTGCTATAGGGCACATGTGCATTGCAATCCCTTCTTCTACATTCTCCTCTGGGGATTCTGGGCATGCACGTATATGCACCTGGCGATCGGGGATTCAAACCATGGTTGACCATGTGAGAGTGAGTCCAGCGATATAACCATTATGCCATCTGCTGGTCCCAGATGTCAATCTGAAATTACTATGAAAGAATAAATGTTTATTATTTAGAACTTGCAAGTACATTGAAATTATGTTAAAATATGGATGTCTATCTTAATAATGCCAAAGTGGCATCTATTTAAATGTCAACCAATAGAATGGATGAAATAGCATAAGGCAATTCTTTTTTATTTTATTTCTTGTTCTTTAATACATTCAATCACGTTATTTAGTTTATAAAGTGAATATTCCAACATGTGTACATTTCTACCTAGTTCAGTTGATAAAATTCTACAGAACATTAGCCAGTCATGATAAAGAATGCTGTAGGTCTGCATGTTCTGGTTTGCAAAGATATTACTGGATGAAGAAAAAAGAAAAGTAAAGGGTAATATGTACAATATAACCACATCTTGTGTTTAAAAACTGCATCATATGACATATGATTTATAATGTAGAGTGTGTGCATAAAAGCATCTAGAATTATGTATTTCAGATCATTACCACATAAAAAGGAGTTTGCAGTGGTGCAGCATAACACAGTGCTCTGCCATGCTGGACCCATATAGGAAGAGCCCAGACCCCCATCCTGAGGTCTCCCTGTACACACCAAAGAGACAAATGCATGTCCCTGACCTCAGCTAGTTGAGGCTGGGGAGGAGATTGCTACATGAAGCACCTGCCACGGGACCCTCTCTTCCTCCCTTTCTCTCAGAAGAAAGAAAAAAATTTTAACATGGAAAAAATGCTTAGAAATTCAAAAAAAAAATTTTTTAGAGGTTTTTTGCTACAGGGCACGTGCGCTCGCCAGACAGACAGAGAGAGACATAGAGACAGAAAGCGAGAAATCACCCCCCAGGGGGGATGGTCACGCCGCAGTCCCTTCTCCTCCATTCTCCTCTTGGGATCTTGGGCACGTACGCACACGCGCCCGGCGTGAGTTTTAAGCCACCGGGTCCGGGACTCGAACCGCAGTAGACTATGTGGGAGTTCAGCGACATAGCCATTACGCTAACTGCTGGTTCCCGAGATTCAAATTTTTAACTGTATACTTTATTATATATATTTTAACAGCTTGAATAACTACTAAATTTTTAAAAATCAATTGTTTGTATATTCAAATATTAAACAAGCAAAAAATATATATAATAGTATTGAAGCTGTGAAATAATAGCAGATGGTATATAGCAAGCCTGAAAGTTTCATTTCTTTTTTTAAGTTTTTGTTTACTTTTTTATTTCTTCTATGAGAGAGACAGAGAAAGAGAGAGACAGGCACCCACAACAGAGTTCTCATACCACAAGCCACTCTCAGTATCAGCAGTCCTGGGTCATGGATACGTGTGTTACACCCAGCATGCTTGGAGAGGTCTCAGGCTATGAGCCCACGACCTTTTCCATGTGGGCGCCAGTTGCATTACCATTGCACCATCACCTGGCCCTTGAAAGGTTTGTTTGTAAATAAACTTTTGTTCTAAAAACAAGTAGCTGTAGCAGGTAGGTATTAAAATTAAATGTTTTATTGTTACTTTTAGTGATTGGCAGGCTACTCATAGCCTGTGGACTTCAGATACCTTCTACTGTGTGTAGTTGAAAGCCTGTGAGAACACAAAGCAGTCCCAATGAACACTCAGAAAGAAAGCAGCTAAGGGACCAGCAGTTGGTGTAATGTCTATGTCATTGGACTTCCATGTAGTCAACTGTGGTTCAAGTCCCAGACCTGGTGGCTTAAACTCACGACAGGCGCATATGCATGTGTGCCCAAGATTCCGAGAGGAGAATGGAGGAGAAGGGATTGTGGTGTGGCCATCCTCCCTGGTGGGTGATTTCTTGCTTTCTGTCTCTCTGTCTCTGTCTTTCTGGCGAGTGCACGTGCCTTATAGCAAAAACCTCTCAAAAAAAAAAAAAAAAAAAAAAAAAAAGAGAGAGAAAGAAAAGAAACCAGCTAAGAAAAACTTCAGTTAACATATACATTGTTCCAACTTAATAAATCCAAGATCACAAAAACGTACTTTTTAATTCAGGATTCTATTTGTTTTGGAGAACAAAAGCATCATGAAATGGTTTTGTGAAGTTTTGTTCAAATGGCATGTTCTCCCACTAACACTATGTAGACTGGTACTTAATGTATACATCTGAAAAAATTACATATTTTTCATCAGTTCTCAAGACAAATATCCTGGACTTGGTCTGAGTATTAATATGACCAAAATAGAGTCTCAATTGTCATACTAGTGGAGGAAAAGTGGAACAAATATGCCAAAAAAAAGAAGTTGGGAATATAAAAATCACTTATTTTTTTGGACATATTTTTATGAAGCTCTGCTCTGCAATGAAACTCAAAACACTTTGAAAAGATGACAACAGGCTTTGAAGTCTGAGAGCCTATGAGGACAACCAAGGTCTCCTGCTCCCACCCTATACTGAGCACAGACCCCATAACAACTGCAGCCCAAGGCCTGGGCGACTGCAGCAGCTCTGGGTGTGCCCCTGTCCAGGTCACCCATACACAGGGAGGCTGAGCAGGGAGATCCTCACTCCTAGGCTGGCGTGCACCGTCTCTTGCCAGCACAGTTGGTTATTCACTCCACACATATTTACCAAGAATCCACTATTTGCTCTAAACTTTGAGAATGCCATATGAAAGAGAAAGATCATTTCCCTGCCCCCATCCTCGGGTAGCTTATATTCAAGTGAAGGGAAACAAATACAATCATGCATCACTGATGAATGGGCCTACATTTGGAGAAGCGTGCTGTTGTGATGTCTATTGTGCAGACATTGCAGAATGTACTTACACAGACCTAAACTGCAGAGGCTACCACACACCTTGCCTACATGGTATTGCCCGTTAAAAGCCTATGGGACCTCCATCCTATATGCAGTCCCTGGAATCAATTGAAACATTTTTATACAATGCATGACTGTAGTTTAAGAGGTCAATAATGGATAGGTGGTGACTCAGTGGTTACACAACTGGAACCACATAGAGAGGTCCAGGCCCCCCAGAGCATGCCAGGCACGTGTGTGCCTGTGATCTGGGTCAGGTGAGACCAGCGGCTCATAGCATGAGAACCTTCTTGGGGATACGCCTTCTCTCTTTCTAGCTCTTGTAGAAGAAAATTAATACACCTTTTTTTAAGTCAATGAAGACAAGAAAAAACTTTGCATCATGTTTAGTTTATGAAGAAAACCAATCAGGATGATTTGGCCAGGTGATATACTTCACATGGTGTAGTCAGAAGGCCTCTCTGAGCTATGGTATTTGAGCTGAGGCCCAAATAAGGGAAGGAGCCAGCACTGCACATGGGCATATGGGAGGACCATGGAAGGCAATTGGAGGGAATAAGCTGGGGAAGTGTTTCTATCAGGCTGGAAATGTAGGCAGGAGCCAGGCCAGTCAGGCCTAGATACCATGGTGAACAGTTTAAATTTTTGTTTCAGTGCAATTGGAGAACCACTGGGGGATTTAAGAGAATAGGGTTAAATTTTTTCTTAAGGCCTTTGCCATAGGTCATGTGTGCTTACCAGACACAGACAGAGGAAGACAGTGAGACGGAAAGTGAGAAACCACCCCCTCAGGGGGAGTGACCATGCCGCAATCCCCTCTCCTCCATTCTCTTCCTGGGACTTTGGGCACGTGCACACATCCACTCGCACCTGGCCTGATTATCAAGCTGCCAGGTCAAGGACTTGAACGGCGGTCAACCATATGGGAGTCCAGCGCCTTAACCACAGGCTACCTGCTGGCTCCAGGAATAGGTAATTTAATTAACTAAAAAGGGTAGCTATCTGTTATGAGAAAGAAGCATGAACCAGCTTGGAGAGGCTGGAAGCAGAGCATGTAGGTCACCAGAATAGCGCAGGGAAGAGGTGAAATGGCCCAAAGCAGCATAGATGGAGAGGAAGGAGCAGATTAAACACAAATTTGGGACTATTACTAATATGATTCACAAATGAATGTATACAGGGATAAGGAAAAGAGGTAAGTCAAGCATATCATATGTAGAATCATAGGGATTACTTTGGCAAGAATTTATTTTCAAAAAAAAAAAAAATAATAACCACTTTCCTTATCCAAAAAATCAGCAGTACATGCTTCAAGATATCTCTCTAAAGTGGATACAGTTTACCTGTTTTCTAAACATGCCCACCTGGTAACCCACAGCCAGCTTTTGAAAGTCAGCCACCTAGGAAACCCAGCGGAGTCAGTCCATGGTAGAGAGAAGCAAAGCGAAACCAGGCCATTAAATGAATCCAAATCAGGCCTTTGCTAACTCCACAGCTTACACAGCTGAGCGAAGTGGTCACATGTATGTCCAATGGTATTACTGAAGATCTCCAAAAAATTTCTTAATCACTAAAAAAAAAGGGTATGGTGGTGGTGGGAGAGTGAAATAAAAACAGCATTTTCCTGATAGTTCAGAAACTAGAAGAGGTCCTGGGGGGAAAAAAAAGTAATTTCACATTGCTATGGCTTGTGTCCTCCAAAGTTCATGTGTTGAAAACTTGATTCCCAATGCAGCAGTGCTGGGAGGTGGGACCTTTAAGAAGTGAGTAGGCGGGAACCAGCAGTTAGCGTAATGGCTATGTCGCTGGACTCCCATGTAGTCGACCGCGGTTCGCGTCTCGGACACGGTGGCTTACAACTCACGCCGGGCGCGTGTGCGTGCGTGCCCAAGATCCCGAGAGGAGAATGGAGGAGAAGGGATTGCGGCGTGACCATCCCCCCTGGGGGGTGATTTCTCGCTTTCTGTCTCTCTCTGTCTGTCTGGCGAGCGCACGCGCCCTATAGCAAAAAACCTCTCAAAAAAAAAGAAAAAAAAAAAAAGAAGTGAGTAGGCGATGAGGCTCCTTTGTGATGAATCAATTAATGCTGTTATTGTAAAGTAGATTTCTTATCAAAGGACAAGTTCAGCCCTCTCTTGCTTTCTCCTTTGATCAAATGTGCCTTCCCCCACAGGATGAGGGAGCAAGAAGGCCCTTACTAGGCTCTGGTGGCTTGATCTTGGATTTCCCATCCTCCAGACTATAAGGAAATAAGCTTCTGTTATTTTTAAATTACCCAGTCTCAGGCATTTTGTTATATTACAACAGCACATAATAGATTAACACACACACACATACAAACATGCATCATTTTTCCCAGGTATTTATTCACAGGGGAACTTACATTAATGGGTGAATAAAATCTATAGCCATATTCGTGTTTAAAAACAAGGGACCAGCAGATGGCATAATAGTTACGTTGCTGGACTACCATGTAGTCAACTGCGCTATGAGTCCCAGATACAGCGGCATGAATCTAAAGCCAGGCACGTACGTGTGCATGCATGCCCAAGATTCCAAGAGGAAAATGGAGGAGAAGGGATTGTGGCTTGGCCAGCCCCCCTGGAGGGTGATATTTCACTGTCTGTCTCTCTGTCTCTGTCTCTCTGGTGTGCCCACATACCCTAATGCAAAAATTTCTCTTTAAAAAAACAAAACAAAACAAAATAAAAAAACAGTCCTTGTATCACAGAACAGCATCATTCTTAAGTGTTCTGTGCAGCTGGTCTACATGAAGGTCACTCAACCCTAGTCAATGACTTTTCAACTTTATGGCTTCTCTATTTTTCAGGTGGAATAGAGAAACTTTTGTTAAGTTTAAGGAGCATATGGTGACCTCAGGAAGTCACTCACAATACATGAAAAAACTTCAAAAATATGCAGAAAATATATTATTTTGGTACAGAAAAGTTTATTTGGCTGCAGAAAAAAATGTTTGAGAGATTTTTGCTATAGGGTGCATGTGCTCACCAGAGATACAGACAGAAACAGAGAGACAGAAAGCAAGAAATCACTCCCTAAGGGGTATGGCCACACCACAATCCTTTCTTCTTCATTCTCCTCTCGGGATTTTGGGCATACATGCACACGCACCTGGAGTGAGTTTTAAGCCATCAGGTCTGGGATGCAAACCGCAGTACACTACGTCAGAGTCCAGCGATGTAACCGCTTTACCATCTGCTGATCCCCATACACATTCCTGAAAATACATTTTGCCAATCCAAGATTAGGAGCCCAAAGGCTCTAGCTTTGCATATTTTCTGGGTAAATATGTAATTTTAACAAGAGGAGTTTTGATAGAGTCAGAGTTGGAAACAACAAAACTTCACAGTTTTGCAAGGACTTATTCATGAGTTTATTACTTTTCATTGATTCCACATTCACCTTTGGAACCAAAGTCCAATCATATTAGATAGTTTATTCTTCTTTAAGATGGGTATTTCAAACAGGGCAGGAAGAGATCTCTTCATGCACCCATAAAAATGTAAAAAAAAAAAAAAAAGGTACAATGAAAGAACAAGAAGGATATAGGGCAAACTGATAAAAGTGGATACCTTTAGGCAAGACCAGAATGGGCTAGTGATCAAAAAGAACTCTAACTTGGGGCCAGCAGATGGCAGAGTGGTTACATCACTGGACTCCCACACAGCAGACCGCAGTTCTAGTCCTAGACCCAGTGGCTTGAAACTCATGCCAGGCGCATGTGCCCAAGGCCCCAGGAAGAGACTGGAGAAGGGACTGTGGCATGGTCATTCCCCCTGAGGGGTGATTTCTCACTTTCCCTCTCTGTCTCTGTCTCTCTCTCTTCCGTGAGCACATGCACCTAAGGCAAAACCCTCTTAAAAAAAAGAGAGAGAGAGAGAAGGGACTCTAACTTATCTCTAAGTTATCTTCAATGTTAAATTCTTAATATAAGTATTTGTGTAATTTCAAAGCATATTTATGGAAGAAAAGAACAAGCTATACGTATAACTAAGAATGTCAAAGGGATTTATTCTGGGATTAGGGAGGGAAGTAATGATTATTGTCCCCTTTAAATTTTTCTCCAAGGAAAGAAGAAAAAAGAGAGAGGGGAACTTATTTACTTGTTTCCATCTCTAGGGATCACTGACCTGAAATCCACCAGCACTCCTGAGACTTTTCAGATCATGGGCTTCAAAAGAGTGGGGAGGAGCAAGGAGCTTTCCAATAGCTTTCATATCACAGGGTGCCTGCTAACCAAATCACAGCTTCTCTGCGCCCTCCCTGGTTGACTTGGGCTGTCTGCGCAGCAGATAAAAACCCCATTTCGGTGGGATCCAGTGCACACCAAGCATACCATAGTGGCAGCTGTGTGATGGTTCCCTCGTGCCCCACATCCCACCATCCAGGCCACAGACAGGAAGGCTTGAATCAGGCACCACAGCGGGGCATTCAGACCCTGCCCTGGGAACCTTGGACTGAGTCTGCAGGACGGATAGCTCTCTGTATGCAACTGCTCATCGGTTGTGAACAGCGGCACTTCACCCCGTGGCCTAGGGAATGAAGGAAGCCTGGCTGCAGGGAAAGAACTAAACAGACTCCCGAAGAGGCACAAAGGCGGCAGAAGATGACCAGAGTGTCTTTCCTAGAAATAGTCCTATGATAAAACTCTGATTCTGCCTGAGACAGCTCAGGCTGGTTTCTGCTACTTACACATTTCATTAGTCCCAATCGTGTAAAGCCTGCTGGTGGGCCCTGGGTCCTTAGTGGTGAGTGAGGGAAATAGGACAGAATTCAGCAGAAGCCTCAGAGGCCCATCAGATTCAAACTCTCCATGAACTTCTTGCTAATTCTGAAAAATTGAAAGATAATAAGCCCTTTGTGGGAGGCCCTGACTGGCTGTCTGGCCCAGCACTGCATTGGGTTCTAGGCTATTCTGGAGAGTGATATCCTCAAAGCCATGACCAAGTGCTCCAAACGTGAGCCCCACAGGCCCATCTCTCCCTGGTATCCCCTATAGCCTCCTTCGGAAGCATCATCGGGTCTACATTGATCTCTTCCATGTCAGACATGGATGCTAGACCCTCTGCATCCTACTCATCGTCCCTCACCTCCACTGACCTAGCAAGGCAGGATTTGCCTCCAACCCACCAGTGAAGGCAGGGAGATGCTATGAGTTAATAGGTGGTGAAACCAGGACTCTCCATGTCTAACTCCTGCCCTTTCCACCACACCTGTCCCTCTCAGAAGTTCCAGAAGCTACCAGCAAAGACCTTCTACCTCCACAATGCCTCGAGGCCTCTCTAACAGGGGAGCACCTCACCAGGGCAGCCTGCTGATCCTCAGAAACCCTACAGGCACCCAAACAAAATGTCACCTCTCTCATGTCAGGTCTGTGGCTCTCCTCTTTGCCCACCTTTGTGGCGGCATTTTCATTGAGACCACATGCCCCTTTTTCCCTTCATAAACTCCAGTTTTGGATTTCTCAGGCCAGCTTTCTTTGGGAGCAGCAAAGGTAAGCTCCCATCAGGGCTGATGCATTTGGTTCTTGTTTCGACTTTATGCCCTCGTGGAGAGAGTAAGATGCCCATAGCTTTGACTATGCTTTCCCCAGCCCCTGGCATAGAGGACCATTTCCAATTACAGGCCAAGCCACCTGAGTCCATGACAACTTCAGAGCCGCTCAGTATCACCTGGAGGACTTGAAATGCTGCATACTGGCCCCACCCCCACAGTCTCTGATTCTGTAGCCCAGGGTGGGATCTAAGAATTTCCATTTCTAACAAGTTCCCAGGTGTGGTCCACTGAACAAGGTCCCCAGAGATACCCAGGTCCTAGTTCCAGTAACCTACCAGTTACTTAGATGGCAAAGGGGACTTTGCAGCTGTGATTCAGTGAAATGATCCTGAGGGGGGATTATCCCAGATTACCTGGTGGACCCTAAGTGTAATGTCAGGGGTCCTCCTGAGAGGGGCCAGAAGAAGATTAGGAGACAGAGGAGGGGGAGGCAATGTGACAAGAAGAAGCAGAGACTGGAGCAATGTGGCCACAAGCCAAGAAATGCAGGCAGCCACAAGAATCTGGAATGGACAATGAATGGATTCTCTGCTGCAGCTTCCAGAAGGAGCCAACCCTGCTGACACCTTGATTTCAGACCCCTAAGATTCAGCTCAGACCTCTTCCTCAAGATCCATAAGAAAATAAGCCACTAAATGTGTGTTGCTTTATTACAACAGCCCCAGGAAACTAACACAGGAGGGGATGCTGATATTGTGGGTCAGAATCCACACTGTGCGAACCACTGCACTACCTCTACTTCTGACCACACGGCATACCAGTCTGAGGACCAGGGTCTGTGCTCCTGGAAGATCTGATGATGATTTGATGATTCTAGACAGTGTTTTGCCAGGTGGTACACACCACGCCCCACCCCTCCATTCTCTCTAACTCATTCAGTGCAAAAGAGCACAGCAAAGCGGTTACAGAGGTGGATTTGAAACCTGGCTCCATGGCTCACTGGCCCTGTAGCTTACCTGGTCCCTCAGCTGCTCTGTGCCTTAGTTTCTGCACTCATATCTCAGGTCTAATGCTACCAAGCACTATGAAGAGCCTTAAATGAGACAGTGTGTGTAAGCACTTCCCAGCTTACAGAAAGCATCCACCTAACATCTGCTACTATTATTTTTGTGACTTGAAACTGCTTTTAATGTAGCTGAATACATATGCCCCACTGATCAACAGAAGCTGCCTTCTTGATGATGTGTTTCTTGACCCAGATTAGTAAGTAGCTCCCTCTGAGATCTGATCCTTTCATCTATAAATTAACAGAGAGAATAGTAACCAAGTATGTGGGAAGTTTCCTGTACCCTGCACAGCACAGGCAACTCCCCAGACTAGGTCCCAACTGCTGTCACCATCCACAGGCAGAATCACAACAGCCAACTCCTGCCTGCCATTCCTCCTGTTTCCCCTCTCCCCCATCCATTCCCACTCTCAATACCACACCCCGGTTGCTCATTCTCCACAATACCCATGTGCCTACAGAATAAAACCAAACTCCCTAGCACAGCCTAGAAACCCCTTCACCACCAGGCCGCTATCCATCTCTCCAGTCTAATAGCTCATGGCTCTCATTCACCCACAGAGACATCTAGTCCAAACTTCCTAGATGACTTTCTGTTCCCTAGAATCCATTCTTGCTTCTGCTTCCACATGTGCTGCCTCCTCTGTCTTGAAAGTATTTCTGTGGGCTCCACTTTCTCCACCTTCTCCACCTTCAACATAGCCCCAATGGGTTTCTTCAGAGAAGAATCCTCCACATTCCTTCTTGGATAGTGGAATAAGCCTGGATATCCCTGTTCTGAAACAAAATAACAGAAGGGTGGTTGGGAGGCTTCACCATCCAGAAGATGGACTTTCATTTAAGGGTAAAAGTAGAAACTGCCTGGGTTCAAAACCTAGTTCCACCAATTTCTCATTTTATGAAATCAGGTAATTTGTTCCAGTTTCCACCTCTATAATAAGATCATAATAGTGTCTTCCCAGGTGTGGTCCACTGAACAAGGTCCACATAAAGATGTTAGATGGATTAAATGAGATAACCCACATGACAAATGATACCTAGTAGCATATAGTAAGTGTTCAGTAAATGCAAACTGTTCATAGAATTTGTGTAGCCTGAGTGCTCCCCTTGAGAGTCATCATCCTGGGAGGCTGTTTTCTCCTCCATCAAAGCTTCTGCTCCTCAGAACATCACTGAAGCCCCTCTGAGATACTGTGGCTTTCAGAAACAGTGTGTGAGCCATGCTAGAAAAATCCATTCACATTTATGATCACTCCTTATTTCTGCTAGAAGGCATGTGACCTAGGGCTTAAACATACTTGATCACCAGACTTGGTTCAAATGGTCTCATGATACTTAAAATCAAACCCATACCCAATAAAGTACTCCTTCTGGGGATAACTTAAAACATTGTGGCAGAGGCTGGTTGTCCTCTGGGATGGATCCCTTCTTTCTTCTATAGTAACAGAACTATAGTTTGTAGCTGGGCACATGGTATCCAGAATAATATTATTTCTAGCTTTCCTTGTAGCTAGGGATGGCCATGTGATAAAATTCTAGATGATGGGATCTGAGTGTGGACTGCATCTTCCAAGTGACTCCCTGACAGAGGAAGGGAACGTTCTCTCCTTCCTCTTTACCTTACCTTTTTCTGTAAAGTGTGTGTGCTCACTAGAGAGACCTCTGTGAGGTAGAAAGTGAGAAATCACCCTCCAGGGGGGAATGGCCACACTGGACTATAGAATAAGGAAACCTCTTCTAACTAGGTGGATATGGTATATATTCTAGAGAAAGCAGAGCAAAAAGGAAGGGAATTGGCCCAGCCATAGCAGCATGCACTGCTAGACACTGCTACTCCTCAGGTTGAAGCCATGTGGGAGAGTAAGTTCTATTCTCAGCCCACTCTGAAAGCCAGGTGCCTGTAGTCCCAGCTACTCAAGATGCTGAGGCAGGTAAAGATTACAATATAGCAAGACCCTGTCTTTTAAAAATGGGGGATGGGGAGGCAGAAGGTAGTATAGCAGTTAAAGGCAACATTCTACAAAGACGACCCACATGGGTAGGTGTCCCCATGATCCAGGGCTGGCTGAAACCAGGGTAGATCACAGTATAAGGATCCTATTGGAGGTGCTATTTCTCTCTCTCTCTCTCTCTCTCTCTCTCTCTTGCTCATGGAGGAAATAAATAAACTTAAGTTTAAAAATGAGGAAGAGGGGCCAGCAGGTGGTATGGAAGTTAAGGTTGCTGGATCATACATAGGTGACTCCACAGTTCAAATCTTGGACCCTGCGACTTGAAATCAAGCTGGGTACCTCTGTGTACCAAGAGGAGGATGGAGGAGAAGGGATTGTAGCATGACCATCCCCTGTGGAGATAGCTCTCTCACTTTCTCTCTCCCTCTCTCTCTCTCTGACTCTCTCTCTGGCTAAGCGCACATGCCCTATAACAAAACAAAACAAAAAAGGAAAAGAAAAAAGGAAGAGAGCAGTGTCTCTAATACGGGATCATAGCAACCCTGAACTGCTTACACATGCGCTAAATGAGCGGGTCTTCAGAAAGTTTGTAGAAAACACGTTACAAAAAACAACTATGTAGGGATTTCAAAATTTTGCACTAAAATAAACTCATACTTCGATTCTATTACTTCACAGGCTTTTTAAAATCCCCCCATGTATTTAAACCATTAGTATCTGGGGTCTCTTATAGCAACCAAACCTGTATTCTAATTCAAATGCATAACAGCTTCACAAAGTATCTCCAAAAAGAAAAAAAAAAAAAAAAGTTTAAGCAAGGATAATAATATTGTGTAAATTTTCCCAAAGTACCTACTTGGAAAAGAACACTCATTGAGCTAGAGTATTTGTGTGCTATTTATTTAATGAGTCACACAGTGTACAGTTAACCATTACATCTACTGAGATAGGAAGAAAAACAATCCAATGGCCTAGGGACCCACCAATATCACATTCAGTGAAATTTACAATTCTTCTTCTTAACAAATTTTTTTTCCCTTTATGAGAAAGAGAGACAGAGAGGTAAAGGGAAAGTGAAAAAGATAGGTTTTTTTTTTTTTAGAGATTTTTGCTATAGGGCGCATGTGCTTGCCAGACAGACAGAGAGAGACAGAGAGACAGAAAGAGAGAAATCACCCCCCACGGGGGATGGCCACGCCACAATCCCTTCTCCTCCATTCTCCTCTCGGGATCTTAGGCACGCACGCACACGCACCCGGCGTGAGTTTAAGCCACCGGGTTCAGGACTCGAACCGCAGTCGACTACGTGGGAGTCCAGCAACATAGCCATTACGCTAACTGCTGGTCCCAAGATAGGTATTTTTGATACAGGCAGGCACAACCCCAGTTTCCCAATTAGCTAGGACCGCAGGTGCACACCTGCTCCTGGTGTGCCCAGGAACCAAACCCAGGCCACATATGAGGCTTCCAGCTTCCTAAGCAGTAGGGTTGTTTGTGCATCACCACAGCAGGTTCCTTGACAAACGTTTTGAACACCACGGTTGGAACAACCTAGACCATTCTACAACATAAAGCTCTGGACCAGCTGCTGGGAGATCTGGACCCAGCAGTCTGTGGATCCAGCCTTGCTACGGCAGCAAGACCTGCAGAGCTTCACTTTCTCCATCTGTAAAATACTAAAGCCAAGAGACTCAGGAGTCAAAGACCAAAGTCCTATAAACCAAAGAAATAAATGGCAGAAAAGTAGCAACTCAAAGGACAAACGAAACTACTGAAGACAGAAAATGAAAAACATGAACCCAAAAGAGCTGCCCATCAAACCTATAAGCACTGCCACTTTATTACCACTCACCCCACGTCAGCACACACCCTTTCCTGGGAACAAGCTCAGTTTCCAGCTCGCACCACGGTGACCTGGCTGGTGTCAAGGGGCTGGAAGGGGCTCATCGGCATCAACATTCTTCCAAACACTCAGACAGCAAGTTCAAGGTCCCAAGGCCCAGAGTGTCAGTCCTCACTTTTGGGGGGTTTCTCCTACCATTTCTGGCTCCTCTCTAGGCTTAAAGAACACCGAGGTTGGGACCAGCATATGGCATAATGGTTACATCATTAGGCTCCAACATGCCCAACTGCTGTTCGAGTCCCAGGCCTGGTAGCTTGAAACTCATACTGGGCATTTGTGTGTGCATTCTCAAAATCCCAGGAGGAGAATGGAAAAGGGATTGCAGTGTGGCCATTCCCCCCTAGATGGTGATTTCTCACTTTCTATCTCTCTGTCTCTCTGGTGAGCACACACACCTTACAGAAAAAGGTTCTCTCAAAAAAAGAACACAGAGGTGGTAAAAAAAAGGGGGGGGGGGCTCTCTGGTGCCCTTTCTCTTCACCACATTGTAACATGGGCTAATAAATGATAGGTATACAGTTAATTTAATATATATTTTTAAATGACCTAACCCCTAGAAGCCCAACCACAAACAAGACTACAAAGGGGCTAAGTGTATATAGGACTTCAAAAAATTTATGGAAAATGGAATTAGGCATTTTTTAGTGCAAAAATATTTGAAATCCATAATTTTTTTATAATACACATTTCCATGAACTTTTTGAAGACCCCCCCCCCCTTATACATCATTTCTGTTGGAGGCAAGATGGGCCTGCATGCATACATGGAAGGCAGAGTCCACCACACGTGGCATTTCCCCACTTCAGTCACTGAACAACTACTGTGCATTTCCTACAGGAACTCTCACAGCGAGAGACTCATTGGTTCCCAGCTTGCAGCATGTGCTACATGAAAGAGACTGTCACCAAGGAGTTTCTCAAATGAGAGACCAGGGCATCCTGTGGCCACTTCCTAACCACAGGAGCATCTGTAAGAGCCATGCTTGGGGCTGCTCCCCTTTGCTTCTGAAGAATAGTAGGGGTGGGTGAATGAATAGTCTTTTGATGATTTCTAAAATAGGCTTGTCCTATAAGGACCAAAAGTATACTGACCCCCTTTGATGCCTGCTCATGTGCTCCTGAGCTTCTTGTTCCCCTGGGAGATTCCTTCCTACCTTAGCCAATGACCTACCCAGTCTCTCTAGGCCTTGTTCTATCCTCCTATCCCAAGGAAAAGCATAAACAAGAGTCAAGATCCCTGATTGCCTCTTTTCCTTTTCCTTTTGCTTTCATTTCTAAAGACCTCCAGATGGGAAGAAGAAAGAAAGAAAGAAAAAAAGAAAGAAAGAAGAAAGAAAGAAAGAAAGAAAGAAAGAAAGAAAGAAAGAAAGAAAGAAAGAAAGAAAGAGAGAGAAAGGAAGAAAGAAGAAGGAAGGAAGGAAGGAAGGAAGGAAGGAAGGAAGGAAGGAAGGAAGGAAGGAAGAGAGAGAGAGAGAAAGAAGAAAGAAAGAGAAGAAAAAAGAAACCAGATCCCTAATAAGGAAAAATTATCAAGAGCTCATTTACTATAACAAGTCGGTTCCAACAAAATTTCCCATTCTAGGGGGCAGCAGATTGCTTTTCCAAAGAGGGTGACACCAATAGTTTTCCCATCCCATGAGTGCGTCTTATAATGTGATATTGACACTTCACCATTGGGAAGTGAATCTAGGTCCCTTCCTTTGAACTTGGGCACACCTTTACAACCTCTTTGGCCAAGAGAATGCAGTTGAAGGAATATGGCACAACTTATGAGGCTAGATTGTGCGTGGAAAATCAACTTCTACCTGGCTCTCCCTTGGAACATGAACCTCCAGTGCTCTGAGCCATCATTAAAGAAGATTGGCAAACCCAAAGCTATTGGGCTAGAGAGATGACAAGGACAGACTACAGTGGGGCCAGAGAGACATGTACAGAGATCCCCATCTGGTCAAGGGTTCCCTGATCAGGCCCCAAACACACGAACAAAGAAGCCTTTAAGATGACCCCAACCAATAACAACTCTCTAACTGCAACTCACATGCAACCTTGGGCCAGAATCACCCAGCCAGCTGCTCACAAATTCCCGACCCACAGAAACTGAGAAAAATTCACTGTGTTTCAAGCCACTGTGTTTTGGAGTAATTTGCTACTGGAACACAGGATCTTTAATAGACATAGATCTTTCTCCCAAGATAAGACTTTACCATTTTGGCTGTAGGTTTAGAACATGTTGTCAGTGTTTAATTTCACAACTCTACCCACCTACTACAAGAGTAAATGACGCCTTTTTTTTTTTTTTTTGTAACAGTTAAAATGTTTACTTCAAGATGTTGAGAATTTCACAATACCTCTTTCAAGGTTACCCAGGAGAACTTAAAGCATCTCAAACAAGAGTTGGGCAATCCCCACAGCTATAAGAGTGTGACCCTCCTGCGCTTCCAAAGCACGGACAGACCCGGAGTGGCAGGTGGTAAACTGGGTAAGATTTGGGCTTCTCCACTCCCTCTTTAGCATTCTTGTCCTGACACTACCCTTCCTCCACTGTGATAGCCACACCGCTGGAGCAGGCCTTTTCAAGACCAGAACGAGGCATGCTTATTAATAAATGAAAGCAAAGTAGGACTACTGGCATGCTCTGAATTAGCTGAAGAGTTGCTAGAATACAGCAGCTGTGGGCAAGCGCAGTAGAAGACACATAGGGGAAGAAGGGCATATTAATGAGCTAAGGCAAGAGCTGGGAAGAGGAGGTGGGGCGTGTCACAAAAGCAGGACACTTAGGTTTCACGAAAGCAAAGGCTTGGCCTTTTAACTGAGTTTGGCTGGAATCTGAGCTCACCTGCTCCCCATTTGAAACTGGAAACCTTTCCACAGAGTCAATTATTTGACATTAAAGTCCCCGATTTTAAAGGACTTTGAAACCAGTACCACACAAGTACTTGCATAAACAAATATCAGTCTGTGATATTCTGGCTCATTTCTTGTCCTGATTCAAGCTCTGCCATTCTCCCTATGAGAGGTCCTCTGAAAGGCCTGCTCTCCACACACCACACAGCTTTTAAAGGCTTTCCTCTGGGATGGTCGCTATGCTCCTGTTCAGCCATGTCCACAGCCAGGTGGCTGGGACAGTCCCCCTCTCCATCCTCACCAGTAATGCCCTGACCCTCAACAAAGGCTAACTTAAGTGAATAATGCAAAGACTGGCACCTAACCCAGAGCACTCAAGTTCCCAAAGGTTGAGAATCCTGCTCGTTTCAGAATCCTTTTTTTTAGCAATGCCAGTTCAACAGGCTTAAAGATATTGGGATGATTCTCAGGATCACAGATGCCCCTGTGAGGCAGGCCCAGGTCACTCCTTCATGAGGAGTCCCTCCCTGGTTCCTGCAGTCTCTAGGATCAATCACTACTATATTCCTCCAAACCATAGCATTCGGGAGAAAATCACAGCTGCCCTAGGAGCCGCCCTCCACCTTCTGTGTCTGGTTTCTCTCTTTCCAGCCAAGGCCCAGCCATTATGACTGACCAGCACCTCACATTCTTTCATGAGTCCCTCTCTCCTTTCAAGGTTAGAACCCCTGAAAATCAGAACACTGTGTCATTCATTTTTTGCATCTCTAGGATTAGTTATAGACAAGGGAATGGGTTAAACAAAATAAGCAAGTTTTCTACAAGCTAGCAATTTGTTTTAAATTATGAGGTAGATAAAAATAAGATTCCGCAAAGATGTCCACATCTTAATGCCAAGAAATAGTGAGAATGTTGCCTGACATGGACTTTGAAGGTATGATTAAGTTCGAGTTTTCTGGGTGTGTTTTTGCTTTGTTTTGTTTTGCTTTGCTTTGCTTTGTACTTAGCAGACAGACAGAAAGAGATTAGGAGAGGGAGAGATCACCCCCAATAGGTTATGGTCATACCACCATCCCTTCTCCTCCATCTCTATATCCAGTCAGGATTTCAACCATATATGTACATGTTCCAGGTGTGTTTTTCAAGCCACCATGGCTGAGATTCAAACCACAAGTCAGTCATGTAGGATCTGGCTCCCTGAACCATCAGGCCATGGCTGTCCTCTAAGAAAAATCTTGGAAAGATTATATGGGACTATCCAGGTGGGCCCGATGTAATCACAAGGGTCCTTATAAGAGGAAAAGGAAAGTAGAAGAGTCAGATAAGATGTGGCAGTGGAACCAGAAGTTGGAACGATATTGTTGGGCAGATGCTGACCATGAACCAAGGAGTACAGAAGCCTCTAGAAAGTGGAAAACAGGACTGGTATGTTGTATGGCAGTTAAAGTGCTAGGTTCCCAGGACCAGCAGTTGGTGTAATGGCTATGTCGCTGGACTCCCATGTGGTCAACCATGGTTCAAGTCCCAGACCCCATGGCTTAAATTCATGCCGGGCACATGTACGTGCGTGCCCAAGATCCCGAGAGGAGAATGGAGAAGAAGGGATTGTGGCGTGGCCATCCCCCCTGGGGTATCATTTCTTATTTTCTGTCTCTCTGTCTCTCTGTGACTTTCTGGCAAGTGCACACACCCTATAGCAAAAACCTCTCCCCCCAAAAAAGTTCTAGATTCCCACATGGTCAACCGTGTTCAGGTCCTAGACCCAGTGGCTTGATAAATCACAAGTGAATAGATAAATAATAAATACATGTTAAAAGAAAGAAGGGAAGGAAGAAACAAACAAACAAGGCAAGAAAGTAGATTCTCCCCAGAGCCTCCTGAAGGATTACAGTCCTGCCTTTTAGCCCACTGAGACTGATTTTGGACTTATGACCTCCAGAACTGTAAGCTCATAACTTCATTTTGTTTTAAGCACTAAGTTTTTGGTAATTTGTTACAGCACAGTAGGACACTAAGATAAATTACTATACAGACCAATATCATATATTCTCATAATGTGACTGCTTAGAATTCTAAAACTGTAATACTCTAAGCACCCATCACTAACATCCTGAGTCTCCAGTCCCATAGAGGCTGGTTAAATGTACTGTTGTGCATACATGCAAGAAAGTATTTCACAGACATTAAGAAGGTCAAGGTCACTATTTGCTTTTTGCTCATTTATATGCACATGCCCTTTTGTCAAGGGTACAGATTCTTTCATATTTGGAGGTGTACTTTCTGTACATAAATCCCATCACATTATACACGTTTAACCAGTCTTTTGCATTTAATACATTACATCACAGTCATCTCCCCAAGTAAATATTGCAGTAGCTCTCACTCATCTCTACAGGGTAGGATTAAACATCAGCTCTTACTTTCTATGTACTAATTTTTTTTCTTTTTCTTTTTTTTTTTTTTTTTTTTTTTTGGAGAGGTTTTTGCTATAGGGTGCGTGTGCTCGCCAGACAGACAGAGACAGAGAGACAGAAAGCGAGAAATCACCCCCTAGGGGGGATGGCCACGCCACAATCCCTTCTCCTCCATTCTCCTCTCAGGATCTTGGGCACGCACGCACACATGCCTGGTGTGAGTTTTAAACCACCGGGTCCGGGACGCGAACCGTGGTCGACTACGTGGGAGTCCAGCAACATAGCCATTACGCTAACTGCTGGTTCCCTGTACTAATTGAATTTTATAATATATCTTATCAAAAAGAAATACATGGGGACCAGCAGTTAGCGTAATGGCTATGTCGCTGAACTCCCACATAGTCGACTGCGGTTCGCATCCCGGACCCGGTGACTTAAACTCACGCTGGGCGCATGTGCGTGCGTGCCCAAGATCCCGAGAGGAGAATGGAGGAGAAGGGATTGTGGCGTGGCCATCCCCCCAGGGGGTGATTTCTCGCTTTCTGTCTCTCTGTCTCTCTCTGTCTGTCTGGCGAGTGCACGCACCCTATAGCAAAAACCTCTCCAAAAAAAAGAAAAAAGAAATACATGGATACATTTCCATTTGGGAGATTGGCACATTCTCAGAAAAATTTCATGTCAAATTTTCATTTTTACCATCACACAAAGAAAAAAGTCACACTAAATATTGGTAAAACATAATAAAACACTCAGATCATCTGGCTACTTTTCTTTTTAATAAAATATAACCAACCAATGGGAAAAAAAAATCTGAACCATGTAGGCATGAAGAAAATAGCTGGGTTTTAACTTTGGCCATTTATAGCACATGAAGTTTTCCTAAAACCTCTATTATTTCTACAATTTCCAATGTGACTTTTTGTTTTAATTGCCAGAGAGCATATGTGTTCCCCAGAGAGAGACAGACAGTGAGAGAGAGGGAGAAAGCACACCTCCATGGAGTGTGATCACACTGCAACCCCTTCACCTCCACATCTCTGCTGGGATGTGGTTCGTGCACGGACACGCACCTAGTGTGTTTTTCAAGCCACAGGGGCCAGAACTCAAACTGTGCAGTTGCCACATGGGTTCTAGCTCCTTTAACCACTAGGCACAAGTCCACACTGTGTGACTAACTTTCTACTCATCTCACTGAGAGATGCTGACAAACTAACACGTGAGAACAGCAATAAGATACATTGCCATGATTTCTCAGGGACCAAAATCTTAGATCATAATGGTGAGGATATGAATAATACAAACATTGCCTGTCTGAAAAAAATTGACTTTTAGCTATCTAAGCCTAAATCAGAGGGAATTCATTAAAAGAGATGAATAAAAAATAAACTATATTCTGTTGCTTAGTTTCACAAGTTAGAGTTGCAGATTTCATCTACACTCACTGTAGAACGGTTTCCAAGTGAGAGAGACACGCTAATTAATAAATCTGGTCCCAGGCTTTGAGAATCAAATTTTTCTTTCACAAAAGCAAAACAGGGGAGCTGGGTGGTGGCATTGTGGTAACGCGACTGGAGCCACAGGGGGAAGGTCCTAAGTTTGCCTTCCCATATGTGCCAGGTGCACGCACACATGCCCGTACCACAGGCAGACTGAGGGTGTGGGGGAGAGGATCACAGCTAAAAGACCTTGTTGAGGTGTCCCTCTTACGGAAGAAACAAAAAATAAACTCTTTAAAAACGGGGCCAGCAATGGTGGTGTGACAGTAATGCAACACTCTGTGATTCTGGACCCACATGTGAAGGTCCCAGGTTCACATCCTTGGGTCTCCCTAGGCATGTAGGTCTCATACTTCATACCTAGGATCCTGACTGGCTGAGGCTGGGGTGGCCTAAGACATGAGACACTGTTGGGGGTGGGCACGCTCTCTCTTATTCTCTCTCCCTCTGACAGTCTTTCTCAAAGAAATAAAAAAATAAATTAATTAATTAAAAAACCTTCTATTTTTTTTTTTAAGAAATCATTAAAATAACAGCAAAAAGTCTGTCAAAAGCAATCACTGATCATTTGCAGATCATCCACAAGGCACAGCTCCCAAAAAAGAACAGACCCATCAGGACAGCCCCTGAGCTCTGAAGAGACATGTATCTGGGTGCTTGTGACAGAAGGAATTTGAAAGCCCAAAAGAGTACCACTGAACCCTTAACTCCCCATCAAGACAATTCTAAACTCAGCCATTAATATAATGACCAGGCACAAAGGTGACCATCTGTAATGTACGGCTACCCAAAGTAGGGCCAGGGGAGTAATGGTAATGTTTCACTGGCTCTCCAGGAGGGAAGAAAGGCCCTGGCTTGCAGCATCAGCCCATTTCCACTGTATACATAAACCCACCCCATTGTCAATTTCATGCCACCAACTCAATGTCAACTAGCTTGCAAAAACCCTGAAAATTTTGCACTCAGCTATTGATAGCTCACTCCAGCTCACTATTGAGTAACCCTTCATCTTCACTGAAAAAAATAATCTTCATATTCCTGAGCCTCCAGTCATTCTTATCAGGGAAGCATTTTGTGCGTGTGTTCTCTCTATAGGAGATACTTTCTTCCAATAGGTTACGTATTAACTGCACTGTCGAGTACTGCAGCGGACATAAATATATGCACGTATGTTTTTTCTAGGCTGGCCACGTGCCCTAATGGTTAAGAAAGTCTAATCCCACATGGCTGACCACAGTTTAAACCCCAGCCCCGATAGCTTGGAAAACATGTGCATGCATGCTCAAAATCCTGACAGGATAGAGAAAGGGAGGAGAAGGGATTGCAGCATTGGGGGTGCTTTCTCTCTCTCTCTCTCTCTCTCTCTCTCTCTCTCTCTCTCTCTCTCTCTCTCTGGGAAATGCACACACCCTCTGCCAATCAAACAAATTAAATAGGGCCAGCCTGAGGCCTAGAGGGTAAGAGAGCCAGATCTCACAGTTCCAAAGCACCATTCTAGTCTCAGGCCAGGCAGTTGGAAAAACACACCAAGTGCGCATGTATGTGCCCAAAATCCTAAAAAGAGGAAGAAATGGAGAAGGAATTGTGGTTTCACCATGCTCCATGGAGAGTTTTTTCTGCCTCTTCTCCTCTCTCTGCCTCTCTCCGGTGAGTGCTCATACTCTCTGACAAATTTTCTTTAAATTAGATACATTGAGATAAAACTCTACACTGTATAATTCATTGACTTAAAGCCTAAAATTGAATTATTTTAGTGTACAGTCCATCACATCTTATTTGAGGTTTTTCTGCAATTTCAGTTACCCAGGATCAACCATAGTCCAAAAGAATGAAATGGAAAATTCCAAAAATAAACAATGCATAAATTTCAAACACTAGGACACAATGCCTACGTCATTCACCTCACTTCATCTCACAACATGTAGGTGTCTTGTCATCTCACCTCATCACAGAAGAGTGAGTACAGTACTGTAAAGACATTTCGAGAGCGAGACCCTACCTTCACATAACTTTCATCACAATATATTGTTATAATTATTTTATTATTAGTTATTGTCATTAATCTCTTGCTGAGCCTTAATAAATGAAACTTCATTGTAGATAAGCGCGTATAGGGGAAAAAAAACAGTATGTACAGCGTTTGGTACTATCTGCAGTTCAGGCATCCACAGGGGGTCTTGGAATGTATCCCCCATAGTACGGGGACCACTGTGTTCAGAGTTGCATAACCATCACCATGTAGATTTTGGAACATTCCTAAATTTTAGAACATCATCCCACAAAGAAATCCCTTATTTTGTAGAAGTGACTTCTCACTTCCCCTAACATCTCTAGCCCCTATTTTCTATCCCTATGGCCGTTCTATATATTTCACGTAAACGGAAGCCTAGAATATCGAACATGGACACATTTATTTTTAAATGTAAAAACCTTTGAAATGAACAGACAGACCATAATGAATTAGTGCTGTACCAGGAAGCACGAACAGAGGAAAGTACCCTCCCTGTGACCTCCTAGAACCAATTGATGAAACACCACAAGTAGGGGAGGAAGGAAAGACTGATACATCTATGCTTTCTGTCAGCAAGTTTTCTTCCTCAGATCTCTGAGGTCGGCACTTTAGCCAGGCACAGCCTGCCTAGGAGAAAGAGGTAAATGCCATTACAACACTCACATTCCATTAGTGTAAATTGTGACGCTCCAAATCAAAGCAGGCCAGCTTCCGGTGACCCTGTTTGGCTCTCTTCCTTCACAGATCTTGTGCAGAGAATGACAGCTTTGAAGATGTTCCAGATCCTCACATTGGGACAGAGGCTGCAGGAGAAGAGCGAGGCCGGCTGGACTGCAACAATAGCGCTATTTTTAATGGCATCTCTGAAGTGTTAGCAACTGATCTTACCATACCCCTGCCCTCAGAACAAAATCCCACTCCTTGTTAGAGAAACTTGTGGACAAAAGTCTTACTGCAATCTACACAGGAAAAGGCTTGGGGAAGAGGAAGATAAAGGCGGCAGTGGCCTTTTGAATCATAAAGAAACTACTGACTTTTGAATACAGTTGTTTTTTAACTACACCATGTATTTATTATTTCTAGAAGCAAAAGTTAACTTCATCTTGGGGGTGGGAAGATAGTTTCAATCTCAGAAAGGTCATCCAAAAACAGCACAAGACAGAACTATATTTATAACTATATTTATAATATGACCCAGGGTGTATGCTTCTTAAAATGAATTAAGAGTAAGTATGGGGTGGCTGCAGGGGTACAGCTGCAACACAATGGTCCACAGTGCTGAGACCATATGGGAAGGTCCTGGGTTCATATCCTGAGATCTCCCCTATGCATGCGGCACACCACGCACATCGCGATCCCAGCTGGCTGAGGCTCGGGAGCTGGATCACAACATCAAGACCCTGTTCGGCATGCATTTCACTTTCTCGCTCTCTTTGTCTCCCTCTCTAATAGAGAAAATGAAAAGAAATTTTACAAAATAATTAAAGGAAAGATTATAGGGATGAACACAAAATATTTAAATAGCTAGCTGTGAAATACAGAATGAAGGATTATTTCCGATTATTTTTTCAAAGTAATGTGTTACTTTTATAACATAATTTGATTAATTACCAAGTGGTGCTTCGGGGTTTTTTGTTTAGGTTTGTTTATTTATTTCTGGAGAGAGAGACAGGCACTCCCACCACGATCTGGATGCCACCATCCACCCAGCCTCAGCAAGCCCAGGGCCGTGGGCACGCATGCCTGGTATAGTCAGGGAGGTCTCTGGACATGTGGGCCAGCCTCTCAGCATGGCACATCTACTGGTGCACCACCATCTGGCTCCCAAGTGGCGTCGTAACAACTAGCAGAGCCATCCTTGCATATATTCCCGAATGCCAGTCCTGGGGCAGTGTGTACATGTATATGACTGTACAAGAATGTCCAGCCTTCTTTTTTTTTTTCCTAACTTTTTGCCACAGGGCGCATGTGCTCACCAGAAAGACAGAGAGAGGGAAAGTGGGAAGTCGCCCCCCAGCGGGATGGCCATGCTGCAATCCCTTCTCCATTCTCTTCTCAGAAGTTTGGACATTCACATACATGCACCCAGTGTGATTTTCAAGCTGCCAGGCTGGACATACGGGAGTCCAGTGCCTTAACTACCATGCCACCTACTGACTCCATAGCCTCAGTTTTAGTTCCACAAACTTTAGGACAAATCCACTCACTTTTGATCACATATCATAATATTAGCAAAGGTTTTCTTCAGTTAAATAAAGACTGGCATTTCAAGCAGATGAGAGGTAAGTGCCATCACCCCACCTATCCCTCCCACTTCAGTCATTTTCATTTTCTTTTAATTGCCAGAGAGCTCGTGTACTTGCCAGAGAGAGACAGAGAGCCAGGTGAAACAAAGAGGGAGAAAGTACCTCCCAGTGGGGCTTGGTCACGTCATAATCCCTTCTCCTTCATTTCCCCATCCAGTCAGAATTTTAGGCACATGCTCCTGGCATGTTTGTTTTTTTTAAAGCCGCTGGGGCCAGGATTCAAACTGTGGTCAGCCATGTGAGATACAGCTCCCTCAACCAATAGGCTACGGGCCAGCTCTTCAGTCATTTTTATGCCTGCCTGAACTGCTGAAAATTTACACTCAGGATAATTTCACTCAAGCAACAGAAGTGAGTGACAAAGTGCTCCCGGTCATAAGGAAGAGAGGAAGGTGAGGAACTGCAAACTGATTCGGAAACTTGCCAGGGATTTCTAAAGCATTCTGTTGCATTCCTATGCTTCTCTTGGAAAGGACCCAAGATGAAGTTCATTATACCCATTCTGAAAATGGTCAAAAAGACCCAGAGAGACCCAATATCTAGCAAAAGGCCACTGCCTAGAAACAAACTTTCTAACTCCCAGACCTTCATCCCCAGCTCCCACAGCCACCCACAACTTAATTATGTGGATCCCCACTCACCAGCCATTACTTCATTCTCTAACCACACAGGTTTCCTTAGTAGCCCTAATGACTCCACCCTATACCTTCCAGAATAAACCTGCGTTGCTCTTTAAGTGCTAATTACAACAAATACACAAAAGAAACAAGTCACACAGTAGGCTCCTAAAATACAGGCACCCTCAGGTTAGGTGGCTTTGTGCCACCTGGCACCATGGGACGAAAAAGGAGGTTGCTGGGGCAACCCCGACTGTTTAGAATGCTCTTAACTACGTAAATGGCTACATGAGAAAATAATTTTTTCTACGTAATGTTGGAAAAAATTAAAGCAAAGTCTCAAAAGAGTTTTTAACTGTTTTCTACATAATTACTGGTCTTTTCCCATCAAATTTTCATTTTAAATTGGTATTTATTTTTAAGGGATTATAAAAGGAATAAGCAAAATGACTAGAATCAAAGAAAAGATGTAGCACACAAAGATGTGTTATATCTATAAATCTAACCTTTAAAGTCACTGGTCAAATTTAGCTAAATGCCTACCTCCCATAAACCTTTCACTTTTTTGTTAACTAGATCACGAAAACAAGAATTCTTCTTTGGTATTATTATCCCCAAAGTCTTAGTATGAAGCCCATGAAAGGGCAAGGCTTCTATCAGTTCATCTGACAGCTAATTTGTATGCTGGGCAGTCACCTAATCACTGTCCACATCAAAGGAGTATGACAGCCTCCCCATGACTGGCAGAGAGTCAGAGACACTTTCAGGCAGACAGAGGTCATTACCAGCCCAAGCAGAGAAAAGATAAATCATGGTTTTGGAGCCAGAGAGCCCAGGTTCAAACCCGGCTTCACCGTATGTCAGCTGTGCCACCCTGGATGTGTTATCAACCTCTCCATGCTTCCATTTCTTAATGGAGTTGTGTTGAAGATTGCACAGAAACACACAAAGGGCTTAGAGGATCACTTGGCATATAGTAGGTCCTCAATAAAGATTAGCTTTACTTGAGGCCAACAGGTGGCATAGTAGTTAAAGCACTGGACATCCATGTGGCTGACTGCAGTTCAAGTCCCAGATCCAGTGACTTGAAACTCATGCCAAGTGCATGTGCGTGCATACCCAAAATCCTAGAAGGAGAATGAAGGAGAAAGGATTGCGGTGTGGCCATCTCCTCCCAGGGGGTGATTTTTCATGTTCCCTCTCCCTGTTTCTCTCTATCTCTCCAGCGAGCACATGCACCCTATGGCAAAAAAAAAAAAAAAAAAAAAAAAAATTAGCTTCACAAATATTATCACTACAATCGTTGTGGACTCTCAGTCAAAATAGTCCTTCGGGGCATATTTGACCATCTTGGAAAGAAACTGAACTGCAAATGGTTAATTTTCCCCATCTTTATAACAACCACAAAGAGCAATTGCCTAGATAATTGGGTCACTGAAGGGTGTCTTGACAGTGACTACCATTTTCTAGCTTGTCCTCTTCTTTCCATCCAACTAGCACTGCACCCTCAGCAAAGCATCTTCTTTCTCCAAGTCCCATAGTCACCTAGCAGGGTACCTTTCTCCACCCTCCACAGGTGGCCATGGTGATTTTTGACATGCACATCAGGTCATGACACACTCTAACCTGAGCTCTTCTGATGACCCTGCTCAGTACTGGATAGAGCCTCAGCACCATGCTGGACAGGACAGCCATCAATCACCTGCCCCAACCTCCTTCCAGCTTAGCTCATTCCTCGCAGTTCCTCCCACACAAACCCATTCCTGTGTTCTTGCCAAAATGAACTAACCAGCTGCAATTCCCCAAAGGCAAGAGGCTTTATAGGAACTCTAACTCCTCACCCAAGAACACACACACAGGCATACTCACTCACTGTCCCTCCATCTCCTTCTCTCTCTGCCTCTCCTCCAGCCCATGCAAACAGAAATAGAAGCTTCCGTCTCTAAGTCCTACTATTCAGCTTCCACAACTAGGTGCATGTGTCATGCCTTCTCTTAGCTGGGTGTCACCCACATACACACTGTACACGCTACACTCTTGGTTTACAAATCATTTGTCTGCATTCCCCCAGCCACCCTGGTGAGGACATGTAGAGACCTCAGTCATGGTATGTGGAATGAATGATCGACAGGTTACCAATGAGCAGCTTTTTCTCCTAGAAACAAAACAGCCTGGTGTCTGTATTTTGCCCATTTAGTTTCTATGTGTCCAAAAGTGCCCTTACAGTAGGGATATTTTCCTAAGATTTGACTCAGAACCCAGACACAAAGGAAACTTTAAAAACAGATGGTTTACGAAGAGGAAAACATATTACACGTGTCAAACAACCTTACTTCATCAAATATTTATTTAAAAGATGCCTTAGAAAATAAATACAGAATCTGTTCACAGTTAATCCAAAAGGAGCTACTTAGGGCCCAGGTAGCAGCACAGCAGTAACACAACCGGATCCATATGGGAAGGTCCTGGGTTTGTGTCCCATGACCTCCCCAAGCACTCTGGATGCCTGTGTGCATGCCCATGATCCAGGACAGCTGAGACTGTGGTGGACTGTGGCATGAAGACCCTCTTGGGAATGCCTGTCTCTCCGACACTGTTTCTCTTTCTCTTTCATAAAATAAATACATAAGCTTTTTTTTAAGCTACTTAGTCTTGCAATTCTCTTGACCAGGGTTCCTCATCTGACCCGCAGGGCACAGAAAATTATTGACTGAATTTTCTCGATTCCCCTAAGCATGGCACTATTCTTGATGCACGGGACAGAGGTTCATTCATTGCATACAACACTTTTCTCAGGGCATAGAGCTTCATTCTCTTGCAGAATCCAGAGTAAGTAAGACTAAGAAAGGGAGGCTTGATTTGTAAATTTTTATTCATCTCCCTTTATCATTTCATATGTTTATAATTTCTGTTCTTGGTTGAGGTGAGGCCCAGTACACACTTGCTTATGCTCAGCTAATTTGGAAGAGCCAAAGCCATGATCCTGCTGAAGCATGAACCTGACCACGTCATGCCTCAGCTGCATCAACAGTAAAGCAAGGTGAAGGGTGTCTGGCCCTTTATAAGAAGCAGGGGCTGGGGGAATTAATGAGAAAGTAGGCCCAAGTCCTTTGAACCAAAGGCTGTTAGAGCTGGAAGAACCTCAAGAGAGTTCTTCATTCTCATAAGCAAAAGGACATGGAAAACAACAGATACCACCAGACACCTAATGCAATGGATAGAATCCAAAAAACTGAAAGCACCAAATGCTAGTGAGGATGTGGAGCAATAGGAATATTCATTCAATGATGGTGGAATATAAAATGGTACCGCCACTTTGGAAGATAGTCTGGTATTTCTTATAAAACTAAACATGCTGGGACCAGCAGTTAGCGTAATGGCTATGTTGCTGAACTCCCATGTAGCCGACCGCGGTTTGAGTCCCAGACCCAGTGACTTAAACTCATGCCAGGCGCGTGTGCGTGCGTGTCCAAGATCCCAAGAGGAGAATGGAGGAGAAGGGATTGCGGTATGGCCATCCCCCCTGGGGGGTGATTTCACACTTTCTGTCTCTCAGTCTCTCTCTGTCTTTCTAGCGAGCGCACGCGCCCTATAGCAAAAAATAAGATAAAATAAAATAAAATAAAATAAAATAAAATAAAATAAAAATAAACATGCTTTTATCAGCAATTGTGCTCCTTGGTATTTACGCAAAGGAGTTGAAAACTATGTCCACATAGAAAACTGTACAAGAGTGTCTTTGTGGCTTTATTCATAATTACCACAATTTAGAAGCAACCAAGATGTTTTTCAGTAGATGAATGGATTAATGAATGGTGGTACATCCAAACAAAGGAATATTATTCAGCACTAAAAAGAAATGAGCTACTAAGCCATGAAAAAGCATGGACATTACTTAAATGCATATTTCTACGTGAAAGCAGCCAATCAAAAGATCTACATACTGTACAAGTCCAATTAGATGTCATTCTGTAAAATGCAAAACTAGGGAGATAGCAAAATGATCATTAGATGCAAGCAGTGTGGGGGGAGTGAGGGATAAATAGGCAGAACCCAGGGGATACTTAGGGCAGTGACAAAACTCTGTTTGATACTATGATTATATTTCTATGTATTACACATTTGTCCAAATCCATAGAATGTACATCACTACAAATGAATTTTAATGTAACTATAGACTTTGAGTGATAAGAATGTGTCAATGTAGATTCATCAATTATAACAAACGTGCCACTCTCATGGGGGATGGTGAAATTAGGGAAGGTTATGAATATGTGGGCAGCAGAAGGCACACAGGAAATCTCCAGACCTTCTACTCAATTTTGCTGTGAACCTAAACTGCCTTTAAAAAATTAAATGTTTAATTTTTTAAAGAAATATTTATTTAACTTTATTATTATTATTATTATCATTTAATTTGCTATAGGGCACATGTACTCCCTAAAGAGAGACAGAAAGAAAGAGAAGAGAAAAAGTGAAAGTGAGAAAGCAAGCCACCAAGTCTGGGATTCAAACTGCAATAAGCCATGTGGGAGCCCAGTCCCTTAACCATCACACCACCTGCAGGCCCTAAATCTTTAATTTTTTTTAAAGCTATGGAAATCAAGACTCAAGGAACTGAAATGACTTTCAGAGTCCTAACCTGGACAGCAAATCTCATAACTTCTAGTTCGGGATTCTTTGTACTACCCTAAATTCCTGAATTTAAAACCAAACCCAGGGCCAGCCTCATGGCCTAGAGGGTTAAGAGAGCCAGATCCCACATGGCAGACCATGGCTTAAATCAGCCCTAGCAGCTTAAAAAATATTCCAGGCATGCGTACCTGTGTGCTCAAAATCTTAACAGAATGGAGAAATGAAGAAGGGATTGTGGTATGACCATGCCCCATTGGACAGTGCTTCCTCTCTCTCTCTCTTTCTCTCTCTCTCTCTCTTTCTCTCTAGCAGCACATGTGCCTCTGGCAATTTAAAAACAAAAACAAAAACAAACTCATTCATTAAGCCCTAAATAACCAGAACAACTCTTCTGATTATAGAGTAAACAACAAGAATGGAACTGTAAAGTATGAATAATTGGCCCTAGAACCTAAATTTCTGTTGTTGAGTTCTGATTAAACTGTACTAGGTGATGCTAACTTTTGGGCATGATAAATGGCAGGCAGCCTGTCTTACTTATCCCTATGTCTTCAATATACCCTCAGTTTCACCTCAGATGTTTAGTAGATACAGGGAAGGAGGGAGGGAGAAGTTTATTAGATTCTGCTATGAAAATAAACATGGCCAGCAACAAGCAAAAGGACAATTCAAAGACACTACAGTGACTTGTTTCAGCAGTTTCCAAAACTTGATGTGTCAACATCAAGGTTGTCACCAATGGGAAACACAGGAGAACTATTTTTTTTTAAGACAGTGTCTCACATATCGTAATCCTCCTGCCATCACTTCCCTAATGGGACTACAGCACAAGTCACCACCGCATCTGCCTGTTTTTGTTTTTGTTTTCTTTTAGACAGGATGTCACTATGTTGCCCAGACTGGCCTTGAGCTCCTGATCTTCTGCCTCAGCCTTCCCAAGACACTGGGATTACAGGCACACACCACCACACCCAGCCCTCAGACCCAGAACTGAACTTGGGTCTCCCATGAGGTCCCTGCCTGCAGATCATAGAGTCCTGGAAACACCTACCACCGTGACTAGACCAGGAAAAACTATTTTCTAACACTGGTGAGGCAATATACCCTCGACTCCTAGTGGTCTCTGAAGGGTACGGTTTAACTTACAGTAAATTCAAAGCTGTAAAACAGGCAATTTTTTTTAGAGAGAGATTTTTGTTATAGGGTACGTGTGCTCATCAGAGAAATAGAAAGCAAGAAATAATTCCCCACGGGGGATGGTTATGCTGCAATCCTTTCTCCTCCATTCTCCTCTCGGGATTTTGGGCATGCACACACACACGCCCAGCATGAGTTTTAAGCCACTGGGTCCAGGACTCAAACCATGGTTGACTACATGGGAGGCTAGCAACATAGCCATTATGCCATCTGCTGCTCCCAGAACAGGCAATTTATTAACAAAAGCTGATGATCATCATTGTCATTATTTGTGCTTTAATGACCTAAGAAGTTGCATGTGTTGGTGTCAGTGTTTACCATATCCCTGAAGTAAATACTTTGATCTTGCTTTACAGATGAGGAAAGCAAGACCTATAATATGGTTCAGTAACCCGTTCAAGGTCACAGAGCAAACAAATAGCTCCTAGTCTTTGCCTTGTAATACACTCCCCAGTCATTCATTCTCTTAAGTGTCCAACTGAGCAATCTCTGTCTACGAGGAACTGAGAAGATTTATCAAGCACAAACCTTGCCAACAAGAGATTTCTTTAGTGAAGGCTATAGACACACCTAACTACCACCCACGAGGCAAAATGAAATGAGCCCCAACTATAAAATCACAAAGCAGCACTGCTCTACAGTAGTAACTACTTCTGTGAATGAAGGCTCTGGCAGGGCCCTAAAGAAGCTAGTTTGTCCAAGGCCAAGCACAATGGGATGTGCATTTTCTTCTGAAGGGAGCCCGTCAGCTATTGGGTTGTAGGAAAAGTCATGACACATTTTTGCATAGACAAACACGTCATGACTTCCTGACAACCTAACAGAATGGCTGGACTCCAAAGATACCAAACAACAGGGCATAAAGAGCTCTGTATCACCAATGTTCTGGAAACAGAAACATACCTTACAACAGACTAAACCAGCTGCCAAGAACAAGACCCATACAAAGCATGGCACTCCGAGAACGTCCACTTTCTCTAACATACTCTCAAACTTCATGTCCTTGATTGCTGATGTCAGAACTAAAATAAGATAGGAACTGTTGCTCCAAACCTTCCCTTAGGTGCTGACTTGACAAACTGGCAGAACTGGGGTCAAACAAGGCTGTGTTTAAAGATCCTGGCTGAGGTGACTCGTGAACCCATTCATTTCATCTTAAAAACATCTGAACCCGCCCCCCATAACTGTTTTCAAAATTCCCACTTAAATGCCTTAGGTTTTCAGGATAAACCCACCACTCAGAACTCTCTTCCTTTAAATAAGCATCAAAATTTTCTGAATAGCACATTAATTTCTAACCCAGGAATTATGAACAGGTAGAAAACAGACCTACAACCCAATTAGTAACTACAAGTCTTTTATGGGCAATTTTAGGGGATGCATTTTGCTCTTTATTAAGGGTGGCAATCCAGAATGCCAGAAATATCGAATTATACAAATGAATCACCTATGAGTAATAAAGCATAATTTAGTGTGCTACACCTGTTGAAGTTATAAAGTAAGGAGTTTTCCAGAAAAAGCTCTGAAGGTCCAGCAGTCGCTCTATTAGATCTAGTGCCCCATATCGTAGCCCCCACTCTCCTGTCTCTATCAGCATTTCATGCAATCACCGTAAAACTATTATAGGAGGAATATGGTAGAAGGAAACACAATCAAAGCAAGAAAAGGATTCTCTGTCTACAAATTAATCACATAATCATTAAACCTATTTTATGAAACTAACACCTCATAGATTCCTGACATGATCAATTCCTGAACATAATCTCCATTACCTTTTATGTAATAGAAAATAGGTTTTGTGTTCATTTAAATGTTTTCATTATGAGAAATTGTAAATCCAACATAAATATTCCAGAGCGAAAAAGAAATGTATTAACTCATATCACACACACACACACACACACACACACAAAGTCTAGAATAAGACTAGCTTCAGGTATGGCTTGGTTTAAAGACTCTTCAGCCTATGTACTCTTCTGTCCTGATCACAGAATAACTACAACAAGTCCTGGTGTCACATCCACAATACAGCCAGGAAAAAAGGAACGTCATATGGGTCCACATATCTTTTTTATTTGGAAAGCAAAAAGTTCCCCTGAACCCAGCTCCCATCTCCACCACAGCCTCATAAACCTCCGCTCACATATCATCTGCCAGAAGTTTAACATCACCACCCAAACTGCAGAAGTTGGAGAGGAGAAAAGGTGACTTCGCATAAGGGACTCCATAGCATACAAGTCGAGGGAATAAACACTAGATACTAGATATTGCAGGGATCTAGAGAAAGTGGTGAGAATACAGAATACATATATCCTTAATTTGATTATTATACACTGTATACAGCTTTAAAAAAAAAAAAAACATGTGGGAGGCCACCAAGTGGTATGATTAAGGTGCTGGCTTCCTACATGACTGAACATGGTTCACGTCCCAGACCTGGTGGCTTGCTTTCTCACTTCCCTCTCTCTTTCTCTCTCATGAGTACATGTGCCCTATAGCAACATTTTTTAAATAATAAATAAAATTAAATAAATAAATAATTTTAAAATATACTGTGCCCCACTAAAGATGTACAATTATGTAAACCAGAAATTATAATTTAAAAAATAATCCTTAGACTAAATAAAAAGGGAAGAGAAAAAGAAAAGGTAGCTTATCGAGCCTCAAAAGCAGATGGAAAATGAGAGTCGACATCTCCACCTATTAAAATAAGTTTATAGAAATACCAAAAAGTGAGGATTAGCAGTTGGCATAATGGCTATGTCGCTGGACTCCCATGTAGTTGACTGCTGTTTGAGTCCCGGACCCGGTGGCTTAAACTCACACCTGGTGCATGTGCATGCATGCCCAAGATCCCGAGAGGAGAATAGAAGAGAAGGGATTGTGGTGTGGCCATCCCTTCTGGAGGGTGATTTCTCGCTTTCTGTCTCTCTGTCTCTCTCTGTCTTTCTGGTGAGCACATGCGCCCTATAGCAAAAACCTCTCGGGGGGAAAAAAAGAAAAGAGAGAGAGAGATTAACAAGTGGAGGTCAATTTTTTATAAACCACATGCTCCATAATCAACATTCCATGTATATACCCTGTGCTATTTTCATTAGAAAATGGATCATTGTCAAAAACAGAACACCAGGTGACCAACCAATGCAATTCCTAACTCTATGCATCATGGGATGACACAAAGAAGTGTCCAAACAATACCCAGCTCAAGGAGTTTAAGCTTTGGCTGTCAACAAAAGGATTTACACAGGAACAGGTTTGAATGAGAGAACTGACTAAAAGACTGTCAAAATAAGCCCTGGAACCTGGAGGCAAGATGTTAACACAACTGAAGGCCAGATCAAATCTCTGATTACGGTGACATCCCTGTCCACTCAGCACCCAGACACCTGATTCCTGGCTGAACTGCCAGCCCTTCCACCAAGAACCAGATGCGTTGTCATCTCCAGTCCTTGAGGAAACTTCCAGATGCACTCCCACCAAACTCAAAACCCCTGGCAGGAGCTTCTAATCGATTTGCTTCAGTTTTGTGCTTCAGTCCTGGCACAAGCACTCTGGCAAAAGAATTTTCTTCCAGTCTCTCAGGGTCCTACTTCCCCTCCCACCGAGAAAGAAATGGTGTCTCCAAATACATAAAAGAGGTTTAAAAGATAGAAGCCAGAAAATAAATAGATGTCACCATGGTGGGTATACAGAATACACATAAAAAGTCAGCAATCAATCAACCAATGACAAGTGAGAAAATTTTAAAATCTCTATTCCTTGTGAAATTTTCTTTATACAAATTTCTAGATTCTTTCAGTCCTATATATGAATATATTAGTCCTTAAAATATTACTAAAGATTCTTAATCCTCAAAGTAGTCTCCAAGTTACATATGACTTAGAGATTGGAGAATAAATCATTTTAGTTTTCCCATCATCCAAATCCCTCAGCTATAACTGTTTCTCTACTAGAAGCATTCATAGATCTGTTTTTTTGTTTTGTTTTGCTTTTTTAAGTATTCCCAGGGAAGCAATAGATGTTTGGCAGCAATGGAACAAATGAACTTCAATTTTCATCAAAGTATTAATCTTATTCAAAGATATTATAATACTAAACAATATATCTCTTCCTCTCAGGGCACACACACACATACACACATTGTAGAACTATGCCGTCCAATACATATCCACTAGCCATATGTAGTCACTGAATACATAAAGTCTGGCTGGTCTAAATAGAAATGTGCAGTAAGTATTAAGCACACTGGATTTGCAAAGATGTAACATGAAAAATAAAAATATCTCTCAATATTTCTTATATTTATTTCCAAGTGTTGGTATAATAATTTGGATATACTTGGGTAAATAAAACTTATCAGTTAAATTAATTTTACTACTTTCATTTTTTTTTTTTTTCTAATTTGCTTTAAGGGCATGTGTGCTCTCCATAAAAAGAGAAAGAGAGAGAAGGGAAATGAGAACGCATCCCCCAGGGGATGGCCACACTATAATCCTTTCTCCTCCCTTCTCCTCTTGGTATTTAGGATGGAAACACACACACCCAACATATTTTTCAAGCTCGCAGGTCCAGGATTTGAATAACACAGTCGGCCATGTGGGAGACAGCTGCCTTAACCACCACACCACCAGCTGGCCTACATTTTGCTTTGATTTATGTAGCATCTAGACAATTTTTAACCAGAAATATAATTTTGTTCTCTTGGACAGCACTGGTCCAGAGACCTGCAATGTAGCTAGCTCACTGCCCCAAGTGATTAGTACTGTGACATTCCCTGCAGCCTCCCCTTCCCAAGTGGCCTTCTGCCACTCCAGGGGACTTGGGGACCTAGAAACCTTCAGGGATGCCTTGTATGGGCTGGAGCTTCCAAAGTAAAGGGCAGAGAGGCCAAAGAGTAGAAGAAATGTTCACAGTTCATCTTTTCCTAGTACATATAAATGAGTTCAGAAGGAAAGACATAGAAAAAAACAATAACTTGCACTTTTATGACCAAATACTATGGCTTCCGAAGGTAACAAAGTTACTTAAGGCAGACAAATGTCCAAGGAAGTTAGGCCCCCTCAAAACTGTGGTTTCTCCAAAGCACTGTATAGCTCAAAAGGAAATTCACTCTGCCCCGTTTGCTTTTACATACACTGGCTATCCACTGATTTATCAACCATTAGCTGCAGTAGCAATTTAGAAAGTCACTAAACAAGTGGAAGGAATGGATTTAATTCATCACAGGAAAAATCATGAATTCTTCAGACCCTTGAACAAACTATCAGAACACCCAGCCCATCTCTCTGACTTCACTTCAGCATAATTAAAACTATAACCCTGTCTCTCTTTACACTGCTATTCTCAAGGCTAACTAATTAGACCTTGTTCAATCAAAATCATGGCTCTGCCCACCAGTGCAAAGACTAATACTAGCAAAATGCAAATACCAATGAAATCCAAACACACAACTAAAATAAAGTTAGAGCCCTGAGTAATGACTCTGAGGAACAATTTACTCATTAATTTATTCAATACTTCCTGCTCAAAGTAGCCAGTGCCCCAAGTGCTGGCAAAATAAAAAGAATAGAACAGGGAACTCCCAGTGTGGTTGGTAGGAATGCAGGGGGCAACACTCTCACAACCAAGAGAAGACATGAGGGTGGTATCTGTACAAAGGGCAGCAAGGACACCCAGCAGGGAACAACCAACTCCCTCCTCCTATTCCCTCTGCTGCTGGCTCCCTACACAGAAAGGACCCCTTGAGCCAGTTTCTTTCATGCCAGGAGCTGAGCAGGCAGACCCCGAACTCCCAAAATGGGCAGCAGCCAAGTTGCTAAGTCTATCTAGTTTAGAAGCCAAATGTAAAGAAGCCTATTGAAAATCTCATTGTCCAATATGGTTTTATCAGCAATAAAGCTCAATGAAGTTAACATTTTGCTCTCCATCTGTTTGACTCTTCTCTATCTTTCTCTCAACTGGTTCTGAACTTGGGAAGAGAAAATGAATTTTATTCATTGGATCTCCAAAAAGCCCCTAATGTAAACACACATACCCATTAGTGGCACACACCATGCAAATACAGAGCACACACATGCACACATACATATGTGCACACACAGGCATGTGCTCTCATGTGCTTACACCCTTTATCTACAACCCTAGGGTGTCCGTAAGTTTCTCAATAGACAGCACTGTGCTCCAGGGCTGCCTCATGCCTCCTACCTGCTCATGCACATCTCTTGGCAAGCTGGCCTCTGAGTTGACCACTCTGTCCTACCGTTCTCCGTAAGGTCACAAGCGACCCGATGAACCACAGTTAAAAGGAAGAGTCTTCTCACCTTGACCCTGGAGAGCATGTAACATCACTGATCATACCTTTCTAAAATGTTATGGTTTTTTTGGGGGGGGGCTTTTTTTTTTTTTTTTTTGGAGAGGTTTTTGCTATAGGGCGTGTGCGCTCGCCAGACAGAGACATAGAGACAGAAAGCAAGAAATCACCCCCCGGGGGGATGGTCACGCCGCAATCCCTTCTCCTCCATTCTCCTCTTGGGATCTTGAGCACTCACGCACATGCGCCTGGCGTGAGTTTTAAACCACCGGGTCCGGGACGCGAACCGCGGTCGACTACATGGGAGTCCAGCGACATAGCCATTACGCTAACTGCTGGTCCCCAGCTTTCTGTACCCTTGAACAATTCTTGCTCCTGGCCAGACTAAAACAGAGCCCTACTTCTTGCAAAGACATCTGTGCATGAATCCTTCCTATGGTTTGAATGTGCCCCCACCCCAAAGTTCATATGTTGAAAAACGTAATCACCAATGCAACCATGCTAGAAGTTGGGAACTTCAAGGGGTGATTAGGTCATGATCCTTCAAACTGTTACTGCAGGAGGAAGTTCATCATCATGAAAGTAGTTTGTTATAAAAGCGAATTTGGCCCTCTCTTGCTCCCCCTCGCTCTCTCTTGATCTCTGCCTTCTGCCATGGAATGATGCAGAGGAAGGCCCTCAGATGGCAGACTCTCAGTCTTGGACTTCCCAGTCTCCAGTCTCATGAGCCAAATAAGTTTCTGCCTTTATAAGTTACTCAGTCTCAGGAACTCTGTTATACCAGCACAAAATGGACTAAGTTACCTTATATGGCAAAAAATGAAGGTGGGAGTGTCTTTACAGATGTGATTAATTTAACCACCTAAATAGGCTGGATTATCTGGTGTCCCTAAATGCCATCAAAAGTATAAGAGACAAGCAGAGAGATTTGGCACATAGTGAGATGGTGATATGAAGATGAAGCAGAGAGAGATTTGAAGATGCTGGTCTTGAAGACTGGAGTGATACAGCCACAGCCAAGGAAAGCCAGTGGCCACCTGAAACTGGAAGAGGCAAAGAACAGGTTCCTCCCTGGAGCCTCTGAGTGAGTACAGCCCCAGTCACACTGATTTTGGACATCTGACCTGTGAGAGAACACATTTCTGTTAGGTGAAGCCATGAGTTTGTGATAATTTGTTATAATAGTCACAGAAAACTATTATGCTCCCTCCATTTCTCCTTACTTCCAAGACTTCCCACTTCCTTGTCATCTTCCTATCCTAAAAAGAGTCATTTCCAAATTCTATCCTCTGACCTCTATCCTTCTGTCTTAAACTACACGAGCTGCCATAACAAAATACCACAGATTCAATGTAATATAAACAAGATTATGATGATGATAAAAATTTTTAAATGCAAAAATAATAAATACCACAGATTAGGTGGCTTAAATAATGGGAATTTATGTTTCACAGCTCTGAAAACTGAAAGTCCAACACAGAAATGGCTTATTACCTGTTGATGATAGACATGTATAGTATTCTAAACTGGACTGGTCTGAGAAGTATTTCATGTTGGGTAAATTCTTTTTACAAGCAAAATGATATATAGTGATTGAATGTTTAAAAAAATAATGAGAATAAAAGTAATAATAATCTGGAAAAAAATGATGGAAAGCTATTTGATGACGATGTGGATAGTAATGTCTTTGTCTTGACTGATATGCATGGTATTCGTTTTGGAAAAAGAAATGTAATACACTGTAAAGATATATGTGATTCAATGTAATATAAACAAGATTATGATAATAAATAAAATTTTAAAAAGACCTGAAAGTCCAAGATCAAGGCATGGGTGTAGTGGTTGTCTGCTAAGGGTTCTCTCCCCAGGTTACAGATAGCTGCCTTCTCAGTGAATTCTCACATGGCCCCTCAGGGCATACAATAGAAGAGAGAGGGAGAGAGAGAGAGAATGCTCTGTATCTCTTCTTAAAGAACATAATCCCATCATGAGGGTTCTACCCTCATGACTTCATCTACCCATAATTGCCTCCCCAAAACCCTACATCCAAATATTAACAGTCACATTGGAGGTAAGGGCTTTAACATGTGAATTTTGGGGGCATACCTTTGAGTCCATAGCACTTCCTCCCTACACTGTCTTAGCCATCCTGCTACCTCAATCACTGTCCTATTGTAAACTCTCCCAGAACCCATCTTTCTCCCTGCACCAATGCCTCTCTCCAATCGACTACCAGTTGCTTCCTTCTCAAAGCACTTCCAGACCTAACTTGGCATCAAGAAACTGAAGTCATCTCCTGTCCCCCTTTTGCCACACCCTCAGTACAATCACCAGAACCAGTGTTTTGTCCAATTCTTGATTTCTGTTAGAGATTCTGCCAACTCCTATTCTTTGGGTTCTGAAATTCTTTTACCCTCTCTCTAAACTCAGAAATCTAGTGTATCATCAGACACTGGTGTGGGCTATGCCTGAAAAACAAGACATAAAAATATTAAATTAAAACTTGTTTTAAAATTCTAACAATTTAGGTAATCAAAAATTGAACCAGAGCCTACAATGTGATGGAACTTCTAAAAATGAATGCATTAAAGTGAAATAGCATGACTCTCACACCTCCAGAGGTCCACTACATTCTCTGTTGGTAACATAACTTGGAGGATGCCTATGGGCAGTGCTTGAAACAGGACACTGATAGGTCTAGATGAGGTTGGTCAAGATAATGAGTTCCCAAAACAATCCTACAGAAGTAATAGCTGAAAAATCTGGGGATGCTTAGCCTTCCGAAGAGGTGACAAGACAACTTGATAAATTCACACAGAAGATCTGCCTTGTGGAAAATGGAGATTCGCCCTAGGCCGGACTCCACAGTCATGTAGAGAGGATGTGAATGCAGATTCTATTTATTAGCTAAGTGACCTCAGGAAAGTTGTCTAACTTCTCTGAGTTTTAAAATCCCTATCTACAAAGCGAAAATGATAATGCTACCTCAGAACACTGCTGGGAGAATTAAGTATATCATACTTCTAAAGCACTTAGCACTTTATATACATTATTATACATTTGTATATTTTACAGACTTATATTTATTTACATGATTCTTAGCACTATTAGTGAAGAAAATAGTAACTAAGAATCATTGGCTATAAAAAGGCAAATTTCAGCTAACCATTAAAATATACATTTGCTTGTAGAACTAAAATTAGATGGTGGTTTCAAGAAAAACAGTTGACTGTGTAGTCTAAATTATCTGATGATGTAGATACTGTATAACAGTTTAAAGGGGAAAGAAGCATTGGAGAGAATACATGATAAATAAAAGTAATATATAAATATAATATGAAAATATTCATAGGAAGTATATGAAAAATATTAAATACACTGATTGCCTTAGAGGTAAATGGAGTAAACAGATACCATTCCAAATTAGATGCTGTGGGAAAGAGACAGGAAAAGAATAAAAGATTCATTAATTCATAATAAAGAATCAATAGACAATAGTCAAAAAAAAAAATGGAGAAGGAGGACCAAAAAATGGAGGAAGTGTAGATGTTTCAATACAGTAGTAACCATTCATTTGAAAAAAAATTTTTTTTTTGGAGAGGTTTTTGCTATAGGGAGCATGCTCTCGCCAGAAAGACAGAGAGAGACAGAGAGACAGAAAGAGAGAAATCACCCCCAGGGGGGATGGCCACGCCACAATCCCTTCTCCTCCATTCTCTCGGGATCTTGGGCACACACACACACACACACGCGCGCCTGGCGTTACTTTTAAGCCACCCAGTCCAGGACGCGAACCGCGGTCGACTACATGGGAGTCCAGCGACATAGCCATTACACTAACTGCTGGTCCCGCCATTCATCTGAATTTTATCTTAGCCTTTTGATTAGTTGTTTCACTTGAGATTATTTCGTAAGGTTTTTAAGCATTAGATAAACTGTAGAATCCTAAAAAGATCAATACCAATATATTCTCCACCTGTGTTTGACAAATTCACACTGTACTACGTTTGCTGAAAAATTTTCTTTCCAACAAACATTACAATGATGGTTGAAGCTTTCTACATATTCTTCATTGATCCAACGTCTTTGTTCACTCCAAGATATTCACTATGAATTTTTTAAATCATTCCTATAATTATTATTTTACCCTAATTTTACATCCACAAACAACTTATTGTGTTATTTAAAATTATATAGTTGAGGGCCAGCCCTGTTGTCTAGTGGTTAACGATCCCATATGGCCAACCATGGTTTGAATCTCGGCTGTGGCTGCTTGAAAAACACACTGAGTGGGAACAGCAGTTAGTGTAATGGCTATGTTGCTGGACTCCCATGTAGTTGACTGCGGTTCGAATCCCGGACCCGGTGGCTTAAAGCTCACACCAGGCGCGCGTGCATGCATGCCCAAGATCCTGAGAGAATGGAGGAGAGGGGATTGCGGCATGGCCATCCCCCCGGGGGGTGATTTCTCTCTTTCTGTCTCTCTGTCTCTCTCTATCTCCCCCCCCAAAAAAAGAAAAACACACTGAGAGGGGGTCAGCAGGTGGTGTGGTAGTTAAGGCACTGGAATTCCCACATGGGCTACTGGTTCAAGTCCCAGACCTGTCAGCTTGCTTCCTAACTATCCCTCACTCACTCTCTCTTTCTCTGGCAAAAATTCATGTGAAATAAATAAATAAAATAATTATTTAATAAATAAATTAGTGAAAATTTAAAAAAGAAAAAAGAAAAGAAAAACACACTGGACACATGTGCGTGTGAGCCAAAATCCCAACAGGGAATAGAGAAATGGAGGGGAAGGGAAAAAAAGCATGATTATACCCTATTGGGGGATGTTTTCTCCCACTCTCTCTGTCTCTCTGGTGAGCTTACCCCTATATAATTGACAGGGTCTTGCAAGTTCTTTTATTCCTCAGCATTGTTTTTCAGATTCTTGCATGCTAATGGATCTAGCTCAGTAGTAGTAGTCCTCAGCAGGGCAGAACTACATCCTTAGAGTCTGTGGGCAATGAATAGAGTTGTCTTTGGTTGGTACAACTTTGAACTGGGGAGATCATGGTGTTTAGTAGATGGGAGAACCAGGGATCTTACTCTCCTGAAATGCTCAAGACAGCTGTGTACAATAAAGAATTTTCTCCTGTCTCACAGGACTTTCAGATAATCCAAAAGATGCTCATTTAGATGCTCATAATTTAGAAAATTATCTGAGTTTAAATTGAACTCTGTTTTACCCATATAGGAGAGTTTGTTTTGTTTTGTATCGCTCTAACCATACCTAATATTTCCATAAGTGTATCTACAGTGTAAATCAAGAGACAAATATGTTTGGATGTATTCAGATCTTTACAGAGTTATAAACCAATTCAAAAACTTTGGTCACTAAAGAAACATGTGTCAGTCTGTCTTTGTAGCTATTACATTCATAATGATTCTACATATATGTACCAATATATCTATTTAGTTCCTATTTCAAAATGTCATACAAAGAAAATGTCAACAACAGAGTCTGTCTCTTTTCTTTCCTCTCTTAGGTCCAGCATTACTCTTTATATGCAGGTTTGAATAACTACTTACTTGTCCCTATTCATATCATACTAAGGCTCTTATATATTGGGTTGTCAGAGAAGTCATGATGCACTTTTGCATAGAAAAACATAGAAAAATATATCATGGCTTGTCCTACAACCCAATATTTAAGTATATACTTTTTTTTTTTTTTTTCAAAATTGCCCTCTTTTTACTTCTCTGTCATATTATATTTAGGATATAATACTATTTTTGTAAATGGTGCGTATTGATAGAAATTCATTTTAAGATAGTAAAATAGGTATGATAAAAGACTGGTTATAAAAAAAAGACACTGAGTCTGATCAATCTGACAACTGCTACTATAAATGGATCTACCTTATAAAGACACTGCATTGGGGCCAGCAGTTAGCGTAATGGCTATGTCGCTGGACTCCAATGTAGTTGACCACAGTTCGCGTCCCAGACCGGTGGCTTAAAAACTCACGCCAGGTGCGTGTGTGTGTGTGCCCAAGATCCTGAGAGGAGAATGGAGGAGCATGGATTGCAGCATGGCCATCCCCCCAGGGGGTGATTTCTCACTTTCTGTCTCTCTGTCTCTCTCTGTCTGTCTGGCAAGCGCATGCGCCCTATAGCAAAAACCTCTAAAATAAATAAATAAAAGACACTGCATTATGTCTCTCAAACTTCCTGATAATGGACATCTGTCTCCCTCCGGGTTTCTTGCTGCTACAAACAGAAGTGCAAAACAATCTCATGTATCTCTTTAAAAACACAGAAATTAAGTGCTTTGTAAATTTCTTCCCAGTCAGTGGCTCATCTTTTATTGTTTCATATGTAGTTTTCTTATGCACAAACTTTTTAGTCTGCTTGTAATTAAATTTATTAATTTAATTAAATAAATTTATAAATTTATTGAGTTTTAAGTCCTTGCTTTTCAAGTTCAGTTTCTTAGTTCACAGGGAAGTTATATTTGTTTATGTGGGAGGTAGAAGTTTATTTTCATATTAGGCAGCCAATGGTCTCACTGTCATTATTTCTTTCCCTGTGTGTGATGCTGTATTCAATTTCCATATAACATGTGATACTATTTCTGGACTCCCTATTCAACTTCCTTGGTCTATTGCCCCTAAAAAATATCACAATCTTGGGGCCGGCAGGTTGCATGGTTGTTATGGGTGCTGGATTCACACATAGCGGACCATGGTTTGAGTCCCGGGCCTGGTGGCTTGTTTTCTCGCTTTCCCTTTCTCTATCTCTCTCTCTCTCTCTGGTCAAATTGAAAAATAATAATAATAAATGGAATTAAATACATAAACAATTTTTTTAAATATCACAATCTCAACTGCACTAGTACTAGAAGTTTCGACGAGTATATGCACCTTTTTCTAAAAATTTTTTAATATACTTAGCCCTTTATTCTTCCACATATATCTTTACCAACTTTATTGAAAAAAAAATTATTGGAATTATAGAGCCAGGTTTGGTGACACAACAGTAAAGTGCTACTCATGCAAAGCTGGATCCATATGGAAGATTGTGGGTCCGTTCCCCAGCATGTGCTGGGCACACAGCCTGATCTTAACCTGCTGGGATGGCTGAGGGAGCAGACTGTAGTGTGAGACTCTGTGGAGAGTGTTTGCCTTTCTCTCCCTGTCTCTCTATCTCTCCCTCTCTCTTTGTCTCCCATTCTTATTAGAGAAAGCTTTTTTAAAAATAAAACTATTGGAAGGAACCAGCAGTTAGCGTAATGGCTATGTCGCTGGACTCCCACGTAGTCGACCGCGGTTCGTGTCCCAGACCTGGTGGCTTAAAACTCACGCCGGGCACGTGTGCGTGCGTGCCCAAGATCCCAAGAGGAGAATGGAGGAGAAGGGATTGCAGCGTGGCCATCCCCCCGGGGGGGTGATTTCTCGCTTCCTGTCTGTCTCTCTCTGTCTCTCTGGCGAGCACACACACCCTATAGCAAAAAAAAACTCTCCAAAAATAAATAAATAAATAAAACTATTCGAGGGGCCAGCATGTTGCATAGTGGTTAGGGTGCTGGACTCACACATGGCCGATTGAAGTTGGAGTCCTGGACCAGCAGCTTGAAAATCATGCCAGGCATGTGTACGTGTGTGCCCGAAATCCCAAGGGGAAAATGGAGGGGAAGGAATTGTGGCATGGCCATCCCCCCTTGGGGGTGATTTCTCACTTTCCCTCTCTGTCTCTCTCTGGCAAGCACATGCACCCTATGCCAAAAACTATTGAAACTGTTAGTGAAATTGCATGCATTCAGGCTAATCTAAGCAGAAATGACATCTTTATCATATTGTCTTCTCAATCATGAATGTAGGATGTTTATTTAGACTTATTTTATACATTTTAATAGGATTTTATAATTTTCTACAGGAAGAAATTGAACAATTATTAGATTTGCTCCTTTTTGCTTTGTTAACATAAGAAATGGTATTGTGAAAAATTTTCAATTCTACTATTATATAGCTGTTATATTAGAACACATTTTATTTTTTAGTCAAAAAGTTCATGGAAACATAAAATTGAAGTGCAAATGTATTTTGGTGCAAAAACAATTTTGAAATCCATGCATAGTTTTTACATAATGGGCATTTTCCATAAACTACTTGAACACCTCTTCAACACTGAACCTTTATCCATCCATAGCAACCTTGTTGAAATTTCTTACTATTTTTACTAGTATCTGAAGAATCCCTTAGAATTTCAATAAGCAGCAGACCATAATATACTTAAGTAATGACAGTTACTTTTTTCCCTCTCTAATCCATGTATTGGATCATCAGAGAAGTCATAACACATTTTTGTACAGACAAACACAGAAAAACACATTATGACTTTTCTAACCACCGATAGTTTTCTTTCTTTCCCTTGCCTTTGTGCACTGACCAGGGCATCACATTGAGAAGTGTTAATAATGGCATTCTGTGCCATCATTCCAGACTTTAGGAACTCCCCGAATGGTTACCTCCAACAATTATTGATGCTTCAGTTTAGATATTCCTTATCAAGTTAAAGAAATTTCCTTTCTAGTTTGTTAACTATTCTTAATTTTGCCTTGAATTCTATTAAATACTTGTTGTTTATCTACTGAAAGATGCTATAATTTTTTCCTCTTAATTTATGAACATGGTGAATTATATAATAAATATCTATTATACCATCCTGCATTCCTAAGACAGATACATGTAATAATTATGTTTATTTATGTTTTGTTACACAACAGATTCAGTTTGCTAATATCGCACCTAAAACGTACCTATATTCATGAATGAAACTGATCTGTGAATTCTCTATTGTCTTTGCTTTGGGTAAGAAGGTAACACTAGCCTCTAAATTATAAGGCAAGTTTTCCTTCTTGTTCTATGGAACAGAGTACATGAGAGTGTAATCATTGATCCTTGAATATTTATAAAAATACCTATAAAATCATGTTGACCTAGATCAGAGTTTCTCAACCATGACGCTTTGAGCCAGACAGTTCTCCAGTGTGAAGGGCTGTCCTATTAACTGTAGGAAAATAGTGTCATCCCCGGCCTCTACCTACCGGATGCCATAGTACCTCTCCCAGTGGTGACAACCAAAAGTGTCTTCTGACACTATCAGATGTCCCCTGGAATGGGAAGGGGAGGCAAAATCACCCCTGGTTGAGAATCACTGGCCTCAAATAACTTTGTCAATAAGCATAGACCACTTGTGTATCTTTTCTCCCTTGAGTTAATAATCAAAGGTTATTATTCTATGAAATAAACATTTCATCTAAGCTTTCAAATTTACAGGCATGAAATTGCAAGTAATATTCTCATTTCCTAAACTTATTTTATTACTAATTATACCCTTTATTTCATATCTAATTACCTTTTATTCTTTCTTCTTCTTTTTAAATCAGTCTTATCAGACATTAGTCTTAAAACAGTTTTCACTTTTATTTATTTTATCATTTCTTTTTCTCTTTTGTTAACTTCTATTCTTAAGTGTATATTTCCTATCTTCTATCTTAAATTTACTGTTTTTCTGTTTCTTAGCCTCCTGTTTCAAGTAGTTTTGCTCATAAGTTTTCAATTCTTCATTTTAAGTTCTAGATTTTTAAATATTTGAAATGGATTGCTTAACTCCCAGCACATATCATTATATATAAGGATATTTTAGCTATATTTGATTTCCAATGATCATTACATTATGGTCAGAGAACATTATAAAATAAAAATTCCTAGGAACTTGATAAAAACTTCTTTCGGGATGATGGAAGTAGCAACCTTTTATAAATGTTCCACAGTGTTGAACATACTTGTTGGATACATGGCTCTATATTGATCCACTGGGTCAATATTCTTTAAACCGAGCATTATAACCTTCTAGTGGTGCATAAAATCAACTTGATAGATAGTGACTGGCCCTTTTTAAGATGAAAGAGGTAGGCCCACCCATGATAGTGTGCACTGGTTGATGTTGTACCTGGCAGATTGAGGCCACATGGGTGGCCTGGATTAGATTGTCAGCCCACCCTAAGGCCTTGGTGCAGTTGTGAATACCTGTAGTCCCAGCAACTTGGGAGACCGAGATAGGAGAATTATGACATAGTGAGATCTTGTCTTTAAAAAAACAGGGGGAGTGGGGACTTAAATGATCAAAGTACATTTTTTTTCACATTTTAACAATTCTTGAGTAGCTCACATAATAAACAGCATGATACAGTTCAATGGCAGCATTTTTAATTTCCTAGTAGTATAAAAACATGTTGAATGGCACAACTGAGGTAGTAGGGGCACTGTGCGCCATGCTGGAAGCCATACGGGAAGGCTCTGATTCATGTCCTGAGTCTACCTGAGCATGCAGGGTGCACTCATGATTCTGGTTGGCTGCAGGGCTAACGGGGCAATGGTGGAATGAAGACCTGTGGAGGGTGCCCTTCTCTCCCTCTCTCCCTCTCCCTCTCTCTCAATAAACTTTTAAAAAAATGCTGCAGATTATGTGATGATATATAGTATATATTTACATAAGTTTATACATGTAGGTCACATATGCATTTCTTTCCATAGAGAGCAGTGAAAATGTTTGAAAAATGCTGAGTTACGTTAAGTCAAATCCTCAGTATCTTCAATTTTTTTTGTCTTTTCATTGCCAACTTATAAAAGAGGTACATTAAAGGGTACCATTATAATTATACGATTTGTCTGTTTCTACCTATAATTCCATCAGTTTTGGGATGGGTGCTTTGGGCTTTGTTGTTTGGTGTATGCAAATTTTCAAATGTTTTATCTTCTGCATGAAGCAAATCTGTTGTTTATACAGTAATACCTTTTATTATGCTTAACGGTGCTTTTTGTCTTCAACCCTTTCTCTGATTAATATAGCTATACCAACTTTCATTTGTTAGTATTGGCCAAATATACCTTCTGCTATCCCTATACTTAATGTATTCTATGACCTTATATTGTAATTTTATCTCCTGTTAATGGTACACAGCTATATTTTTTTCAATGCAGGGGCAGGGTGGTGGTGCAGCAGTAAAAGACAATACTCTGAGATAATCCTACATGGAAATGTTGCCAGTTCAGTCTGGAGACCTCCTTGAGTATCCCCAGCATACACCTGCCCATAATCTGAGGTTGGTAGAATGCCAGTAGATTGTGATGTCAAGATCCTAGTGTCTCTTGGGACCAGCAGTTAGTGTAATGACTATATTGCTGAACTCCCATGTAGCTGACCGTGGTTCGAGTCCCAGACCCAGAGACTTAAACTCACGCCGGGCACATGTGCGTGTGTGCCCAAGATCCTGAGAGGAGAATGGAGGAGAAGGGATTATGGCATGGCCATCCCCCTTATGGGGGTGATTTCTTGCTTTCTATCTCTCTGTCTCTGACTTTCTGGTGAGCACACGTGCCCTATAAAAACCTCTCCAGGGAACCAGCAGTTAGCGTAATGGCTATGTCGCTGGACTCCCACGTAGTCGACCGCGGTTCGCGTCTCGGACCCGGTGGCTTACAACTCACGCCGGGCGCGTGTGCGTGCGTGCCCAAGATCCCGAGAGGAGAATGGAGGAGAAGGGATTGCGGCGTGACCATCCCCCCTGGGGGGTGATTTCTCGCTTTCTGTCTCTATGTCTCTCTCTGTCTGTCTGGCGAGCGCACGCGCCCTATAGCAAAAAACCTCTCCAAAAAAAAAAAAAAAAAAAAAAAAAAAAAAAAAAAAAACCTCTCCAAAAAAAACAAAAAAAACCCTAGTGTCTCAGTCTCTCTCTATCTCTTTTGCTCATGGGAGAAATAAATAAAAGTAAGCTTTAAGAATAATTTTTAGGGCCAGCAGGTGGCATGGTGATTAAGGCACTGGACTCCCACATGGCTGACTACAGTTCAAGTCCTGGACCTGGTAGCTTAGAAACTCACACCAAGAGCATGTGAGTCCATGCCCAAAATCCTGAAAGGAGAATGGAAGAGAAGGGATTACAGAATGGCCACCTCCCTCTGGGGGGAGAGGGTGATTTCCCTTACTCCATCTCTGTATCTCTGGTGAGAGCACACCCCCATGGCCAAAACATAAAATAGTAATAATAATAATTTTTAATAAAATAAAGCAAAATGCAATTTCTCTCTAACTTTTACCAGATGGATTTAATCCATTTATACTTTTTGCAATTACTGAAATGTTCAAATTTGTTTCTACATTTTATTTTTCACTTTCTGTGCTTTTATTCTGTGCAATTTATTTCATTTCTGCTATCTACTAAATGATGTAGGATACCTAATAATTTTTTTTCCCTCTGATGGTTTGAAAGGTATGTACTCCATCCCTTCCATTGATTCCAAAACAGTTTCAGATACCTCTAAAAACATTAATCATTTTCTATTTCCTTTCTTACCTGCTTTTGAAATTCTCATTTGTTTATATTGGAACTTATCCTATCTTCCATGTAGTAAGCATGAAAGATAAGAATCTTTTTGTTCTACATTCTGGAACCACACATATAAGTTCCACAGAGCTATATTTTGGTTCACTATTTCTCACTGGTTTCTAGTTCACTTATTATATTTTTCATTACAAATATATTATATTTATATTATATTATATTTTTTATTACAAATTGCTGCATTTGAGACTTCCAGGATGGCCCCCCACATTTATTTTTGCTTCCTCTAGTAACTCCACTAAACTAAACAGAGAAATATTTTTTAAAAGACAAACCCATTAGGAAAAGAAAACTGAAGAGGTAACAAAAACAATTTTTGGAAGATGGAAGACATACAGACAAGTGGTAATTGATTTAACAGACACCAGAAAGCAAATTTCTAACATAGCAGCATGAAAGAAAAAAGGCAACACAATTTACACCTCAAAACAACCTATAAAACAAGAATTGGTAGCATGACATAATAAAGAGAAAACTAACAACAGGGGGGTGAGTTCAAAGCCTATTTTAAATGGAGTTCTTGAGATTCCTTCATCAACTTCACACAGAAAGGCAATGCCCACTCAGCACCATCTCTCCTGGTTTACTATCTGAAGGAGGTGCAAGTCTCTTGTTTAAGAAACACCAGACTCAACCAAACGTGGGGAAACTACACTGAAAGTGGCTGATCAAACACAGAATTTTTTGCCTTATCATTGTTCTTTTTTTCTTTAATTAATTAATTTTTTTTAACTTACATGTAATCGCTGTGTATCTTTACAGTGTACAACATTGCTTTTTCCAGCACAGAATTTAGAAAAGAGCACTGATACCTTAGCCCTCAACCCCAACTTAGTTCCCCAGATTCAGGCAGTCAGGAGCTAACCCTTCAGATAGAGGATTAAAGTACTCTTCTCCAGACAACCTGGGCTCCCTAAGAAGCATCTGGAAATATCAAACTGGAATCTACCAGCAAAACTGTCCAATCATGTCACCCTACAGTGAACTCCACCCACATGCCCAGAGTGGTAGTTAACTTTATTTTTGTTTTGTTTTAAATGCACTTATTTTTATTCATGATAGAGAACGCATATGCACACCAGAGAGAGAGAGAGAATCCCCCCAAAGGAGCCTGGTCATGTCACAATCCCTCTTCCTCCAGTTCTCCATCCTAACTGTATCCCAGCATGAAGCTGATAGGGCCAGAACTCAAACCCTAGTCAGCCACGTGAGATGGGGCCTTGCCCAATTACTGCAGTCAGTCTATAAACTACCCAGTCTTAATATAAGCAGACTATCTAGAGTCACCTCATAGTACTCCCCCTCTAACATGAATGACTCAGTCCAAAGCGACAAAGAAAAAAGTAAGAAAAAGTACCTTGGAGGAATCCAATGTAAGAACAGAAATGATTTTTTAAACTATCAAAAATATTCTCATAAAGATAAGAAAAGATCTATTTTAAAAGATCTATAAAACAAGAGTTGAATGATTTTTTTTAAAAACACACTAAGATGATTTTTTTTTTTTTTTTTAACAAAAGATCCCCATGGGGGGATGGCCACACCGCATTCTCTTCTCCTCCATTCTCCATTCTCTTCTCGGGATCTTGGACATGCACACACAAATGCCCAGCGTGAGTTTTAAGCCACCGGGTCGAGAACACAAACCACAGTCGACTAGGTGGGAGTCCAATGATGTAACTATTATACCATCTGCTGGTTTCACTAAGATGATTTTTTTTTTAATTTGATAATAGAAATGAAAAACTCACTTTCACTAGAAAGGTAGGACTATCAAGATGAAGAAATTTCTCAGGAAACAAAGCAAAAGACAAAAGAGAGAAAGCAGGGGTACACATGGATTATAGAGACCCCCCACCACAGCAAGTACCATGCAAAGGTTTAGGATTTGGAATAGCTTATGACTTTAACAGCAACACAAAACCCTCAGAAGTCTTAAGGAACATTATTTCCTACTAAGAATTTTATACCTAGCCATCAATCAAGTGTCAGGATATATTAAAGACATTTCAGGCATTACACAGCTTGAAAGCTATACTTCTCGTGTGCCCTTTCTCAGGAGAGATGTGTTTCCCCTGAAAGGAGAGTAATCCAGAGAAGAGAAAAATATGGAATCCAGAAAGCAGAAAGCCCAATTGGAGAGAAAGAGAACCCCAAAACAGATGATGAAGAGAGATACTGGGATAAAGCTGTGTATAATAGCTGTGATAACTAGGCTTTAGATCAGTGCAAAAGCAATCACGGTTTCAGACTGTGAATTTTAAATCATTAAAACTAGGCTCAAACATATCTTTATTAATCAAAATAGGAACCATTACAATCAACATATTTTTGCCAATGAGAAATAAGTTTGTTTATTCCTTTATTGTAAAAATTCATGCTTCAAGATTCAATGGGACTCTTGGAAACCAGCTTCTGCTTCCTGCTGGTTGTGCAAGTGTTTTCCCTGCAAAAAAATGGTCAAGATGCTTGAAGGAGTGGTAGTCAATTGGCAAAAGGTCAGGTGAATATGGTGGGTGAGGCAATACATCATAGCCCAGTGCGTTCAACTTTGAAGTATTGGTTGTGCAATGTGCCGTTAGACGCTGTCATGGAAGAATTGGGCCCTTCCTGTTGACCAATGCTGGCTGCAGGTGCTGCAGTTTTTGGAACATCTCATCAATTTGCTGAGCGTACTTCTCAGATATGATGGCTTCACTGGGATTCAGAAAGCTGTAGTGAATCAGACCCCACCAAACAGTGACTGTGATTTTTTTCTGTTGCAAGTTTGGCTTTGGGAAGTGCTTTGGAGGGTCTTCTGGGCCCAACCACTGAATGATTATTTATTTTTATTTTTCAGTTCATGAGGCACCAATTTATCAAGCTTTTTTGCCTTTCAATTGCAAATGACCATAGAGTAGTCGATGTTGAGGTCTTTGGCAACTTCTTGTATATTTGAAGAGGATCAGCTTCGACGGCTCTTAACTGGTAGTTGTCAATTTCCAATGGTCAGCCACTACACCCCCATCTTCAAGGCCCTCATCTCATTTGCAAAATTTTTAAACCACCACTGCACTGTATGTCCACTAGCAGTTCCCAGGCCAGTGTGCTGTTGATGTGGCAAGTTGTCTCCTCTGCTTTACCACCCATTTTTTGTTAAGCTTTTTGCCATAGGCTCCTGCGCTCGACAGTAAGAGGGAAAGTGAGAAATCTCCCCCCAACCCCAGGGGAAATAGCCACGCCACAACCCTTTCTCCATTCTCCTCCTGAGATTTTGGGCATGCACACACACTCACCTGGCATGATTTCCAGCTGCCAGGTCTGCAACTCAAACTACATTCAGCCAGGTGGGAGTCTGACGCCATAACCACTACACCACCTGCTGGCCCCTTTACAATCCATTTTGAACTTAAATAAGGAAATTGCTCAAATTTGCCTTTTGTCTAACATCATTTCCATAGTCTAAAATACATATAAAGTGAACAGCAAGCATTAAGTCTTTAGTCAAAAAAACAAAACATAAAGCAAGAAATGCACACTAAAGTGGTGTATAACATAACCACATTTATTTAAGAATATATCCAATATCAAATGGCAAACATCAACAACACAAAACCTCAATGACCTTTGCATCAACCTAACAGAAAGGGCAACCAAGACATACTAGAGGAGGTAAAATGGATATAAGAGGACTGGCTCCACGGTGCAGTGGTGACATACCATGCAAGAGACGCTGGATCCCAGCTTCTTGCAGTTCAAATCCCCAGCTTAGTCAGCCTAAAACACCCCATACATGTGCACGAGTTCCAAGACCCACTGGGCTAGAGGATTGGAGGAAGGGGACTATGGTTTGCCCAGACCCTATAGAGGGTGATACTCCCTCTCTCTTCTCTCTCTGTCTCATGCTCAAGCTTTATCATAAATAAAGGGCGGGGGGGGGGGGGGGGGGGGACTGGTAGAATTATCTATGTAACTGAAAAATACCACAGAGAAGTTGAGTTAGAATAGAAATGCTGAATCAGGATTTAATACAAAATAAATTCAGAGAAAAATAAACACAGGAATAAATAAAACAGATATTAAATCCAGAGAAAATTTAAAATAATGCAAGAAGAAAGTAATCATACACCATCAAATGGCTCAGTGGGCAGGATTTATAAAGTCATAGTAATGAAAACCTTACCTTTGCACTATGCAAGGACAGAAATTCAGAAAGTCAGCATGTTGGTGAGGGCCCAGAAAGAGGAGTAAATTATCTTCTTTCATTTTGAGAAGTCAACAAATAATGCTTAAATTTGACAAATAGTCAAGAATTTGCATTAGGTGCTTCTTATTTATACACACGTAAGTAAATAAAAGAATCAACTACAAGAGAAAAGTGGTTGCTGGGAGGAGTATGAGGGGGAGATAATGAAGAAAAGAGTGGAGACCACTGCAATTCTTAACTTTTTTTATAACTAGATCCATGTTAGTGCTTTAGTAAAAATAGGAAGAATGTATTTATTTGGTTATTTTCCAAGTGTTCTTTTCAGTGTCTTTTCTTTCATGTGTTTGATTCCTTTCCGTTTAATATGGGTATATTAAACATATTTATCTTACAAATTTTGTAAGACAATTTTTTGCCACTGTAATTTCAGGTTTTTTCTCCTTTTATTGCCAGAGGGCACATGAGCTTACCAGAGAAACAGAGGGAGCACCCACACCCACAACACATGCACACAATGAGACGTGGTCACACTATAATCCCTTCTCCATTTCTCCACTTTCACACAACATGCCTGGCATGTTTCTCAAGCCACTGGTGCCGGGTTTCAAACTGAGGTCAGTCATGTGGGACCTGTCTTTCTATGCACAGCACTTGTAACCATTGCACTGCAGGTGAGATCAAATTTCAGTTCTAATCTTGCTGTTTGTTTGACTGTCAATCATGAACCCTCTTCTCAAGGGCCTTCTGAGGCTGGGTGGTGAGTTCCTCTCTGATAGCTGCATCCGTGGGACACCTTGGTTAAGGTTTTGCACTAGCTTCTTCAGCTGCTCCAGGGGTATTTCCAATCTCAGCCCATGTCCATGTTAACCTCTCAGTATGAAGCTTCCCAGACCAAGCGGGCATTAAAAATCCTAGAGCAGGGACCAGCAGTTAGCGTAATGGCTGTGTCACTGGACTCCCATGTAGCTGACCGCGGTTCGCGTCCTGGACCCGGTGGCTTAAAACTCACGCCAGGCACGTGTGCGTGCATGCCCAAGATCCCGAGAGGAGAATGGAGGAGAAGGGATTGTGGCGTGGCCATCCCCCCTGGGGGGTGATTTCTCACTTTCTGTCTCTCTGTCTCTCTCTGTCTGGCGAGCACACGTGCCCTATAGCATAAAACCTCTCCAAAAAAAAAAAAAATCCTAGAGCAGATTCATGCTATGTCTCCTGAATCCTCTTTCTGGACTCTTCCCCCAGTTGCCAAGAGTGAGGGCTGCTCATGGTTACACCCGTCTGTTAGTACCTGAAGGAGGCTCCCTCCTCCAGTACCTGTTCCTGAAGTGGCCTACACCAGTGACTGCTCTGACCCCCTTGCTGCAGGTAGACCTCTCTGAAGGACCACCCCAGCTACCAAGTCCCTCTGGGATGAGCCTCAAGGCAACAGCACTGCAATTCAACTCCTCCCTCTGCCTGATCCTGCTTCCCTGACTCCCTTCCAGGTGCTATTTCTGAGAGGCCCACATCCTCAGCCTTCACCCCAATAAACTTGCTGCCATCAGTCTCAGAGTCTACTCCTCAGAAATTGATGAATAAAATTCCCAACACAAGTTCATAAGCGGTCATGTTCCCAGCTGTGAATTCTAGTGGAAGGCTCCCCACCTCACCCCACATAGAGCTCTGCTGAGACTGCAGCATCCTCATGGTCTTCCTGAGCTGGTGGGTGTATGTGCATTTTCATTATCACTAAAAACCATTTAAGGCATTTATTCTGGGATCTTCATTTTCTCTGCATGCCTGGTGCTGGCCAAGGCTGCTGTTATGGCTGAACTGAGTCTTCCTAAAATGCATATGATGAAGCCCTAACCTCCAGAACCTCAAAATGTGACTGTATTTGGAGATAGGGTCTTTAAGAAGGTAATTAAGGGGGCCAGCAGATGGCATGGTGGTGGACATGGTGATGGCATGGTGTTGGACTCCCACATGGCCGATCATGGTTCAAGTCCCGGACCTGGTGGCCTGTGCTTGCTCTCTCTCTCTCGCTCTCTCTCTCTCTCTCTCATGCCCTATAGAAAACTTAAAAAAAAAGAAGTTATTTAAGGTAAAATGAGGTCACTAGGGTGAGCCCGAATCCAATATGGCTAGTGTCCTCACAGAAGAGATTGGGGCACAGACACACACAGACAGAAGATCGTGTGAGGACACAGAGGACACAGGAGAAGACAGCCATCTACCAGGCAAGGAGAGAGGCCTCAGGACTCAGCCCTTGTGACACCTTGATCTCAGACTTTCAACCTCCAGAACTGGAAGAAAGTAAGTTTCTGTTAAGCCCATAGTCTGTGGTACTTTGCTATGGCTGCTCGAGAAAATGAAAGCAGCCATGTTCCATCCTTCTGTGGACACTATAACCCAAACCCCTCTCACTAAGATCAGAAACCATCCCTCACCTCCAGCACAGGGCAAACTTGACTTTTGCACTGATAATTCCAATTTTCATCTTATTCTTTTGGGGGGACAAGAAGCTCCTGTGGGGTGTAGACTGCTTTTAACAGGTCAGTGGTGCCCTTTCTTGAGCATCGCTATGTGTCTAATGGGGGCAGGAGTTGCCTGTCCTACCTCATTGCCCTGTCAGGTGCCTGACTTCTAGATAGTTCACCTCCTCACTTCAACCTGAGCTCTTCAAGGGAAGAAACTGTTCCACTTCTTGACATCCGCCATGGCACCCAGCAGAGCAGACTGACCTCCACAGAGAGACAATCAGGACTGGAGGAGCTCGAAGGAGGGACAGGCTGTCAGGCAGGGATAACAGTAGAAAGTGAGAAACAGGTTCCTTTACTTGAGGGGTGCCGGGGATCTCTCCTCCCCTCTGACTCCATCCACTCCTTCCACATCTCAATACTCCTACACCTCAGGTCACAGCACAGGGCCCCAAGAAGTCATCGCTTGTCCAGGAGAAGCTAAACCAGAAAGTCATCTTAAATAGGCAATTCCCTGTGGACCAAATTGCAGCCCTGGAACATAAGCAAACCAGAAAACCCCTTTTTGTCCAGCTGGCTGACAAACATGACTGGAAAGAGAGATGGAGAGACAAGAAGAAAAACTCTCACAGATCTCCAAGGGGACCCTTGCTCATTCAGACCAAAGCAAAGTGGGCAAGAACTCACCAAGCCTGAGGAGTCCAGCTAGGGCTCTCCACCCAGCTCCCCTGTGTCACTGTCATGGTTGTGCGACAAGAACACCCTCATGCTAACACACCCTGGACACACTTTAATTAAACACTGTGCTCAGAATGCACCGAGAGGAGAGAAAGAACAGGCAAGCAGCTGCTGAGAGCCCCTCCTCCACTCCTGGCTGGAAACAGCAGCTCATTGTGAGCCTAGAGACTCAGGAAGATGTGTTCTCCCAAGACATCAGGCGGGTCTCTGTCAGTAGACGCCCAGAACCCTCAATGCCGGTTGGGGGTGGGGTGTTTGGGAGGGGGGTGTGTGGGGGGGAACAGGAAAGGGCAAGAGAACAAGCTCCTGCATCCTGCCTATTTACAATGCTGGGGGCGCCCAAGCTCCAGCTTCCCGCCTTGCTTCCATTCACCAGAAAAGCTGCTGCTTCTTTGTCTGGAATCTCTACCTGCAAATGCATGCACATCCACGACCTGCCGCAATCGCGGTGGCCTCAGCCTGAAGAGGTCAAAACTTACTCCAAGAGACATGCAGATGGTGTGGTGGTTAAGGTTCCGGACTCCCACATGGCCAACTAGGGTTCAAGTCCGGGACTTGGTAGTTTGTTTTCTTACTTTCCCTTTCTCTCTCTCTGTCTCTCCTCTGGTCAAATTAAAAATAAATAATTATAAGCAAAATTAAATAAATAATTAAAAAAAAATACTGACTCCAGTCAGTCCAGCCCATAGCTGAGTTCCAACTGTGTTAAAGACAAGAGAAAAAGCTAGAGAAGACAGGGTCAGCTGTCACTGAGTGTATTTTGGTGAAAACTGTAATAATGTAGTGATTCAAGTACTGTCCATCACATTTCTGATCTCTGCGTATCCATGAGGCTACAGGGAGAAAGGGGCACTTAAATTAGACCAGAAAACCACAGAGAGCTTCCTGGAGAGGTGATCTTTCACATTGATTTTGAAGGATAAGTAAAATGTAGCTTCAGAGAGAAGGGTGTGGGTCAGGAACAAAAGGCAACTGAGACCAAGGGAAAAGCACAGACATGGGTATGGGGGCTGAGAGAAGGATGCAACATTTGGGGGACTGCACTGGGCATCTGTGGGCTTAGAGTAAGTGGGGGAGTTGAAAGGGGTTGGGTCCGGTCAGGAAGGAGGCAACAAAATCATGAGGGGCCTTTTGGAAGCAAAGGGCCCTGACTAATATCCCCGGTTATAGTTTAGACAATAGTTTTTCCTCCCAAGGCTCAAGTTGGAGAATCTGGTCTAAGTGGTTTGTGACTGGATCATGTGATTGGATCATGGAGACACCAGTTTCAAGAATGGATTAAGGCCATCTCATGAGAGAACTCAGTGAGTTCTAGTTCTCCTGAAAAGGAGTTAGTTCCTGAGAGAGCAGATTGTTCTAAAACAGAGAGCTGTCTGTAACTCTCTTCTCTATGCACACTCCAGCCAATCTTTCTGCATCTGTCAGCCATGTTATGGCTGGCCTGATGTCAGTCCTATGCCTTTGGACTTTCCAGAATCATGAGTCAAATAAACCTCTGCCTCTTTATAAATTGCCCAGTCTCAGGTACTTCTGTTTGGTGACACCATGACTAACTAAGACACCCTCTGTATTCCACGTACTACTAGTGAGCTAGCAGCATGAGGGAAGGCAAGCCCGGAATCTTCAGTGACATGACCAGAAGGGTACAAAGCAAGAACCCAGTGGCAGAGAGAGTTGCCAGGGTGAGGTTCCCAAACCGCATTTCTGCCTGCTCCTCCCTGGTTTCTACCTCTCAGAAGCAGCCTCAGAGTTATCATTCCTGAGCACATGTATGGGGTGAGTTATCCTGTACAGCACCAGCAGGATGTGGCTCACAAACTTCCTGCCCACATCCCCCACTCCCTGGCCTTGCTACATGGGCCAGCCACAGTAGACAGACATTCACTGGGAGGCAATTCCTGAAGATTCTCCACATCACTTCTACTTCATCCAAAACAGGAAGAACAGTATCTTGTGAAGAGTCCCATGCCTTTAAAAGACTAGCAAGGACAAGATGCCACATCTGACATAAGTAACAACAGGAAGCACACACAGGCACCACACCTAGGCTTAAGCATGCATAGAAAATGACTTGAAGGACACACAAGGCACTGGCAACAGTGGTTGTCTGTGGGGAGCAGAACAGGAAGGAGAGACTCTAGGATAAACAGAGATTGGCACTGTACCTTTCGTCTCATGAATCTTTGTCATGTGCATATACTGCTTTGCTCAATAAGAATAAATACGAGACCAGCAAACTACACAGAGAATCATTCTACTAGCAGAACGTAAGCTGCATACTTAAGTCTTTGGTTCACAGATGCATTTCGGGGGAAAAGGCTCTTAGGGACATGGGCACAAGAGACAAGGGTTTCACAAGCCTCATTATCGAATGGAGGCGGGGCACAAAGGGAAGAACTGTGAACAAGCAGTGTAATGGAGAAAGCTATTCCAGGGGGACGGGCCCATGTGGTGATGAAGCCTCTGAGGAGGTAGCCTGTCAGCGAGGAGCTGGCCATGTGAGGTCCCTGAAACCACTAAATTGCCAAGTATTATCAAAAATAGTTCATATTCAAGGTTCAGATGGTAGCACCATTAGTTTCAATGCTTTGTGAAGCTGGTTCATGTGGGAAGGTTCTAGATTTGCATCCAGAGAGTTTCCTGAACATACCAGGTGTGCGAGCGCCTATGATTCAGGGATGGCTGGAGCTGGGAGTGGATCAAGCTTAACTTGACCAAAGAAGTAGGCTCCAGTCCTGAGGAAAAGTTCAGAGTATCTGAGAAAGGGGGGCAAAGACCAGGTCAGACCAGACCTTTAGAGCCACTATAACTACTTAGATGTTACCCTCAGGACACCAGAAAGCCCAGGAGAGTCTATGCCTTTTTCATCTGTCAATGCATCTTCATGTGAGAATACACCTAAGAATGTTCCCAGATTTTTGCTGAGTTCATAGACAAGTCATGAATTTCATTTTATCCATCTCTCAACCACCAGCCTTACAGATTAGGAATAAAAAGGGTAAGCATACATATTCTGCCATTTTTAAGGGTTAAAAGTTTATAGTAAAATCAAATAAAATATTTTAAAACCTCCAAAGAGAAAGAGAAAATCACTCTGGCCAGCCACAGTGGTGCAGTGATAACGCAACACTCCGTAACACTAAGGCCACATGGAAAGATTCCAGGTTGGCACCAGAGCCATCTGTGTACCTGTGGTTCTGGCTAAGGCTGGGGTAGATGTCAGTGTGAGGACCTTGATGGGGCTCGCGCTCGCTCTCCCTCTCTCTCTCTCTCTCTCTCTCTCTCATGGAAGACATAAATAAACTTTAAAAAAAAAAAGAGTAAGCATTCAAAAAAGAAGTAAAGAAAATCACTCTTCAGATATTTTAATCTAATTCTTAAATTTCCTGGCATGCTAAATTTCTGAGTGAGCTTTTTCTGAGATCTTAGAGTATTTTAGTTTTTAATGGAGCTGTATCTTATAAAATGTTTTCCTCAGAGACTGTTTCAAATATATCTTCATTTCCTACAGAACACGTATTGAGTACTTAAAATTAACTCACTCTCAAACCTCAAAAACAGAGTCAGAATGTAATTTCTTAAATCATTCTAACAAAGACATCAGCAGTGTCAAAACCCTGAATTTTGAAACAACTTCAGTTCTTTTTCTAACCTCATTATTAAAGCAGACCTTTTTCTCATGTTTGTTCATAACAAGATTGCCATTTTCCACGCTGCTTACCGATCATAAACAGACTCGGTCTTAAAACCAAGCTAGTGCACTGTCAAAAATATTCAAGATGTATAACCTCTGGTTTTATATTAGTATCTAAACAGGTTCAAAATTGTTATTATTACCAAGTATTATCAAAAATCGTTCATACCCAAGGTTCAGATGGTGGCACCACAGTAACATAATGCTCTGTGAGGCTAACCTACCTGGGGAGGTTCTGGATTTGCGTCCAGAGGGCTCCCTGAACACATCAGGTGTGTGAATGCCCATGATCCAGGGATGGTTGGAGCTGGGAGTGGATCACAGCATGAAGATCCTATTGAAAGTAACTGTCTCTCTGTCTCTGTCTCTCTCTCCCCCTCCCTCCTTCCCACCTTTCTGTCTGGAATAAATAAATAAATAAAATTTAAATAAATGAATAAAATTAATTTTATTAGGTAAAACTACATTTAAAATTTAAATAAATAATTTTTTTTTTTGAGAGGTTTTTGCTATAGGGCACATGCGCTCGCCAGAAAGACAGAGAGACAGAGAGACAGAAAGCGAGAAATCACTCCCCAGGGGGGATGGCCACGCTGCAATCCCTTCTCCTCCATTCTCCCCTCAGGATCTTGGGCACGCACACACACGCACCCGGTGTGAGTTTAAGCTACCAGGTCCAGGTTTCGAACTGCAGTCAACTACATGAGAGTCCAGCGACATAGCCATTATGCTAACTGCTGGTCCCATCTCCTCCATTCTCATCTCAGGATTTTGGGCATACACGCACACACACCCAGCATGAGTTTCAAGCTACCGGGTTTAGGACTCGAACCACAGTCAACCACGTACGTGGAAATCCAATGATGAACCATATACTGGTCTCAAAAATATGAATCTTTCCAGTTGACTAAGAAGAGAGGTGTCTTTCAAACTTATCCATCCCCCTGATTTCCAAACACAAAGAAGACAACAGCATTTCTTTAGAAATACTAATCACCTATGATTAAATAGAAAATGGTAATTGAGTAGGCAAAGATAGCATTTCCAACTGACTCCAGTAAATGCAGCTCTAAGACAAGAAAATAACCATAAAGATGACCAGAGCATCTCAAAAAATGGTAATTGTTTATAAAATAAATTAGATCTAAGCCTGGTATCTAAATAAACTTTTAGGTAAAATTTATTGGATCATCGGAAAAGTCATGATGTATTTTTTTTTCTTTGCAAAAATGTGTCATGACTTTTCAGACAACCTAATTACATTTTCCAAGAAATATTTTCCTTCCACCTTTTATTCTTTTTAAGAATTATTGGGTTGTTGGAAAAGTCATGATGCATTTTTGCACAGAAAAACAGAAAACATACGTCATTACTTTTCCAACAAAACCAATATTTATTTAATATTTTATTTGTTATTATTATTTTTAAATTTTGACCAGAGAGAGACAGAGAAAAAGAGAAAGGGAAAGTGAGAAGGCAAGTCACCAGGTTCAGGCCTCAAACTGTGATTGGCCATGTGGGAGTCCAGCACCTTAATCACCACGTGGATCTCTTGCTGGCCCCATCTTTCCCCTATTTTTAAAAAATTGTTTTTAAAACTGTCTCTCAGAGGTGAGAAGGTGGTGCAGTGGCAATGCAGCTGGACCCACATGAGAAAGGGCCTGGTTCATATCCCAGGACTTCCCTGAGTACTCCTGGTGTACACACATGCCCAGGATCCAGACTGGCTGAGACTGGGGTGTATGGCGGTATGAAGGCCCAGCCAGGGCCTCCCTTTTCTCTCTCTCTATCTCTCTTCTCTCTCTCTCTCTCTCTCTCTCTCTCTCTCTCTCTCTCTCTCTCCTCCTTTCTCTCATGGAAGAAATAAGTAAATTCTCTCAGTTCATTCAACAGCCTTGAATACTGATTCAGTACAAGGATGAATGTTTTTCTTGCCTTCAATTTTTTACTACTCAACAGTAGCAAGAAATCATGACCATAAATACAACTGACTACTCTTTACCATAATTATCACCCCTGACAACACACACACATGCACATGCACACAGGCGTACGCTCCAAAGATTTCTCTGTCACACCAAAGCACAACACATAGTAAACCTGTAACAATTCTCTTAAAAATATTAATTTACTCTAACTGACCATTTCAGTGTATAGACCACGAACTCACCAAGCCCGAGTTTTCCATTTCATCTCTCTGTGTCAGACACCTCCTAAGAGAACAGGACTGAGGCTCTTCATAACATTATTTTTAAAAATGTTTCCTGTCATTTCTGAAATATGGAATTTTCCTCTAGACATTAATTCAAACATAATTTTGATACCAAAAACAACTTAAATTGCTTATTTATTTTCTTTCCATATAAAACTATCAAAAGGATTACATAAAAGTCTATCAACAATGAAATATTGCTTTAGAAAGGATTTTAAATGAATCCTATTATAAATGCACTTACTAAACTAAAGAGTAAAACCAGCAACTCTAACAACACAATCAGAGACTGCTCCAGAGGTTTAAGATATGAAAGACACACACACACCCACACACAGAATAAAGCCACTCTGTAGTTAGGTGAAGAAAAACAATTCAACTTCTACATTTTTTGGTTTAACTAAACCAGGACGAATTGAAAGCAACTGGGAACAAACTGAATATGTTTTAGAAAATACCACAGATCATAATATTGTACACCAATGTTAATATTTTATAGGAAAGAAGTTTAAAAAGCTTAAATTAAATTAAAGACCTGCCTCAACAGAGATCACGCATTCAAGAAAATAGAGGAAACCTTGTTCAAAAAGCAACAACCCAATTCTACGTGCTACCTGCAACAATCTTTTTTCATTATTATTATTATTAAAGGAAATGGAACAACACTTTTAAGATAATCCACCTGATGAGGTGTAACATGAGAAACCAAAATATCTGCATAATTTCTCACTATCATGAGCCGTAAGTACATCAGTGTATCATCACTCTCCCCAAGGCAAGTCCTGCTCACCCTTTCCTCACATTCAGGTCCTCATTCAAACATGCACATGATAAAATGGTAACAGCTTTATTAGACCCAGGGACATGTCTCAGTAACTATTATTCTGTTTGTAAATCACCTCCCTTCATTCCAGTCCTCTTCCTTTACATATGTAAATTACAGAGTCTGATCCAGCATTCCCCACCAGCCACCACAACCAAATTATCCTCCAGGGATATCAATCGGGCTTGTTATACTTGTTTCAGCATTTTAAAAGAGAGAGAGAGAGAGAAAAGGAAAAGAAGTAGCTGTTTTCAGGAATCAGAATTCCTCTTGATTAGATTTCTGGCTCATTGGTAAATGTTTATACCCTGAAATGCATTGCCCTCTGCTTCTAAATGTTTAGCTTTTTCAGAGCCAAGATATGCTACAATATTTTCAATATAAATTGCTGCAACTAATATAGGCCTCGTTTTGCAGGGGAGTATTTGGTCAAATTCTAATATTCCCTCTTGGGAACCAATCTCAACTTCCAGCAGTAGATTCAACCTTGCAAGATAGAATTTTAACCAGCACACACACCCGCATCTTCTAGCGGACACAGTCCTGTTCTCTCCTATGCTGAGGATGGTTACATGAAGACGCCTTGTCTGAGGCTTATCTCCTAGAATATAGATTTTGCTGTTGAGTACTAAATTCATCGCAAAAACGCACAAGAGATATTTCTATTTGCCCCGTCATCAAAAGCCACCAAGGTTTCTACCAAGGTCCAATTGTAGTTGTCACTGCTTAGGCCTATGAATCATTGCACAATTAATAAAAGTAGCACATGCGTATTTCCATAGGCTCCAAATGCTAGCTGAGAAAACGCATGCCATGGGCTTCCGACCCCCAAACAGCATTACAGACAGAAACCGTTCTATTTTCTTAGCTGATCTTGATGGTAATAAATTTTATTTTGTTTCTGCAGCCACTAAAAACCTGAGAAAGGACCCTCTCATTCTTCTTTCATTAAAATGTGCATTTTTTTGCACAGATATAACTGGCAGAAAAGGAGACGGTTCACTGCAGTGCTGCGCTCATCTTGTTGCATTAGGTTTCAAATACGAATCTCAAGGATATGTATTTGTCACGTGTCAGCCCAAGCTGAAGGCATCCACCAAGAGAATATTTTCACTGTTCAGCTGGCGGCCAGAATCTATTTCCACAAACCCACATTCTGAGGAGAGCCAAGGCTCCCAGTACCACTCTCCATTTCTTCTTCTTAATACCACTTCTCTCTGCAGAGGAGAGAAGCCATTTTACTAATTTATAAGGACCCAGACAATGCAACCGTCTAAAAAAATTTACTCGTCAATAATAGTCAGCTAAAAGCAAAAGCACATCCCACAGGAATTAGACAATAAAACAGGCAACACCAGCCCGTATTGATCGGCAGGACTCCTGATACTCACTAAAGGCGGCCACCGCAAGGGCCAGTGTGACGATAATGGAGAACCAGGATACCCACAAGGCCTTCTTTCTGTAGTTCTGGGCTTCGTGAGGTTTCAGTCGGGTGCTGCTTTCTAGTAAGCCTACAAAAATAAGCAGAAAAGGAAGTTGGACATTTCCTTATGAAGAAACCCACAGCCAGAGCTGTAATTTTTTATCCAAAGATTGCAAACTGACAGCGTATGGGTCAAGATGGGCTTTGTTTGGCCCACACTGTGTTTTAACAATTGGGAGACGTCACATGAAAATCAAGCTTTCAGGCAGCCCTTGAAAAGTCACAGGCTCCAGCAACATGGGGCATGTATTTCTGCACAGTAACAGCAGCTGTTCTCTTTAGGGGAACGCCACAGACCCCACCACTCCCTGGCGTCTCATACCAGGTCTTTCCCTTGCCCACATGTCAAGCTCAGCTCAGGTAGAAGTGGCTCCACCCAATGGGCCTTTCTATTAGGAAAATAACAGGGACAGCACATCAGGCATCAGCCATCTCAGCTGTGGACATTGATTTGCAATGATCCATAAGCACAGTCCCAACTGGTATGCCGAGTTTTGCCCAAAGCAAAAAGTCATAGAATACAAATACCCTTTCTGCTCCCATAACAATTAATACATGGGGAGAAGGGCCACTTCTCTTTAACCATGACCAACAAGAACCCCCAGGACCAAATTATATGCCATATTTTCTTTCCTTCTTTTTGCTTTATAAGATCTATTCCTCTGTACCAAGCACGTCTCAAAAATTTCTCAAAATATTAAAGTGGGATAAGCCTTTTAAAACCAGAGATAGCTTTCCAGATAGGTCACCGGTACAAAGATTTCTTTTATGTCTCCTCTGCTTTTAACATGGCAAGTTCTTAAAACAATAGGAACTCATGATGTTTCCCAAGCAATGCCCAAGCTTCACAGCCCTAGGTCAAAGACTAAAATATCCTCCATAAGATTCTGATTTATATATATTTTTCCTCTTCTTTGAAAATAGATCATCTGTGGTATTTCTTTTTTTTTTCTTTCTTTCTTTTTTCGGAGAGATTTTTGCTATAGGGCACATGCACTCACCAGAAAGACAGAGAGAGACAGAGAGATAGAAAGCGAGAAGTCACTCCCCAAGGGGGATGGCCACGCCGCAATCCCTTCTCTTCCATTTTCTTCTCAGGAACTTGGGCACGCACGCACACTCGGCCGGTGTGAGTTTAAGCTACCAGGTCCAGGTTCAAACTGCAGTCGACTACATGAGAGTCCAGTGACATAGCCATTACACTAACTGCTGGTCCTGGTATTTCTTAAATTAAACAAAAAAGTAAATTTTTAGGCATGCACTCTATGTAATCAGGATCTTATTACACCATCTTGGCTAAACAACCCACAATGTATCTTTCAGAGAGAAGACTTATCCTAACAGCTCCAAATGATGAAGGAATTGGTAGTCAGCGCTCAAGCACTCGTTTGTAAAATGTCACACACGCCTTACATCAAAAGCAGTATCTTACCTGTCTGACTAGGCACCACTAAACCTCTTTTTGCCAAAAACTGCACCCTACTCAAAAATCGTACTGAGAATCTACTAAAACTTCTCAGTTCCGGGGCTGGCAGGTGGCATGGTGGTTAGGGGCACTGAACTCCCACATGGCCAACCACGGTTCAAGTCCTGGACCTGGTGGCTTGCTTTCTCACTTTCTTCTCTCTCTCTCTCTCTCTCTCTCTCTCTCTCTCTCTCTCTCTCTCTCCCCCCCCCCCCCGGTCAAATTAAAATAAATAAATAAAATTTAAAAAAAAAACTTCTCAGTTCCACCTATTACTCCTACTGGAGCATCCTTGAACATCAGCCTGCACAAATTAAGAGAGAATGTCAAAAAAGCTGCTTAGTGAGCTCAATTCTCAGCCCAGAGATTTTCTTTTAAATAATTAAAACCTGTAGGCCTACATAGGATCAAAAAGGAGATGAGAATGCTAATGGAAAATGTAAATACAATTCCATCATCTCACTGTAAACATCTCCCCAAACTTTGCTTTGTAAATGCACTTGGTTGGAAAGGAGAAAAACCTTCTTGTCAATTCTGCCTAAGGTATAAGTGATTTCCAGTGAAAATACAGCATACGTCTTTGTCTACTTCTTCCCTAGCTGCCGAAAAACACCCCCATCTAATTCTCAGCAATAGTCACCCTCATCTCCAGTTAAAAAGCATAACCTGGAATAAGCAAATCCCACACAACCCTAATAATTTATTTCCCTTTTCTCAAATGATATTAAAAACCTTCCTTTATCCTGGTCAATTCATTTTTAGGGAAAGTGAAGCTATCACATTTTAAGACTGACTCAAAGAAGCAGTTCATGTGCTGGATATTTTGACAGCAATAATCTCAAGAGGTTTATCTACTGGGGGGGGATTGGTAAAAACAAGGTTCTTTTAGAGGTAGACTGAGTTTTCTAAATCAAATAACAATCATCTGGCTTTTCTACATAGTGTGCTACATAACATTTGTTTTTCTTTCCAAAGCCAGCTAGCTTTAATAATGTAATCAGTCCTGACCACAGGTATAGACCAATCTACAGCCTCACCCACCCGTGAGCCAGCACTCGCCAGGAGGAGTTTCAGATGACAGTCCCCATGGGCTGGACTCCTGCTAAGGTGGCACTTGCTCCTCTCAGCAGCAGGAGTGGTGGTTTTTCTCCTGATCCTATGCATGCTTCTCCCATGAAGATTTGTAAAACAAAAACACTGGAATAAGTACAATAAGAAAACTGACCTAAAAGGGAAGAACTTCCCCATTCCTATCCAACTTCTGCTTATTTCCTGCTGATTTTCCTTTCTAAAACTGTAGCAGATATCAAGAAAGGCAAACTTTCCACTCTTCACAGGGAAGTGGAGTGCGATGCCCTCCAACGACCTAGCTCGCATATGAGTAATCCGGGGATGCCTCTACAGATGCCTCTACACCTGTGTGGGTTGCAGACACACTCATAAGCCACAAAGATGTGGTGAGCATCCCTCAAGTGCTCAGGTAGAAGAAAGGCAGCTTGGAGAGACAGACAGCCCACAGAGGCTAAGACAGGTCTTGGATTTGCATGCAGTGCTAGGTCCTCCACCTTCAAGTTTCGAAAGCCACTCAAATTTCACATGATTACAATGTGGACTGATAATACCAAGCACAATTGTTTTAATGAAGAACAGACCCATCATTTAGTTGGGAGAGGAATACAAATATATGAGGAGGTTGATGCCATCAGTCATTTCCATACTAGTATGAATTAATTCCAGTTACTTTCTCCTAACAGTCGGTCAAGGTTGAATTGTCTCAAAGAAGGGGATTTTTTTTTTTTTGGAGAGGTTTTTGCTATAGGGTACATGCATTCACCAGAAAGACAGAGAGAGACAGAGAGACAGAAAGCGAGAAATCACCTCCCAAGAGGGATGGCCACGCCGCAATCCCTTCTCCTCCATTCTCCTCTTGAGATCTTGGGCACACTTACACACATGCCCGGCATGAGTTTAAGCCACCGGGTCTGGGATTCGAACCACGGTCAACACATGGGAGTCCTGCAACATAGCCATTGCACTATCTGCTGGTCCCAGAAGGGGAATTTTTATCAGGTGGAAAGGTAGGGAAAATGTAGAGGCATATAATGCCCTAAGACCAAACTGGGCCCTAAGATTTGAGAATGATGGGAAAACACTTTCAGGGAGGTATTAAAAAGTGGTGATAGGGAGGGATGAGGGAAGAATGCCCTAGATAAACGTGGCCTATTTTTGTGTGTGTTTAGTCCCCAAAGGTCTTAGACCAAAGAGCTCTTGTTCCTTGAACTACAGACTCAACCAGTGGCACAGCTACTGACATTCTGAGCTAGCTTGGTTTCTGGGACCCAGACCGCATCACTTTTAAGGGGAAAATGCCTTTAAAGTCCTGAAACACTACATTAAAAAGCGACCTTTTGACTGGAGTTCGGCATGGTCTGCAGTGGGGGCCTGTTAGCTCAGATGGAAGTTAGGACAAAAGAGAACGCTAAATATAGGTACAGGTGCAGGGTATGTACCCCCACCTGCTCTGTAGGTATTTAGGCCTAGAAGAAAGCAAGTCGGGGGATGGGGAGGCACACAGCAGGCTCTGCTGATGAGCCTTTCTCCTCCCCAAATCCTCTCACCATCAAGAAAGAGGGAGCAGCTCTCAAACCATTCCCAGGGGACACAAAAACCAGTATTAGGAAGATGCAGCTCCCTAAGAAAAAAATAACACAAACAAAATATTACAATAAACCTCCCCAAGTAACCTGATTTGTTTAGCCAAAATGACTCGCTCATCATTAACTCTTTGCCGGCAGGAACAGGTCAGACAAAAGAATGTCACACTGACTTTCAGCTTTCAATGCCACACTGCACTGGGTTCTTTGGGGGACAGGGTTTACCCTAACAGAGAGGCTCTGTGTGATATGGGATGCTTTCACAGTGACAGTATATGAACAGTGAATGCTTTCATGATATAATATAATAGAAAATGAAATTCAGTTGACCAGTGAAAAATAACCTTAAGAATAAATTCAGAAGGGCCTTTATGGTTAACACTAGTGCATGAACTACAAAATGATGCTAAATATTAATTCACCCTAGCACTTTCTTCTCCTTTCCTCTGGTTTTGGGGATGGAGAGAGAAATAGGCCAGCTCTTACAAACGACCCGCAATGCAACAGAAATAAGCTCAACCCAGGCTTTTGTCTTTCTTCAACACAAACATTTTAAATCCTAAAATATTAGTTGCAATAGGTGCGGAGGTAATTAACACACCCTATAACAAAATTAATGGGTTTTGCTGGATGCTTGGGCTGTCACCGGTCACCGGCTCTGAAAGGACACCTCGTCGTGTGAGAACACGAGGAGAAACTGCAACGCGGGTGCAGAACTCGTTACAACTGGAGTGGCTCCAGTTCTTGCTGAGAATCTCGGCCGATCCTCTGGGAACCGCCGTTTCCATGTCATTCTATTTCACATGCTACAGTTTAGAATTTCTAAAGAGAACGAGATCGTGCATCCAAACACTAAACTGGAATAAAAATGTACAGGAGATACTAAAAATAGGACAGAAACCTGCTAAGACTAAAATATATAAATCCGCCACAGCCGACAAAATAAGGCTTCCAAAAGAAGGGGTGGAGGTGGCGAAAAGCCGGCTCTCTCCGCAGGTCCTGGCTACAAGAATCCCGCCTTGGCCACTAAGCGGTTCTAGCAGACCCACTGATTCTTTTCAAGCCGAACAATTTGGACGCAGCAAAAAGCAGAAACGGTGTGAGGAGAGTGAGACTCTTCCCCGCAAGTAATCCAGCCGAAAGGAAGCGAGGGCAGGATGCAGGAGGAGAGAGGCGCGGAAATGAACCTGGGAGTCTCCCCGGTTCCCTGCCGGCACCTCCAAGAGCGTCAGCTGTCGGTCGGAAAAAGATGCGGTCCTCCCAGGAGAGGAACATTTGCGGGGGTCCAAGCCAATGTCCTGGAACGGGTTCTGAAGGGGCTGGCGACATGCGCTCCGAAACCACTAGGTTTCAGTGGCATCCGTCCAGATAAGGTCAGTGGCCCAAACCCAAATGTTCCAGTCCTGTAACCCCAACATCACATGGCAAGGCAGTGGCCGGCAGTCATCTGGGTCCCCAGGCAGGGAAGGTCGAGGACCACCCGGATCTGGCGATGGCCCAGGCCCGGCTTGCTTCCCTTGCTGCGCCCTTCGCGGGCGCGGGCCGCCTGGCAGCCGAGAGCTAACGCTGCAGAAGGAAGTTTTCCCAAGGAGCCGGCGCGGGCTGGAGGGGCCTCGGCAAGGAGGATGCATCGAGCCTCAGTCCCTCCCGGCCGCGCGGGGCCCGGAGTCTCCCAGAAGCGGTCGGCTTCGAAAGAGTGAAACAATATATATATACACACACATATATTTTAAGCTGCCTCCCGCAAACTTTTCCAGTGGGCGTTGAAAGGGCTGGGGACCGGCGGAGAGGAGGGCGTAGACGCCGGCGGGGTGGGCCTGGAGGCTGCCTGGTTCGCGGGCTTCGGGGGACGGAGCCGCTGCGGCGGCGCTGGCCGCGAGAGGGGAGGCTGCCGCCCTCTGCTCTCCGCCCTCGCGGGCAAGTCCCGGCTCCGCGCCCTCTCGCGATCCGAGGCGCCGAGCCCCGCGCCGGCCCGGCCCAACCCGCGAGTGGAAAGAGGCGGGTCCGGAACAGCGGTCCGCGTCGCGCCGGCCCAGCCCGGGAAGGGGCCGGGAGGCCCGGGGCGGGGCTCGCTCACCTCGGTCCTCCAGCCCGTCGCTGAACTGGCCGCTCTCGCTGATCCGCAGCTGCCGCTCCTCCTCCGCCTGCGGCGGCTCGCGCGCCGGGGAGCTCTGCCGACCCGGGCTGGGGCCAGTGGCCAGGGGCGCGTGGTCCCGGGGCGGCGGCGGGACGGCGGGACCCGAGGAGCTGCGGCGCTCGCTGCCCGCGGCCGGCTCCATGGCGCCGGGCTGTGGACCCCGGCGGCGGCGACCGGAGCGGCGGAGACGCGAGTGAGAAGTGCGAGGCGCCGCGGCTCGCGTGGGCGGAGGGACAGACGGACGGACCGCGTGGAGAGAGAGCGAGGGAGGGCGGGTGCCGCGCAGTGAAGGTGCATCGGGAGGGGGGTGTCGGAGAACCGCGCGACTCGCGCGGCCGGTGGCGGAGGCTAGGGCAGCGCTGTCGCCGCCGCGCTCCGCCCCTGGGGGCAGGTGCGGGTGGCAAGGACCCGCCCCGAGGTCCCAGCGCCGGAGCCGGTGCGCCGAGACCGCCGGGGTGGAGGGACCCGATCAGCCCGACGCTTGGAAGCTGGCGAGACTGTTAGGAGCCTAGGGACCTTCAGGCGGCTCCGGCAGCGCCCAGCTAGGGCGTGACGGGAGGCCCGCCCATTCTCATCGTGGGATGGTACCCACAAGGTCCCCTCGGACCCAATTCTCCCGCAGTCCCGAAGTCAGCAGCCGCGCGTGGGCAGCAGAAACACTGGCATGCTTCCCTTGCGGCGCTGCACAGGCTTCAGAGGCTGTGCAGGGTCTTCGCCTGGGCCGCCATCCTCACCGCCCATCCTGGGGAAGCGGAGTTCACCTGCTCCCACGCCCGCCGGGCTCGGCATAGCTCTTCCCAGTTTCTTCCTCGAGCACCAACTTAGCGAGGGAATTGGGCATCTGTAGGATCGGTGTGAGCTCTAAAAGATGCTCGGCCTTAAAGCTCCCCAATTACGGCTGTCCCCGGGCCTTTGTCCGATCCACGTCCCTCTCTAGTGCATCTTTTTCCCGCGGAATATTCAAGTCTTGCCGGTTCTTCAGAACTCGGATCCAAGTCCCCCTCCTACATAGGAGGAGTCTCCCTCGATGCCCCACCACCACCGACTACTGCACCTCGGCATTGTGGGTCCGGTCTCCCTAAAGAGGCCGCGGTGGGACTTGTCCACCCCAGGACCACCCTAGCGCTCCTGCATCCCCCAGAGAGGTGCGGGGAGGCCCGGCTGTTAACAGATTTAGCTTGTCTTTAATGATTTCAACACCCAAACTCTAGAGTCTAGATTTCACCTTTTAGATTGATATCAGTCTCTAAACCTAGGAATACTCTTAAAATGTCAATTCCTTATGTAAGGAGACTGCCGAGGTTTGGTTTGGTTTGTTGTGTTTTGTTTTTGCAAGAGTAACCAGTTCTTTTTCTCATTCCCACTGACTGAAATCAGAGTAGGATTTTTATGCCTTTGTGGTGCAACGGAAACATCACCAGCAACGGGAGAAGGTCCCGTTTTAAGTTGCTGATGTTGCTGGGTTGGAATTAAAAGGTCTGAGTTGACTTTGGCCAATTCACTTCATCTTTTTGACCACTCATTTCTTCAACCACAAACTGAAAAAGTTGAACACGGGTATTTTAAAGATCTCTTCTTGCTGCAAAAGAAAAAGAAAAGCACTGTGACTACTTGAATGAACAACAATGAAAATATCCACTAATTTTTGTTCTGTTCTCTCCGTAGATAATCCCTGAGTCATATTTGCAAAGCCTCTCATCCCTCTTTCCATGTTTCTTTTTTCCCATTATTCCATGATTCTCCTGTCAATGGCTCTCAAAAATCATCTAGGGAGTCTGAAAACAAAAAATTCCCAGGCCTCCATGACTGCTAGAGATTTCAATATTAGAAGAGATGTGATTGGTCTGGGACCTGGACATTGGGTATTTTAAGGCCTCTCCCCACTCTAAGAGTCCTGAGGGCTCCCCCACCCTTCCTTCCTTGGCCCTCTGAGATTCTGATTCAGTAGATCTGGGGTATGGCTGGGAATCTTGGTTTGAAGCACACACACACACACACATCTACACTAAACTGTCACCAAAGGAGCAAGTGTCATTGTTCTTTCGGATGATGCCTCCGTTGGCTCTGTACTCCGGCACATCTCGCTGAAAGTTGATGATGAACATCCGGGGTTCTTGTTACAATGCAGATTCTAATTCAGCAGGTCTGAGAGAGAGGCTGCAAGTCTGCATTTATTTCTAACAGACCTCCAGGTGCTGCTGATGCTGCTGGTGAAGGACCTAGTGGTTATTTCTTGTTCATGGGATAAGCCTTGTCTCGACAAGCCTCTACTGAATCACCCAGGAAGATTTCTCTGACTGCAGCTCTCTCCTGGGTGATTCCTTTACTAACTATAAATGATTAATAATCCACTACTCATTTCATATGTGGGGCAAAGATGGTGGTGCTGGCCTTCCTTGTCTGCATCCCTCACTCACACACCTACTGGGATGCCAAGGACAGTTTTTCTCCAATCACTGCTGCTTACCTGGAAGATAATATGAGTTTACATTCTTGGCAGATGTACTGTGTGAGAGGCACTTTGCTATGTGTTTTACATGCATTGTCTCCCTCATGCAGCTACTACCATCCTCATTTCAGAAATGAATCCATGCAAGTCTGTTAAAGTCTTAACACTAATAGACACAGTGGTACCGCCCCCTAGGGGACATTTTGGAAATTTGCATGTACTAACATTGATTATCACAATGATGGGAGGAAGGGACCACTGATTTAGCAAGGGGTGGCCCAAGATGCAGGAGATTATGTCCCACATGACTTTTATATGTCAGACAGGATCTTTGGTTTCAGTTAAAATGTGCTTCCAATTACATTAGAACTTCAACTCTGTTTTACATATAAACATGAATTTTTTATTTGAAAAAAACTATTTGTAATACCCTCTTCAAAAATTCAAAAATTAGTGAAACTAAATATATTTTTTAGGCTTGCATATTTGAGTTAAAAGAGAAAAGTAAACAAATAAGCTACAAACACAAATTTCATGATAATTCTTGTGACAGGCCCTGCTCTTAAGAGGTACGATAGAGAACAGCCCTTCTTCAAGAGACAGTCTGCTCCATGGCTCCTGAGATGTAGACATGCTGGGAGGAAGGAAGAGGTCCCACTCCTAACTGGGCCTCCAGCATACAAAATCCCACATGCCCTTCTTCAAGAGACAGTCTGCTCCATGGCTCCTGAGATGTAGACATGCTGGGAGGAAGGAAGAGGTCCCACTCCTAACTGGGCCTCCAGCATACAAAATCCCACATGCCCTTCTTCAAGAGACAGTCTGCTCCATGGCTCCTGAGATGTAGACATGCTGGGAGGAAGGAAGAGGTCCCACTCCTAACTGGGCCTCCAGCATACAAAATCCCACATGAACAGCCCTTCTTCAAGAGACAGTCTGCTCCATGGCTCCTGAGATGTAGACATGCTGGGAGGAAGGAAGAGGTCCCACTCCTAACTGGGCCTCCAGCATACAAAATCCCACATGAACAGCCCTTCTTCAAGAGACAGTCTGCTCCATGGCTCCTGAGATGTAGACATGCTGGGAGGAAGGAAGAGGTCCCACTCCTAACTGGGCCTCCAGCATACAAAATCCCACATGAACAGCCCTTCTTCAAGAGACAGTCTGCTCCATGGCTCCTGAGATGTAGACATGCTGGGAGGAAGGAAGAGGTCCCACTCCTAACTGGGCCTCCAGCATACAAAATCCCACATGGTAGGAAAACCCCTTTCATATCTCCTGTCTCTGAATCAATCTTGGTCTCTCTCTACCTCTCACTCTCTCTCTCTCTCTCTCTCTCTGTCTGTCTGTCTTTTTTTAAATTTTTGCTTTTTAGAATTTTTTAAGGTGAGGCGTCTTACAGGGCCCTTTGGCCCCTCCCTCCTAGGCCTTTGTTTTGTTAATAATCCCCTCTGCTCCTCCCAGAACAGCCCTTCTTCAAGAGACAGTCTGCTCCATGGCTCCTGAGATCTAGACATTTCGTGCGGTTTTCTAATTTTTGATTTTTATTGAAATTTTTTGAATATTAATTTTTGTTTTTCAGATTTATTCCAAAGTTTTTCTCTTCTTTTTCTCTGTCTCTTGTCTGTTTTTTGTTGTTGTTGGTATTGTTTCCCTCTCTCTGCTTCCTTTTCTGCACACTTCCCAACCCTCGTATTAATCTTCAAAATTTCAGGAAGAAACCGACCATCCACCAGATGACCAGAAATCGCTGCAGGACCACAAGAAATATGGAGAAGCAGGAAAATGCCTCTCCTCCAATTGAAACGGATAGCTCCTCTTCATCCACACACAGTTCAAGGGAATTCATGGAAATGTCTGATAAACAATTCAGATCACTCATAATGGCAAAGCTAACAGAGAGCAAAGAGAAGAGAGACAAGGATCTGCTGAAGGGGAAGGAGAAAAGAGTTGAAGAGTTCTAGGAGGTGAGGAAATTCATGCAAGATCTAAAAGAGGAGTTTCACACTCTACAAAAGAATCAGATGGAGCTGTTAGAGATGAAGGATATAATACAAGAAGTCAAAATCTTCCTTGAAAGTATTAAAAGCAGACTAGATCATTCAGAAAATGGAATCTCTAATGTAGAAGAGAAAATGGCTGGCCTAGAAAGGTCCACCATAAAGACTGAGATAATGGCCCAAAACTTTGAGAATAATATGCAAGAAGTACTAGATACAATTAAACGTCCAGGGGCGGCAGTCGGGGGCTCCACTCCGCGTGCCGGCGCATGGGGTTGGGGAGGCGGGCGCGGGGGCTCCACTCCACGTGCTGGGGCGCGGGGTCAGGGCGCGGGTGCTCCGCTCCACGTGCCCTTCTGGAGTTCCGGCCCGATTGGGGCTCTGACCCTGCGTGCCGTGGCCGGGGTCTGCCCCGCGAGCCGTGGCCTGGGCCTGCCCCGTGTGCCGTGGCACGGGCTCTGCCCCCGCGTGCCGTGGCCGGGGCCTGCCCCCAGCGTGCCGTGGCCGGGGCTCTGACCCTGCGTGCCGTGGCCGGGGTCTGCCCCGCGAGCCGTGGCCGGGGCCTGCCCCGCGTGCCGTGGCCGGGGCTCTGACCCTGCGTGCCGTGGCCGGGGTCTGCCCCGCGAGCCGTGGCCGGGGCCAGCCCCGCGTGCCGTGGCCGGGGCTCTGACCCTGCGTGCCGTGGCCGGGTCCTGCCCCCGCGAGCCGTGGCCTGGGCCTGCCCCGCGTGCCGTGGCCGGGGCCTGCCGCCGCGTGCCGTGGCCGGGGCTCTGACCCTGCGTGCCGTGGCCGGGGTCTGCCCCTGCGTGCCGTGGCCGGGGTCTGCCCCGCGAGCCGTGGCCTGGGCCTGCCCCGCGTGCCGTGGCCGGGGTCTGCCCCGCGAGCCGTGGCCGGGGTCTGCCCTGCGTGCCGTGGCCCGGGTCTGCCCCGTGAGCCGTGGCCGGGGCCTGCCCCCACGTGCCGTGGCCGGGGCTCTGACCCTGCGAGCCGTGGCCAGGGTCTGCCCCGCGTGCCGTGGCCGGGGTCTGTTCCGCGAGCCGTGGCCGGGGTCTGTCCCGCGAGCCGTGGCCCGGGCCTGCCCCGCGAGCCGTGGCCGGGGTCTGCCCCGCGAGCCGTGGCCGGGGCCTGCCCCGCAAGCCGTGGCCGGGGCTCTGACCCCGCGAGCCGTGGCCGGGGTCTGCCCCGCGTGCCGTGGCCGGGGTCTGTCCCGCGAGCCGTGGCCGGGGTCTGCCCCGCGTGCCGTGGCCGGGGCCTGCCCCGCGTGCCGTGGCCGGGGCCTGCCCCGCGAGCCGTGGCCGGGGTCTGTCCCGCGAGCCGTGGCCAGGGTCTGCCTCGCGTGCTGCATCAGCTGATGGCCGTCTCTGCTTCCCTGAGCCGCGTTCCTGAAACTGTGTTCCATGGAGATTCACCTACATTTGCGGGGCTGCACGAGACCCACCCTTGGTCCAGTCCTGAGTGGAGTCTACGTTCCCTCTTGTTGGGAACTTTATGATCTGATAATTGGAGAAAAAAATAAAATCATGTTTATCATAAAAAATAATTAGAATAATAATAATAATGATTGGGGGATACATAGGAAAGATATTGAATGTTGAAGTGGGGAGATTAATGTCTCTGTACTGACTGACATGCATGGCATTCCCTTTTGAAAAAGCAATGTAATACACTGTAAAGTTATATGTAATTCAATGTAACAAAAAATGGATAATAATAAAAAAAAAGAGAAAAGAGAAAAAAAAAAAAAGAAAAAAAAAAAAGAAAAAAAAAAAAAAGAGGTACGATAAAGGAGCAACACCAAGGTAGAGAGCTGTTAGTTCCAGTTAACCTGGTTCTTTGGCTGAGTGAGTAGTTGAGTTCACTAATGTTCATTTCATAATTGATTAGTTATGTTTTATAAATATGCCATTCGTGAACCAAAGATTGTGGTTAATCCAATTGTATGGGGAGTTTGGAAGCCACATTGAGCTTCAGATGTATTTGGTTTATAATTAACAAAACAACTATGATAATGTCTTCATATTTAGATCAGTAATAATCATACTTTTACAAAAAGCAATGTTTTATGTGCAGATGTACCTTTTCTTCTTTTTTATACAAAGCAAAAATTATAAATTTTTTTTTCCCAACAGAGAACTTAACATTCTTTTGTCTGTTAAATGCTTCTTCCCTCTACCCCGCCTGCCCATCCTCCATCATCTACTCCTTTCTCTTACAGTCTCTAGTATCTACACGTATCCCCACTACTATTCTAGCTTCAGATCTTTCCATTTTTCCCATAGAGTGCAGACATTCAGTACATATTGAGTGGGGATATACAGTGCATGTCTTTCAAAACCTGGCTCATTTCACTGAGCATTAAGTCTTCTATAGTCATCCACCTTGAATCAGATGACAGGTCTCATAGTTTCTTATGGCTGAGTAGTAACCCGTAGTATATTCATGCCAAGTTTTTCAACCCAGTCTTTAGTTCTTGGACACAGGTTGATTCCATGTCTTAGCAATTGTGGATAAAGCTACAATAAATATGGATATGCAAGTGTCTTTCGCACTGAGTATTCTCCTATCCTTTGGGTAAATACCAAGGAGTGGGATTACTGGGTCATATGGTAGTTCTATTTGTAGGTTTTCTGAGGAAATTCCATATTGTTGCCACAGTGGTTGTACTCATTTACATTCCTACCAACAGTGTAAGACAGTTACCTTTTCACCACAACCTCACCAGCACTTGTTCTTTATTTTTCTTATCTTAGCCATTCTAACTGGGGTTCTTAGCCATTCTAAATGGTATCTCATTGTGGTTTTAATTTGTGTTTCCCTTATAATAAGAGATTTTGAACATTTTTTATTCGTCCTTTGACCATTTATCTCTCTTCCTTAGAGAGTTGTCTATTCATCTCACTTGCCCATTTTTAATTGGATTATTCTCCACCCCCCCCTTTCTTTAATGGATGATTTGCTTGAGTTCCCTATATATTCTGGCTATCAATCCCTTATCTGAGGCATAATTTGCAAATATTTTCTCCCATGTGAGGGCTTATCCACTCGAATGATTGTCTTTGCTCTACACAAGTTTTCTAGCTTGATGTGATCCCACTTGTCTATTTTGGGGATTTTTGCCTGTGTTTTAGGGATCAACCATAACCTATCTTAAATCTCACTCCCACTTTATCTTAGAAAGTTTCTATCTCCACTGACTTGAAAATCACACCAGGCATGTGTGCATGCATTTCAAAAATCCCAGGGGGAAAATGAAGGAGACAGGATTGTGGAGAGGCCATCCCTCCAGAGAGTGATGTGATTTCTCTTTTTCCCTCTCACTCTCTCTCTCTGTCTCCTTCTCAAGCATGTGCACCTCATGGCAAAAACATACATACATGCATACATACATACGTAAATAAATAAATAAATAAAACAAATATTAATCATATATGGCTCTGTTTTTATTCTTTATTATAATGTAGGTAATTATACTTATTTTTAACTATATAGGTATGTATTATCCATGAATTCACTTCATAATCACAATAGTGAATAATAATAATAATAAAAAGGTGAGACAACCATTATATAAAGTGAGACAACCATTTAGAGCCAAGAAGATCCTAAGGAGACATGACCAACTAAATGTAAATGTAATGTGTGATGAGACAGAGCCTGGAACAGAAAAGGTACCTTAGATAAAAATTAAGGAGATCTAGGGACCAGCAGATGGCATAATGGTTACATCACTGGACTCCCATGTAGTTGACTGCTATTTGAGACCCAGACCCGGTGGCTTAAAACTTACACTGGGCGTGTATGCGTGCATGCCCAAAATCCTAAGAGGAGAATGGAGGAGAAGAGATTATGGCGTGGCCATCCCCCCTGGGGGATGATTTCTCACTTTCTGTCTTTCTGTCTCCTTCTGTATCTCCAGTGATCACATGTGCCCTATAACAAAAGTCTCTCTCAAAATAAAAATAAAACAAATCAAGGAGATCTAAATAAATATGGACTATAGTTAATAGTAACATATCAGTTATGGTTCATTATTATAAGTGATGTACACTAATGTAAGATGTTAGTATAAGGGAAGGTAGGTGCAAGGTTTACAGAGCTCTCTGTACTGCCTTTTCAATTTTTACCCAAATCTAAAACTGTTCTAAAAAACAAAATAAAGTCCACTCTCAACAAAGTAAATAGACTGATGACCAGCAGGTGGCATGGTGGTTAAGACGCTGGACACTCCCACATGGCTGACTGCAATTTGAGTCCTGGACCTGGTGGCTTGCTTTCTCTCTTTCTCTCTCTGTGTCTCTCTCTGGTCAAATTAAAATAAATGAGTGAATAAATAAAATTAAAAATAAACAATTATTTAAAAAAGTAAATAGACTAAAATGAGGGGAGTAGGAAGGTGTGCAACTAAGAGACATTCTAATCTTGAACTTTGCCCATTGCAGGAGAGACACAGTAGAAAAACAGGAGAGAGAGAGATGGAGTATGAGAATTAAACTAATATTTGTGGTTACAAACCTATTCCACTGACTTTTAGGGAGTCTTATTTTTTGTATTATTAAATATTATTTAAGAAGTTTCTTAATTCTTTAAAATCTCAAATTCTTAAATCAGTAGGCATCATCAGGACATTTTGAAAGTCACATATGGGTAAGGGAACGTGGCATAAAACCAAACTATAACAAGATGATAGGAAGTTGAGGAACATCTTTCGTTGTTCTTATCTATTCCTTTGTACACTTTTAGTGATGTCCCTCAGGTCTAAACCCAGGAATACATGCAGGAACAGGAAGAAAGAGCAAGAAATCAAAGAGAGACCAGCAGGTAGCATGGTGGTTAAGGTGCTAGACTCCCATATGGCCGACCAGGTTCGAGTCCTGGACCCAGGGGCTTGAAAAATCACACCAGGCCTGTGTGTGTGTATGTGTGTTCTCAAAATCCCAGGAGGAGAATGGAGGAGAACTGACTACGTCCCCCCTTGGGGTGTGCTTTCTTACTTATCCTTTCTCTGTCACTTTCTGTCTCTCTCTGATGAATACACATGCCCAATAGCAAACAAACAAAAAAATAAAACGCACACATAAAGCAGATGGTACGAGCCTCAGTCAGGAATAAAAATCACAGTTATCTCCAGGAAAGCCTCCTGCTAGGGTCATGAGTGTTCTAAAGACACTGCACGTAAGAATCCATGTAGTTCTCATAACTCCGTCAGGCAAGTATGGTATTATCTATATTCCTGTTTTAAAGATAAGGAAAGTGAGTCACAGGTTAAATCACATTGCTAATAATCCCAGAGTCCAGCTCCTGTGGCTTGCTACCACTGCACTGCATGGCCTCTGAGGTAGAATCTAAAGATGACAAGAACATGCTTTCTACACCTTACTCTGATAAATTACATTTCAGACATGTATTTGTTTTACTTATTTACATGTACAAGCTTTAAAAGAAAAACTAAGCATGGGGTCAGCAGATGGTGTGATGGTTAAAAGTGCTGGATTACCATATGGCCTACTGCAGTTCGAGTCCCAGACCTGGTGGCTTGAAAATCATAACAAATAAATAGATAAATAAATAGATTTTTTACAAAAAGACTTAAATATGAATTTTTTATTTCTCTTTCTTGAGTCTTTTTTTGTTTTTAAGTTTATACATTTCTTCCATGAGCATGAGAGAGGGAAAAAGAACATCCCTAACATGGCCTTGACGCTGCAACCCAGCCTTCAGCTAGCCCTGAATCTTGGGCAAGTCCATGCCTGGCATATTCAGGGAGGTTTCTGGACTTGACCCCAGGAGCTTCCCAGGTGCAATTGTCTTGCAGAACACTGCATTTCACTGCTGCACCACCATTTTGTTCCTTTTTCCAAGTCTTGAAGAAACATAAGTGATGCTTGAAAGCTTTTGTGCCCTCACAGGCATGAATTCCAGGGCTAGGGCTAGATGAGGAGCTGTCTGGGACTGGAGTCCCTAAGGAGCTGCCAGAGTCAACCCGATAGCACTCACAGAAAAAGCCTCAAGACCTTCTCTTGGAAAGTGGGAAATGCAAGCGTGTACACATACCCGCAGGTGTGAGTGCTAAATGTATAAACTCCTTTTCCCATAAAAATAATAATAAACTAGGGCATGACTACAGAGAAACACCATATTAGAATAAGCATTATTGAGAGGCTTTGTTGCAATGTAAGACATACAAAAAGAATTTTTAGATGCTACCCTGACCTTTGATGGACTTAGAGTCCAAATAGGTTGGTATGGTTCTGCATTGCCAGCCTTTGCCATGCACTCTCTAAAACAGTGGGTTTCAACTTTATCTACACGTTATAATCACCAGGGAGACATTAATTGGAAATAGTCCTGATTTCAGCACCGAAGGTTCCAAGTTCTAGAAAATTCCTTCAGTTCTGTGGAAACTGGGACAGTTAGTCACCCCACTGGGAGGTTTTTAAAAATCTTCACACCCACACCAGTGTTCCCCACTGTTCAGTTGCTTCAGACTCTCTAGGGGTGAGCCCCAGGCATGTGTATTGGGGAGATCTTCAGGTCGATTATGATATATGGAAAATCTGCTACAGCTTCTCAACTAGAATGTGTACATGAATTACCTGGAGATCTTGGTAAAATACATATTTTTAATTCAATAGGTCTGGGGTAAGATCCAATTTTCTGCCATTCTAGCAGTATCCAGTGATGGTGGAGAGACCACCCTCTGAGTGGCAGGGTCAGAATACACAAACAATAAGGTTTTTTTCCTACCTCAAAAGTATCTATAATAGAATCAGGAATATGGGATATGCAGACAAATTAACAAAATATGAGTAGCTAGTAATGCAGTACAAAGAGGGACCAGGTTCTGGGATATATGACTCTTATTGGAGTCCTCAATGTTTAACACACGGACTACCCATCGTGGCCACTGAACATGATCTGAGGTTAATCTGGAAATGCTTTGTTGTGGTGAGTTCCAAGAGGGACCTGTAAGGGTGGGAGGACATCCCAAGAAAGGGTTTTGGTGGGCATGAAGGACTCTTCAATACAATGAAGTAAAACTGTGCATACAGTAGAGATACACAATTCTCTCCATACAATGATTTTTATGGAGTGGAAAATGTGGACTGGAATGGGGCATATTGAAGGAGTTTCTGGGATGACTGGGAAAACTCTGTCTCTTTACGTGGGTGGCATTTGCTTGATAATTACTTATTGAGCCATGTGCTTGAATTTTGTGTTTTTTTATCTGTGGGGTTTTTTTGTTTGTTTGTTTCTAGATTTTTGCTGTAGGGCACATTTGCTCATCAGAGGGAGACAGAGAAAGAGAGAGTAAGAAATCACCCCCTAGGGGAAATGGCCACACCACAGTCCTTTCTCCTTCATTCTCTTCTTGGGCTTCTGGGTATGCACACACATGCGCCTGGCATGTTTTTCAGGCTGCCAAGTCTGGGACTTGAACCACAGACTTGGCTATTTAGGATCCAGTATTTTAACTACCACACCACCTCCTGGCCCCTCCGTGTTTTCCTTTAAATAACATTTATTTTAAAAATTCTACCCAGAATGACCACATGTATTGGGAAGGATGGGTCTTCCTTGGCTAAAGCAGTTTGTACTAACCCCTGTCAGCAGTTGCTAAGGGCTAGTGCCTTTGCAGGACTAATGAATCATCTCAATCAGCTCAGCAGAGAATGTCAAAAATATGAGGAGCAAAGGATTAAAACGATAAAGTACAAAGTTAGCTGATGTGAGAAAAGGGAATTAAATAAGCTAAAAAACTTTTTTTGCTTTTGTTCATGTATAAAAATGTTTATGGCATCTACTCACCCTAATTCTCTTCTTACCCCCGGCCTCTCTCTAGACCTGCTATCAAACTGTCCCTGAACGTCTCCAGCTAAGTGAGCACCCTCAAACCCACTATGTCCATAAAGTAAGCCAAGACACAGTGGCACACAGATGACACCACCACTTGGGAAACTGGAAATTACTGGGGGGTTGAGGCATGTGTGGCCCGGGAACACAACCAGGTACAGTTACATGTGCCCATAATCCTAGCTAACTGGGAGGCTGGGGCAGGAGAATCACTACTCAGAGGTACCCTGTCACAAATATCTATCTTTGCCCTTTTCCTCTCTTTCTCCCTCTCCGTCAAGAAGGAAAATGAAAAAATGTTCATGACTGGAATTCCAAAATCTATGCATCTTCAACCCCCCCCCCCCCCACCAATAAATTTCAGCACCATCCACCCTATTCTTTCCAGCCAGAATCCTAGAAATCCTCTTGACTTCACTCTTCCTTGGTCCTTGAAAAAATGAGGTGATCAGGACCAGCAGTTGGCATAATGGCTATGTCGCTGGACTCCCATGTAGTCGACCGTGGTTTTGAGTCCTCGACCCGGTGGCTTAAACTCACACCAGGCACATGTGCATGCTTGCCCAAGATCCCAAGAGGAGAATGGAGGAGAAGGGATTGCAGTGTAGCCATCCCCCCGAGAGGGGGGGAGATTTCTTGCTTTCTGTCTCTCTGTCTCTCTCTCTCTGTCTTTCTGGTGAGCGCACACACTCTAGCAAAAAACTCCCCCCCCCCAAAAAAAAAGACAGGTGATCAACCTCTGTTGACTCCACCTTCCTAAGAAGGTAGAGATGATCTTTCTGTTAAGATCATCCCCACCTGGGGAACCAGCAGTTAGCGTAATGGCTATGTCGCTGGACTCCCACGTAGTCGACTGCGGTTCGTGTCCTGGACCCAGTGGCTTAAAACTCACGCCAGGCGCGTGTGCGTGCATGCCCAAGATCCCGAGAGGAGAATGGAGGAGAAGGGATTGTGGAGTGACCATCCCCCCTGGGGGGTGATTTCTCGCTTTCTGTCTCTATGTCTCTCTCTGTCTGTCTGGCGAACGCACGCGCCCTATAGTGAAAACCTCTCCCGAAAAAAAAAAAAAAGATCATCCCCACCTTTTTAACCTTCTCTGGCTTCACTGCAGCCTCCTGCTCCCATCTCTAGCCTGTTACTGCAATAATCTCTTGGCCAGTCCATCTTCCCTGATCCAGCTCCCTCCAGCGCCCTGCACACTCCTGTTACAGAGCTATTTCCAAGAAAGCACTCTAGCCATGTCATTCTGTTCAGCATTGTTTCTAGAATAAAACCTCCAATCTTTTAAGTTGTTAGAGAAAGCCCTTGAAATCTATGCCCTACCACCCTTCGCCCCTTCTGCACTATTCTGGCTCTTGCCAACCCTCCAGCCCCCATCCCTCCAACTGGAGAAAAAATAAAAATTCAATTAAAAATTAAGTTTATTTATTTCTCCCATGAAAAAGAAAAAAGAAATACAGCATGTCCAACAGGGTCTTAATGCCATGATATACTCCCACCCCTAGCCAGCCCTGGACCGTGGGCATGCCTGTGCCTAGCTTGAACCTGGAACCCTCCCCATGTGGGACTGCCTCACAGAGCACCACGTTGTACCACTATGCCACCATCTGGCCCTTAAGCAATTGTTTTTGGTTTCCCAAATTTGCCTAGATACTTTCGTCATACCTCTGTGCTTCTGCCGTAGCTAATCTCTCTGCCTAGAAGGATCCTCGAGGCTCACCCTAGTCCCAGCCCAATGCAGGCACACCTGGTACCTTCTGCTCTTTCAAAAGTTCCATTCTCAAGTTTTTCCTGATCCACCACCCACAAAGGAACTCGGATCTGTCTTTCTATTTCTCTCCTATTATTTACACCCCAGACACACTTCAGTTAACCTTCATAATGCTTCATTTCTTTAATTTTGTTAATTACTAGTTTTTTTCTGTCTGGAAAATTTCTCGAGGCAAGGACATTCTAGTGTTTCAAGCCTTTGTCACAATGAAGGCAGAGAGAAAATAGCCACCCGCCCCCCCCCCCCCCCCAAAAAAAAAGGTATTGAAAGAACAAATAGAGGGACCGGTAGCTAGTATAATGGCTATGTCACTGGACTCCCACGTAGTCGACCGCAGTTCAAGTCCCAGACCCGGTGGCTTAAACTCAGGCTGAGTGCGTGTGCGTGCCCAATATCCCAGGAGGAGAGTGGAAGAGAAGGGATTGCAGCGTGGCCATCCCACCTAGGGGATGATTTCTTGCTTTCTGTTTTTCTGTCTCTATCTCTCTGGTGGCCCTATAGCAAAAACCTCCCCCCCCAAAAAAGAAAGAAAGAACAAATGGATGCATGCCTGTCTGCTCCTATCAAGCCTCAGATAATTGAGCTGCTTAGTTTATTTGTGACCAGTCTCACAGCCAGCCACTAAAATAGTTCCCAGACATTATGTCTTCCTCATAGTTCCTCCCTTCTCTTTGCAACTGGAAAAAGAAAAAGTCTGTTCTAGCTTTTAAAGCTGGGGGGGGGGGGGGGGGGGGCGGTGTTCTAGCTTTTAAACTGCTTAAATGGAGGAACTTTCAGGAGGAGGAAAATAAATAACTTTGTACTCTCTTTTTTAAAAAAATGTCTCATTATATCGTAATCCTCCGTCCCCGACCTCCTAAACACTGGGACTCCAGGCACGTACCACCATGCCCAGCCTTCAGGTTAAAACCATGAATTGAACCTGGGCCTCTCATGTGATCCGAGCCCGTGGAGCACAGCATCTGAGCAGTACGTGAGCCTGTACCACTCTCTTTAAGATGACAGACAACCTTCTCCTTCCACTGGGCACGTACAGTGGCAGATGCTACTAAGAGTACATGATTTGATACTTGAAGGTCTCATTAGCCCCTTCTTAAAAACCTGCAATATTTATATGTAAACATTTTGTTGAAGCTTATCCTACATGTAGGAAAGTCCACAAATCTTAAGGGTACAGTTCAATGAATTTTCACAAAACGAACCTACTTGGAGTAGGTTCTACTTTAATAAACAGAATATTGTCAGTATTCCCAAAAGCTTGTCCTTTGCCTCCTTTCACTCATTAATACTCCCGAGGGTAGACAGAACTATTTTTAACATAGCTTGGCACAAACTACTTTGAGAAAAGTTTCCATATTTTACTACTCCATTTATTTAAAAAAACAATTTTTAATCATAAAAGAAATATATGCTCATTTTAACTTTATAAAACTAAACAAAAGTGTAAAATTGTGGAAAGTGAAACATCACCCTTCTGGTCTCTCTCACACACACATGCACCATTTCCAAAGTTAAACACATAGCAGTTTGGTATTTATCAGTTCAGAGTATATAATGAGTCAGGAAAAACTCGGTTGAAAGTAAATGAAATGGAAAGAGAATGTATTGGCTCTCAGAGTCTATTTGATCATTTTCTGAATTAATACACATTTAGGTTTCCAGCTTTTTGCTATTACAAACAACTTCACATAGTCCACTTTATTTTGAATGTCTTAAACAGAATCTATCGATTCCGAAAGTCCAGAGTAGGGCAGGCTTTATCATTTGTTTAATTTATCCACTCAACGTCACCATGGATGACTTAGTTTCTTTCTGTCTCCTGTCTTTGACTTCCAAGAATCAGCTTTATCCTAAGGCTGGTTCATTTCATGGTTGTAATATAGCTGCCAACAGGACTACATACTCCATTAGAGATGGGGAAGGAGGTCTGGAGAAAAGGAAAAGGAAGAGAGAGAAGAGAAAGAGAAATTCAACAACTATGGAGTAAAAGGCCTGTGCTTCATTCTGATTGGGTCAAATCTGTCTGCATGCCTGCTTGTGAGCCAATCACTAAAGGCCTGGGAAATGCTACGTGCTGACTGAATTAATTTCCACTTCTGAATCAATCTCTGTGGCAGAAAGGCAAGATTTTCCTAGTTGGTTCCTGTATAGGGCCAACCTCTGGAGCTGGGTGTGGAGTCAGGTCCACTCAGACCACAGCAATAGCCACCATACACCACTGGAATGGATGCTGGGAAGGCCACCATATTATTCATTAAAATAAATAACTTTTGAGACCTTCTTTTCTTTTTTGTCTGAACATACACGTATATACACACGGACACATGAAATTGATGGAATCAGGGGATCTCACTGAAGCTCAGGGCTCCCCTGACCCATTCTTTTGCCTTCAAACCCAAATTTATTCAAACCTATGCAGGTTCTTAGCCAGAAAGTCATCTGGAGGCAACTGGGAATCTTAACACAAAGTATTTGATAGGGAGAACTTTCTATAAAATAACCTACTAATTGCACTTAACCATATGTACGATTCTTGATTTTTCTCTCCTCTATCATATTACTTTTAGTTTTTATCATAACTTTTGTCCCTTTCACTCATCTTCCTGATGAAGAGTCTATTCAGCCCCTGAACAAGGTGTTTGGTGACCTCTTCCTTCCTGTCTGAGGCTTTCTGTGTCTAATCTAGAAGCCTCTTGCTGTCACTCAAACCTGTCTTCTCTCAACTGCCCTTCATGGAAACCTATTGGAATACCCTTTCTTGAGCGTATCAGAGCCTGTGTGTCTTACGCTTCCTTCCCAGCTCTGAGACATCTGTTATGGGCCGACCTGTGTCCCCCCACAAGTCATGTGTTGAAGCCCCAACCCCACCCTGCACCTCAGGATGTGACTGTATTTGGTAAAATGAAGTCACAAGGGTGGGCCCTAATCTAATATAATGGGTGTCCTTGTAGGAAGAGGAGATGAGGACAGACACACACAGATGCAAGAGGCTGTGATGATGCACAAGCCTCGAAGAGAGCCTCAGAAGGAACCCACACTGCCGAAGTATTGGTCTCAGACTTCTGGCCTCCAGAACTGAGAGAAAACGAGTTCCTGCTGTTTAAGCCCTCAGTCTGACACTGTGCCACAGCAGCTCTCACAGATACAAGGCTCAAACCCAAGCCTGTGGTGGAAACTCCTCAGAAGTCCAAGTGGAGCCTCCTGACCATCATGTGTCTGGGAGGCTCTTGGGCCCTTCTCTTTGTGTCCTCCTGCATGTGGGTGGGATGTGGCCAGCCTCCCCAGTTCTCCTGCCAGGTTCTGCCTACCTGTCTGCTTACCATCTGTGGTCACCTCTCTTTGTGCCTGTAGATCAATGATATTCCCTTGGGGAGCTTAAGAACTGAGTGCAGTGAATGCAGATTCCCAGAACATGGGTCCAGAGAAGCAGACTTGCTAATTCAATGAAGGGACTAAGGAATTTGCACTTTTTATTTTAGAGAGAGAGAAATTTTTGCTAGAGAGAGACAGGAAGTGAGAAATCACCCCCCAGAGGGATAGTCATGCCACAATCCCTTCTTCACTCTCCTCTCAGGATTTTGGGCATACACACACTTGCACTCAGTGCACGTTTTAAGCCACCAGGTCCGGGACTTGGACTGCGAACAACTATGCGGGAGTCCAGCAATGTAACCATTACACCGTCTGCTGGTCCTGGAACTTCCACTTTTAACAAACACTCCCAGGTACTTCTGAGAGAAATTTGCACACCTGAGAAATGCCATTGAGCTCGCTCCTCTTTCCTGTCTTTCTGACCCGTTGGTCTTTCACCTCAACTGCCCTTCAGAGTCACCCAGGGGGATTTCTAAAACAATTATGCTCACACTCCAATATTCTGGATCGGTGAATCTGGAGTGGGACCCAGGCACCAGCATTTTTAAAAGTTGTCCAGGTGACTCGTATGTGCAGCCAGATGGTACTGCCAATCCAGCCCAAGTCAGACTGTCATCGTTTCTCACCTGGATTGAGAGAGCATCTCTGATGGACTCCCTCTGCTTCCACTTTTCCTGCTCTCCCCACTGCACTCACTCCCCCCAACGTGGTCAGAAAAATGTTGCCAGAACACAGGTCCAGACGTGTCTCTTCCCTGCTAAAAATCCACCAAAACGCTTTGCCAGTCAACGTTACAAGCTCCTCAGCCTAACGGCCAAGGTCATCCATGTTCCTGCCTCTGAGGGCCTCTGCATCTTTCATCTTCCCAGCTTAGCCCCTAAACTAACCACACTCACATTCTGGGCTCCCCCAATTGCCAAGCTTCTTCCCTTGTGTTCCCACCTGCCTGGAATGTCCTCCACCTGGTTAAGGCCTTCCATTCAGTGATGACGTGGTCTGGGAAACCTTCCCTGACACCCTCCCACGCGCAGGCTGGGAAACATGCCTTTTTCCCTCTCTGGAGCCCATCAGTGCACCCCTCTCTCAAAGGTCCTATGGTGCTGTGGTGTAATTACTTTATGTCTCTCTCCTCCTAACTGCGCTCATCGGTCCTCTCAGCCTCCCCGGACCCTAACATAGAGCCAGGGTGCACCCAGAGGGCTTGGTGAATGTTGCTGAATGACGCTAAGGGCATTGCGCAGTGCCAGCTGGCTGGTTCCCGTCCACCAATGGCTTGATTCTCAGTGCTAGCATTCTCTTACTGCCGAGTTCCACGTCTACTTAAATCCCAGAGTAACCCCGTATATCACAGCTCATCCAGTCCATAGTTAGGTTTAGAACAGGTGATAGAGTTGTGTCCACTCTGAGCCAGGCACTTTCCATTCCTCAGGGCTCACTGCAGCAATACAAACTAATGATTATTATCTCCATTTTACAGTTGTGAAACTGAGGCTCAGAGAGGTTGAAAATGACTTTCCTGATGTCACACTACCGGGGGTGACTGAGACAAAACTGGCACCATAGAATCTGGCTCCACAGGCTCCAACCCTTCCTGCCAGGTCACGTGCTCATTCATTGAAAGGATATGGGACTGGGGGTGGTGTGGGATTTGTGCATGTAATAATCAGTCAGGTGCAGCCACAAGTGGGGACACAGGAGAGGCTCAGAACAGAAAAGTGTGGTTTTGTTTCATATTTTGTTTTGTTTTATTTTTTAATAGTTTTTGCTATATGGTGTGTGTGCTTGCCAGAGAGAGAGAGAGAGCATGAGGGAAAGTGAGAAGTCACCCCCCCCCCCCAGGGGGGATAGCCACACAACAATCCCTCCTCCTCCAGTCTCCACTCGGAATTTTGCGCTTGCAGGTACATGTACCTGGAATGATTTTCAAGCTGCCAGATCCAGTACTCAAACCACAAAGTTGGCGTGTGGGATCCAGTGTCTTTACCTCCATGCTACCCACTGGTCCAAGAACAAAGTTGGCTACACTCACAGGTGCTAGAGACAGATAGCAGCTATCCAGAGCATATGAGAAAGACACCAGGATGGGCAGAAGATAAGGGTGAGGGGAAGGTTTAGACCAGAGCTTCTACTGGTTTTCTGTAAAAAAGGCAGGACAGGGCAGGGTGATCAGTTCAAAAGTGGCTAGTTTAAATAATTTGGGTGTGCTCTGGGCTTTGAGGGTAGCACTTACTTCCCTGGCACCAGCTCTAAGATGATGAAGGCAGAGGAACATTGCTTCCCTGGAATGTATGGGCCAGATAAAGAGGATGCAGCTCTGAGCTGGTGCGTTTGCATATCAAAGACAGGCTCCTGGGGCCAGGCCCTTTGTTATCTTTAAGAAATGATTAAAAGGGGAGACCAGCAGATGGCATAGCAGTTATATCACTGAACTCTCACTTGACTGACTATGGTTCGCGTCTTGGACCTGGTGGCTTGAAACTCATGCTGGTGCATGTGCATGTGTACCCAAAATCCCAGGAAGAAAATGGAGGAGAAGGGATTGTGATGTGGCCATCCCCCCAGGGGTGATTTCTCACTTTCCCTCTCACTGTCTCTGTCTCTTTCTCTCTCTGGTGAGTGCACGTACCCTAAGGCGAAAAACCTTTACAAAACAAAACAAAAAGAATTGGCTAGAGGGCCAGTTGGCAGTTAAGGCAGCTGGATCCCACATGGCCATGGTGAAGTCCAAGTTCCAGACCTGGCTGCTTGAAAAACACAATGGCCACGTGTGTATGTGTGCTCAAAATCCTGATAGGAGAATGGAGAAGAAAGGACTGTGGTGTGGCCATTCCTCCGGGGAGTGATTTTTCACATTCTCTCTCTCTTTCTCTTTCTCTCTGACACACAGATATATGCCCTATAGCAAACTAATAAAACAATGCTTAGAGCCTTAAGTCTACATGAAACTTAAAAAAAAAAAGAATTGGCTAGATGCCCCCAAGAGGGGCAGTCTCTTCCCAGTTAGAAGGGTTTTTGCAAGACGTCAAAACATCACAATACATAGAAATTTCAGAATATATTTGCAATATAGTGGGAAGGAGAAATGACTGCTGGAGGCTCAGGCTAAGGAATTCTGTTCCTAGTAATGAACCCAGGGACAGTACCCTAACTTTACAGTATCAGCATTTCCCATTGGTCAAGTTATACACAAATGAATTGTCTGCAATGCCACACAGTCAGATATCATTAGAAGGTTAAGAAGAAGAGAGAAAGGAACCAGGTAAATCAAATACGCAATGAAGCAGGCAATACAACAACAGACGTAATAGAAATACAAAATATCTTTAGGGGATACTATGAGCAACTATACACCAACAAAAAAGAAAATTTCAATGAGTTAGACAAATTTCTGGACCCATATAATCTACCAAGATTGAGTCAGGAGGATGTATGAAATCTAAATAGACCCATAATAAAACTGAATCAATGATAAATAACCTCCCAACAAAGAAAAGTCCTGGTCCTTATGGCTTCACCTCTGAATTTTATAAAACTTTTAAAGAAGAGTTAACCCCCATTCTACTCAAGTTATTTCTAAAGATCCAAAAGGGTAGAACTCTCCCCAAATTCATTCTGTGAAGCCTCCATTGCCCTTATCCTTAAAACAGACAAGGACAGGATAGGAAGGAAAACTATAGATAAATACAGATAAATACAGATGCAAAAATTCTCAATAAGATACTAGCAAATCATGTCCAACAACATATAAAAAAGATTATACATCATGACCAGGTAGACTTTATTCCAGGGATGCAGGGATGGCTCAACATATGCAAAACCATAAATCTAATACACCGTATTAATAGAAAGAAAGATGAAAAACCATATGCTCATATCAATTGAAAAAAATCATTGGATAAGATACACCATCCCTTCATGATCATAACTCTCAACAAAAATGGCATAAAAGGGTCATTCCTCAACACAATAAAAGCTATCTATGAAAAACCCATAGCTAACATCATCTTGAATGGGAAAAAATGGAAAGATTTCCCACTAAAAAAGGGTACAAAACAAGGATGTCCACTTTCTCCACCCCTTTTCAATATAGTACTGGCGGGACCAGCAACTGGCATAATGACTATGTTGCTGGACTCCCATGTGGTCAACCGCAGTTCAAGTCCTGGACCTGGTGGCTTAAACTCACGCCAGGTGCATGTGTGTGCATGCCCAAGATCCCAAGAGGAGAAGGGAGAAGGGATTGTGGCATGGCCATCCCCCTGGGGTGGGGGTGATTTCTCACTTTCTGTCTCTCTATCTCTCCTTGTCTTTCTGGAGAGTGCACACACCCTGTAGCAAAAACCTCTCTGGAAAAAAAAAAAAAAAAGATACCTAAGAATAACAGAAGTTAAAGACATCCACAATGAAAACTATGAGAAGCTTAAAAAAGAAATTGAACATGACACCAAAAAATGGATGGACATCCCATGTTCCTAGATTGGAAGAATTAATATAATCAAAATGGCAGTTCTACCCAAAATAATCTACATACTTAATGCAATCCCAATCAAAGTACCAGAGATATTTTTCACAGATCTAGAAAAGACAATCATACAATTTGTCTGGAATCATAAAAGACCTCATATTGCCAAAGCAATCCTGCGTAAGACGAGTAGGGTGGTGACATCTCACTCCCTGACCTCAAAATATACTATAAAGTTGTGATAATCAAAATAGCATGGTATTGGCACAGAAACAGACAGGTGGGAAAATGAAACAGAATAGAGACCGCAGAAATAAACTCCCAGACAAACAGCCAACTTATTTTTTACAAAGGGTACTAGTCAGTCAAATGGGAAAAGGAAAACCTCTTTAGCAAATGGTGCCGGAGAAACGATATTCACCTGCAGAAAGACGAATCTAAACCCCTACCTTTCACCATTGACTAAAATCAACCCTGAGTGGATCAAAGATCTGAACCTAAGATTCAAACTATAAAATTACTGCTGGAAAACACTGGGGAAATTCTGGGAGGCATTGGGATAGTCAAAGACTTCTTAAATAAGACCCCCAAAGCACAGTCAATAATCCAAAAAATAGACAAGTGAGATTATATCAGATTAAGAAGTTTCTGCATGGCAAAAGACACAGTAATTAGTGTGAATCAACAGCCCTCAGAATGGGAAACTATTTTTGTAAACTATGCTTCAGATAAGGGACTGATAACCAGAATACACAGGGAACTCAATTGACTTTCCCAAAAAATGATTATCAACCCAATAAAAAGATGAGAGAATGAGCTGAAAAAACAACTATCTAAGGAAGACATATGAATAGCCAAAAGGCATATGAAAAAATGCTCAACATCCTTCTTTATAAGGGAGATGAAGATCAAAACCACAATGAGATACCACCTAACCCCAGTCAGAATGACTAAGGTTAAAAAAAAATAAGTGCTGGCAAGGATGTGGTGAAAGGGGAACTCTTGTACACTTCTGGTGGGAATGTAAATTGGTCCAGTCACTGTGGAGAACAATATAGTGATTCCTCAAAGATTTACAAATAGAACTGCCATGTGACCCAGCAATCCCACTCCTTAGTATGGACCCAAAGGACAGAAGAATGCTTGGTCAGAAAACTGCTTGCACATTGATGTTCATTGTGGTGTTCTTCGCAATTGCTAAAACATGGAACCAACCCAAATGTCCACAAACAGAGGAATGGATTGAAAAAGTGTGGCACATATACTCTATGGAATACTACTCAGCCATAAAAAACAAGATCCTGGCTTTTGACAGAAAGTGGATGAATATGGAAGATTTACTACTGAGTGAAGCAAGCCAGGCTATGAAGGAGAGACATTGTATGTCTCCATATACCAACTGTCCGTACTCTATGGCCGAAATTGAATGACTAGGGATATAGAAACATAGAAAATGGTTATAGATATCAGATACATGGAAGAGGGTGGGAGAAGAAGTAGAGTCTGAGGAAAGACATTAAGGAGAAAAATAGAGAGGCAAGACATTTATGGGAAAAAGAAATGGGTTATTATCTGTTGAAGATACATGTATAGTATTCCCATCTGGACTGGTGAGAAATGTATTAATGTTGGAACATTCACTTTATAAGCTAAGTGACATATGTGATTGAATGTATAAAAGAAATTGAAATAAAAATCTTAAAAAACAAATATCATTAGAAGGTGTGGCTCACAGGGACAGGAGCTTACCAATGTTATTCACTAATGAATCCCAAGTGCCTAGAACAGTGCCTGGTATACAGTTGATAAACATTTATAAAAATTTTAGGAATACTCATTGTTTTAATAAAAGTTAAAAGTTAAACTCAGTACAGTCCTCACTGCTGTGCAGGCTGTTAGAACCCAGTTCTCTAAAGAGCCCGTATGTTAAAGGTCTGCACAGTTCCAATCCCAGCACATGTTTGCAACAAATACTGACAGGAGGAAGAATTGGAGAAGGGTTTGCATTTCATTGAGGGATGCCTTCTCCCCGTTTCTTGCGCTCTCTCTCTCTGTTTCTGGTGAGTGTAAGTGCTCTTTGGCAACAACAACAAAAAAAAGTGGTTCATAGAAAATGAATATTATGGAAGAACAATGCATGGATTTCAAAAAATCTTTTGCACCAAACTAAACTCATACTTTACTTCCACTTTCCACAAACTCTTTAAAGTCCCCTCCTACAAGGCTTGAAAATTCTGTTCCTTCTCCTCTATGATGTTTTCTTCCCCTTTTGTGGAGACTGAAATTGTAAGTTCGTATTGGGCAGAAATACACAAGGTCTTCAGATGAAAAGCATTTTAATAGGTGAAAAAAAGAAGTGTTCTGATGGAATTGTAATTCTAAAATCGTCATCCTGGGTGGCACCACCCTGGGAGGCTTTGTAGGTTTATAAAACTGAAACTTGTTCTAATTCGTCACCGCCCATTAGCTGAGGAGCCATTGCTCATCACCTTAACTGACTTCCAAGTCCTCTTGGAGTCTGACCTTTAGCTCTCACCTCATGATGCCAGCGCCATTGGCATTAGGCTCAAATTGCTCTTCATCCAACAAGACTGTAAGCAGGAAAGACATCTGCATTACTTCTTCATCTAATGGAAACAAAGAGACTGGTGACTGGGCTCTGCTGTGCCTCCGCCATAGCTACATGTCCTTATACACCTCGTCGAACCTCAATTTCTTAATGCCTACAAAAGCTAGTTGGGGGGTAAATGGTGACACAGTGGTGCAGTGTGACACCTCGAGAGGCTGACCCACATAGGGAGTTCCTGGGATTTAATCTAGAGACCCGCCTGAATGTGGTGTGCACATGTATGCCCGTGACCTGGGGCTGGCTCAGCCTCGGGGGGGATGTAGTGTCAGGACCCTGTAGGGGGTACTGTCTCTCTGTCTCTCTACCTCTCTGTTGCTCACTCATGGAAAAAAAATTAAGTTTACAAATGAAGCCAGTTGATATTTATTCTATCTATAATAGCCTAGAAGAAAGCCAGGAAACTAACTATGGCGTGAAAATACACAAGGTTTCTGCCAGAGAACTGCAAGCAACAGGGAGAAGAGCTGGGTTGGCAAAGGCCATCAGGGACCTGTCTTCCTGCAGCGTGCTCATTTCTGAGCCAGTCTCTGTAACCAGCAGGGGATGGTGCCCTGGTCCAGTGGACCGTGTGCCAAAATAGTGGCTGACGTGCGGTGGCAGGGTGTGTTCCCAGTAGGAGGGACAGAAGGAAAATCACGCTGGCAACTAACTCCACGGCTACCCCAGCAACCAGCTTGCTTGTGTGTATCTGAGTGCTATAGTCCAAGGTGAGTAATGGGAGACCAGGATGACGCCAGGGAAAGAACGAGGATGGAAAAGGTGCAGAGCTTGTGAAGGAAAATTGTTCTTTCAAGCTTTGGGAGGCAGAGGTTTCAAAGAAGGAAGCTCGAAGGGACATTCCCTACATGAGCAGGGATCCTAGAGCCACGTCACATCTCCAGTAGTGACGTAGAGTGCCTGAGTGGGGCAGCCATCCCCAGCAACACCATCCGCTCTCAGCAAAATACTCAGAGTAGCTCTGGATTCAATGGGCTTGTCTAAAGTGCTACAGAAGCAGCCCATGAGACAGATTCTTGGAGCCAGCGACCTCCGCAGAAAGAGAATGAGGGAAGCAGGATAGAAAGAGGACAGAGGCAAGAAAAATGAAGGTCCAGGGCCAGACAGTGGCACAGTAGTGCCACATGGAGAGGCCCCAGATTCATGTCTCAGGGCCCCCCTGTCCATGCCAGGTGCAGGCATGCCCATGATGCAGGCTGGCGGAGGCCGGGCGTGTATCACAGTGTAAAGGCCTTGTTGAGGGCACTTGTCTCTCTTTCTATCTCTTTGTCACTCTCTTATGGAAGAAATGAATAAACTTTTTTTAAAAATGTAGATTGAGCTGAATTCAAGCCTCAGCCTGGTCCCACAGGGATTTCTGTAGCAGGGAGTGCACCGCAGAGTTATCCAGCCTTGAGATAAAGGACGGCCTTTCACATCTCACATCTGGCAGTCATTGGCTGGGGCCACCCCAGGGAGAGCAGCTAACTGTAGGCAAGGCGGCTCCTGGTAGCTGAGGGCTCAAAGGAAGGAAGCATCAGTGGACACTGCGCGCTGAGGGCAACACTCACCACAGGGGATGGGCGCCTGGCAGGTTAAGGGGTCTGGCCGAGAGCCTGGCTTTCTGCCTTCTGGAGTCAGGTGCAGACTGCCATGTTTCACCCTGAAGCACAGAAGTTCTGCACCTTCCAGTACCACCGAGGCCCGAGGCCCCAACCCCCACCGGCTGCCACGGCCAGGGCCCCTCCTGGCACCTGTTTCCATTGCTGGCAGCAATGCTGTCAGTGTTTTAGGTGGTTACTGTCAGTGGCCAGGTTGTATGTGGGTGAGAACCAGGAGGACCCTGCAGGAGGTGGTCTGGCACCCTCCTGTGGAGGTTCTCCTCCCTAGGGTAAAGTGCCCAGTATCCAGAGAGCAGGAGAGGGAAGTCTTGGCGTGGTCTGTGGCTCGTGACAAGATGGACCTCACACCTTCTAGACCTGTAGGTCCCACTATTTTGAATGAACATTTTTTATACCCCTTACAGGGCTATCGTGAGATCACTCATTTCAAGTACCTATCACAATGGTGAGAGTTAGCATCTTTCTCACTGTTATTTTGTCTGTCATACAGAAAACGTGGTAAGTAACAATCAGATGATGCATGCTTCTCAGACAGACACTACACGGGCATGCGTAGGCAGACATAGGTTCACATCCGGTTCCAGCCGTGCCATCATTTACCAGTTCAGTGGCTTGGGTGCACAATTTAACCCCTTTGCGCCTGAAGGTTCTAATCTGTAAAATGGGCTAATAAGTGGAACCATGTCCGGGGCTGTTGCAAGAAAGTCATGAGATCATCCCTACGACGCTCTTGCAGCAGTGTTAGGAGCAGAGGAAACACTCAAGTGATGCTTGATTACTAACAGCTTTTGTGGCTGAATGAACAGTCTAAAGCAGCCAGCAGACAGGTACATGGAGGTCACGAGGACCCTGATTTCACAACAGACAGGAGTAAGAATCTGCATCATTGGGGCCAGCAGGTGGCATGGTGGTTAAGGCGCTGGATTCCCACATGGCCAACTATGGTTTGAGTCCTAGACCCAGCAGCTTGAAAATCATGCCAGGCACATGCTCATAAAACCCAAGAGGAGGCTGGAGGAGAAGGAATTGTAGCATGGTCATCCCCCCAAGAGTGATTTCTCACTGTTCCTCTCTGTCTCTCTCCAGCAAGCACACATGCCTGATGGCAAAAACCTAAAGAAAGAAAGAAAAAAAAAAGATTTGCATTATTTAAAACATGAAGTTGATTGTGGTTAAGGTGGAAAATTCATCTTCAAAAAGAGGATGTGTGGGCCAGCTGGGTGGCACAGCAGTAACCCACTGCTCCAGCGATGCTGGATCTACGTGGAGGACAGGGGGTTTGGGTCCCCAATGGACCTGTATGTGCCAGGCACACACCACTAAGCCCAACTGGTTGGGAAAATGATGGGGGAATTGCAGCATGAGACCCTGTTAAAGATGCCCTCTCTTTAAGAAAAAAAAGAAACTTAAAAAAAGAAAAAAAAAAAAAAAAAAAAAAGAGGATGTGAAAGCTCGGGCTTGGCCTGTGTACATGTTCGTTCCGCATCGGTGTGTGGGGCCTTTGCTTAACAGCAGTTCCTCAAGCTTGTGCAGATCCACACTCCAAACAAAGGGGCGTGACCCTGGGCTTCTATCAAGATTTGTCAGCCTGGGACCAACAGTTGGTGTAATGGCTATGTCGCTGGACTTCCACGTGGTTGACCACAGTTTGAGTCCCGGATCCGGTGGCTTAAACTCACACTGGGCACGTGTGCGTGCATAGCCAATATCCCAAGAGGAGAATGGAGGAGAAAAAATTGTGGTATGGCCATCCCCCCGGGGGGTGATTTCTCACTTTCTGTCTCTCTGGCAAGTGCACACACCCTATAGCGAAAACCTCTTCAAAAAAAAATAATAATAATAGTAATGAAGATTTGTCACCCTGAAGTCACTACCTTTAATTTGGAAGATAAGTTTTTTGTTGAAGACCACCCTGTGTGACAATGGCCCAGATCTGCTGGAAAACAACCCGAGTGACCTGGCACACGGGTCCTCAAGCACAGGAGACTGCACACGGTTTCCTATAACCCATTTCCCAGAGAAGCGAGCCAAGTACCACTGGGATAATGTGTCCTATGTCCTATATAATAGCTCTTTTCTTTTCTTCTTTTTTTTTTTTTTTTTTTTTTTTTTTTTTTGAGAGGTTTTTGCTATAGGGTGTGTGTGCTCACCAGAAAGACAGAGATAGAGAGACAGAAAGAGAGAACTCACCCCCCCAAGGGGGATGGCCATGCTGCAATCCCTTCTCCTCCATTCTCCTTTCAGGATGTTGGGCACGCACATACATGCACCCGGTGTGAGTTAAAGCTGCTGGATCTGGGACTCGAACCACAGTCAACTACATGGGAGTCTTTCAACATAACCATTACACCAACTGCTCGTCCCACCTATATAATAGTTCTTGCATGCTATGCTTTGTGTTTCCAAGTAAATCTTTAGCTTCTTAAAGATGTCCTTGCTTATGGGACCAAAAGATGGTGTGATGGTTATGTCACTAGACTCCCACATGGCCTACTACAGTTTGAATCCCAGACCCAGAGGCTTGAAACTTACACTGAGCATGTGTGCATGCGTGGCCAAGATCCTGAGAGGAGAATGGAGGAGAAGGGATTGCAGTGTGGCCATCCACCCTGGTGGGTGATTTCTTGCTTTTTGTCTCTCTGTCCCTCTCTCTCCTGTGAGCACACATGTCCTATAGCAAAAATCTCTCTTGAAAAAAAGATGTTCTTGTTTATGGAGAAAATCTGCTGTTTGTATGATCATCCTTTCCTGTCCACTGTACATTTACAGAATTTACCATCATAAATGCGTACAGCCAAGTTTATTGAGAAAAGGTCACCTCTTTATTCAAAGTACTACATTGAACGTAATCTGATCTTCCACACAGTAAATACAGAGCACAGGAGAAGGCTGCATTCAAGTTCTCCTGGATCCCCAGTGCCCCTCTTCACTAAATCTACCTAGACTACTAGACTTTCAATACATGCACCATTCTGCATCTCCGAATCCGTGGCAGCTATTCCTTCTGCAACCCAGGATAAGATGTATGTTGAGGTGCAGGTTAGCTTGGACTCTGATATCAAACAAACCTGGGCCTGCCCTCTCTGCACCTTTATGCCAGGTACGTGTCCGTGAACATGTCATTTAGACTCTCTAAGCCTCATTTCCATCTTGGCTAACGGGGTAAATAATATTTACATTTAAGGCTATCTTACAGAACTAAATCAAATAGTATTTGTAAATATTTAAAGCAGTACCTGATTCTTAAATCAGTCCATTCAAGTCGGTGCCTACTCCCCAAAAAAGCAGTTATTATGGTTGTTATTGATGTTTATTTCTTCAACCAATATTTATTGATCACTGTTATGTGTCAACCATAATCTGGTGGTGGGAAAACATTGAAAAGTAAAGCCAAGAGGTGCCTGCTCCTGGAAAAGCTTATGTTCAAGTGAAGAGAGACAGTTGATTAAAAAAAAAGGAAAAACAAACAAACAAACAAACAAAACAAAACAAAAAAACCTTCCAGGATCTGATTAAGTGTTATACTAATATTTAAAGTAAGGTGAGAAGGCCCAGCCACAGTGGCGTGTGCTGCTGAGACACTGTCCCACAGGCTAGAACCAGGTAAGAGGCCTGGGTTCAATTCCCAGTCCAACATAAAGGCCAGCTACAGTGGCATGGGTCCGTAATTCCAACAACTTGGCGAGGCTAAGACATGAAGATCATGAGATCGAGGCTGGCCTGGACACCATAGCAAAACTCTGTCTAAAAAATGAGCCAGGACACATACCATATGTTTGTGGTCCCAGCTGGAAGTTCTGAGGAAGGAGAATCAGACAGCGATGCCTATCTAAAAATAATAATAATAAGGTTATTGTACATGGTTACAGAATATATCCTTGGTGTATCCTTTTGAAAGGCTCCTGAGGAGATGAGGAATTCAGACTGAGATCTGAAAACCCAGCTGGTTTTTCAATGGTTTCACTGGTTTTCACATCAGTGATGAAATAATGCGAAGCAAGTACATTGCAAGCAGAGGAAGCGGCCAGTGCACGAGCCACTGAAGTGGAAGGAGTTGGGGTTGGTGGTCCCAAGCTCAGTGTGTCCGTGGGTTATACACAGGCCGGGGTGGTGGGAGGACAGCAGGAGAGAGTAGTGCACAGGGACAGCTGAGTTTGGAACAGTGGACAGAGGGGACCATGTGCCTGCATAAGCCACAGGAAGGAGTTTGACTCTTAATCTAACTGGGCTAGGAAGAAACAGGGGGATTTTAAGCTAAACAGAAACATAATCTGAAATATACTTTGAAAAGTTCACCTAGGGGGGCCGACGGGTGACATGGTGGTTAAGGGCGCTGGACACCCACATGGCCGACCGCAGTTTGATTCCCAGACCTGGCAGTTTGCTTTCTCACTTTCTCTCTTTCTGTCTCTCTCTCACCCTGGTCCTCTCTGGTCAAATTAAAATCAATAAATAAATAAAGTTAAATGAAATAATTATTTTTTTAAAAAAGTTCACCAAGGTAGTTTCAGCCAATATTTAAGCAACAATGCCATCATACATATCTTTCAGAAAATTGAAGATGTGGGAACACTTCTTAATATATCACATGAGGTGGGTACCCTAACGGCAAAGCCAGGAAGCACAAAATGACCAATAACTAATTAATATCCCATAAACAAGGATGCAAAAATCCTTAACAAATACCAGCAAACTGAATCTAGTAACATGTAAATGATATTATGCACCATGACCAAGGGAAAGTTAACTTAGGAATGTGCAGTTAGTAACATTTGAAATCAATTAATATGGGGGGGACAGAAGGTGGCATAATGGTTAAGGTGCAGGACTCCCACATGGCTGACCACGGTTCAGGTCCCAGACCCAGAGACTTGAAAATCACACTGGGTGCCTGTGTGTGCATGCATGCCCCAAATCTCAGGAGGAGAATGGAGAAGCAATTACAGAATGGCCTTACCCCCTGGGAGGGTGATTTCTTACTTTCTGTCTCACTGTCTCTCTGTATTTCCAGCAAGTGCACTCACCCTATGGCAAAAAACTAACAACAACAACAAAATAAGTTAATATAACTGCACATATTAATAAAATAAAGGCCAAAGCCCACATGTTTATTTCAATAGATGCAAATAATGCACTTGATGTAGAAATGTAAAATAGTGCAACCATAAAAATAATATGGCAGTTCCTCAAAAAATTAAAAATAGAATACCGTATGATACACAGCTGGTATATACCCCAAAGAACTAAAAGTGTGTTCGTAGCAGCATCTTTTCACAGGAGCCCAAAATTGGAAGCAACCCAAGTGTCTCTTGACAGATGAATGAATAAACAAAATAAAATATATAGTATAATGGGATATTATTCAGTCCTTTATTTAAAAAAAAAAAGGAAATTGTGACACATGGTACAGCATGGATGAACTTTGAGGACATTATGCTAAGTGGGAATAAAAAGCAAACACGAAAGGTCAAAAATGATAGGATTCCACTTTCGTGAGGTACTTAGGGTAGTCTAAATCACAGAAAGTATGATGGTGGTATCAGACACTAGGGGGAGGAGGAAATGGGGAGCTATTGTTTGTGGGTACAGAATTTCAGTTTTGCAAGAAGAAAAGAGTTCTGGAGATGGGTGGTGGTGATGGTGGCACAGCATGTGCATATACTTAACAGTGCTGAACTGCACACTTACAAATGGTTAAGACAGGAGGCCTACAGGTGGCATGGTGGTTGAGGCACTGGACTCTCATGTGGCCAACCATGGTTCAAGTCCCAGACTTGGCAGCTTGCTTTCTCCCTCTCCCCGCCTCCCTATCTGATCAAGCTAAAAAATAATAACAACAAATAAAATTAAATAAATAATTCATTTTTAAAATGTTGAAGATAGTCAACTCTATGCTTGTCATATGCATTTGACTACAACTTTTTTTTAGAGGTTTTTGCCTTAGGGCATGTTCACTGGGGGTAGTATGGGAGAGACAGACACAGAGAGAGGGAAAGTGAGAAATCATCTCCTCATGTGGGATGGCCAGGCTGTAATCCCTTCATCCCTTCTCCTCCATTCTCCTCTCAGGATCTTGGGCAAGCGTGCATATCCACCCAGCATGATTTTCAAGCCACCACCTGGACTCAAATCGCAGTTCACCTTGTGGGGGTCCAGCAATGTAACCGTTATGCCATCTGCTGGTCCCTGACTACAGCTTTTTAAAAAATGAAGTGAGAATCATTATGACTAGGAGGCTGTGGCAAGTGGATGTGGTGGCTTCACTGTGCCCTCCATAAGCCCAGGGCAGCTGGTAAACTCCACTGCGTGTCTAGCTTCTCCACTGCTGCGGGCTGACCTCAGCAGCAATTTCTCCTGATCCTTCACATGCAGCCTTCCAGACTTTCCCTCTCCCAGCTCCACTCACAGTTCCAATATTAAAACTATTACATATCTAATAGTTTTTAAGAGATTTTTTTTAAAATCCAATACCCATTCATGATAAAAAAAAAAAAATCTCTCAAAAAAAAAATATAGGAAAAGAAGGGCACCTCCTAAATCTGACAAAAGGTATCTATTAAAAAACCTACAGTCAACTTCATACACAATACAAAACACAGATAGATTCCCCTCTGAAATCAGGAACAAGACAAGGGTGTCCTCTTTCACCACTCCTCTTCAACATTGCCCTGGAAGTTAGTCACTGCAATAAGGCAACAAAAAGAAAGAGAACACATCTAGATTAGAAAGGAAGAAGTAAATTTTTCTTTATTTACGGATATTATTCGATATGTAGAAAACCTAAGGATTTATCCAAAAACAAAAAAAAAATCCAAATTACTAGAACTAATAAATTCAATAAGACAAATAATCCTATTTTAATGGGCAGAGGGTGTGAATAGACATTACACTAAAGAAGATATTCTAATGGCTGGGACCAGCAGTTGGCATAATGGCTATGTCACTGGACTCCCATGTAGTCGACCGTGGTTTGAGTCCCAGACCCAGTAGCCTAAACTCACACTGGGTGCGTGTGCGCATGTGCCCAAGATCCCAAGAGGAGAATGGATGGGAAGGGATTGTGGCATGGCCATCCCCCAGGGGGGTGATTTCTCACTTTCTATCTCTCTGTCTCTCTCTGTCCTTCTGGTGAGCGCATGTGCCCTATAGCAAAAACCTCTTCAAAAATAAAAAAAGAAGAAGATAATCTAATGGCTAATAAACACACGAGAAAATGCTTAACATTAATTATTAGAGAAATGCCAGTTAAAACCAAAATGAGATACTACTGAGAACTGTCAAAAGGGAGGCAATACCAAGTGTTGTCAAGAATGTGGAGAAATTGGAACTCTCATACATTGCTGATGGGAACATGAAATAGTACAGCCACTTTGGGTAGTATTTCAGCAATTTCTTTAAAAGTTAAGCACATACTTAACGTATGATGCAGTAATTCTATTCCTAGATATTTATTTATTCAAGGGAAATGAAAGAATGCAAAGGATCTTCAAAAAGTTTGTGGAAAATGCCTGTTATGAGATAATTATGTATGGATTTCAATTCTTTGAATCAAAATAAACTTGTTCTTTAATTCCATTTTTCCGCAAACTTCTTGAAGTCTCCTTATACATCCATACAAAGACATGTGCAAATGTTCACAGTATATTATTCCTCATAGCCAAAAACTAAATAATTAAAATGTTCATCCACTTCTAAGTGTTCATCCTTCAGATATACATATGCAAATTTGTATATTCAAAGGTTGTAGAACAAATGTCTATACACAATCTTATTGTCCTTACTGTCACTAGAGAATTGGTTAAATAGACTGATGTACATCTATGTCTAAGAATGGAACACCACACAGTTGTGGAAAAAAGATAGCCTCTTTTTTTTTATTTCAATTTTGTCAGAGATATGTGTGCTTACCAGCGAGAGAGGAGAGGGAGAAGCACCCCACAATGGGGCATGGCCATGCCGCACTCCCTTCTCCATTTCAACATCCTGTTGAGATTTGGAGCATGCACACACACACACATTACTGGCTTATTTTTCAAGCCACTGATACAATTTTTGCATCACAGTAGGCCACATGGAATCCAGCTCTCTTAACCACTAGGCTATGGGGTTGGCCCAGTGCTGTATTAGTTTCCTATTACTGCAGTAAAATATTACCACAGACTCAGTGGCTTCAAACAGCACAAATGTATTTTTTTTTAAGTCTACTTATTTTTTCCCATGAGAGAGACACCCCCCAGCAGGGTCTGCATGTCATAATCCACTCCCAGCCTCTGCTAACCAGGATCATGGGCATGCATACACATGCCTGGCATGTACAAGAAGACCTTGGGACATGAACCTGGGACCTCCCCATATGGCTTCAGCATCATGGAGCATTGTGTCACTGCTGTGCCATCATGACTGGCCACAAATGTATTCTTATAGTTCTGGAGGCCAGAGGTCTCAAACAGGGTGGCAGGGCTGCATTCTTCTGGGTACTGTAAGAGAGAATTCATTTCCTCACCTTCTCTAACTTCAAGAGCCTGCCACATTTCTTCATTTACAGCCCCTCTAACAAGTGTGTCACTCCAGCCTCTGCTTCCATTGGCACATCCTCTTCTCTGACTGACTCTCCTGCTCTCCCCCTTATAAGGACCATTGTGATTATGTCAAATATGTTCATAATGGCCCAGAGTAAGGAGTAAGTCTTCAGACTTTGGTTATAATAATGACCAACATGGACCATGAGTGAGGGCCATTTGACCTCTAAAACTCTCACTTAAAGGAAAGAAGGTTTTAATTTCAATATGTAAGATGTTTTGTAGACTGGAAACTGCTGGTTGTAAGCTCAGATACTCCAGGCTGAACGGTTCCAGACACCTGATGAGGAATTTGATTATCTAAGGCCTCACCAATCAAGAATGCCCACAAGATGATCACGCCCTCTTGAACCAATCACTGAACTGATCATGCGCCTGGGACCTCGGCCCCTAATTTTACCCTTAAAAACACATGTGTGGGGGGGGACCAGCAATTAGCGTAATGGCTATGTCGCTGGACTCCCAAGTAGTCGACCACGGTTCACGTCCTGGACCTGGTGGCTTAAACTCACACCGGGCATGTGTGCGTGCATGCCCAAGATCCCGAGAGGAGAATGGAGGAGAAGGGATTGCAGTGTGGCCATCCCCCCTGGGGGGTGATTTTTCGCTTTCTGTCTCTCTGTCTCTCTCTGTCTGGAGAGTGCACGCGCCCTAGAGCACAAAACCTCTCCAAAAAAAAGATAACATGTACACAGTTTTCAGAGATGAGGACACAGTCATCATTGGGTACCACAGTGCCTTCCACACCGTGTCTGCCTGCCACGGTGCCTTCATTATGCTGGAGCCTACTCTGACCCAGGCACTGAGGATACAGCAGTGACAAGATACACAATCCAGGCTTCATTCACATGCTGCTAGGAGGAGGGACATATGTAAGTAAAATAAGTAATATGTGGTGTTGTTTAGTACTACAGAGAAACAGAGAGCAGGGCAAAGGGAAGTTGGGTAGAGGGATTCAGAACCAAGAAACCTTCATTAGGAAGAGGACATTGGTTTGAAGATCTGAAAGAGGTAAGAAAGTGGCCAAGCAGTACCTGGGGGAAGAGCAATCCATGCAGAGGGAATAGCAAGTGCAAAGGCTGTCAGGCTGGGCTACATCTGATCTGTTCATGGCACAGAAGGTGATAAGTATGGCTAGGGAAGGAGGTGGTCCATGGTGTAGGATCTTCAAAGCCATCATGAGACCTTTTATTTGGAATGAGCTGGGACCTCTGGAGGAATTTGAACAGAGACATAACAAGATCTTCTTACTAAAATTTTGTTAACATGCAAGGGAGGAAACCGAGAAGCAATTACAATAATCGAGGCACTAGATGGTGATAGCAGTGGAGGTGAAAAGAAGGATTTGGTTTTATGAGATGACAGGATACGATATGTGAGTATAAGCCAGCCAGATTTACAGCCAGATTGGATGTAGGATGTGAGAGAAAGTGATAAGTCAAGAATGACTCTGAGGGTTCGGGTCTGAGTAGTTGGAAATATGGGACTGCCATCACCGGAGAAGGAGAAGAGCTTTGACAGAAGTAGACTTGGTTGGGGGAGGGGGTATGATTGGGAGTTCATTTGGGACTTGTTAATTTTAAGACTCCTTTAGACATCCAAGTGGAGATGATGAATGAGCAGCTATAAATCCAAATCTTGAGATCAGGAGAAAGGACCAAATGGGGATAAAAATTGGGAGTCGGGGGACCGGCAGGTGGCATGGTGGTTAAGGTGCTAGATTCCCACGTGGCTGACTGCAGTTCAAGTTCCAAACCTGGTGGCTTGCTTTCTCACTTTCTCTCCATATCTCTATGGTCAAATCGAATAACAATAATAATAAATAGAATTAAATAAATAATTCTTTTTTAAAAATTGGAGCTGGAGAAATGATCTTTAATACATGAGAATTAGCAAAGCCCAGCTTGGACCGCCCCATATGGCTTCTCCTTGCTCCTGCCCTTCTCCACGGGGGACATGAGGTGGAGAATTGACTACATTTCTTAATCTTTGTCTTGCTTTGTTAGGTTCTTTTTCTTATTGACTTCTCTTTTCCTTTTAAAGTTTACTTATTTATTTATTTCATGAGCAAGAGAGACAGAGATGAGACCTGCAACAAGGACTTAACACCGCAAACTACCCCCAGTGTCAGCAAGCCTGGATCACGTGCACGCATTTGCCCAGAATACTCAAGGGGGTCTCTGGATTCAATCTCAGAACCTACCAATGTGGGTCAGCCACACAGCACATTGTATCACCACTGAGCTACCAGCCAAAACCCCCCTCATTTTTATAGGAAAATATTTTTTGTTCAATTCGGAGATTTTAGGTAAAAAATTAAAATTATCTATAGTCTCATTAATCCCAAATAGTCACTGTTAAGCATCTAACACATTTCTTTTCAGACTCTTGTTGACATAGAATACATGTGTTCTATGTCACATAAGGCCCAAAAAGTATTAGCTGGTTCTGCTTTTTCATTTTGCAAAGGACTGTGAGAAGGGAAGTGGGCGGCCCCCTGGGAGGCTGCCCTGAAGAAACGGGTGGAGAATCACTTTGCGTCATTATCCCAAGTGTAGGCTTCCTGCCCAGGGATGCTGTTTTCCACAAGGATGGTCAGTGCCTCATCCTGGGCTGTGCGGTCACTTGCTGTGCCATCTGTCGAGCATGTACTAGAGCTTGTGTTTCTGACGTGTGCCTCTGGCACCTGGCATATAGGTAGGTAAATGGGCACCTGGCTGGTGTGACTGTCTCCTGGAGTATAGACCTCACCACCGCAGGCATTCCTCCCCTAAGTGGAGTGAGAGGCTGTGGCTGTGACAACAGGACATTTGTTTCCTTACCCAAACTCTGAGGTTCAGGAAAGGGCATTCAGCAGTAGTTTCATGGTGGAAAGATAATTGTCGCAGGCAAAAGGGGTAAAATCTTAGTAATTCATTTTATCTTTTCAGCTCCCAGAAGACTCATTCAGAGGAGAGCTGCCACCTTTCAATTCCTGACCTGGTCTGAGGCTCAGAACTCAGAGCCTGCTTCTTTGAAAATGTGAGGCCCAGCGTGAGAGTCTCCAGGTGGAAGCTCTTCTAAGTACTGATTAGAAAGGAGCAGAGTGTAGGAGGCAAAATCGGCTGTGCCCCCCCAACACATACCTTCCCCACCTCCCTGCCCCACTCTCACCAGCTGCTTCTGCTAGGACAAGGTGAAACTATGACATGGCTGCAGGGACTCCAGGCTCAGGGGTCTTATCACAATGACCTCAAGGCACAGTCTTACTCACCCCTGCAAAATCCTGGCATGTTACTCTGGTAAAAACACAGATTCTAGAGGCAGCACATCTGGACTTAAATCCCTCATAGAGCAAATCCCTTAACCCCTTTTAGACTCAGTTTTGTGCCTGAAAAATGGGGATGACAGATGATGCCCTACTTTTGGGTCTGGAGGGCTACAAAGGCCCTCGCCCCTAGAAACACATCATTTTTCTCCCGTTTATGGAGCCAGTCAGGTTGATGTGGATTCCCTCTCTGTAAACGTCCCTTCTGGAGATCTCAGAAGGTCATGTGGATGCACTCTTCTTTGTGTCTTCAGCGGTGCTCCAGAAAAGGGATCACATGTCATCACCTTGACATTTGCAGTCAGCACTAAAATAGCAAATGAGGTGAAGCGCAAAAAAGTGGAAGTCACAGTTCAGGATCTAAAGAGGGTATAGAATAAAAATGACCCGGAGTGGGAAGTTTAATTGGAGAAAAAGTGAGTAACTCGCTTTGGGTAGGAAGTGAAGACACCTCAACAGAAACATTCAGTTAGGAGGAAGGCAGGTGTGGCCTGAGGCAGGAAAGGAAGTCCCCGCCCCAGGGTCTGAGAGTGTCTTAGGCTGAGCTCTGATCCAGGAATGGGCTCCAGAAGAAACCTGTACATGAGTCTCCGCAGAGCACCTGAGCCCTGCCATTACGAGTGACTTTGTCAGATAACCTTACCGAGGCAGTGCAGAGATCTCCCAGAGGAAAAGGGCCAACAGGAGGTAAGCCATCTTGTCCTTTCCCACTTAGGCAGCAACAGGAGCACAGTGTGGAGCAGCAATGAATGAAAAACAACTGCAATTTGAAGCGAAGATTCTGGTTTCAAGATTATTTCACAAATACTAAATGCCTATGGTGTGCCAGGGGATAAAGGCCAAGTCCTCATGGCAGCTTGATCTGTCCCCGTGTCCCCCTGTGCATACTCCACACCAACCGTCTGAGCTTTATTCACTTCCTTGAACACATGTTTCTCACACTTGTACATCGCCACAAAAATTCTTCCTTTTTCCTCACTCCAGCTCCAGAGGTGAACAGTGATATTGCTTAAAGCCAATTCCGTTACCCCCACTTCCCTTGTGAGTAACTGGTTTGTGCAGGGCATGGAACAGTCTGGGCACAGAACTGCAAGGGAAATCTGCATGTGGTAAGAGGAGGCAGAGGGAGCAAAAACGCAATTAAACAAAAAGTTCCTCTTATTATGAAGACATTTTCATGTCGGTATGTAAAATCTGGAACCATGGCAGCCATTTTGTAGCAGAGAGGCAGATAAGCTGATATGACAAAAGATGGCAAAGTAGAAAGGTAGAAGGAATCTAGGTTTTTGATATTGCTATTTGAGCCACTGGCTTAACTAGCCCTGCTGCTACCCTACCTCAGGACTTCTTGTTAAGTGAAATATTCTCTGTGTACTGGCAGTCCTTCCAGTCCTTTTTCATTCATTGTTACTAAAAACATTCTAACTGGTACATGGTTTCATTGATTCGAAGCTGATTTTTAATGTTCTAATTTAATCATATAAATAATCTCAAGCTGAATTGTCTTTTTTTTTTTTTTTTTTTTGGAGAGATTTTTGCTATAGGGCGTGTGCGCTCGCCAGACAGACAGAGAGAGACATTAGAGACAGAAAGCGAGAAATCACCCCCCAGGGGGGATGGTCACGCCGCAATCCCTTCTCCTCCATTCTCCTCTCGGGATCTTGGGCACGCACGCACACGCGCCCGGCGTGAGTTGTAAGCCACCGGGTCCGAGACGCGAACCGCGGTCGACTACGTGGGAGTCCAGCGACATAGCCATTACGCTAACTGCTGGTTCCCAAGCTGAATTGTCTTTGAAGCTTGTAGTAAGTTGTCAGAAAAGTCAAGACGCATTTTTGCATAGGAAACCAGAAAAATACATCATGACTTTTCCAACAACCTAATACTTCATTTTCTTCAAGGGAATGGAGGAAATGGCACAGCGAGAGAGAGGAAGCACAATCTTTCTCGGTGGTCTGTAAATGAAGACTAGCATTTGCCTGACTACTGATGGTTTTTATAAAGAACAGTGATTGCTTTTTCATCTTTTACTAGCGGGGGGCTGTGTACGTTGAAGAAGAAGATGCACTCGGAAGATTGCTTGTAGAAGATGAGGAGCCAAATGTAAAGGCTAATGGAACTATTTCTATAAGAGCTTTTGTCTCTACGTGGACACAGTTGGGTCTTTCTTCCTCTCGTAAGGGCACCTGGCCAAGGACATGAGTGAACATCCCAATTCTGCTCACACTCTGTCCATGGAGTGAGTGCCTTGGCCCTGGTTGCATCCACCTGGAGGAGGGGATATATCTTCCTAATTTACACACATGTTCCTGGGGCTAGGGCTAGCTCTATGAAAAATGTTGCTTCAAGGCCAGGTAGAAAAATGTGGCATGGAGGTAATGGAGTGGGTAAAAGGAACTATGTCATATTTAGCCCAAGGCTGCCCTGGAAGTCCATTCTACAGTAGGGACTTCAACATCGCAGGAGAAGCTCCTCGGGACAGATGTTCTTGGTATCTCAAGAAGCTCTCTCCTGTGCCTGTAAACTGCTTTAACAATTCATCGTACACCAGGTGTGATACCATATGTGCTAGTTGGTTCAACATTACCTAAGCATGTCAGCTGTCCTGGTCAAGAGTGTGTATTCCAATAGTGGTCAGGTAGAGTTACATCAGAATGGCCATAACAAATATTTCTGATATCAGTATTTCCACCAACATTTTGTAATTAAAATAGCGAATGTCAGAAATTACTTTTTTGGGGGGACCAGCAGTTAGCGTAATGGCTATGTCGCTGGACTCCCACGTAGTTGACCATGGTTCGAGTCCGGACCTGGTGGCTTAAACTCATGCCGGGCGCACGTGCGTGCATGCCCAAGATCCTGAGAGGAGAATGGAGGAGAAGGGATTGCGGCGTGACCATCCCCCCTGGGGGGTGATTTCTCACTTTCTGTCTCTATGTCTCTCTCTGTCTGTCTGGCGAGTGCACACGCCCTATAGCAAAAACCTCTCAAAAAAAAATTACTTTTTTTTTTAATTGCCAGAAGGAGTGTGTACTTGCCAGAGTGACAGAAAGGGAGAAGGAGAAAGCACCCTCCAATGGAGCATGTTCCTGTTGTAATTTCTTCTCCATTTCTCCTTTCTGTTGGGATTCTGGGAAAGAACATACGCACCCAGCATGTTTTTCAAGTCACCAAGGCCAAGATTCAAATTGCAGACAGCCATTTGGGATCTGGCTCCCTTCACCACTAGGCTGGCCCAGAAATTGCTGTTTAATGATGAAATTAGTGACTTATTGATTAGCATGATTCATGTTTAGAAATGAATTTTAATTGGTAAAAATCATGGTATTGAAGGTGTGTAGACTGGATAAAGTATTTTAAAGATAAGCAGACAAGTAGAACATAGCATGCTAAATACTAGAGGTGACACGTCAAGGCCGGGGCCAGGCCATGGCACAGCAGTAATGCAACTGGGCCAATGGGAGAAAGATCCTGGTTTGCATCCTGGGATCTCCCAGAGCATTCCAGGCATGTGCACAAGCCCACGATCTAGGCCAACTGGGACTAGAAGTGGATCAGAGTTTGAAGACACTTTGGGAGCCCTGCTCTTCTCTCTCTCTTTCCCTGAAGAAACAAGCAAACAAACAAACTTAAAAATATTATGTCGAGTCTATAAAGGCAATTTCCCTAGGAATGATACCACTTGAGCTGGGTTTTTAGGATAAGTGACGGGTCGGAGTGAAGCCGCAGGATGACAAGACTTCAACAAAGGTTGGCAGCATGTGCAAGGAATTGCTGTGGCTGCAAGAGGTCAAATGGGGTCTGCAGGGAATTGGGCTTTTTGCAGCTGGGGCACAGGATGCATGAGGTAAGGGGTACAGAGTAGGGTTGTGGGGGTGGCATCAGATAAAGCTGAAGTTTCAGGTGTAACCTAGATCATGGAGGACGTAGAACTGAATCCCACAGGTAAAAGGAAATCAAAGAATTGTAAATAAACAACAAACTTTTTACAAAAATATTTTTGTTAAAGGGGGTCAAGGACAGATTGTAGTAGAAAAGACAGACAGAAGGGAGGGCTGTGATGGTGGTCTATGGTGTGATTTTTAAAAAGAGCCCGTTCAGATATATTTACCCATAAGCTGCGTCTACTCCTGTAAGTAGTTTATAATTAAGTTTTTCTTAAGTAGAAAGCTCATTATCCTCGAGTACTGGTACTTGAATCAAGGAAGCTATTATCATTCCTGGTGCAGGGCTGCTGGGCACCTCTCCACCTGTTAAAGCAGTGGCCTTCCTGCCTGCAGAGAAAAAGCGACACCCCTGAGATCAAAGGAATCAGAGCTCAGCTTTACATTCCAAACAGAATTGAAGTCCATAATGAAGATCATAGTCCTGAAAGCTTTGTTGACTGACAAAGGTATTTTCTAAATTCAGAAACCTTCCTCTTAAATAAGAAGAAGCAAAGTCTGGGTCACAGAAAAGAGCAGAATTTAGATAAGGGGAGAACATTTGAAAGAGGAAAAGGAGAGAGGGCAAAGGATCAGATGCAAATGTCCTGGCTTGTCCTGTGGGGTGGAAACTTCCAGAAGAGGCATAAGCAGCGTATCTTAGGTTTTGAGCGACCTGAGACACCACAGGTTCTATGCCAGAGGAGACTGACTACAGGGCTCTCAGAGAAGTCTGACACTGGCCCACGGCCCTATTTTGGCTGAGCAGGAAAGCAGGAGACCAGCTTCATTCAAGTGGAGAATACAGTCTACATGCCCCATGCAGGGCTCCTGGAGGACCCACAGGTGCCACAGTAGGGGACGTGAAAGTGCTAAGACCACTCGGAGGCCAGAGAGCATGTAAGGCCTTATGGCTGAAGACTGAAGCACTGACTCACATCCAACATTCCAGCAAGAACCCACTGCTCCTCAGAATTGTGGTTAGAGGTGGCCCGCAGCACCTGCAGGCTGAGGGCACCCAATAGCTGGCAGGGGGAGCCCAGAGGACCTGCACCTATCCCAGGAGAGAGGAGATACAGCCCTGAGAGGCAACATAACTTTGGATTCACAATTTGCCAATTGACAGTTTGAAACTATGGTAGAAGATACCGAGTTAAACTTCAGAAGGGGCAAGATGGGGGATGGTCCTGAGCAGGATGGATGTAGTTAGTAAATATAAAGTTACAATTTTCTTTCTTTTGGTATCCGAGTTTGTAAATGTCTATACTACTTCCTATGTGTCTGTGAGCATAAGCATGTGTTCACACACATACACTGGCTTTTGAATTCCTTCTCTGACAGAAATTTCATGTCAAAAAAAATATGTTCCAAAGTATTAGACAGCATAAAATCCTAGTGAAGTTCAATCTCACTAGTGACCTTGGCAAGTCATTAATATCTCAGCACCTCCATTTCCTCAATGGTAGAACAAAAATTACAATACCCACTTCATAGGGTCGTTATGAATATCAGGTGAGCTGATATTTGGAAAGCACTTGAGGTAGCCCCTGGAAGCCTGCTGTTACCACGTAAATAGGTAGTAAGTACACTTTGCTCTCAGAACCTCAAATCCTTGAGGGTGTTCTAACTGAAGGCAGAGGGCTCATGTGAACTAATGATTCAAGACTGTAAAAATATAAGTAAGTTTTTGTCCAGATTTCTCTTGAATCTGGGCAATCCTTTGGCTACAGTCTTTCTCCCCTAAATCTGTCTACACAGTGGACACAAGACTCTTTTGTCTATGGCTGATTCCACAGCTCAGCGGTTACGTGCTATGCACAGAAGGCTGGCTCCCTTGACTGGTTCAAATTTTGGTCCCAGAAGACTTGAAAAACATGCCTGGCACACATGCATAAATACCCAACATCCTGATGAGATGGAGAACTGGAGGGAAAACGATTATGACATGGTCACACCCCATGGGGGGGGGGGTGCTTTCTCTCTATCTTTCCCTTTTTGTTTCCCTCTCTCTAATGAATGTGCATGCTCTCTGGCAATAAAAGGAAAAAAAATGATTCTTTTGTCTGTTTCTTACATTAAAGGACTGTGAAAATGAATGAAGAAGATGTCTGAAAAGTGTTTTGGATTCCTTGAAGGAAAAGTATATAAAAGGTAATATAATTTTCTAGGCACTTTATCACAATCTTTGACATTTATCTGTGGGATCGTTGTTGTCTTTCTAATGCTCTCCATTTATTTGCCAGGTTGGGGGGGGAAAGAATGTTAATCAAAAATGTATTTCATGAGATGTTTGTCATTTAATCTATCATATAATTTAGAACTAAGGACCCTACTTAATATATTTGATGGAGAATTTTTTAAAAAAATTTCATCACAGTGTTAGCATTTAATACATAAGAAGGAATTTTTTTAGATCTAAATCCAGAAAATTAATCTCATATCTGTCTAAAAATATGTTTCCCTTCTTTGTCCTATTCTCTATTTTTAAAAACCCACTACTTGTTCATTTCCCTTTCTCAGATGTTAACTGGGAAATCTAATCCTATTTTTAAAGCCTAACTAGAAAAACTCACAGATATACAAAAGTGTTGATAACACCAAAGGTGCAACTTGCATCAAAATCTCACAGAATTCAAAATTTTAAAGATCAGTTTTTGCCACTTCATCTTCCATTATTAAATGCTAGAAATCACAAGGTGTGTACCTGTGAGAATTTCTTGAATTAACATCCACACTGTACAACTAATGGGGATGGTATTTAGGCATTGAGACTGAGCTACATTCAGATTTTTAAAGGTTGGTCAACTGTTAAATGCAGATTTTTTTCTTATCTAGTGCTATGATCATCTCATCAGACAAACATGTTTTATGCAATGGCAGAAAATTTGAGTTGAGTTTTTAGGTCTTTTCAGAGATTTTTGCTATAGGGCACGTGTGCTCACCAGAGAGACAGAGAGACAGAAAGCAAGAAATTACACCTCCTCCCCCAAGGGGAATGGCCACACCACAATCTCTTTTCCCCTGTTCTCTTCTTGGGATTTTGGGCACTTACACACATGCACCCAGCCTGAGTTTTAAGCCACCGGGTCTAGGACTTGAACCACGTCGGCCACATGGGAGTCCAGCGATATAACCATTATGTCATCTGCTGGTCCCAGATCTTGAGATATTTTTAAAAGGATCGTTTCTGTCATCTTCCTAGATGCATATATGGATTATACTCCACTGGGTCCAGTCCCACGTAGAACTTGTGGTAGGTCCTGAATCCACTTATGAACCAAATCAGCATATAAAAATAGAATAAGAGATCACAGAGCACACAACACCAGAGTAGCACACTTTTGCTGAAAGGAAACTTTGTTTTAGTTTGTGCATGTGTGTGGTTATGATATAAAATGTCTTTAATGTGAATTACACATAAATATATGTGAAAGTCACTGATCTAATATTAGCACATGCAGATTTCCCAGGTGATATACAGAAGGTCTTCAAAACAGTTCCTGGAAATGCACGTTATGAAAAAGCTAAGCATGGATTTCAAAAATCTTCTACACCAAAATAATACGTTACTTCTATTTTTCCATGAACTTTTTGAAGTATCTCATGCATATTATTAATACAAAAGGAAATTAGTACAAACCTAATAGAAAATAATTTTTCAGTAAGCTTCACAGACCTTGAAATTATCCGCAACCTCTAAGCCAGTTACTCCATCTTTGTATATCTATCTACCTTAAGGAAACCATCGAATGGCTAAAGACTTTTCCACGAAAATATTGACTTCATTATACTGGAAACTTCACATACTGGGTGATCAGAAAAGTCATGACATATTTTTTTCTATGCAAAAATGCGCCAAGACTTTTCCAACGGCCCAATAGTTTAAGTGCTCAAAAACATCCTGTAAGTCAATTTTAGAACATGAAAACTGTTGAATATTGTGTCATCATTAAAAGCAATGCTTTCAGAATATTTTTAGTGATAATAGTAAAGGCTCATGATAGAACAGTAAATTTAAAAGGATTCAAAATTATTAATACTATATCATTCATTTTAAAAATTCTAAAAAGTGATAAGAAGAAAAATGCTGTAACAGTGGTTTTCTGTGTGGTTGAGTTATGGGTGATTTTCATTCTGTTTTTCTAAGTTTCCTAGAACATGTAACATATCTATTGTCTAACAGGGAAGAATGTATTTAAGTTAAAAAAAAAAGCTTTCCCTCTGCTATGCTTCGTGTCCCCCCAAACTCATGTATTTGCCTGTGAAGGTATTAAGAGGAAGCTTAGTAACTTCATTGTGTTGAAAGGCCGGGCTTTGCGGAGTGACTAAGAGATAAGGACAGCCCTTATGACTGACTCCCGGTGTGGGTGTGAGAGAGAGAAACACACATGAATGCACCGTCATGTGCTCCCCTTCCCTCAGGATGTGACACCCTGAGTGGCCTCAGGACCCCACCAACAGGAAAATCCTTACCAGATGTGGCCCCTGGACCTTGGACATGCAAACTGTGAGTTGAATAAATCTCTGTTCTCCTAAATTAGCCAGACTCAGCTATTTTCTCTTATAAGAAACAAAACAGACTAGAACACCCTACCTTGGAGAGTCCGAGTCCTCTCAGTCAGGTGACAATGTGTGTCATCCCTGTTCACTACTGTAGGGAGGCTACTCGGTTGACTCTCCTGTTGGGCCAGAGAGAGTAACATTTCCCTCCTTTTACATGCATTTCATAATGACTTTCAAGGATCCATTTTATGTTCTTCCTGGGTAATTAACACAAAAGCAGCGATGCCAGGGTTAGGGTCTCTTGACTCTCAACAGCACGCCCTACGGGTGCTTTTCCTTTGCTCAAAGCCAATGTGATCATTTCCTGCAGCTGTTGTAACAAGTTACTACTAACCTAGTGGCTTAAAGCAGTGCATTCTTTGGGGCCAGCCATGGGGACACAGCAGGAGCACAGCACTCTGCCATGCTGGACCTACGTAGGAAGGTCCTAGGTTGCGTACCGAGGTCTCCCTGTACACACTTGGCTTGCACATGCTCATGATCATGGCTGGCTGAAGCTGTTGGGAATGCTATCTCTTTCTCACGGAAGAAATGCATTTTAAAAAATTTAAAACACATGCACACACATCTGACAGTTCTGGAGGTCAGAATTCTGAAATAGATCTCACTGGGCTGAAATTAAGGTGTCAGCAAGCCTGGACTCCTCCTAGAGGCTTCATGGAGGATCTCTTACCTGGTTCTGTCTAGCTTTAAGGAGCTGTCTATGTCCATTGGCTCATGATTCCTTCTTCCACCTTCAAAGTCAAGCATATTAGCGGCTTCTCTCTCTCCCTGCTTGGGTCCTCACATCTCTGTCACTGACCTTCCTTCCTCCTCCTACATTGGGCCCACCTGGACAGTCAAGAGCAACTCCCCATTTCAATAACCTAAACTTAATGACATCTGCAAAGTGCCTTTGGCCATGTATGGTAACATAGTCATAGGTTCTGGGCATCAGGATGCGAACATCTGTGGAGGGAATTATTCTGCCGCTTGACCATGTTGGACAGAGCAGTCTGAAATTGGAGGGGATTCACCTCTCGCATTACAGACTGGTCTGAAAGTGCACTGCCCAAATTAGCTGTCCCAAATGTGAATAGGATTTTCCACTAGGGGGCAGTATCTATTAACAGCAGGATCTCTGGCACTCAGCCCTGGCGCTGACTGAAGGTTAAACTAAGAGGAGGTAACTAAGTTTACTGTTACTGTACAGCTCTACAGCATCACAAAATTTAGACAAGTTGCAAAAACACATATAAATAGGTACTAGAGGACCTGCAGTTACAATCAACATTCCTTTTTGTTCTTATATTTGGGACTATTGCCATGTAGGAGGCAAATGAGCCAGAGAAGGAAGAATTTAGGCTCAAAAACTTTGGAGGTTGGGAACCAGCAGTTAGCATAATGGCTATGTCGCTGGACTCCCACGTAGTTGACTGCGGTTTGCGTCCCGGACCCGGTGGCTTAAAACTCACGCCAGGCGCGTGTGTGCGTGCCCGAGATCCTGAGAGGAGAATGGAGGAGAAGGGATTGTGGTGTGACCATCCCCCCAGGGGGTGATTTCTCGCTTTCTGTCTCTATTTCTCTCTGTCTGTCTGGCGAGCGCACGTGCCCTATAGCGAAAACCTCTCCAAAAAAAAAAAAAAAAATTTTTGGAGGTTATTGTTACTTGCTTTTGTTTTTATTTTAGAGCTCTTATAAGTTACTCAAGTAATGCCACATTGTAGAAAAAGTAGGAAATTCAAGTAAGCAATTAAAAATGTTTTTATATCACTGTCAATTCTTTTTTTAGAGAGAGAGATATCTTTGCTATAGGGCATATGCGCTCACTGGAGAGGCAAAGAAACAGAAAGAAAGTGAGAAATGACCCCACGGGGGAATGGCCACATCACAATCCCCAGGATCTTGGACTGCATGCATGCACACGCAGTCCCCAGTATCTTGGGCATGCATGCACACGTGCCCGGTGTGTCAAGCCGCTGGGTCCAGGACTCAAACCACAATCTGCCATAGCGGGAGTCCAGCGACATAGCCATTATGCCATCTGTTGGTCCCACTTTCACTTCTTAAAGGCTGAATACAAACCAAGTGTTAGTCTTTTACTTTTTTAAAAAAAGAATTATTTATTTAATTTTTAAAATTATTATTGTTATTGTTTTAAAATTTGTTATAGGTCACGTGTGCTCACTAGAGAGAGAGAAGGCAAGTGAGAAAACAAGCTGCTAGTGTTTTACTTTTTTAAAGCTCTTTTTATACTGAGTCGTGAATTTAGAAAATTAAAATGCATTTAAACAATTAAGTTCAAATTCAAAGCAGTGAGATGTTTGGGTTTTAGCCTATCTCTCTCTTTTTAAGTTTATTAATTTATTTCTTCCCTAAGGAAGAGAGACAGACAGTACCTCCCAAAAGGGTCTTGATCCCATGACCCAGCTCTAACCTCAGCCAGCTCCAGACCATCGGCACACACATGCTCAGGAGTAGACCTCCCTGGTCTCCAGATGTAAACACAACACCTTCCCACGTGGATCAGCTGGCAGAGTATCACATTTTACCACTGCACCAACCATCCGGTCCCTAGCTTCATTACACTTAGACCTAGAGTTTTGGGTTTATTTATTTTTCAACTGAATCATGTGCTGTTGTTAATAATAATAATAATAATTTCACTATCAGATTTTCAAATCGCAGTTTTCTGCAGGTTTGAGCAGACCTCTCTATCCCTCGGCTTCATTTTATGGCCTCCAGGTAGTGTTTTCCCTTCTTTCCTTCAAAGCTAATAGATGAAATAAAATGCCAAAATTCACAAGCCAAGGAGGCTTTCCTTTCCTTTTCTTATTTTTTTTTTACATAAAAAAAGTAAAGAAATTTAATTCTTCCCCATCTGTCTCTTCATTTCCTTTACACTTCTTCATCTCAAGATATTATTCTGCCTGAAATAGTCTGCCTTCCTCCCAATTTCCCTAATCTCTACCCACCCCCTCAAAGCTCAACTAAAATGCTGTCTCTTCCTTATGGAATCACAGAGGCCAAAACAGAATTCTCTCTTCTCTGAGTTTCTCTGCAACTGACGATCTGACCAAAGCTCATCCTCATTCACCATGTGTTTCCCACACATTTTCACCTGGCATGGCTTTCCTCACCTCTTACAGCTAAGGGACCTTCCTCTCAGGGAGGTTAGGTGACTGTTCCCCAAGTCTCACAGAAACCTCAGCATCAGTTCTTGATTCACCGCATAAGCTGTGCCTTGTGCCCATGACACAGTCGAAAATAAGGTCTTTCACTTTATAATGAGATTGAACTTCTGCATGTTTATAGCTTTCCCCCCTAAATACATAATGAACTGCTTAAAGGTGGAGATCATATTTATTCATGCAAAGAACAACAAACACATATTGAGCTCCTACTGTTTCCCAGATACTGTGCCAAGTGCTAGAAATACAAGGATAAATTGAGACAATCCTTGCCCTCAAAATTCTTAGTCTGAAGTAGAACAGAAGTACACCAGCAATGGCACTGCAGAGTTGCAAGGGTCTTAGGTCTTAATACAGGCACATGCAAGGGGGAGGCCCAGACAGCCCAGGAGTCAGGAAAGACTTTCCAAAGGTAAAGTTCTTGAACTGAGCCTTGCAAGAAAAAGAAACCAAAAGGGAGGATAACTAGCACTTATCCAGCAGGTACCGTGTGCTCGGCACGAGCCAGTGCCACTCATTGTATCTCATTCACTCCTCTCCGCCAGCCTGTGGAATATCTGAAATGTGACAGAGAACGCCAGGCAGGTATGATTCATTTACTGGGTTTCACCATCTATTATTATAATAGCAGCCTCATATGCAGCATTTATGTGCCAGCACTATTTCAAACACTCTGTGAATGTTTCTTATTTCAACAACCTTGCCAGGAAAGTATTATCGTTACTCCTATTTTACAAATGGTTGAATAGACACAGAAATGTTAAGTGACTTGCCTACAATCACACAGTGAGTAAGTGGGTGAGCTGTATTTAAACCAATCAGGCTCCAGAATCTATGCTACCAACCACTGTATTATACAACGTCTACCAGACTATTTTTTTAATCCCTCGAACACTTTTATTGGCACAAGTAATATATATTCTTACTAAATAAGTCAATCATTTAAAAATGTAATTTCATAAGTCCCTTCTCATACTTCTCCCAATTCTACTTCCCAAACAGAGACAGTATTAAAGTGTAGTGAATTTTGAAGCTAAGTATTATTATCATGCCCATTCTAGAGATGGGAAAATCAGTCAGTCTTAGAAATATCGCATCATTTACTTTGGTTCACAGAGCTGGTAGGTGGTGAAGATGGTATTCAGAACCAAATCCTCTAGCTCAAATGCCTGCTTGGGAGTCTGGTGAAAGTCCCTCTAGCTGATAACTGGCAATACATTGTAGGAATGATCAAGAAGGGTCGAAGGCAACATACTAATGAAACTGGGCTTTTCTCATTGGTGATGTGCCAGGGAGATGAGAGCCCATTAGCTGTGTGGAGAACCTCTCTCTAGTATGGTCTGGGAGATGGAATGTCAGAGACCTGAACCTGAAACAAGGCAATGGTAAGGATGGACAAATACTAATGACACTGGGGGAATGGAGTAATAGAACTTGGTGGGAAATTTGTAGTGTGGGTAGGAAAAAAGGGTATGCCTGCCATGGGTCACTGTCTTACAGCCTGGGAGAAGAGAGGGAGCACTAATGTCATCCCCAGCAGCAAGGAGACACGTTTTTATTTATGAGGAAGAGTTTGCTCATAGTAGGAAGCTGATGCATGGTAGAATTTTTCTTTAATCTTCTCTCTCTTCTTTTTCCCTACTTTGTTAAAGAGCACATGCGCTTGCTGGAGAGAGAGATACAGAGAGGGAAAGTGAAAAATCACCCCCCTGGGGAATCACCATGTTGCAATCCCTTCTCCTCCATTCTCCTTTCAAGATTTGGGGCACACATGTGCCCAGTATTTTTCAAGCTGCTGAGTTCAATACTTAAACTGCACAGTTGGCCACGTGAGATCCAGCAGCCTTAATTTCCATGACACCTGTTGGCCCTGCATGGTAGATTTTTTTTTTTAAGAGGTTTTTGCTATAAGGCACATGCACTCACCAGACAGACAGAGAGAGACAGAGAGACAGAAAGTGAGAAATCACCCCCCAGGGGTATGGTCATGCCACAATCCCTTCTCCTCCATTCTCTTCTCAGGATCTTGGGCACACACGCACACGCGCCAGCGTGAGTCTTAAGCCACTGGGTCCGGGACTCAAACCGCGGTCAACTACGTGGGAGTCCAGCGACATAGCCATTACGCTAACTGCTGGTCCCGAAAATTTACTTTCCTAAAAGCAGTACCTCTAGAAAGTTGAGTTCTGAAAACCACTTCCACAATGGACTGAATGGTTATGTCTCCCCAAAATTCATATGTTGAAATCCCCCAGGATAATGGTATTAGGATGTATGGTTTTTAGTCATGAGATGAGGTCATGTGGACAGAGTCCCAATGAATGGGATTAGTTCCATTGTAGAAGACACTCCAGAAAGTTAGCTTGCCCCTTCTACCATTAAAGGACACAGTGAGAATGTGTCTTCTATGAACCAGAAAGTGGGCCTTCATAAGACACTCTTCTGCCTTGCTCTTGGATTTCTCAACCTCCAGAACTGTGAGGAATAAATTCCTGTTGCTTATAAGCCACCGAGTTTATGTTAAAGCTAGTCCCCCAACTTATAATGGTTTGACTTAATTTTTTGACTTAAGATGGTGCAAAAGTGATAGACATTCATTAGAAACCATATTTTGGGGACCAGCAGTTAGCGTAATGGCTATGTCGCTGGACTCCAACGTAGTCGACCGCGGTTCGAGTCCTGGACCCGGTGGCTTAAACTCACGCCGGGCGCGTGTGGTGCGTGCCCAAGATCCCGAGAGGAGAATGGAGGAGAAGGGATTGCGGCGTGGCCATCCCCTCTGGGGGGTGATTTCCTGCTTTCTGTCTCTCTGTCTCTCTCTCTCTGTCTGGCGAGCGCACGCGCCCTATAGCAAAAACCTCTCAAAAAAAAAAAAAAAAAAAAAAAAAGAAACCGTATTTTGAATAACATATCCTGGGGGATTTCAACATATGAATTTTGGGGAGACATAACCATTCAGTCCATTGTGGAAGTGGTTTTCAGAACTCAACTTTCTAGAGGTACTGCTTTTAGGAAAGTAAATTTTCGGGACCAGCAGTTAGCGTAATGGCTATGTCGCTGGACTCCCACGTAGTTGACTGCAGTTTGAGTCCCGGACCCAGTGGCTTAAGACTCACGCCGGGCGCGTGTGCGTGTGTGCCCAAGATCCTGAGAAGAGAATGGAGAAGAAGGGATTGTGGCGTGACCATACCCCTGGGGGGTGATTTCTCACTTTCTGTCTCTCTGTCTCTCTCTGTCTGTTCTTCACTTTCAGTCTAGTAGTCAATGTTACATGAGATAGTCAACACTCTATTATAAAACAGGCTTTATATTAGATGATTTTGTCCAGTTGTCTGCTAATGTAAGTGATCTGAGCATTTAAGGTAGGGAGACTAAGCTATACTATTTGGTAGGTTAAGTATATCAAATGCATTCTTTTTTAAATTTTCTTTCTTTTTTTTTTTTTTACATTTAATCATTGTACATCTTTGCAGTACACAAAATAAATCTCCCCAACATGAATACACTACATATTATTCCAGTCAAAGATATTACAATACACATCATAATCACCAGATAATTTTCCACTTTTGTGTCTGTTAAATGTCTTGCTTTATCCCCTCTTGATTCCCTCCCTCCTGTCCTCCACTGCCCACCCTCCTCCCACTCTGTCTCTGGTAGCCACAGTTGCTCTCCATTCCTTTATATCTTCTAGTCTTTCTGTTTCTGTCATAGAGTGCAGATGGTATATATTAAGTGGGGACATACAACGCTTCTCTTTCACAGTCTGACTTGCTTCACAAAGCATTAAATCTTATATTTGAATAAATTTTTGACTTAGGATATTTTCACCTTACAGCGGGTTTATGTGGACATAATTCCATTGTAAGTTGAGGAGCATCTGTATTTTATTATAGCAGCTTGGATGGACTAGGACAATTACTTTCCTGCTCCCTTCTCTCTCTAGTCTGTCAGGGGAAAAGTCTGCCACTGTGATCTTCCACTTGAGCTTTTTTTTCCATCTGAGTGATCCCTCTCTGAGTAGTAAGTCTAGTTCTGGAATATGGCATATCACCTCTCTGGCCATAGCACCAACTTCAATAGCTTCATCATAAATAAGAGAGCCATGAGGGTAATAGTGACCATAAATCACAGCCGGATAGGAGCTGTGCACGTGAAGGTTGCCAGTTAGCTTGCCACAACATGGCAAAAGTCAGTGGGTTTGTCCCTGAGGAACCAGAGCAGGACAAGGGTGAAGGTGTATAGGTCTTTGTCTTAGCACTGAAGGTCTTGACTAGGCTCAGCCTAGACCAGACCAACAGGAATGACAGAAAAGGTAACCCTGCAGAACTCTCTGGAACTCAAAGTCAGCAAGCATTCCCACTGTAGTATCTACTCTGGGCTTTCCAAACACTATTTCCTCTTTTGTTATCTAACATAGCCCAGGTCTACCTTGCCAGTTTTCTGAACTCTATCAGAACGCTGATAGCAGTAAAAAATAACTACTGGTCATCTAAGAGATACAAAGATACAACAAATTAAAGGAAAATAATTTGGAGTATTCAGTGTAGGGTCTTTGGTTCCTGAGGAAATCACTGGAGTAGAAAACTATACTGCATTAAGGGTGATGCTATGGTTTTTTTTGTTTGTTTGTTTGTTTGTTTGGTTGGTTGGTTTTTTTTTTGGTTTTTTTTGGTTAGGATCATTGTAACTAGCAGTGAAGCAAAACATTTATTTAAAAAAAAAAAATTCCCCACATGGCTAGAAATTTAAATTTGTGTGTCACAGATACATTTCAGGTCCCTGGAAAACTCACTCCTCCCCTGTTGTGCATAGAGAATGAGAACTTGTCTGATTCTCTGTCCTCTCTTCAGTTCTGCTGACTCCCAATAAGACCATGCATCAGAAATTACATGGAAATGTCCTCTGGGCAGAACAAGAGGGTCAGTTAGCCCAGGGCCCTCCTTAACTTCCTGCATGGGAGGCCTTCCACAGTGCCCATGGTCTTAAACTCTTTGAGAGACCCAAGGTCACTGAGAACCAGTTCCACACCTGACTCCCACCAGAATGGATGATGGGATATCCTGTCTTTCCCTCCCTCAGGCTTTGAGGTTCTTGGTATTTTCTTCCCCTGCAAGTCTACTCTTGATACTTACCTCATCCATTTCACTGTAATCGATATAAACAGCAGATAGTTTCTCAGACCTGTCCTCCAACAGAAGAGGTGCTGACCCCATCATAAATCCAAGAGCAGCTGCATCTGTCTGCTCAAGGAGTATTCTCTTTATTTCTAAGAAAGCATCATGTAGACGATCATCAAGGGGGCCAGCAGATGGCATGGTGGTTAAAGTGCTGGACTCCCACGTGACTGACCATGGTTCAAGTCCTGGACCTGGTGGCTTCCTTTCTCACTTTCCTTCTCTCTTTCTCTTTCTCTCTCTCTCTCTCTCTCTCTCTCTCCCCCTTCCCTCCCTCCCTCCCTCCCTCTCGTGTGTCTGCCTGCCTCTCTCTGGCAAATGCGTATGCACTATAGCAAACAATAATTATAAATAAAATTAAATAAATAATATTAAGAAGGAAAGATGACCATTGAGGAAGATGAGTAACCCACAGATGTCTGTCACAGTTTGTCTGATGTTATGGACTGAATATGCCCCCCCTAGAATTCATATACTGAGACCATAACCATTGGGAGATAATTAGATTGCAATGAGGTCATAAATGCAGGATTTCATGGTTGAACTAATGCCTTCAAAAGAAGAGACCAGGGACTCTCTCTCTCTCTCTCCACTATTGTAGGACATGGCAAGAAGCAGCCATCTGCAAGCCAGGAAGAGAGCTCTCATTAAAACCTGATTGCACTGGCACCCTGATCTTGTGCTTCCAGCCTCCAGAACTGTGAGTAATAAACACCTAGGGGTTGGCAGGTGGCGTGGTGGTTAAGGACACAGGACTCCCACATGGCCGACCACAGTTCAAGTTCCAGATCTGGCAACTTGCTCTGTCATTTTCTCTCTTTCTCACTCTCACTCTTGCTCTTGCTCTGTCCCTCTTTTGTCAAATTTTTAAAAATAAATAAAGTTAAATAAAATTATTCTTTAAAAGAAAAGAAAGAAACATCTATTATTTAAGCTACCCAGTCTATGGTATTTTGTTATGGCATGCTGAACAAACTAAGTCATTCAGGGTATGGGATTCTCCCTTTGAAAACAGGCACCAATTGGGGCCAACAGTTGGCACGGTGGTTAAGGTGCTGGACTCCCACATGAACAACCGTGGTTTGAGTCCTGGACCAGGCAACTCGAAATCATGCCAGGCACATGTGGATGCATGCCCAAAATCTTGAGAGGTGAATAGAGGAGAAGGGATTGCAGCATGGTCATTTCTCACATATCCTTTCACTGTCTCTCTGTCTCTCTCCAGTGTGCACAAGAACCCTACGGCAAAAACTTAAAAAAAAAAAAAAAAAAAAAAAAAAAAAAAGGGGGCACTCTTCTGGCAAAGCATTCCAGGTCAAATGAACTAAGAAGTTTCCTGGGACTTGGACTTTTCAGTGCTAAAACCAGGAAAGTCGCAAGTAAACCAGGATGATTCAGTTGCCCTACTCACCACGTACAGTGCTCCTCTTTCTATTTTTTTCCTTTTATTTGGACCAGGGTAAGATTTTTGGCAACTCCATTCCATAAAATATCCCAGATTCCATCATCCCTATGGTTTAGCCCCTGCAGTGCAAGCATTTGCAAAGAAGGACTAATCTCTTTTTGGCCTAAGACTGATGTGCTGCTTCCAGAGAATTAAGGTGGAAGGCTCTTTTCATAAGCAAAACCATTATTGCTTTGATAACTAGTCAGAATGAGAAAATGGTCCACTGAGGGGGTATCTGAAATTCTATTTATTTTCTATGAATAAATCTGGGCTTCTCTCAAGGCCCCCAGGTAACCTTGATTAAAGTTCTCTTACAAATGATCCCCAAGTGGTCGCTTCCTTGCTTGCAATTCAAAGTCAAGTGCAGCTCCTTGTCAAATGGTTGCCAGGAGATAGCACAGGAGCCAACTCCCCATCTCCTCTGCCATGGCAACGTGTTATTTCCTCATTCATCTTCTTTCTGCGAGAGTCTAGATTTCTGAGAGAGTACGCTACCCTTATTTAATCTTGTAGTGAGAAAAGAACCCTCCTAACCTTTCCGCTGCACACAGAGACTTCCTCATGTGTTCCCAGCCTACCACTGACTTTCCTTTGTGATCAGGCCCTGTAGCTACCATCATCTTCCTCACCCTCTCACAACTTCAATGAGACACTTCTAGAAGCAGCAATATACTTTGAACCTTTTAAAGAACAAAACTCACTTAAATGATGGTTTCCTAAATAGCCAGAAAAGTCTCCCTAATATTTCTGTGACCTAAGTAAGCAGTATGCTGAACATGGATAGACATTTGGAGGATTAAATGATTAAGTGTATGTAACACTCTCAAGCAACAATGCCTGGTACCTAATAGGTTCCCAGTGGGTGTTAGCTCTTATTATCACTGTAAGAATTACTTCAATTTGTTTTTATTTTATTTTTCTAAGAGAGATTTTTGCTATAGGATGCATGCACTCACCAGAGAGTCAGAAAGGAAGAAATCAACCCCCCAGAGGGATGACCACTCCACAATCCCTTCTCCTCTATTCTCCTCTCAGGATCTTGGGCATGCATGCACTTGCACCCGGCCTGAGTTTTAAGTTACTGGGTCCAGACTTGAACCATGGTCAACTATGTAGGAGTCCAGCGACATAACTGTTATACCATCTGCTGGTCCCCAATTTGTTTTTATTAAGAATTATAATTAAATTTACAGAGAAAGAAAACACCCTTAATACAAATTAAGTTGGGAAAGTTCCAACTGTGTGCCTGATCAAGTTGGCCTATGTGAATGCATCATGGTAACTCCAAGTTGAGTGTCTTCAAGTAGAGCTGGCACTGAGGACTTAAAGGAAGTCTCAGGACTTGTCCTGCCTCCCATTGCTAGAATCCGTTTTCCCCTGTTGATTTCACTCTCTGACAGTTACTCTCACAGCTCTAGGCTCACTCCCTCACAACTGACCATCCCAGAAGAAAAAGGGCTTCTCTTATCCAAAACATCCCATAAGAATTTCAGAGTGCAGTCTTAATGGACTGACATCATGGACTCTTTGCTGAGCTAGTCGCTGTAGCCAAGGGGGCTAGCCAACACAAGGTCTCAGATCCACCCCTGGAGTTGGTAGAAGAGGGTGTATGAGGGGGGTCTGAGGACACGGGGTCCGTTCAACCCAAGCCACATCATCTGAGAGTGGGGAAGAGGAACAACCAAAAGGAAGCCAGGGCATCATTACTAGAAAAAGGGATGTTAAGCAGGCAAAAACAACAGATGTAAGATGCAACTCATGGGTCATTTCCCATCTATGTTAACACATAACAAACAACTTACGTAGTTTAATCTAGTGGGTTTTAACAAGGAGTCAGCAACTGAGTTAATTAAGGCTTGCTACAAATTCAGATATCCAGGCCCCATCTATACAAACACTATTTAAATTGTCCTCATCTGTGTGTGGTGTTTTTTTTTTTAATACTTTCCAGGTAAGTCTGACATAATATGTAATAAAGTAAATATGTAAGTGCTCTTTATTCTATTTTTTTCCGATTTAACAAAGAAGGTACACAGATATATACACTTCTAGGACTTTTAATCTCATGTGCATGAATCTAAAGAAAGATAAAATACAATTAAAAAGGATGAAATACTTACCAGTACCTTCCTTATGTTCTGCCTGTACCTTCCAGAGTGATCCTTTACAGTCCCATCGTATTCATTCATCTGTTCATTCATTCATTCATTTCCTCTTATTCTTTGTTAGGTGTGAAAGGAAAGTGATCAAAGACATCACTTCCTGCCCCCAAGAAACTCCTAGATTACTGAAGAGAGACAGTGACAAGATAATACAGTCGGGGCGATGGTGTATAATACCTGCATAGTGTGGTATGGAACAAAGAAAACCACTGCGTGGGGAACACCGGGAGGCTGCCACCCTGACTGCACTCCTAGGGCCCTTGGGGACAGAGACTGTATATTTTCATTTAAGTTTCCCTCAGCTCCAAGGAAGGTTAGGAGAGTGAAGTAGAAGCAAATCCAGGTTCTGTAGGGCTCCAATAGAAGTACAGAACTACTAAGACATAATTAGATATAAGGATGAATGTGTGAGAAAAAGAAATCGGAGCAAACTAGAGCCTTGGAGAGTCCCACCCCTTTAATCTTAGTCTCTTTAGATACTTCGAGTCTCAGGTGGAGCACAGTGGTGGCACAGCTGGACCCACATGGGAAAGGTGCTGGTTTGTGTGCTGGGATCTCCCTGAGCACCACAGTGCATGCCCACATGCCTGTGATCCAGGCTGACGGAGACATGCGGGGATTATGCTGTGAAGACCCTGATGGGGAAGCCTCGCTCTCTGACTCTCACCGTATCTCTCATGGTAAAGAATAAGTAAATTTAAGCAAAACTCAACACTTACAGAGAAACACTTCCAGTTGCTGACTATTTTGTTTCCAAGGACACTTTACAACACAGCAGCAATTTACACTCCAGGTACCCATATGAATGAAGGGCCTCAGGCTTCAGTTTTAAGAGTTTAGGGATGGAGCCAGCAGATGGCATAGCAGTTACGTCACTGGACTCCCATATTGCTGACTATGGTTTGAATCTCTGACACGGTGGCTTGCAACTCACGTCTGGTATGTGTGCATGCATGCTCAAGATCCTGGGAGGAAAATGGAGGAGAAGCAACTGTGGGGTGGCCATCACCCCTAAGGGGTGATTTCTCCCTTTCCCTCTCACTGTCTCTGTCTCTCTCTCTCCAGCATACTCTCCAAGGCAAAATCCTCTTTAAAAAGGAGTTTAGGGATACATCTGCTTTTGGTGGAGTATTACTTTCCTCCTCTCTCCCTGTGGGCCAGCACTTTACTCAGATCTATCATTTTGTGAGTTCTGGAACCTCTTCCTGTCCTTGTCCCTTCAGCCTTGGAGAGATAACTGCTCCCTGCTGTTTCTAGCCTGGGGTACTGCACTATCCCAGCAACTTCCCTACACCCTGCCCACAACTCTGTAAAAAATTCCTTTATTAAAGTCTCTCTAGGGGCCAGCAGGTGGCGTGGGGGTTGAGACTCTGGATTCCCACATAGCTAACAGTGGTTTCAGTCTTTAACCCAGTAGCTCGAGGATCACATCCAGCGCATGTGCATGCATGCATGCTCAAAATCCCAAGAGAAGAATGGAGGAGAAGGGATTGCAGCATGACCATCCTCCCAGAGGATGATTTCTCACCTTCCCTCTTTCTGTCTCTCTCTGGAAAGTGCATGCATGCTATGGCAAAAACATTAAAAAAAAAAAAAAAAAAAAAAAGTCTCTCCAACTCATCAGTTTGAATGTGCCCGGACTGTTGCCTGATGTAGAAGATAAAACATGTGTAGATAAATGGCACATAGGCGAGCACTCTCAATGGGTAGTACTGTGTGGTGAATGCTATTATTTTATGCACCCTGTGTTACGTGTATGATGCTACTATTAATATACGAGTATTCACACTATTCTCAGCTCATCTCTTCCATTCCTGGTGACTGAAATGCTAATATCAATAGAGACCTGAAACCTAAAACAGAAAAGAGGCAAATCAGGCATCCTCATTGGAGCAAATCTTCTGAAGGACTGAGAACCATGCACCATCCTCTTCCAGTCTTTGCAGGTAAGCCCCAAATCAAACAAGAACTCAAAGGCAAAATCCTGGGTCACTTATAGCTCAGGGGCTTGAGGGGGTGAGATCTTTGTTTCAAGCAGAAACAACACATCAGCAGGCTCTGACAGAATGCCTGAGAAGCCAAATCACTCCCAGAAACTAGCATTTTTACAAGGTACCAGAACAAATAGCAGGCAGGGTCATCTTAGGGCTCTAAGCTTCAGCCAGTAAGCAGATTTTAGCATACCAAGTGGACCAAATTTCGGTTACCAGTGATGCAAATCCAACTCAAACTAACTAAAGACCAAAAAAGGGATGTATTGGTTCATATCACACACACACACACAAAAAAAATGCCCAGTAGTCCTTGCTACAAATGTAGCTAGATGCAGGTGCTCAAAGGGTGTCACCAGGAATCTCTCTCCCTCTCCTTCTCCCTCTCCTCTCCTCCTCTCCCTATTTTTTTTCTCTCTCCATCTTTCCTCAGCTTTGCTTTCCTCAGAGTTGTTTTGTGTCTCAGTCAGCCTCTTTTCAAGTGGAGGCAAAACAACCATGAATACCTCCAATTGTATATGCTACCAAGTGGATACCCTATTTCTCCATAGCAACGGCGAACAGCCCGAGGCTGATTCTGGTTAACCAGAGTCACATGTTCATCCCTCTACCAATCATCTTGTCCACTGTCCAGGCTGGAACCAGGGGGTGGAATTAGCCCATAAAACTACATGGACTGAGAGTGAGGAAAGAAGAGTAGATGCTATTAGGTAACAAGGAAGGAAAACTAGGGAGGAAAACACCCCAAATATCCATTGTACCATGGCTGCACACACATCAGGCTGGAGCTCAATGACTCAATTTTAGGATCTTCGGAAAGACACTGGACTTGGGTCTTTGAGGTGCTGGCAGTTGTAAGGCAGTGAAAAGGAGACTCCAGACATCCCAGATTGCCCACATGTAACTCTGGACTTCCAAGTCGCTTTCCTTCTCTACCTTTAATTTTCTCAATAGTAAATGATAGTGTTGGATCTGATCTCTCAGGCGCCTCCTAGATCTATAATATTGGTGCTTGTGTATATTTAACAGATATTATAAACCTTCAAATCCCAGATGAGCAGGAACAAAGTAAAACCCACCACCAGAGTAGAAGTCAGAAGTAGAAATTATTTTTCATTTTGTTCTCTAGTCACAGAGGTTAGCAGATCAGCAGCCTCAGACAACCACCAAATTCCCTCTTCTTGAGAACTCCTCATCAAGGTAGCTTATAGTCAGACACTAACAAGACTAATACACACAAGAGGGCTTTAAAAAATTAGTGGAAAATTTAATTAAAGTATGAGTTTGTTTTATTGCCAAAACATTCAAATCCATCATAGATTTTCCTAATATGCATTTTCCATGAAATTTTTAAAGACCTCCTCGAATTTGTCTGTCACGCCCCAGACCTTAACAAAGCAATCAGAAACATTTGAAACAAAGGATTTGATCTGGGGTTGGTAAAACTGGATGTGAAAACACATTCATGCAGTAAGAGAAAGGAAACCTTAAAAAATACAAATAGGGTGATATGGTCTGACTTTCAAAGAAAATGTTATTTTACTGTGCCAGTCCTATAGCCTAGTGGTTAAGGGAGCTGGATCCCATATGTCCAATGGTGGTTTGAATCCCAGCTATGGCAGCTTGATAAATACACTAGGCCTCATGTGAATGCATGCCCCAAATCCCAACAATGGAGAAGGATTGCAGCATGTTCAGGCCCCATGGGAAGATTCTCTCCTCTCTCTCTCTTTCTTTCTCTCTCTCTCTCTCTCTCTCCCCACCCTTTAGCAATTAAAAAATGAAACAAAACAAAAAACAGAAAATGTTCATTTCTATTCTATACACTCTGGGAATAGAAATTAAAGACTGGATTTGCCATGGCTTAAAACAGGCATTTGATACTAACTTTGCAATAAACACCAGAAAGAAAAGTGATCAAATAAAGACTCTTGCAAACAAGAGCATATAAATCTTAATGAGATGTTGACTTCACTTTTGCCATGCCTGCTACCCTTGAATTGCTGTCTCTTGCTTTCAGGGCTGACACATTGGCCAGATGACCACTGAGAGTGTAAACCAAAACTGAGAAGGGAAAGGTTTGTAGTGTACAAACCAATACGAATAACACCAATATCAATAACAGGCAGAATGTGGAGGCTCAATCTGTCAAAAATATGTCAAGGTCATGGTACCCCACTTGGACATCAGGTACCAATGGAATTCCATTTGCTACTGCAGCCAAAAATCCATTGATCTCACTGCTTCCTTTTCTGTAAAAAGTCAACACTAATTGAAACAGACTCCACTCAGACCTTCAGGCCTGGTATGAGATTCTCACTAGCTAATCAGGAGTTGGAGGCTGGTCATGGATAGCAGAACAGGCCTTATTATATTTCTAATTTTGTTTCTCCCAAGAGGGTGATAAAATCAAGGGATGATCAGAACAAAAGTATTTAGACAATTACTTGCCTGCTGGTTTCTGGTTAAATTAATTACCTTTTTGTTACCAATCTAGTCAACTATACATTATTTAGATTAATTTATTTGTGAAATGCTGTCCACAACCATGACATAGACCTTCATTAAACTGTTCTTCCTCTGCTCTAACGCCGCTCTTTCTGGGTATGCGTTAATTAGGGCCAACTGGTGGCAGTAAAATGCAATGCTCCGTAAGGTAATCACACAAGAAGGTTTCTGGTTTCTCTGAAGACCTCCCTGAGTACACTGGGCACATGCTCGCCCAGGATCCAGGGCTGGCCAAAGGCTGGGGGTGGATCACGGAGTCATGATGTTGGGGTGCCTCTCTCTTTCTCATTCACAGAAGAACTAGATGAATAAACTTTTTTAATGAGTTACAGTATTTATCTTGCCTTATTCCAATGATTTTCAAATGTTTTGGTTTCTGAACCTCTTTATACCCTTAAAAATTACTGGGGACCTCAAAAGGTTCTGTTTGCATAGGTTATCTCTGTGAATACTTATAATGTTAAAAAATAAAAACTGAGTTTCAAAAAAATTAATTAATGCACAAAATGAGCAATTGCATTTCATGATAAGCTTTTACCAAAAATAACAGTATTTTTCCAAAACCTTAAAAGCAAAGAGAAGTGTGGCAATGTCTTCTAATGTTTAAAATCTCTTTATTGTCTGGCTTAGTAAAAAAAAATATTGCATTCTCATATCTGCTCCTGCACTCAATCTGTTTTGATACGTTGTTTTGCTTGAAAGGTATGAAGATTATCTGGGCTCACAAAGATATATGGTTGGAAAAGAGAAGAATATTAAAATAACACTTTTGGATAATTGTGGATATTATTTTTTGATTCTATACCAAAACTTAACAAGTGGCAATTTCTTAAAGTTAATGCAATGTACAATCTGAAACTGTTGATGAACTTCTTATAATTGTTTACATTAAAAGCTGTTGGTCTATCTTGCATTTTGAATGATTTTGTAATATCATCCATAGGTCACCCAGAAAATATTGGTTATAAAGACCTTCCAAATTTGGGACCAGCAGTTAGCATAATGGCTATGTCACTGGACTCCCATGTAGTCGACCGTGGTTTGCATCCCAGACCCGGTGGCTTAAAACTCACGCTGGGCGCGTGTGCGTGTGTGCCCAAGATCCCGAGAGGAGAATGGAAGAGAAGGGATTGCGGCATGGCCATCCCCCCGGGGGTGATTTCTCGCTTTCTGTTTCTCTGTCTCTCTCTGTCTGTCTAGCGAGTGCACGCGCCCTTATAGCAAAAACCTCTCCAAAAAAAAAAAAAAAAAAAAAAAAGATCTTCCAAATTTTGGCACATTCCATTATAAAATATAAAAAAGTCATATTCATTAATATCACTATTAATTGGATCAAAAATGTCATTCAGTACTGGGAAGCTATTGAGCTTATGAAGGAGGCTGTCCATTTTCCAAAATTCTAATTTTTACTTGAAACCCCAAATTTTATCATTGGAAAGGAAAACATTGTTTTTCTTAAAGTCACAAACTCATTTTATTAATTTTTTAAACTGTCAAATGGGTAAAACTAATAGCCAGACATTCTTCTAAGTAAAAATATTATTTCATGGAAAAGGTGACAAGTTTGGCTCTAACTCAAAAAATTGCACACGCACTTTCCTCAATATATACACTCTTCAGCACAGCAGCAGTTTTTTTTTATGCAGATGTCCCAGTTTTTCATTCAGAATATTAAAAAGGTACATAATCCAGAGTTTAGATTTAACAAAATTAATTATTTTTACTGCTTTGTCAAAGGCATTCTTAAGTGAAATTGACTGTAATTTTAGTTGCAAATGCATAGTGGTAAAAATATAAAAACTGTTGGTGCAATTTGGTGCAATTGCCTGGTTTCCTGCTAATAAAGCATCAGTGGTCTTACCCACCATGGCTTTTACCTTGTCGGTGCAAATGTCAAAACAGCGAAGAAGGCAAATAATGGTTTGGTGTTATTTAAACAATTTTGATGTGCATTGTTGTGTGATTTTCTCCAGCTACTGTCAACTGCTCAAGTATTGTGGTAGCCAAGTATTGGGGATTTTACCTAAGGCTTTGACAAGCAGGGCCAAGAGAGACAGAGACAACCAAGAGAGTCGCAGGTATTAAAGGGAAGGTGTGTAATACGTACCTGGGAATCTAGGTTGAGAAAGAAGGAAACTGACAACAAAGAGGGCAATGGACACTTAGAAAGAGGTATGCTCAATTGGAGGATGGGGTGATAGTCCAAGTAGAACGGTTGCCATGACGTGTCAGAGGTATTGTAGTCATTGATGGCTTCAGACCTTGTGCTTGACCCTGCAATAGATAATAAGAGTGACCAATAAGGATTTTAAAAAAAAACAGTATCTGGCATTTATTGAGGCACCATGTTAAGCGCTTTGTAAATGTTCTATCATTTAATCTGCATGTTAATTCTGTGAGAGAGCTACTATCATTATCTACATTCGTATTGGCAAAACGATAAGGGCAGGCTCATGTCAGTTAAATACTTTACTCAAAATCACTTTGTACTGGAATTGGGTTTCAAACCCAGGTCTGCAGACTCTAGAGGCATCTTTTTCATGACTATGCACTACTTTTCTATCCACACAAAACTAGGGTACTTGGAAGTCAAATTTGGTCAGATGAGTCTTTGTAGTGAAAGAAAGTGCATTTGTGAAGTGATGAAAAAGAAGAAAACACCATAGTGGAGAGCTAGATAGACAGTTAAGAAGCAAGCACACCTGGCTTTTTCCTATACATCACCCCAGTTTCTCCTTCCTCACTTGCTTCCCTTCAACTAATAGAAACTGAGTTACTTTGAAATTACATTTCATTGCTGATGGTGGTGACTTGGTGATGTGATGAAACCGTGTAAGTGAAGACTTCTCTAGCTTGCAGGTGTGTGTGGAAATAAGGATCCAGGGACTCTCATGGGATTGAGGGTACAACAAGATTAATGCATACCATGGAGACCAGAACATAACACAATACCTTGACATGGTTCAGGACCAAAAGCAGCTTCAACAGCATCATTATATGAACCCTCAGCAGCTCAGCCTGGTCAGTCCAACACACACACACACACACACACACACACACCCCTACCATTGTATTACTCTGCTTCTCTATGCCTATGTATCTACTGCTCCTGCCTCTACCAACCAACCAGCCAGAGTCTTCCTCAATTCACACATGGCTCCTGTTATCTCATGGCCTCTGCACCTGCTCTCTTTCTGTGGCATGCTTAGTTTCAGGCCATGTGGTCATTAGCGCAGTTCCCAAATTTTCAGCCTCTCTCTACCTCTAAGCAAATGGTAAATATGTGCCCATATTTACCTGCTCCTCTAGAAGTTATGTGTGGCTATATGATTTTCTTTCTTTCTCTCTTGTTTTAACTTTCCCAGAGGGAAAATGCACTCACCAGAGAGAGAAAGTGAGAAAGTGCCACCTATGGGGCATGGCCATGCCATAATCTCTTCTCCATTTCTCTCTCCTTTCAGGACTTTGGGCACACATGCACATGTGCCCCACATGTTTCTCAGGCTACTGAATCCAGGACGGACTGTGCACTTAGCCATGTGGAATCTGGGTGCCTTAACCACAAGGCCACGGGCTGGCCCAAGTAGCTGTATGACTTTCTCTCTACATGATTTTTTCATGCTAATGAAACTGAAAAATGATACAGATCACTTTCAGGGGAAAGCTTTAAGAGCTTCAGCTCAAGCTCTCCTTTCCTCTGCCTTGGTGGCCTGAATGTTCCAGATAGCGGGTGCCCCATCCGCCTGGGTCCCAGCATGAGGAAATTAACATTGTGGCCAAGAGCACCCAGCAAACCCACAATAAACACATGGCATAGACAATAAATAAACTTTTGTCTCATTAACCACTGAAATTTGGAGCTTGTTATTGCAGCATAACCCTACCCCATAACTGTCAAAGTCAGGGCTCTGAACCAAAAGCAACAGCAGCAAAATTACCTGGAAATTTGTTAGAAACACAAATTCTTGGGATCCAGCCCAGGCCTACTGAATTAGAAACACTGGTGGGTAGAGTCCCGCAATCTACATCTTAATAATCCCTGTAAATTATTATAATGCTCATTAAATTTTGATAGCCAATGACCTAACCTATACCAATCAATTCTTCTTCCATTATCACCTGACACTGTATCCAGAAACAAAATGCCCCCCCAGAAAATATCTATCTGGAGGCAGGAGAGTTGAGCCCTTCTCTGAGAAGACTCCTTATGGCTACTGGGAACTAGATATTTCAGGGAACAGGAGAAATGAAGATTTTCTACTCATAATTCAGCCTCCAGCAAGCAGAGCTAGTGTGGCAGGAGAGTTGAGCCCTTCTCTGAGAAGACTCCTCATGGCTACTGGGAACTAGATATTTCAGGGAACAGGAGAAATGAAGATTTTCTACTCGTAATTCAGCCTCCAGCAAGCAGAGCTAGTGTGGCAGGAGAGTTGAGCCCTTCTCTGAGAAGACTCCTCATGGCTACTGGGAACTAGATATTTCAGGGAACAGGAGAAATGAAGATTTTCTACTCATAATTCAGCCTCCAGCAAGCAGAGCTAGTGTGCGATCACAACAGAACAGCAAACAGATTCTAGAACACCTCTGTCTGCTTGCTCCTGAACATTGAGGCTTAACTTCAAGAATTTGAAAGAAACACGCCATTCATCAGATGACAAGAAATCACCGCCGGATCACGAGAAATATGGGAAAACGAGAAAATACCTCTCCTCCACGGGAAAAGAGTAACTCTCCTTCATCCACAAGCAGTTCGGTGAAAGTCATGGAAATGTCTGATAAGGAATTTAGAGCATTCGTAATGTTGAAGCTAACAGAGATGGATGAAAAGAGAGATAATGAACTGCTAAAGAAAAAGGAGAAAGAAGTTGCCAAGTTCCAGGAGATGAGGAAATTCTTGCAAGATCTAAAAGAGGAATTACACACTTTACAAAAGACTCAAACGGAACTGCTAGAGATGAAGTCTATAATACAAGAAGTCAAAATCTCCCTTGAAAGTATTAAAAGCAGACTAGATCATTCAGAAAATAGAATCTCAGATGTAGAAGAGAAAATGGCTGGCTTAGAAAAATCCACCACAAAGACTGAGAAAATGGCTCAAAAATTTGAGAATGATATGCGAGAAGTACTGGATACCATCAAATGTCCAAATATCCGGATAATTGGCATTCCAGAAGGTGAAGAGACCCATAAGGGCATTGATAATCTATTCCATGAAATCCTGCAAGAAAACTTTCCAAACCTAGAGAGGCATTCGAAGATCCAGTCCCAGGAAATACAAAGGACCCCAAATAGAATCAACCCAAGAAGATCTTCTCCAAGACACATTATAGCCAGGTTGACCAAAACCGCAGACAAAGACAAGATACTAAGATTGGCAAGAGAGAAACATCAAGTTACCTACAAAGGACATCCCATCAGGCTAACAGCAGATCTCTCATCGGAAACAATGAGAGCGAGGAGAGAATGGGAAAATATATTCAAAGTGTTACGAGAGAAGCAATTTCAGCCAAGAATACTGTACCCGGCAAGATTATCTTTCAGGTGGGAAGAAAAGACAAGAACATTCTCAGATAAACAAAACCTGAAAGAATTTACCAGCACCAGACCAGATCTCCAAGAAGTTCTCAAGGGTGTGCTGTATCAAGAAAATTAAACACAGACACACGGAAATAAGAGTCCAAAAACTATGAAAGTGGCCAACTTAATCAGAGGGACAAGTCTGGAGTTGAATATTATATCCCAGAATTTAATCAGGAAAATTGAACCAGAACAGAAGATAAAAGTACATGGAACTGATAGGTTCATGCACCTTCCATTTGAACAGAATCCTAACTTGTTTCCTGGCTTTAAGCAAAGTTCCTTGGCATTTCTTTGAGTTAAGTTAAAACTGGTTTTCTTAGTAGTAATGAGTGAACTCACCACTGAAAGTAGTTAGATTATGTAGGAAATTGTGTGATCAATGCAACGTGGGTGGGAAGGGAATGAAGGACAATTGTAGACACCGGAGGTGGTGTGAGAGGAGGGTGGGAAGGGACAGAGGGTCAGAAAGAGGGGTGGAAGTAATTCTAGGAACTAGTAATGGAAAATTTTTTGTAATGTGCATGATTGAGTCACTATGCTGTGTGTACTGGATGGGAGATTGCATTTTGTATGCTGTGATGAAGCTTAGGGAAGGAATGTAAATTGAGTTACAAAAAAAAAGTTTCAGAAAAAAAAATATATATATATTCAATGACCACAGTAGGATATGTAGCCACAGCTAGGTGCTACTTTATAGGATGCGTAAAGTAAGACTTGTGTTCATGGAAATGTGTGTATCACCTGTGTTTGCTATGAGGGTATTTGGATTGATTAGGGTCTTTGGCGATACAATAAAATGTGAGGAGAAAACAGTATAGAAAGCAAACATAGATACCAGAGACTGTGGGAGGAGAGTGGGAGATGGCAGAGGGTAAGAGATAGAGAATCAAGGGTGGGGGGAGAAAAAGCAAAACATACAGAAGACAAGAAATGGAAGATCATTTACTGACAATAACATGTTTGTTGATGTGCTTGATTGAGACAATATATAGTGTACTTTGGATGGAAAATCTCATTTTGTATGCTGTAATGATGTTCAGTGAATGAATGCAAATAAATAAATTGAAAAAAAATATGTATCTGGTCTAATGTAATCATAACCACCATCCTGGACAGAACTTTTATCCCATGCCATCTCATAGACCATTCTAAAGTACAAACTGATGGGCTTCGGCCATGCGCCTCCATTAGAGTCAATCAACCCCAGAACCAGTGACCATAGTATGGAAAAGACAAAAGTGTTACTGATTCAAAACACAGCCACATGTGCCTGCATGTCACCCGGAACCCCTGGTGTTACCCACTCAGCAGAGCAGGGAATGGCACCCATGGCTTCAATAGATTATTTTACTCAATAAGTTGGGGTTTCATGTTGCACTATGTTTTTATTGCCAGAGGGCATGTGTGCTGGCCAGAAAGAGACAGAGAGGGAGAAAGCACCGCCCTGTAAAACATATTCATGCCACAATCCCTTCTCTTCTCTTTCATCTTGTTGGGATTTGGTGCATGCGTACACACATGCCCAGCATGTATTTTCAAGCCATCAAGGCCAGGATATGAACCACACAGTCAGTCATATGGGGTCTTAACCATTAGGCTATGGAGCCAACCTTCTCCTCAGTAAGTTATAACAAATACAGAATAACACATAGAATGGAGGCTAACAAAATACAGGACTTGAGAGGAAATTGAGACGGGCTCTGCTGCTCTGTCTGCACAATCATTTCCCATCGTTCTCTTTCCTGTTTTAGTTTGTCCTCTGTCAACCTCCACCTGCAAAGGACGCCTTTTAAGGTTCAGTCTAGTCTTTCTAAATCTCAGTGCATATAACAAGTTGTGTGTATTCAGGATGGTGAGGTTAGACTGGGTGAATATTATAATCATCTGAGGAATTCAATAAATACCAGGTTGTTCCCTCTCACTTACTCCCCCAAGCAACTCTACCAGGTGGATGTGATCCGTTTACTATTAGAGGATGAAAGTAATCAGGAGAAGCTTCACAGAGGAGGTGATAATTAAGCTGAATGTTGAGTCACGGGTAGGAGTACCCTGGGTAGAAAAAAAAGCAGAGAAAGGTTATTTCAGAAACTAGAAGCCAAGGAAGTCATAAAGAAAGACAGAAGGGGAAATGCATTACATTTGGAGAGGTCAAAATAAGCTCCCTGTGACTGAGGCACAGGGTTCAGCGGATTAAAGCACAGAGATAAGATGGAGAAGAACCTCTGGAGTCGTGTTTTCCATGGGTGTCTGGATGTCTTTGCCGTGAGAAATCATGAAATGTGTTAAGCTGGAAAGAGATGTGATCATTCTGTGTTTTAGAGAGATCACACTGGTCGAAAGGGTCTTGGAGATGAATCACAGAGGGTCAAGACTGGGGTCAGAGATCATTAGTAGGTGATTTCAAAATCCTAGAGAGAAGGGATAAGGGCCTGATTCACTCAAACTGTTGGTAGAAAAGTTTTTATCCAAAAAGTCTTTATTTTTCCCTCATCATTAAAATAAAGTTTTAGGGCCCAGACAATGGCACAGCAGCAAGATGCAAGGTTCTTTGAGGCAATTCCACATGTTGGTTCAAGACAAGTAGGTATCCCTTAGTATGCTAGATACACACATGCCCATGATCGAGGGATGGCTGAAAACAGGAGTGGATCACAGCACAAAGACCTTATTGGAGGGACTCTCTCTCTCACTCATGGAAGAAACAAACTTTTTTTTTTTTTTTTTTTTTTTTTTTTTTTTAAGAAAGAGGTTTTTGCTATAGGGTGCATGCGCCCACCAGAAAGACAGAGAGACAGAAAGCAAAAAATCATCCCCCAGGGGGATGGCCACCTCCATTCTCCTCTTGGGATCTTGGGCATGCATGCACACACGCCCGGCCTGAGTTTAAGCCACCAGGTCCAGAACTCGAACCGCGGTTGACTACATGGGAGTCCAACAACAGAGCCATTACTCCAACTGCTGATCCTGAAACAAATAAACTTTTAAATAAATGAAATAATGTTTTACAATTCAAGGTTGAAAGTTTATTTATGGGGGGTAGGTTTTTGCTATAAGGTGCGTGCACTCACCAGAAAGACAGAGAGAGACAGAGAGACAGAGAGACAGAAAGTGAGAAATCACCCCCCCAGGGGGGATGGCCACGCTACAATCCCTTCTCCTCCATTCTCCTCTCGGGATCTTGGGCACACATGCACACGTGCCCAGCGTGAGTTAAAGCCACTGGGTCCGGCACTTGAACCACAGTCCAGCAACATAGCCATTACGCCAACTGCTGGTCCCGACGGTTTATGTTTCTCAGCCTTTTGAACATAGCATTCTTTTGAACTATGGTTTCTATCACTGCTGTAAGAATTCTGCTGTCAGTCTTATTATTGCATTTTTTCTCTCTAAATATTTATTGTAATCTAGGATTTATGTATAGTTATTACACATCTTTATGAGATGCAGAACAATCTTTAAAAGCATGTATGGTGTGTAATAAATAAATTAAGAATATAAACATATTCACCACCTTCAACATTTAACATTATGCTGTAAACATTCAAAACCTGCTCCAATGGTTATTCTGCAAGTATGTACTGAATTGTCTATGATATTCTTTACTGTGAGGTACAGTTCTAAAGAAAAATATATCGATTAAAAATTGGGCAACATCAAACCAGCAGATGGCATAATGGTTACATCGCTGGACTCCCACATAGTCCACCATGGTTCAAGTCCCAGACCCAGTGACTTAAAACTCACACTGGGCGCATGTACATGTATGCCCAATATCCTAAGACAAGGGATTGCAGCATGGCCATCCCCCCTGGGGGGCATTTTCTCACTTTCTGTCTCTCTGTCTCTCTCTTTCTCTCTGTCTCTGGCAAGTACATATGCCCTATAGCAAAAATATCTCCAAAAAAAAAAAAAAACAATCAGGCAACAAACAGTCTCATAAATAAACCAAGATAATCTTAACATAGCAAATAAAAGAAGAATTTGTCATTTCCATGTAGAGAACTATGGGAGATAAGAGTTTATAATCTGAAAAAAAAAACTGTGAGTATCAATTATTGGTTCAGTTAGAGATAGGTAAATTTGTATATAAGAGTAGCTCATTAGGAAGAGATAGAAAAAGAATATTTTACTCACTCACTGTGAGCTCTTGTAAGGCCATAGTACTACACTGTGCATAAAGAAGTAAGTCTTCAGGAGCCATCAAGTGGCATAGTGGTTAAGGAGCTGGACTCCCACATGGCCAACCACTATTTGAGTTCCAGACCCAGTGGCTTGAAACTCAGTCTGGGTACATGTGCATGCATGCCCAAAAATCCCAAGAGGAGAATGAGGAGAAGGGATTGTCTTTGGCAATGAGTCACTATTGTCTGCAGCCCCTTTCCTGCTCTGCTAGCTAACTAGCCCTGCTCAACTTGGCCTTGGTTCAACCCTGATCAGCTCTGGTGGATTTGGTTCCACTTGGCCTTGACTTGGCTCAGTTCGGCTCTGCACTGTGAGCTCCAAGAGGAAGGAAGCACTCTGTGAACACTCTACATACATTATAAGCTCCAAAAGGGAGAAATGCTCTGCAAGTGCTACTAAAACTCTGCGAGCTCACTAAACTCAGCTAAATAAACATCATACAATCAGTCCCAAGAGTGCCTCATGTCTTTTTCTACCTCCTGGTATCAGTTTGACCTATCCTCTGGAAAAGGAAAGAATCTCATAAAACAGACGGGATTCAAACTGCAGTTGGCCATGTGGGATCTGGATCCCTTAAATACTAGACTATGGGACTGGTCCATTGCTGACCCTTGTAGTTACAGTTTTTGATTCCTGGAACTGTTAGCTCAATGAATTTGGAATATTCTTAGCTAGTATCTTTTTGAATACCTCTTTTCAACTTCTCTCTCCTCTTTCTCAACACTCCAATCAGATTTTCTTTGTCTGATTAAACTTTCCTAGTCTATCTTTTATGCTTTTTGGCTTTCTTATGTGTGCTTAATTCCCACATCTCGTTGTGAAAGTTGTTTCCAGTTCGTTCTTTCTCTTTTCAGCCATGCATATTTTCCTTTTTAAGCCATTCATATAGTTTTTAATTTAAACTATGGGCTTCAGGGCCAGCAGGTGGCATGATGGATAAGGCACTGAACTCCCACATGGTGGACCACAGATTGAGTCCCAGACCTGGTGTCTTACTTTCTCACTGTCTCTCCCTCTCTCTTTTTCTGTCTCTGTCTTGTCAAATTAAAAATAAACAAATAAATAAAATTTAAAAAAATAAATTATGGGTTTCATTTCTAAAATTTCCATTTGGCTCTTTTTTTCAGACTTGGTTCATCACTTGTTCATTTTAAATTATTTTTATTTCTTTAAATACTTCATACATAATAATTTTATATTCTGTGTTTAATCACTTTAATATCAATGTTTTTAGAAGCTTAAATCTATTACTCATTATTTCTGTGGACTGTCACTCATGAAGACATTTTTTATTGCAAGACAATACTTCATTAGCCTCAATCTGTGGCAATACTAAGTTGGGATAATTTTTCTCCAAGGAGATTTTTTTTTTTTTTTTTTTTTTTTTTTGCTATAGGGTGCTGTGCTCATCAGAGAGACAGGGAGACAGAAAACGAGAAATCACCTCCTGAGAGGATGGCCACACCACAATCCCTTCTCCTCTATTCTCCTCTCAGGATCTTGGTCATGCACACACATGCACCCAGCATGAGTTTTAAGCCACCAGATCTAGGACTCGAACTACAGTGGACCATGTGGGTGGAAGTTCAGCAACATAATCATTACACCATCTACTGATCCCCCTCAAAGAGAATTTTCATTTTCTTTTTCTGCTAGAGTTATGAAGGGAATAGGTGAATATTACCAATCTTTTAATATTCTTGTATCACTTTAATTAAAATTTTCAGCAGGTGTCTTTTAATAGTTATTCTCAGGGGTCAACAGGTGACATGGTGGTTAAGGTGCTGGACTCCCACATGGCTAACCACAGTTTGAGTCCCAGACACAGAGGCTTGCTTTCTCACTTTCCCTCTCTCTCTCTCTCCTTCTTTCTCTTTCTGGTCAAATTTAAAAATAATAATAATAAATCAAATTAAATAAGCAACTTTTTAAAAAATAGTAATTCTCAAATTCTCAAAAGATAATGTATACCTTTCCTTCTTTTTCTGTATCTTTTCTCCATGGTGGAGATAGAGCCCCTTATAGACTCTCCTTTTTGGCCAGCATTATTTTTTAGTCTACTTCTTTACTAAGGATATAGACCCTTCAAGAATTTTAGCTTAAAAGAGGAGTTTCAGGGGCCAAGTGGTGATGCAATCGTAACACAGCTGGACTCACATGGGAAGGGTCCTGGGTTTGTGTCCCAGGACCTTCATGAGCACACTGGACATGCACACATCACTGTGATCAAAGCCAACTAAGACAGGGGTGGATCATGGCACAGGGGCTGTGCTGGAGTACGTATTGCTCTGGATCTCTGTGTGTGTTTCTCTCTCTCATGAAAGGAAAAAAAGTCTTTAAGTTTTGTTTTTCTTTTGTTGTTATTGTTTGTGTTTTTGCTATAGGACATGTACACTCACTGAAGAGACAGATAGAGGGAGAGAGAAGAAAAGTGAGAAATCACCCCACAAGGGGATGGTTACACCACAACCCTTTCACCATTGTTCTCTCAGGATTTGGGGCACACCCGCACATGCACCCAGCATGTTTTTCAAGTCCGTAGATCCAGAACTCACACCCCAAAGTTGGCCACATGGATCCAATATCTTAACCACCATATCACCATACCACCTGTTGTCCTGAAAGGGAAAAAAAAAAAAAAAAAACTTTTTAAAAAATAAGGGAGTTTTAGCTTTGTACAAGCCTATGTTGTAATATCCTATTCCCCTGAGGGATATACTTTTTTATAAACATTTATTTATTTAATTCCATTTATTATTATTATTATTATTATTATTATTATTAATTTGACCAGAAAGAAACAGAAAGGGAGAGAAAGAAAAAGTGAGAAAGCAAACTGCCAGATCTGGGACTCAAACAGTGGTTGGCCATGCGGGAATCCAGCACCCTTAACCACCACACCACCTGCTGCCCACCCTCTCCCCCCGTCGGATATTAATCCCCACATCTCTATGGTTACTAATTCACACTGTCTGGGTTCAAATATGGGCTCTGCTACACACTACTGTGTGGCCATGAACAAGTTATTTAACTTCCCTGTGCTTTAGTTTCCTCTTCTATAAAACAGACATTGGTAATAGTTTCCCCTTCATAGAAATGTCATGAAAAATGAATGAATTACTATGATTAAAATGCTGGGAACACTTTCTGGCCTGTAGGAAGTGCTCTACAAGTGCTTGCACTTACTCTGAGTATTGACACAGGCTTCCATGTTAGTTTAAGATTCACTCGCTTGGTTTTAGCTCACTGGACTTTTTAACAGAGATTTTGAAGATTTCTCTTATATTCTTTCTAGATGAGCCACATTTAAAAGTATGTCTGTTATCATTTATAATAATAGTAGGAGGACTTTTTAATAACTTAGTCCTTGTGTTGTGGACACTAAACCCAAGGGAGCATCCCAAAGCAGGTTTAAGTCTTTGCCAGGGACCCTAAAGTCCTTGAATATTTTAAGCTTTCCAGGAAAAGAAAAAGGGTAAACCCAGAGCGATAAAGGGCTGCTTTGTCCCAGGCTCTCTTTAGAGGCGTGACCATGAGTTCCACTTTATGCTTTAATGGAAGCCTTCCCAACTGCTCTGACAACTCTCAGTGGAAATGTCTTCCCTTTACCCTGAGGCTATATACAATTATGTATTACAGCATGTGGATATTTTATCCTTCATTCAACCTTATATCTTCAGCACGTAATAGTTCTCCATAAATGTTTGTTAAGTGCGTGAATGCGTGAGTGAAATACAAAGGCAATGAAGAAAAAACATATATGAAGAGTGGACTTTTTCAGCACAGCTGAGACGACATAGACCATGGCATACTGGACTGCAGCGCTGCAAGTCACACGACTGACTGAGGGTTCGGATTCCTGTTGGGGGAGAGGCTTTTCTCTCTCCCCTTTCTCTTTTATTTATGCATATGTGATTATAAAAAAGAGGGGGAAAATGGTGGGCCTCATTTCTATGATTTAAAAGGATGAAATTTCCTCCACAATTTCTTCAAAATGCTAAATGTTCATGAATAAGCCAATTGTTAAATATTACTTAAAGACATGGAAGTAACTAAATGAGTAAAAAGAAAATCATTAAAATTAATTACCTGTGGAGAGTGAAACCAAGGGGAAGAGGAGAGTCAAGGCTCTATCATTTTTTAACAAAAGCCCTCTGTATTACTTGACTTATTTAACCATGTACTAACTGATTTTTAACTACATATATCTTGGCAAGACTTGAAACTGAAAATCAAAAATTAGTTAATTTTTGGCCTGCTATAACTCAAAGCAGTCCACTATACTTTAGACCTCACCAGGTTGAGTACAATCTTCCTTTTTTTTTTTTTCCTTGTTTTTAATTTTGTGCTCAAAGTCCTGGTTATCAGAGTGTTGACCTAAAGCCAGGTTGACAAATAAACAGAACTTTGAACTTCAGCAAAGTTGTTCAGTGGGCCTCTGCTGAGCTGGGCAGGCCCACTGACTGGTCCCTGGAAACAGTCGTAAAGGACCGAGTAAATCAGTTAACTGTGGCTTTCATAGATATCTCTTGATATCAAAACTTCTGTCCTTACTCGCTTCTCTTCTGATCCTGTCGAGATGAAAATTGACATTCATAATCATATTCTACCAAAAGAATGGCCAGATCTAAAAAAGGTAATTTGCTGAATTATTTCTGAAACTTCTCCAGTATTCTAATATCTTTATTATAAACCTTTCTATTTGGTGAATAGATGTTAAGTTTCTCTGATTTGGGGGCACTTTTCAATTATTTGGAAGAGCTCTGATTTCCCAGTTTTTAAAAATGACTTACATAGGGGCCAGTAAGTGACATGGTGGTTGAGGGCTCTGGACTCCCATATGGCTGACCGTGGTTCGAGTCCCAGACCTGGTGGCTTGCTTTCTCACTTTCCCTCTCTTTCTCTCTTGTGCTGTCTATCTCTGGTTAAATAAATAAATAAATAAATAAATAAAGTTAAATAAAATAATTCTTTTGAAAAAATGACATATATACATATTTAAAAGAGTACAGAATCAAAGAAACAAGTGTTTTCTCGAAAACCCTTTTCCCTGTCAAATGAATCTGTTTTTTTTAATTTCTGGACAATTTAAGTTAAGCACATTTACTGTTTTTAAATTGCATATTCAGCTGATAGGAGAATACATGCCAATTACGGAATTTGAAGTTACAGTTTCAACTAAAGGCTATTAAAATAATGAATGCGATAGGTTTTGAGGACTTCTAAAATATATATCCTTTCCAAAACATTTAAAATAAGTTTTAGAAGTACCAAGAAATAGCTTTGTGAATTTTTTTAAAGTCTATTTTAGGACACTGTCTGAAACCTTTCCTTTTTGAAGTTCTTTAAGCTGTAAATTCTTGCTATGAAGAACTAGGGAGGAGGTACATCACAAAACTTCAATAAATTACAAGAAAACTTTGCACAATGAGTGTTCCTAAAGATTATTCTCTGTGTTTCTCTAAAGATGAAAATGTCCTTTTCTCATTAAGAACTTTTGAATGACTATTCATGGAGAAAAGTGGAGAACATGAAATTTTGCATTGGCTGGATGTTGCTCAGGCTTAATGTTAGGTTTTATCTAATAGTCAGCATCCTGCCAGTACTTCCACACTATTGATGGTTCTCATTTTCTAGCCCACGTGAGGGAAAATTAACCCAAATCATAATTAAAATATGGTGCAATAGATGAAACTTCTCCTCATAGTTCTGACCTGAAAGAGTATTTTTTTTTTTTTGAGAGGCTTTTTTGCTATAGGGCACATGCACTCGCCAGACAGACAGAGAGAGACAGAAAGTGAGAAATCACCCCCCCCAGAGGGGATGGCCACGCCACAATCCCTTCTCCTCCATTCTCCTCTCGGGATCTTGGGCACGCATGCACACGCGTCAGGCGTGAGTTTAAGCCACCAGGTCCAGGACTTGAACCGCGGTCGACTACATGGGAGTCCAGCGACATAGCCATTACGCTAACTGCTGGTCCCATCTGAAAGAGTATTAATCTTAAGTGTTTCTTTGTCCATTGCTGTCTTAGGTAAGATGGTTATAGAAACTAGATCACGAAATAGGGACAATGTCAAACCATCTTTGAAAGCCTGTCCTTTTACAGCTAATGGTAAAAACTAAACCTCTCAACCTACCTCCATCTTAAAGGAGTAGAAATACTTCCATGGGAATGTGCTGTTCTGATCGCGCTGTCCACATCCTCTTTCCTCACAGTGTAAACTCCTCTTCAGGAGGTTAATGAGCTCATGAAGGGAAACCATCAGTTACTTCACAGGCGTCCACTTGCTCTGTTTGGAAGGTGCATGCATGTGCTCACCATGTTCTACCCCTTGTTTATGACTGTTTGCCTGGTGAATAATACAATGAGTACAGTAATTTGTGATACAGTTAATGGAAGGAATAATAGATTATACACTCTAATCTAGGAGTGTCATCGGGTCGTCAGGAAAGTCGTGACGCATTTTTGCATAAAAAATAGAAAAATACATCATGACTTTCCTGGCGTCTAATTGATAAATCCAAATTTAAGCCTTTGGTATTTTATAATAGTCCTTAATCTTTCCCCCAGCAAATAGCATTAACTCCAGCATTACAACTTTTCCCTGTGTTTGAGATGAAATGCTTTGGGAACCACCAGGTGGCCTCAATCAGACCTTACTCACCTGTTTGCTCCCCCTGAGAAAGCTAACCAGCATGACCTAACCTCCAGGACAATGGCACAGTGGCAGGGGCACCGAGCTCCATGGCATCCACCTCCTTGTGCAAATAAGGATTTTGAGACTTAGACTATGGTGTGGTCTGAATGTTTGTATCCCTCCAAAATGCATATGCTGAAATTCTCACCACCGAGCCTAGGCTATGAGGTGGTAGGGCCTTGGGAAGTCATTAGGTCATGACAGCAGGGCTTTCATGAATGGGATTAATGCCCTTATAAAATAGCCAGGGATGTTCATTTGCTCCTATCCTGAGGACACAGCAAGGAGGTGCCCTCTATGAACCAAGAAATAACATTTCACCAGATCCAAAACTGCCAGTGCCTTGATCTTGAACTTCCCAGCCCCTAGAACTATAAGAAATAAATGTCTGGGGTGGTGAAGTGACTCCCTTGGTGGCGTTTCGTTATAGCAGCCTGAATGGACCAAGACAGAGAGCAAGCCAGTCAGTTAAGAGGTTTCTGTCACTAGAGCTAGGGCTTTCCAGTTCCCCCTAAGGCAGGTATAAAGCATGTTGTGCAAAGAACCGGGCTATTCTAGACATTCTTGCATCCATCATGTAAAATTTGAACCTAAATCCAGGCTTCAGAAACCCCAAACTAATTTAAGCCAATGTGCAGGAGAAAGTCCTGTTTCTGGGGAACACACTTTTCTGTCTCCTCAGCAGGGATGGTTGTTTGTACTCCCACAAAACCTAGGCCCTGGCAAGGCATTCCCTCCAGGCACCAGAAGTGTTCCTAAATGAGCCACAAGTATTACTCTTTTTTTGTACATCCTCAGGCTTCCCTATCTGGAGGACTCATAGAGCCTAAGATGGTGAGCCCTCTTTGCTGAGAGAAGACTCTATTAGTAGCCTGTGTCACAACTTCACCTCCCATTACCTACCCCCACTCTTAAGCCTGCGTCCAGTTTGAGGAGGGAACTGGTCACCAGAGCTGACAATGTCTAGGTGCCTCACCTCGTGCAGGGCCCTAACAGCATTCTGAGAACTGCTAAAGAAACTGAAATGCGGAGCACAGGGGTGGCCACAGATGCGTGCCCTGGAAACTTCCCAAGCGCATGTCCTCCTGGCTCTGTATGCACCCTCCTTTCCCAGAGCCGGCTTGATGGTGGGCTCTGGGAGGAAGGTGGAAAGAGGGAGAGGTATTGTGTCCCAGTAAACCACACTTCTTATCTGGCAGTCTCACATGCTGTAAGCAGATAGATGGTATACTTCATCATCAACATCCTCATCACCATCGTAATAATCATAGTCATCACCTGCTGTACTTCCAGGGAGAGTGAGACAGAGAAGTGAGATACAAATAATTTGTTTCATATAAAGCCTGGTGACATAGGCAGGTAAGGTTTATATTATACTGTTTGACATGTGAGGTGCACTTGAGGTTCAGAAATGAACCCAGAATCCCAGAGTTCTGTGGGATCACAGAAGTCCCTCCAGAGAACCACCACCACATTCACCCTGAGAAAACTGACCCAGGAGTGTTACTGCTGTGAAGGACGTTCATGCAGCCCTCTGCTCCCCAGCTTCTCACAAAGCCCACTGAGGATGGCTTCATCATGGGATCCACTTCCAGGCCACATAAAAGATCTGATTGTTGGGGCCAGCAGGTGGCGTGGTGGTTGAGAGCGCTGGAATCCCACATGGCCAATACCGTGGTTCAAGTCCAGGACCTGGTAGCTTGCTCTCTCTCTCTCTCTCTATCTCTCGCTCTGTTTCTCTCTGGTCAAATGAAAATAAATGAAAATAAAGTTAAGTAAAATAATTCTTCAAAAAAAAAAAGATCTGATTGCTTGACCTGTGTCTGTTACGCAGTAGAAGCTTCCATTTGATTGAGGACAAGCCAGGGATGGAATAGCTGGCAGAAAACAGTGCTGCATTTTAAAAAGGGGGTAAGCTAGAGCAATAAAGGTACACCTAACGGGTGTATCATTCTCCCCTCATTTCCATTGTACATGGTCAAAATAAAGTGAGTATAAAAGTGACATTAGCTACAGCAGAGTTCCCTTTGTTTTCATACTGTTTCTCCATGGGGGAAAAATAAACTATCAGTTTCTGATCTCTTCTCACTATTTTTTCAAGTTTTCCAGTAAAAGAATGAAAGGAATAAACCAATACTATTTTTATTTTAGAAGGTGAAGTCACTTTGGAAAAAACTAATGTCTCTTTTCAAATCTGCTTTTCCTTCTTAAGTATTAATAGATATACCTCAATAACCTTGACCTTCTTGTGTAATGAAGAAATGGAAAAGCAAAATCAACACAACTGAGCTGATGTTTAACTTATGATTACGAAGGACGAGAATTTGAGAAATTTTTTCATTTTCACTTGCTAATGTAATTTTAGCAGAGTTGCAATTAGGATTATTTAATAAAACCTAACTGGTGTGGAAGGATAGCCCAGGAAGGGTACTTGGCTAAGTTGTTTCTGATGAGTCAGGACTCTCTCTATTGTCAGAAACAGGAGGACAGTGGTCCAAGAAACCATGTTGAAAGACATTTCTGATTGATCATCATGACAGTGATGACAAGATTGTATCTTTTTCCTTCAGCAAGAGTTAATTGATCACCTACTATGAGCCCAATAGTAGGGCTTGCAAGTTTCTTCTCATTTTAAATAGAGTAAAAAATTTTGACACTGAATTTAAAAATCATATATTCAGACCAACAGATTATATAGTGATTACATCACTGGAGACTCCCACATGGCCAACCACGGTTCAAGTCCTGGACCCAGTGGCTTCAAAATCATGCCGGGCACATGCACGTGCATGCCCAAGATCCCAGGAGGAGAATAAAGAAGGGATTTCAGTGTGGTCGTCCGCTCTGGGGGATGATTTCTCACTTTCTATCTCTCTGTCTCTGTCTCTCTCTCTCTCTCTCTGTCTCTCCATTGAGTGCACACACTCTGTAGCAAAAAGCTCTCTCTTAAAAAAAATGTTATGTTTACATTTTATTAGCAATGGTTTAACTGCACTTGGTTACTGTAAGGCTTTAGGAGACAAAAATCTCAGATATAATTTGACTTTAAAACCACCTTTCTAAAGAAAGAGGTATCTAGTTTCAACACCCAGAAGGCTCATTGTTCACCTCAAAAATGTGTCATCTTCAAGATGTTGAACATGTCATTCAGTTCATCCACTCTGACTTATGTAAGAGAACTTCAAAAAGTTTGTGGGAAGACAGAATTAAAATAGTTTATTTTGGTGTAAAAAATGTTGAACTCTATGCATAGTTTTTTAAATAATTATTTTATTTCATTTATTTATTATTATTATTATTATTCAATTTGACCAGTGAGAGACAGAGAGAAAGAGAGGGAGAGTGAGAAAGCAAGCCACCAGGTCTGGGACTCAAACCAGGGTCAGCCACATGGGAGTCCAGCACCTCAGCCACCATGCCACCTGCTGGCCCCTGTTCTTTTTTAATAACACAGATTTCCATAAACTTTTTGAAAACCTCCATATACATTCATTCCAGAAACAATCTCATATATGAAACTGAATTCCCTTAAGTTTTAAATTTTGCTTTTTATTGCCCCACATAAAAAGATCTGATTGCTTGACCTGTGCCTATTATGTAGTAGAAGTTTCTGTTTGATTGATGACAAGCCAGGGATGGAACAGCTAGCAGAAAACAATGCTGCATTTTGAAAGGAGGGTAAGTGAGATCAATAAAGATTCACCTAAATGGGCTGAGATCCTTCTCCCTCTCCCCTCATTTCCTTAAAGCCTATAGGACACTGGTCATTGATGGTCAAATGCTCAGACTGTAAATGCCTCCTGGCATATGCTTTGGCCCATACCACTCACAGGGTATACATCTTAGACCCCAAACTCATCTCAATTTGGGATTAAAGCTGAAGAACTATGTGGAAGCCAAACTTGGAGCATAATAAAGTTGTCCTAAATAAAGTTGTCTTTCAAGGGGCCTGTAGGGCAACTTGAAAGCTTTATACTTTCTTTTTCTTTTATTAAGAATTATTTTATTTAACTTTATTTAATTTTATTTTTACCTTTTTGACCAGAGAGGGACAGAGCGAGAGAAAGTGAGAAAGCAGCTGCCAGGTACAGGACTCAAACCACAGTCAGCCATGTGGGAGTCCAGCACCCTTAACCACCACACCACCTGCCAGTCCCAAAAGCTCTATACTTTCCAGGAGAGGTATGGAGGATCGCAGAGTGACAAAAAGCTCTTTCCTTCATAGCTTTCCTCAGTGTCTGAACCCAGGGTATTCCACTACTAGAAATAGGCTGTCATTGCTATGACCATCCCCACCCTGTCACTACCTGCCACCGCCATCACAACCCCCACTACTACCTCTGATGCTGCCATCTCCACTGTAGTCATCATTGGTACTCCCAATACTACCACAACCACCTTACTACCTCCACCACTGCCATGACAGCCACTGCCACTCTACCAACACTACCACCTCCACCTGTCACCTGTCACCATCGTCATCGTTAATATTGATGCAGTGCTTTCTATTAGCCAGGCCTGGTGTCTGTTTTGCATTATCTCAGCAAATTAGCATAAAACCCTGTATCTCAGCTACTCCTGTTAGCCTCATTTTACACATAGGCAAACAGTGACTTCTAGATGGTAAGTTATGCTAACAAGGCAAGAGCAATGTCAATGATTTGTCCCTTGGGGTAGGAGCCGTCTGCTCTGTCTCCTGCCTTCCTGCCCCTCCCCAAATGGAATTCTTCTCTAATCTGCCAACCTATGGGCTAACGTTCCTTAAAGAGACAAGAAAAAGTAAAAAAGAAAGAAAGAAAGAAAGAAAGAAAGAAAGAAAGAAAGAAAGGAAGAAAGAAAGAAAGAAGGAAGGAAGGAAGGAAGGAAGGAAGGAAGGAAGGAAGGAAGGAAGGAAGGAAGAAAGAAAGAAAGAAAGAAAGAAAGAAAGAAAGAAAGAAAGAAAGAAAGAAAGAAAGAAAGAGAGAGAAAGGAAGGCAAGAGAGCAGGCAGGAAGGATAAAAAGAAGTAAAGCCGGGCCAGCTGTTGTGGCAGTTAAGGCAGCTGGACAACACATTGCCAATTACACAATTCAGGTTCCAGACTCAGCAGCCAGATGTGCATGTGCGTGTGCCTAAAATCCCTACAGGAGGAAGAAATGGAAAAGGGATTGTGGCATGACTATCTGCCTTGGGGAAGGTGTGCTTTCTCCATCCCTCCCCCACCCTGCCCTATCCCTCTAGCAAGCACAAGCACCCTCCCGCAGAAATTTAAAAAACAAAAAAGGAAATAAAATATTTTTTTCTATATTAAGAATAAGATTTCAAGCCAGCCTTACAGCCTAGTGATTATGGGAGCCAGATCCCACATGGTCAACCATAGTTCAAATCTCAGCCCCAGAAGCTTGAAACGCATCCCTGTCATGTGTGCATGCACGTCCAAGATCCGGATAGGATAAAGAAATGGAGGAGCAGGATTGTGGTATGACCACGTTCCATTGGGGATGCTTTCTCCCTCACGCTTCCTCTCGGTCTTTGGTGAGTGCATACACCCTCTGGCAATTAAAAATAATAATATTTCAAAGGCAAATTTCTAGTTCAAAGGCACTATATTCTAAAGTGTAACTGATCACGGCCATATTCTACCCATTCTTCAACATATATTGGGTTGTAGGAAAAGTCATGATGCATTTTTGCATAGAAAAAAATACATCATGACCTTTCTGACAACCCAGTACCTCTCTTGGCAGCTTTTTATAAGGAATAAAGTGAAAAAGTACAGAGATATTGACTGCATTGAGGACGGGGCTGAGGCAGGCACAGGCGAAGGAGAAACTGGGTGAGGGGAGGGACGGCTGGGCCCTGGCGAGCAGTCTCCCTTGCATGCCACCTGCTCAACAGGGCCCACTGATATCGCTGGGGAGGAGTTAGGTAGGTTTCCTGATGTCACTACAGAGGACTTAGTAGATTTCCAGAGTTTAGATGATTATTTGGAGCCAGAAGTTAAGAAAAGAGCTTATGCCTGGGTAGAATAAGACTAGTACAGAATGAATCCAAATCTTTTTTATTTTTCATATTACTCTTTTTTTTATTTTTACATTCAATCACTGTGTATCATTAGTCTGCTGAGACAGACCTCAGTCACAGACACAGAGACACACCCATGTTGCACCAGGCTCCAGACCTTCCCACTCAATCAGACTGAGAAGGCAGGTAGGAAGAGGGATCCGCGAAGCCCTGACTCCCTCCAGACAACTTCCAGGGCCCTGACTTGAGAACCAAGCACCATTACCTGACCTCATCCAACTACAAGTGAGAAACAGCCTGTTCACCCTGCCTACCCCTCACTGAAGACAGGCTAGGAGCCGTAGGCAGCTCCTTCACATGGCTGTCACCTCCCCTTTTTACATCACACTTTGAGAGCCATGCTTTCGAGCACAGTAATCCTGAGCACTACAAGGTCTTTTCTAGGCGGATCCTGAGCTACTTTCTCATCCTGCTCCCTGACACCACCTAGCCCAAGGTGTCATCAGCACCTTTTCCAGGCTCCCAGAGATCATTGTCACAGGTTGTCTCTCACATTCTTCCAGCACTTGTCCACCCGGCCTGCCCTCCAAGTGTCTGCTCAGCACCACAGGAACTGCCTCCATTTTTATTTTCTCTGTCCTAGTAAGACTGGACTATTAAGATGAGACTCCTGGAAGGCTTGAAGAATGAGTAAATACCTAAATGAGTGAGATGACATTTTAAAACCTATAAATACAAAAGTAATACCTATGTTTTGGAGCAGTGGCTTTCAAAATTATTTACTCATGTCTCCTGAGAAGAAATGTATCTTATATTATGACTCAGTACAAATGCTTATATATATTATGGAAAAAAGTTTTCATGAAACCACTGCCTGTGACATGAGAGACATTCTAATATATTCTTTACCATTCTGTTGCATTCCATTAATTTACTGTCTTATCACGTGTTTCTCAAGAAGCAGACCCTGAGACCAGGATTTGAATACAAGTAGTTTACCTTGGAGGGGATCCCAGGAAACACCAGAAGAAAGGAAGTTAGGCAAGAAAAACAAGGCAGTCAGTGAAAGGTTCTTCATCCAGCGTAGCCTGTGTGCCTGGCCTCAGAGTTAACTGCTGGAGGGGAGGGGCACCAGTACATTTGGCATATTTATAGACAAAATCCTTCCGTCATCAGTTGACTGCTGCTGAGGGGTAGAGGTGGGTCTAATTTTCTGGTACTTGTGACCCCTTAGGAAGGATTGATGAAAGTAGTTCCAAGACCAAAAGGGAAGCCTTTGGTCAAGGACATGCAGATTCTGGCAGCTGGAGGTGGGCTGGTATGCACGGAAGTGTTGAGGGGAAAGAGACATGAATAGGGCACCACAGCCTCTGCTCCATGTATTGTTCAAGTTGGGGTTTTTTTTTTTATTTAATTATTTATCATTTTTTAAAATGTGCTACAGGGCATGTGTGCTCACCAGAAAGAGACAGAGAGAGAGAGAGTAAGAAAGCAAGCTGCCAGGACTAGGACTTGAACCGTGCTAGCCATGTGGAAGGCTGGTACCTTAACCACCACACCACTTGCTGGTCCTGCTATTTGAGTTTTTTAAATATCCAAGTCCTTAACCACTAAGTTATAAGATTTACTGATGGGTTGTAACCCACAGCTGGAAAAGGAGTGTACTTCCTAAAAAGTGGTCCTTATGGTCTGTTTATGTCTGGTGGTCTGCAAATGATGTTAGCTGGTACATGAACAAAAGACTTGTTGGGACCAGCAGTTAGCGTAATGGCTATGTCGTTGGACTCCCACGTAGTCAACCGCGGTTCGAGTCCCGGACCCCGTGGCTTAAACTCACGCCGGGCGTGTGTGCGTGCGTGCCCAAAATACCAGGAGGAGAATGGAGGCGAAGGGATTGCGGTGTGGCCATCCCCCCGGGGGGTGATTTCTCGCTTTCTATCTCTCTGTCTCTCTCTGTGTGTCTCACGAGCGCACTCACCCTATAGCAAAAAAAAACCTCTCCACAAAAAAAAAAGATTTGTTCATGTTCATCTTCACTCTAAAATTCCAAACTACTTAGAAAAAAAGGATAAAACTACTGCTTCTGAGATACATGATTTTCTTCCTGAATAAAGATATTTAAGGGGAAAAAGCCAAAGTCATTTAAATATAAGTATTGAATAAGTTACCTATGGGTATGGAGGAAAACTGGAAGAGTAACGCTTGAAAGAATGGTACTCAGGATCCTCTTCCCTAGGGATGCCTTGGTTGTTCTTCGGTCTAACTGTGCTTATCCCACTGCAGAGATTCGGCTACGGAGGCTGGGTGCAGCTCCAACACCACAGCAAGGTGAGTTTCTCCCAAAGCCTGAGGGTTAACAGGACCCAGGGACATCTTGAACCTTGGGCATCTCGGCCTCCAGGGAACCCAACTCTCCTGCTCTCGGATTAATTTTGTAGTAGACAAGGAAGCAACATTGAGTTATCAGAGAAAAATGGAGGTGACTTCAAAGAATAGCATTTAAGAAGATAACATTTGAATTTGAGAAGCCATTAAGTAATCTTTCTTCCTCTTTCTTTTTGCCCTGGAACCAATTTTAGCATTTATTACTCTGCCTCAGGGAAGTGACCTGGCCCTAGTAGGATATTAAGGCTAACAACAACACCAACAAAAAGTTAGGCTTGAGCACAAACTAGAGAAAGTGACCATTGGAGACAAAAAGAAGAACCCACGGTTTGTAAGGGTTGAGTTTGCTAAGAGAAAAAAGCAAGAGGAAGGATTAAGGCAAAGCATTCTACAAATAATGAAAATGAGACAGAAGTCTAGCTCTGCCTCAAGTGTGAGTCTGAATTCATTTCTCAGGCATGATGTGTTCTCTTGGAACTCGCTGAGCTTCTAGCTGGAAAACAGACATGACTAAGGCGACCCTGCAGGAGCAGCCCGGAAAGTCAGGTTAATGTGCAGGGTTAACCAATGCAGTGTGATAAGGCTAACACTGCCTTTGCACTAAGTGCTAAGAAGCACAAATTTGGGCACCAAGGACCAGAGGTAGCCTCCTGGAGGAAGTGATGCTCATCTAAGCCTTGTGGCAAGGGGAGAGACTTGCCCCAGAAATAAAGAAAACAATGTTCCAGAAAAAGAAGATATGGAAGTCAACCAGTGGCAGGTGGTTAAGGTGGCTAGATCTCACGTGGCTGACTGTGCAGTTCGAGTCCTGGACCTGGTGACTTGAAAGACACGCTGGTGTACATAGGTCCATGTGTACCCAAAGTCCCGAGAAGAGAATGGAGGAGAAGGGATTGCAGAATGACCATCCCCCAGGAGGTGCTGTCTCAGTCTCTGTCTGTCTCTCTCTCTCTCTGTCTAGATTGAGCAAACATGCTCTATAGCAATTTTTTTTAAAGGCAGGGGGGGGGGGAACAAATGTATAGAAATATTAAATATATGCAAGCCAGAACTCAAGCACTCAGCTATGGCTAGTACCAGCATTGCTCCAGTTATGGTCCCAGAACCAGCAGGTTCAGCAGCATCTGGGAACTTGAGAGAAATGCAAATTCTTGGGCCCTATCCTACCAAATTGGGATGTCCAGGGGATGAGGCCAGCAATATGTTTCTGATGCACGCTGGAATTTGAGAACCACTGGGTCATATTCCTTCATTCACTCCCTAATTTTTATTAAAACTCACTTTATGTCAGGCCCACCTATCTAGACCATGGGAATATGCTGGTGAACAAGACAAGACATAGTCCCTGGCCTCATGGTGCTCAGATTCTAAGGAGATTCAGATTAACATGATTAAGTTAGAGATTTCACTCAGGCTCTCTCACTCACTCATCAAAAGAAGTTAACAAAAAAGTGTTTTCTTTTTCTTTCCTGTGTGTGTGTTTTTTGTTTTAGTTTTTGTTTTTAGTTTTTGCAATAGGGCACATGTGCTCACAGAGACAGTAGGAGAGAGAGATAGTGAGAAATCACCCCCAAAGGGGGATAACCACACCACAAGCCCTTCTCCTCCATTCTCCTCTAGGAATTTTGGGCATGCATATACACATGCCCAGCATCATTTTCAAGGTGCCAGGTCTTGGACTCAAACCATGGTCAGCCATATGGGAGTCCAGTGCCTCAACCACCATGCCACCTGGTGGCCTCAAGAGAAACAAAAAAAAATTTTTTTTTGAGAGATTTTTGCTATAGGGCGTGTGCGCTAGCCAGACAGAGAGAGACATAGAGACAGAAAGTGAGAAATCATCCCCCAGGGGGATGGTCACACCGCAATCCCTTCTCCTCCATTCTCCTCTCAGAATCTTGGGCATGCACGCACACGCGCCCAGCGTGAGTTTTAAGCCACCGGGTCCGGGACGTGAACCGCAGTCGACTACGTGGGAGTCCAGTGACGTAGCCATTATGCTAACTGCTGGTTCCCAAGAGAAACAAAATTTTTAAGAAGAATTTTTTTTTGCTATAGAACAGGTGTGCTAGCAAGAGAGACAGAGAGACAGAAAGTGAGAAATTATCCCCCTAGAGGGGATGGCCATGCCACAATCCCCTCTCCTCCATTCTCCTCTTAGGATTTTGGGTGTGCATGCACACGCAACCGGCATGTTTGAAGCCGCTGGGTCCAGGACTTGAATCACATCAACTATGTGGGAGTCCAGAATCGTAACCATTATGCCATCTGCTGGTCCCAAGAAAAAAAAAAAAAGTCTTTTTTAGCAGTGCTATAACAGAGTGACAGGCTGACTGTCTGGTCAGTGACCTAGCAAAGACTTGGAAGACAGTAAGCAAAAACCTGGAAAAGTGTTACTGGCTGAGGAAACAGCATTATAAAGGCCTCAAAGTGGGAAAGCGCTGATGTGTTCAAGGAACAAAAGAGCAATGTGGCTGAACTGCCCTGAAAGGAGGAGATGGTGGGAAATGGGCTTGACCACACAGGGACTTGTAGGGCATGCTAAGAAGGATAGATTTTATTGTCAATTAAATGCAAATTCTTCAGAGATCTTAATAGCTTTAAAACCACTTAAACTGCTTGGGACTGGCAGGTGGTGTGGTAATTAAGGGCACTGAACTCCCACATGACCAACTGTGGTTCGAGTCCCAGACCTGGCGGCTTGCTTTCTCACCTTCTCTTTCTCTCTTTGTCCCTCTCTGATCAAATTAAAATAAATAAGTAACATTAAATAAAATAATTCTAAACAACAACAACACTTAAGCTGCTCTATGGAGAGTAGATTTAGGCAGGCAAGAGTTTGAGAAGCAAAGTGGTGGTAAGAAGCCTAAGAGGTGGACAGATGCCTCATCAGACAGGGACTCGAGGGATTTAGGTGTTTAGGTCCCAAAACGGGTTTGGCCTTTTACCTAATCCTGAAGGTGGTAGAGAATCATTAAAGTTTTCAACATCAGACTCTCTGGAGCAGCTGATCCTCACCTTTCTGGAAGAGTGTGCACTAAATGCCAGTTTAAACACTGCTGAAATAGAATCCTATTTCCCAGCCCAAGAGCTGGTTCTCTCAAGGGCCTCAAGGCTCTTCAAGGAGAATTACAGTATGAGTGCAATTGATTACAAGGCTACTAGGAAACCCCAAGTGCAGAGAAACTCTGTAGTTTACTTTTTGTCCTTATTTTTTTTTTCTTCTTTTTCTTTCTTCTCTTCTTCCTCTTCCTTTATTTTTTTTTTTTTTTTTGGAGAGGTTTTTTTTTGCTATAGGGCACGTGTGCTCGCCAGACAGACAGAGAGAGATAGAGAGACAGAAAGCGAGAAATCACCCCCCAGGAGGGATGGCCACACCGCAATCCCTTCTCCTCCGTTCTCCTCTCAGGATCTTGGGTACGCACGCACACGCGCCTAGCGTGAGTTTTAAGCCACCAGGTCCAGGACGCGAACCGCGTTCAACTACATGGGAGTCCGGCGACATAGTCATTATGCTAACTGCTGGTCCCTTCCTCTTCGTTTTTTGAGACAGGGTCTTGGTCTGTTGCCCAGGCTGGCTTGAACATGCAATCCTCATGCCTCAGCCTTTCAAACAACTGGGATTACAGGCATATACCTCTGTGCCCAACATTTTTTTTTTCCTTACACAATGTCCCAGGCTTCTGTTTGTTCCTCAGTACTGAATTTGAATGGCCTTAATTCCATTTTGCTTTAATGTCTAGAGATTTCATAAATTTAATAGGCAATCTCCAAAACAAGAAGAAAAAAATACCTTCCAATCACATCTACCAACCTATTTCCAATAAAATTGAATACAATGGTAGTCTAATGGGCTGTAATGAAGTCCCAATGGAGGCTTCAGTGAACCTACATGGAGCTGTAAAGCTACCTTCAGAGTGATCCTAAGTTGTCAGGAAAGACAGGACAGAGAAAAGGGGCCTTTATTTAAAGCTCCATGTCAATCAGTCATTGGAAGTGGGCTGCCTAGACAAGGAACAGGACCTTGAGGGAGGCAGTTCTCTTGTCAATTCCACCCCCAGGAGGGATGAGGACCAAGAACTGTCTGCTGGTGACATTCCCAGCAGCTGGGAAAGGATCTCCTTTATTCCTAAGGGAGATCTGGGCAGCACATCACACCATCCACCCTGAGAAAGACTTTAGACATCATTTACTCTGAGCCCTTATTTTATGGTGCTAGAATTTGAGGTCCCAGAAGGTAAGTGGTTTATACTTAGGATCTAGGGATCCTCATGCCCACAGTAATACACTTTCCACTATATCATGCTATTATGGCTTAAAAATACTAGAGATACATTTAAAATGTGTTGTCTGAATAATGATGGTTTCTTGGAAGAATTATTAAACTAAAACAAACAAACAAATGTCATTTTCTTTTTGAGTTAGGAGGGAGGAAATAGGGTTGGATTCCAGTTGCAGAAATTAAAACTGCTTGCTCCAAGTACTTTGTTATTCATTTAGTTCAAGATCTTGTTTGATATTGAGGTCAACATTAAAAAACAGGATGTAAGAATCCCCTATCTTCTCCCCTAGCAGCAAGTGCTGACCTTTGAGGCACATTTATAGCCCTGCAGAGATATTGAATTCCTGTATATAAAGTGAGAGAGATCAGAAACGGATCCTTTATAATGACAGTCAGGTGCCCAAATTTTTATGAAAAAAAAAAAAAAAACAGAAATTATATGCATAGCTGCTCTGGGATAATTTTCACTCAGAAATTCTTCCACTGACAGTAGCTATCATTCATGTTTCTTACCATGGATCCAGCATAAAGGATGCAAAGAGGGAGGGCTTAGTGAGGCTGATTCACCTGCTGTGTAATAAGGGAATGTCCCTCCTCCTCCAAAAAGATCTTTGGAAAATTACAGTAATTAACATTAGCCTACTAGATAGACAATAATTGCCAAATATCCTGCTGGTGTAGAAAATGACCCCAAAAACCTAGGCTCTTGTCTTAACTCTATACCAACTAAGCATATGATCTTGGACAAGACACTGCACCTCACAGACTCATTAATAAAATGTCAGAGTTGGGGCCAGCAGGTGGCATGTTGGTTAAGGTGCTGGATTTTCACATAGCTGAATATGGTTCAAGTCCCAGACCTGGCAGCTTACCTTCTCTCTCTCTCTCTCTCTCTTTCTCTCTCTGATTCTCTCTGGCCAAAGAGAATAATAATAAATTTGAAAAAGTAAATAATTATTTAAGAATAATAAAAAATAATAATAAAATGTCAGAGTTGAACTAAATGATCCATTTCAACTTTAACATGTATTGCTTTTTCTGAAAAACTTACTCAAGTGTCTCCCAGAGAAACACAGTTCTTCCCTGCAGTTGGTAATTTATGGGAAAATCTGGTCTTCATCTATGGAACATGCTCTCTGGTCTGGTGCTAAGTTCTTTACAAATATTCTATGACTCTTCAGTTATCACTCAGGGTTGTTACAAACAGTGGAATTCAGTCTAGCTAGTTTGATTAGAAAACCAGCTCACAGACTCCCTGGGAGGACCAGAGATTAAACTCAGAGACTATGCTAGCATGAATGATGCCCATATCACACCTGCTCAGTTGCTCCCGCAAAGATGCAAGTACTGCCACTCCCAGGCACAGATGGAACACTCACCTAAAGCTGCTGAGGTTGGAGACCAGAAGCACTACCATAGCTGCTTCAGTCACATTTGACACCTCAGACCCCTGTACCCTTGTACCCTTGTCTACAGGTGGACTCTGCATGGTCCCTACTTCCTCACATCACTCACTCCCAACCAGTCACAGGTGGGTGCATCTGATTGGCAGAGCCTGGAGAACATGCCAGTGCCCTAGCTACAAGAGAGACTAGGATGACGGAATTTTGGATTCTAGCTCAGGAAAGCAGAATCATAATGTGAACATCTCTTCACACATAGGGATGTTGGGCAGCCATGAGGTGATAACCATGATGAGCCACATTTTACAGATAGAAAGAAGGAGACTTAAACTCAGAGGGCCCATAACTGAATTAGTTACACTGCTGGTGAATAAAATACTTTAATGAGACTTAAACTCAGGTCTGTCTGAATGTACGGACTATTCTCTTTGGCACTCTGCTATGTTTGGTATTTTATGGTGATTAATCTTTCCTAGTAAGGAGCAAAAGAAATACAAAATATTTCATTTACTAAACAAAAGTTGATTCTTTCTCTTTTTTTTTTAAGAGTGATTTTTTTCACTATAGGTTGTATGTACTTGCCAGAGAGACAGAAACACAGAAAGCAAGAAATCACCCTTACCCCCAGGGGGAATGGACACACCGCAATCCCTTCTCCTCTCAGGATTTTGGGCATGCACACACACACACACACACACACACACGTGCACGCACCTTTCATGAATCTAAAGCCACCAGATCCAGGTATCAAACAGCAGACTACTTCATTGGAGTCCAGCGACGTGACAGTTACGTCCATCTGATGGTCCTGATTTCTCAACTTTTTATTTTTTACCGTCACCCCCCTCCACTCTCTTCTTCACCAAACAGCAAGATATATGTTCCTACATCTTATTTGTGTGATCAGCATCAGTCAGGATTCTTGGTTGCAAGCAATAGAACCCAACAATAGTTAGTTTCTAAGAAGAAAATTAATTTGTTGAAAGTATTTTAAACCCCTTGAGAATTACAAAATGTCTGAGGAGCCAAATACAAAAAAAAAAAAAAAAAAAAAAAAAAAAAAGGTGCAGAAACTAAGGGAAGACAGACAAATGAAGCCACAGCCAAGGACTCACAACAGCAACAGCCTGGCTAGAAGACTACAGTACCCAGCTTGACTCGAGACACTGCCATCAGCACTAAAATCACTAGCAGAATAAATTCAACTGCTCCTTTCTTCTTGCATCACTTGCTCTTGATTCAAAACCAAACATTCACTGGCCACACTTGGGACAGGTAGATAAAATATTTGGGCTTTGGTGTTTTGTAGTGGGATACTGGGTTGGCCCTGCCTTCACCAAGATTTCTGCAGAATAACTTCCATCGTAGGAAGTGATTTAGATGTTGGTACAGGCGGCAGAGGGTCGTAACTGAGGCAGACCAATATTCACAGTCAAGTCTCACCTCTGCTGGGGTGTAGACACCTGCCATAATTATACAAATCACTTGCTCATTGACCTGTTCCTCAGATCCTGAGAAATTTAAGTGTGGAACTGAGGTCTTCCACATGTTTGCAAGATGTGAACAGATTACAACATGTGCAAGTGAAAAGTGGCCAGCCTTTTTCCATGCAGGAGATAGGAAAAGTCTTGTCCTGGGACCAGCAGCTAGCGTAATGGCTATGTCATTGGACTCCCACGTAGTCGACCGTGGTTCGCGTCCCAGACTTGGTGGCTTAAAACTCACGCCGGGCACGTGTGCGTGCATGCCCAAGATCCCCAGAGAAGAATGGAGGAAAAGGGATTGCGGCATGGCCATCCCCCCTGGGGGGTGATTTCTCGCTTTCTGTCTCTCTTTCTCTCTCTGTCTGTTTGGCGAGCGCACGCACCCTGTAGCAAAAAAAAAACCTCTTAAAAAAAAAAAAGAAGTCTTGTCCATGGAGTAAAATGATGAAGGAGGAAGCTATGGCAAGGCTTGGTGGGGACTCCACCAAGCAGAGATCAAGGTCTTTGATCACCACACATTCACTTGGCCACTGTAGAACCCACTGGCAACCTGGGTCTTGAAGCACTACCTGAGGTTGTGTCCCATCAAAGAAGGGGAACACCAGGAGAAAACCTAGTCCCTAATTACCTACACATCATTAATAACTAGTAATAAGTAACACTTTACATGTGCCATATACTCCACTAAGTATTTTATATTGATTGTCTCACTTCAAGTTCACAAGATCCTTTTAAGGTAAGTCATGCTAATTTTTTAAAGGTAAGTCATGGTATTATCCCCAGTTTAAAGAGAGCAAACTGAGACTTAGAGATGTTATTTCACATGCTCAAGTGAACACAGTAAGTGTTAGAAAAGAGAGCTGAGCTAAAGTGGTCTAATTCCAGATGCCTGTTCTAGAATTTTTCCCTTTTCTTCAGGAATTGCAAACTAGAAGCCCAATTTAGAAGCCACTGTCTTGTTCAGCACACTCAATCAGTTTGGCTCCCTGCACTAAGTATTAAACAATATTGTATTCCGCAATGATGGCACTGATTTACATTCTCATCAATAGTGTTTTTAGTGTCTCAGATTTGTTCCTTTTGCTCAAGATTGGTTTGGCTATTCAGGGCCTTTGTTGGTTCCATATGAATTTTTTGATTGTTTCTTTTCTTTATGTGAAAAATTTCATTGGAATTTTGACAAGAATTTTATTGAATCTGTAGTTTATTTTGAATAGTGCAAACATTTTAAATCATTAATTCTTCCAATCCATGAACATAAGATATCATTCCATTTATTTGTGTCTTCTTCAATTTCTTTCACCAATGTTTTATTGTTTTCAGGATACAAATCTTTGATATCTTTGGTTAAATTTACTTCTATATTTTGGGACCAGCAGATGGCATATGGTTACATCACTGGACTCCTATGTAGTCAAACTATAGTTCAAGTCCCAGTCTGGTGGCTTCAAACTCAAGCCAGGAGCATGTGCATGTGTGCCTAAAATCTTAAGAGGAGAATAAAGGAGAAGAGATTGTGGCATGGCCATCCCCCCGGGGGATGATTTCTTGCCTTCTCTCTCTTTCTCTCTCTCCCTCTAGAGCACACACACTCTATAGCAAAAATCTCTCTAAAGTAAAAATGTATTTCTAAGTTTTTATCTTATTGATGTTATCATAAATGTATTTATTCTCTTGATTTCTTTTTTCAGATTGTTACTGTATAGAAATGCTGCTAATATTTCTATGTTGATTTTGTGAAACTTTCTGAATTCATTTAGTATTCTAACAGATTTTTGGTAGTCTTTAGAGTTTTCTATATATATGATCATGTCATCTGTGAACAGAGACAATTCAACTTCTTCCTTTCTAATTTAGAGGCCTTTAATTTCTTTTCTTGTCTAATTGCTCTGGCTAGAATTTCTAGTCATGTGGACTGAAAGGGGCAATAGTGGGTATCTTTGTCTTATTCCTGATTTTAGAGGAAAAGCTTTCAATCACCATTTTGTATGATATTAGCTATAAGACTGTGTTGCGATAGATACCTTTTACACTATTTATTGAGTTCTTATCATGAAAGGATGTTGAACTTTATCAAATGCTTTTCCTGTATCTGTTGACATGATCATAGGGTTTCCTAAAAAAAATTAAAAGTAGAACTACTACATGACTCCATACTTCTACTACTGGGTATATATCCCAAAAAAATGAAGTCCTTATGTTGAAGAAATATCTGCACTCCCATGTTCATTGCAGCATTATTCACAATAACCAAGATACAGGATCAACCCAAGTATCCATCAATAGATGAATGAATAAAGAAAATATTATAGAGACCAGCAGTTAGCATAATGACTATGTTGCTGGACTCCCATGTAGTTGACCATGGTTTGAGTCCTGGACCTGGTGGCTTAAACTCACACTGGGCGCATGTGCGTGCATACCCAAGTTCCCGAGAAGAGAATGGAGAAGGGATTGCAGCATCGCCATCCCCCCTGGGGAGTGATTTCTCACTTTCTGTCTCTCTGTCTCTTTCTGTCCTTCTGGCAGGCGCACATACCCTATAGCAAAAATCTCTCCAAAAAAAGATATATTTAATAAATAGATACATAAAATATTATTCTACCTTTAAAAAAGGAAATCCCGTCATTTGCAACAATGTGGGTAAACCTGAAGAACATTATATTAAGTAAAATAAGCCAGACACAGAAAGACAAATATAGTATGAGCACATTTATAAATGCCTAAAAAGTTTAACACATAGAAGCAGTGAGCAAAATATTAGTTACCAGGGGCTGGGAAAGGTGGGAGGGAATTGGAAGAAAGTCAAAGATACAAAAATTTTTATTTAGACAGAAGAATAGTACAACGTAACTATTGACTATAGTTAACAATGTATTTTATACTTCAAAATTGCTAAAACAACAGGTGTTCTTTTTCCTTTATTTATGGTAGATTGCACGTGTACACAAAAGAGAGTGAGAAAGAGAAAAGAGCGCCCTCCACTGGGTCTGGTCAAGCCCTGATCTCCTTCCTCCAGTCCTGCAGGCCATCAGATCCAGGCATTTACACATATGAGAGGCTGGGAATTCGAACTGCAGTAGCCTTGTGAGATCCCGCTCATCTTGAGCTGCACATTACCACTGCTTCACAGAATCATCCCTAAGACAATAGATTTTAAGTGCCCTCAAAATTCACAAAAACAAAAAATAAGTACACAAAGTAATGGATATGTTAATTATTTTTGTTTAGCTATTCCACAATGCATATTTTTGATATATGTATATATAAAAACATCATGTTATACACTTTAAATATATACAAATTTTATTTGTTAATCTAAAAAATACATTTGCTGAGGGGGGGCAGGTGGCATGGTGGTTAAGGCACTGGATTCCCACATGGTCTACCACAGTTCAAGTCCTGGACCTGGCAGCTTGCTTTCTTGGTTTCCCTCTGTTTCTCTTTCTGATCAATATTAAAAATAAATAAATAGGGCCAGCAGGTGGCATGGTGGTTGGGGTGCTGTACTCCAACATGGCTGACCGTGGTTTGAGTCCTGGACATGGAGGCTTCCTCTCTCTCTTTTCCTCTCTCTCTTTCTTGGTCTCTCTGGTGAATTAAAATAATAATAATAAATTAATAAATAATTCTTAAAATAAATAAATACTTTAAGAAGAAATTGTATTCTTTTTAAAAAATATACATTTGCAAGGCTGTGGTGTAAAGGAAACTCTCCTGCACTATTGGTGGGAATGTAAGTTAGTGCAGCCACTGTGGAGAACAATATGGAGCATCCTCAAAAACCTGTAAGTAAAACTACCACAAAATCCAGCAATTCCTTCCTGAGTGTCTCCCCAAAAGTAGGAATGCACATCCAAGTTTATTGTGGCATTATTCACAATTGCTAAGACATGGAATCAACCCAAATGTCTAAGACAAGATGAATGGATTGAAAAAGTATGGCACCTATACACTATGAAATACTACTTGGCCATAAAAAACAATGAGACCCTGGCATTTGGTAGAACATGGATGAATATGGAAGATTTAATACTGAGTGAAGCAAGCCAGACTATGAAAGAGAAGCATTGTATGTGCCCACTTATATACACCAAATGTCTGCACTCTATGACAGAAACTGAAAGATTGGAAGTTATAAAGGCATAGAGAGCAACTACAGAAATCAGAGACAGTGTGGGAGGATGGTGGGCATGGGAGAAAGAGACTCAGAGGGGAAAAAAAGAAAAGCAAAACATCCAACAGACACGAAAGTGTAAATTATATTTTAAGGAAGATGTGTAAGGTAATACCTTTGACTGGACTAATATGCAGTATATTCATGATGGAAGATTTCTTTTGAATGCTGCAAAGATGTACTGCAATGAAGTGTAAATAAAACAAATAACATGGAAATACATTTAACAGTTTTTTAAAAGATAGTGTGCAGAGGCAGTTATGATGCAGGTCAAAGTGAGCTGCTCAGCATCAAATGGTGTACATTTTGCTAGACCAATTCACTTCACTGACTGCTTCCTCCTACAGGTGTTGACATCAGTAGGCTCTTCCCTAAAAGACAAATTATTTTCTCTCACCATCTATATGTTACTCCTCTACAAAACAAGAGGGTTGGACTAGGTAATCTATCTCAAAGGTCCTTCCCAATTCTAAAATGTTATAGACCTAACATTTTCCAGATATGGGGCTGTTCTCTCAGGTCTAGTAGCCAGGGTCAGTGAAATGATCTGCCATTTCTAGTGATGCAGCCTATGGAGGCTATGACCATCACTTGCTACCTTTCCAGTCTCTGATACCCAGAGAGAAGAGCCCTTCAACTCCAGGCCAAAGAAAGACACAGGGAAGAAAAGCTGAATTCAGTTAAATGAGCAGATTTCTACTTCTGTGAAGATTAAGTAAAAATCTCTAAAAATGTTAGGGGAGAAACACATCCCAAAGCATGCAAGGAAAGGCTCATTTAAGTGGACTCAGAATGTCTTTTGCTAATTGTGAGTTTTCTGCTCCAGGGAGAAGCAAAGATGCTGAAAGATGGGAAGGTCTTCAGAGTGATCCAAGAGAACTGCTGGGATCCAGAAGTTCGTATTAGAGAAATGGACCAAAAAGGTACTTTCAATGAGAAATGCTACCAGTGTTTGCATCTGATGTAAAAGCATGTCTGCCCTTAGTTTTTTGACCATTTAATGTGATTTATATGACAGCAACTTCTGACCTCCTTATCTTTATTGGAGGAGGGATGGGGCCTTCCACTACAATGCTTTTAGAGTGTGGATTTAAAATGTTTTTTAAGATCAGGGATGCTCTGTTTTAAAATAAAAAGCTATTTTATCAAAGAAAGAAAATGCTCTATCATCACAATAATATTTTATTATATGTAACATTTTTAAGTTCAGCTCTGTAGTATTTACTTTTTATAGACTTATAGACTAAGGATGCCACTCACATGCTTAGTCAGAATTAGGATCCAATTTCTTTCTGTAGTTTGTCTCAGTGTGCTATCAGAACATCCTCATTGATACATTAGGGCCAGAAATGGGAGTAGTTAAAAAGTTAATTGAGGGCCAGCAGGTGGCATAGTGGTTAAGGTGCTGGACTCCCACATGGTCAGTCATGGTTTGAGTCCTGGACCTGGCAGTTTGCTTCCTCACTTTCCTGTCTCTCTCTTCTCTCTCTCTTGTGAGCACATGTGCCGTATAGCAAATTAAAATAATAATAATTAATAAAATTAAATCAGTAACTTTATGAAGAGTTAATTTAATAATCTTGAATACTCTGCAATTAAACCAATCTAGAAATTTGAAAGAAAATTTAGAAAATTCCTGTTTCAAAAATGAATTGCTAGTTGGGAACCAGCAGTTAGCGTAATGGCTATGTCGCTGGACTCCCACGTAGTCGACCGCAGTTCGCGTCCCGAACCCGGTGGCTTAAAACTCACACCGGGCGCGTGTGCGTGCGTGCCCAAGATCCCGGGAGGAAAATGGAGGAGAAGGGATTGCGGCATGACCATCCCCCCTGGGGGGTGATTTCTCGCTTTCTGTCTCTATGTCTCTCTCTGTCTGTCTGGCGAGTGCACGCACCCTATAGCAAAAACCTCTCAAAAAAAAAAAGATGAATTGCTAGCAATTTCTAAGAACCTGAAATTGCACTCCTCATCTTTTACTTGAAGATCAAGTCTCTACAATTTAAAAGAATGTCAAAGACTATGTAAAATATGGCCATGTGATGTTTTTCCTTGTCGCTGTCTGGCTGGCTGTACCACCTGAGAACAACATGCTCAAAAACATGCACCAAGACTTTTGGGCACAGGTGGGCCATGTCCATTGGCCATGATGGGGAACTTACCAACGCTGACATTGTTGAACCTAAATTTTAATATCAGCAGGATAGATTAAAACCAGGAAATAAACAATTCATACACACAAGTAAAAGAGCAGTTTAGGGCACCAGTGGATGGCATAATGGTTGTGTTGCTAGACTCCCACATAGTTGATGGTGATTTGAATCCCAGACCCAGAGGCTTCAAACTCATTCCAGGAGCGTGTGCACGTGTGCCAAAGATCCCAAGAGGAGAATGGAGGAGAAGGGATTGTGGCAGGGTGATTTCTTGCTTTATGGCTCTCTGTCTCTGTCTCTCAGTGAGCACATGCAAAAAAAATCTCTACAAGAAAAAAAATTTTTAGGGACCAGCAGATATCATAATGGTTACATTGCTGGACTCCCACATAGTTGACTGCTGTTCAAGTCCTGGACACGGGGCCTTAAACACACCTGGTGTGTGTACATGAATGCCCAAAATCCCAAGAGGAGATTGCAGGAGAAGGGATTGCAGCATGGCCATCCACCTGGGAGTGATTTCTTGCTTTCTATCTCTTTGTCTCTCTCTGTCTCTCTGATGAGTGCACATACCCTATAGTAAAACTCGCTTTTAAAATAAAATGTAGGGTCCAGCAGGTAATGTGGTGGTTAAGGCACTGGACACCCCAAATAACTGACCACGGTTTGAGTCCCAGACCTAGTGGTTTGCTTTCTCACATCCTCTCTCTTTCTGTTTCTCTCTGTCAAATTAAAAATAAATGAATGAACAAATGAAATGAAAAAAAAAAATTAATGTAAAAAAAAGAGCCATTTAAGACTACCACCTTCCTGGCCCAGCTGCAATGCCATAGCAGTAGTGTGATGTTCTGAAATTCTGAAAGTCCTTTGGAAGGTCAGGGTTTGGTTCTAGGTCAGCCAGTATGTGCTGGGCCTACGTGTGCATCCATGATTCTATGTGCTTGGAAAAAGCTGGCGTGTGGCAACAGGGGAGCAGGGATCACAGCACAAGACCCTGTTGAGGGTACTTGTCTCTTTCATGCACATGTGAAAGAAATGTATAACCTTAAAAAAACAATAACTACCACCTTCCTAATCAAAGACAAATTTATAAGAAGTTCAGATACTAAATATAGAGATAGCAGGAGACATTTTATTCCAAGGTATGCAAACAAAAGAAGTCAATCTCTCAGCCCAAGATGAGTAGTAGTCTCTAGAATTTGTTGTAGGATTGAGTTGATCAGGGTATTGCTTTATACATTTTTTTAATTAAAAATAAATTTAAGGATGGGACCAGCAGTTGGTGTAATGGTTATGTCACTGGACTCCCATGTAGTCGACCATGGTTCGAGTCCAAGACCTGGTGGCTTAAACTCACGCCAGGCACGTGTGCGTGCGTGCCCAAGATCCTGAGAGGAGAATGGAGGAAAAGAGATTGCAACATGGCCACCCCCACAGGGGATGATTTCTCACTTTCTGTCTGTCTTTCTCTCTCTTTCTGTCTTTCTGTGTGCCCTATAGCAAAAAAAAAAAAAAAAAAAAAAAAAAAAAAACTCTCAAAAAAAAAATTTAAGGGGCATTCAAATGAACTTTGAAGAAAGCCTGAAGCAGCTCTGTAGACCATTCCACAGAAGATGATATATATACACTCCTGCCTACAAGCATATTGAGTTGGGAGAAGAGCTGGACAAAAAAAATAAAATACTTCCCAGACCTACAACAAAGAGCAAGGTTTCGCTGTAAATGTGAAGCTACAGAAAGGATCCACTCTTTCAAGGAGAAAACTAGTGAGAATAAGACTTAGATGATTATCAGAAACCATTACTTATGACTTCAGTATAGATGAAGTGAATTTCTCCTTTAGTTTTTGTCGTGTGTTTCATTGCATGGCTGTCCTTGAGACAACAGTGACTGACCCTTACCAAGCATTTATGTTGTGCCAGGCACTGTTCTAAGCACTGAACATGTGTTCAATCACTTAATCTCTTTAACAACCTTAGGAGGTAGGCTCTCTAGTGGGCAAGAGATTCTTGGCATGCAGGATTCTGGAGTCTGAGCGAAACTCAGGGTCCCATCCCAGGTATTCCAGACTGTAAGACTCTGTATAGGCTCACTTAGGTGAAGTAAAAGGGCAGGGAAGGTGACTGAGAAATACATCCTGCCATGCATAAACTAAGACAAAAAGCCCTGAAAAATCTAGTAGAGGAATGTCTTGCTTAAATAAAACTTCACAGGAAGGAGGGTAAAAGAAAAACCCTTAGAAAATGGGGTCAGTCATTTTTTCTGAAATAATCTCATTTTTGACTAACCTGTCACTCTCTTCTAAAATCTAAATGTGAGGAATCAGAGAGACTTGAGAGGGGGCCCGAGAGAGGGGGCAGAGGGAGGAACGGTGAGGGAAGAGAGCAGGAGTTTGGGATAAAGCTTGCTGACCACTTGGCCTAGGAAAGGCAGAATGGCTGGGCTATTTTCCTTATCAGTTTTGCTTTTCTTTGTGTTTGTGTCTAGGAGTGACTGTGCAAGCTCTTTCCACAGTTCCTGTCATGTTCAGCTACTGGGTAAGTGTACAACCTCAAACCATCTCTATGTAGGTGAAACTCGTTGTATAATTATAGTGCGCCCCCAAAATTCATATGTTAGAATTTGATTGTATTGTGAAGGTATTAAGAGGAAACTTAATATGGTCACGATGTTAAAAGTCAGGGCCTTGAGCCAGGCCATACTGTGGTAGTTGAGGCAGCTGGATCCCACAGTGCTCACTGGCTGGCTCGAGTTGAGCCAACGGCTTGAGAAATATGCCAGATGCCTGTGAGCGCATGCCCAAAATCCGGAAAGGAGGGAGAAATGGAGGAGAAGGGGTTGTAGTCTGACTATCCCTCATGGGAATGCTTTCTCACTTTTCTTCCCTTTCTCTTTTTTTGTCTTTATCTGCAAGTGTACATGCTAACAAAATAATTTTTAATAATAGTAAATAATGGGACCAGCAGTTAGTATAATGGCTATGTCGCTGGACTCCCATGTAGTCGACCGTGGTTCGAGTCCCGGACCCGGTGGCTTAAACTCACGCTGGGCGCGTGTGCGTGTGTGCCCAAGATCCCAAGAGAAGAATGGAGGAGAAGGGATTACAGTGTGGCCATTACCCGCCCCCCCCAGGAGGGGGTGATTTCTCACTTTCTGTCTCTCTGTCTCTGCCTTTCTGGTGAGAGCACACGTCCTATAGCAAAAACCTCTCCAAAGAAAAAAGAAAAAAAGAGTAAATAATAACAAAAAATAAAAAGCTTCTATGACTAATTAAGTTTATCAGAATAATCCTGCATAATTTTTCCATTAAAAGAAAACGAAAGAGGGAACCAGCAGTTAGCGTAATGGCTATGTCGCTGGACTCCCACGTAGTCGACTGCGGTTCGTGTCCCCGGACCCAGTGGCTTAAAACTCACGCCGGGCGCGTGTGCATGCGTGCCCAAGATCCCAAGAGAAGAATGGAGGAGAAGGGATTGCGGCATGACCATCCCCTCTGGGGGGTGATTTCCTGCTTTCTGTCTCTATGTCTCTCTCTGTCTGTCTGGCGAGCGCACGCGCCCTATAGCAAAAACCTCTCAAAAAAAAAAAAAAGAAAGAAAGAAAGAAAAGGACTCAGAGGAATGGTTAGGTGACTAGGATGGAGTCCTCTGATTGACTCCTGGTGCGTTTGTAAGGAAAAAGAAGCACCAGATACATGCTCCTGTTCTCTAACGATGCGACGTCTTCCAGATCCCACCAACAGGAAAACCCTCACCAGGCGTGGCCCCTGACCTTGGACCTCCAAACAATGAGCCGAACAAACCTCTATGCTCTTAAATTACCCAGACTCTGGTTATTTTCTATTATTAGCAATGGAAGGGATTAGAACCAAGCTTATGTCAACCTCCCTAGCAAGTGGACAGATGCCGCAAGTCTGAACATTGGTCCCACTGACCCCCACACCCACCACTATCTTCCCCTTTAGCAGGACCCTTCAGCCTCTCCCACTGCAGTATCCCCTCCCAGACCTGTAATCTTTATCGTGTTCTTGCTCCAGGAGGGTAGCCAGCACCATGTGACTCAAATAATAGACCCACTGGGCGTGTGCTTCAAAACCCAGCCTCATTCTGCACCAGAACTCACCTATTTGGTGACTCATTTCTGTAATGCCTTGTTGGGGAACTGTCAAGTCAATTTATTCTGAAGTGACAATGTTTTTGAGATGGCAACAATAACCATGGCCTAAGATGTTACCTCTCCCAGGGACACGCTATTGAGAAGTGGAGTCCTGGAGTTGGAGGCCTTACCTCCAAGTGAATAAATCTTGAATGATAAAAGTCCTGGGCATGATTTTGAGCCAATGGAGGGAATTTTTGGTAAACAACTGAGGATGCACTGAGAATCTGCTTGATCAAGCAGATATTTACTGCTATTGTGATTTAAGGCACAATGGAAATACTCCCACTCTTACATACTTCCCCCACCTGTGCTCATTAACCCACTATTAGTGATTCTGTCTGCATCTGTTCCTGTGATTAAACTTACTGCTTAAAATAAAATGCCCCTAATGCCTCAATATGCCTGAATCTTTCGGATTAGGTACCACTCTGACTGGATGACTGGGACTATAGAGAGGATCAAATTCTTGGCAGTGGGGTAGGGACAGTGGATTGATGTTAAAGGGAAACAGCAAGGAAGACAGTTCCCTTCCCCTTTCCTTAGGACACCAGGAGCACCTCCCTGTCCCTTCTGTTGCCTTCTATAGAGCAGCTTAGCCAGACTTCCCAAAACAGTAAGTGTGACTGGAGGCATGGGGAGGAGTGGCTAATAAAAGGAAGGCGCCAGGAGGAGAAACAGACAGGGCATCATGCCACCTCTTTTCCAGCCCCAGAGGCCTGGTCTCGCAGGTCAGTGTGAGCAGCTCCCTCTGGGCTGCAGTTAGGCCCAGCTCCAGCCCTTCCCTCCAGCTGTGCAGATGTGGATAGGCCACAGACCCATCCAGCTTGCAGCAGTGGACACACAGGCTGAAGTGTGGGCAGACTTGTGCAGGTTAGCTCCATCCCCTGGCCCTGCAGATGCACACCAGGTCCATCCTTGCCCCCAAGCTACGAAGACACACACAGGCCACCAGGCCCGTGACTGTGCCACTTGACCTGTGCTGCTCGTACTATGAATGCACGTAGTTCTCACACAGTCCCACAGCCCATCCCTGAGGTGCAGCAGGCAGGTGCAGGCAACTCAAGCGCCACCCCCCGGCCAGACAGATTTGTGGCAACTCTAGCTGGTGTATAGTTCCTACCCAGCCTTTCAGCCCTGCAAGAGGGCATGCCAAGCCCCTCCCTGTACCAACGGTATCTCTACTGCTCCCATCTGCAGTGAACCACCGGCAGAGGAATGACACAGCTGTGCAGAGAATCAGGCACTAGAGCAGACAGCTTCCTCTGTCTCCAAAGATTGCACACAAATGGCTAACTACACCTCCTGCCTTACAATTTCTCACATGCTTACATCCTTCCTCTATGCAACCCATCCATCAGAAAATTTAAAGTAGGACTACAACATGACCCAACAATTCCACTATTGGATATATTCCCAAAGGAAATCTCTCAGTGACACATTTGTACATCCATGTTTATTGCAGCATTACTCACAGTGGCTAAGTAATGGAAGCAACCTTAGTGCCCAATAACTGGTGAAACCTGGTATACATACAGAATGGAATACTACTCAGCCATAAAGAATAAAATCCTGCCATCTGAACAAAGTTGACAGATCTAGAAGATACAATGCTAAATGAAATAAGACAAACTATGAGAGACAAATACTCTAAGTTCCCCACTTCATGTATACCAAATGTCCACATCCTATGGCAGAAACTGAAGGATTTCTAAGCATGGAAATGAAGAATGCAATTGTAGATTCCAGAAGCTTCTTGGGGTGGGTGGTTGGAGGCTTGTAAGAAAATATTTCCTTTTTTTTTTTTTTTTTTAGGTTTTGCTATTGAGTATGTGGTACTCACTAGAGAGAAACGGAGAGAGACAGCAAGAGGGATAGTGAAAAGTCCCAGGGGATGAGGGGGGATGGCCACACCACAGTCTCTTCTCCTCATTCTCCTCCTGTAATTTTGGGTATGCACAAACGCATGCCTGGCATGATTTACAAGCCACTGGGTCTGAGACTCAAACTGTGGTCAGTTATGTGAGCATTCATTACTATAACCACTACGCCACCTGCTGGCCCCAAACCATTTTTTTTTCTTGGAGAGGTTTTTTGCTCTTGAGCATATACGCTCACCAGAAAGACAGAGGCAGAGAGACAGAAAGCTAGAAATCACCCCCCAGGGGGGATGGCCACGCCGCAATCCCTTCTCCTCCATTCTCCCCTCGGGATCTCGGGCACTCACGTACATGCACCCGGTGTGAGTTTAAGCCACCAAGTCCAGGACTTGAACCGCTGTTGGCTACATGGGAGTCCAGCGACATAGCCATTACGCCAACTGCTGATCCTAGCCCCGAACATTCTTAGTAGTCATAAACATACATGTAAATTAGGGGAAAAGGCTATGGAATGGTGTACCACAGTAGAGTAAAAAATAAGCACAGTATGTATTTCAAAACAAACTAATGGAACTATTATCAAATGTGCACAATATAATGTAATGTTCAATGTGAAAAAAGATGAATATGTGTACATTCTTGATTATTATACACTGTGTGTGAGTGCTTTAAAGAACCTTACTGTACCCTCAAAAGATGTACATTGAATGTATGTAAACTACAAATCATAATAATTAAGAGAAAAGAAAATAGGGGAACCGAAAGCAAAGTTTACCTCAGAATCTTGCTGGAGCCAGCCCAGACTGTCACGTGCAGCAGGAAGGACAGAGAGGAAAAACAAGGATAGGACAGGTCCACGAGCTGCCCTGGCATCCCTTTAGCAGGTATGACAAGGAGCTGTTGTGATCGTGGCCACAAGTCCCTAGCTAGCCCCAGCCTGGCAGGAAGAGGGAGAAGTTTCCAAGACCTGTCTGCAGTTAGCAGTGTCTCATCTTTATTCCAGCTGTAGAGTGAGGATGCCAGGCCAGTAATTGTGTCCATCTCTTCTGATTCTAGCCTTGGTTTTTCTAATTAATCATCAGTGTAATAGCAGTTTTCTTTGTATTTACTAAGATTGTCTTCTGGGCCTTCAGTGGCCAATTACTTTCCCAATCTTCCCTTAGTTTTCTGAGAAGTAAAAGCCATTGAGAATAATAAGTGTTTGAGACATGCAGGGGCCTCATTCAGAGTTTATGAAGAAGCAGGTTTTTAATTATGTAGTTTTCTTTCTTTTTTTTTTTTTTTTTTTTTTTTTGGAGAGGTTTTTGCTATAGGGCGCATGTGCTCGCCAGACAGACAGAGAGAGACAGAGAGACAGAAAGCGAGAAATCACCCCCCAGGGGGATGGCCACACCACAATCCCTTCTCCTCCATTCTCCTCACGGGCGCCCGGCATGAGTTTAAGCCACCAGGTCCAGGACTCGAACCGCGGTCGACTACGTGGGAATCCAGCGACATAGCCATTACGCTAACTGCTGGTCCCTGAATGATGTCTTTTTCTCTTTCCTGTCTCCACCAGGCCAAACCTCAGGACACTTTAGATCTGTGCCAGTTTTTAAACAACGACCTAGCTGCCACTGTTGCAAGCCACCCCAGAAGGTTTGTGGGTTTGGGGACATTGCCCATGCAAGCCCCAGAACTGGCCATCAAGGAGATGGAGCGCTGTGTGAAGGAGCTGGGCTTTCCAGGGGTCCAGATCGGCTCCCACATCAATGAGTGGGACCTGAACGTGCAGGAACTCTTCCCCATCTATGAGGTGAGTACGAAGCGCTCTGTCCATGCACAGCTGCTGGGACCATTATCACACCGGGTGCTGGCTGGAAGAAGATGAACTTGCTATCCCACAGGGATAGAAAGAGAAGTGCCCATGGCATGTGAGGCATCAGTAGGAGGTGTAGGAACAATTTCCAAGAAAGGAGTGGGCCATTCTACAGAAGAAGTTTCTAGGCCAGGCCAGTATTAACTCAGTGAAATCTCTCTTCTTTCCATCCCCCTTGCTCTTCTTTTAATCTTTCATTTGGAAGCCTGGTATCGCCCTTATAGCAGCCACTGTGCAGAAGAACCATGTTAATGACATGCCAAGATGTATTTATTTTTACTATGGAAAGAAATATATAACATGTGAAATATACAGAAAAGCATGTAGAGGAAAACAAACACCACCCATAATCTCACCACCAAAAAATAAGTAACCACTATTATACTATAGTCCATCCATTTTTTTATTTGCATATTTCTATATTATAATGACATTGGAATTCTATTATACATGTGACGTTGTGTCCTAATTGAGAATTTCTAACCTAAATGAAAATTCCCTTAAAGCATAACTTTTAAATAACTGCAGACTATCTAATAAATAGATATGGTTTGATATGTTTAACGAACCCTTAATTAAGACACTTTCTAAGCCATATATTTTGAAAATGTATAACAATACAAATGAAAAGTGCCATGAAAATGTTAACATTTGATGAGGCTACATGGTGAGTATGTGGATGTTCATTGTACTACTATCCACACTTTCCACATTTAAAATGTTTTATAATAAAATATATTTTCAAAAATTCAGGGCTTGGGGACCAGCAGTTAGCATAATGGCTATGTCGCTGGACTCCCACGTAGTCGACCTTGGTTTGCGTCCCGGACCCGGTGGCTTAAAACTCATGCCAAGCGCGTGTGCATGCATGCCCAAAATCCCGAGAGGAGAATGGAGGAGAAGTGATTGTGGCATGACCATCCCCCCTGGGGGATGATTTCTCGCTTTCTGTCTCTCTGTCTCTGTCTGTCTGGCGAGCGCACGTGCCCTATAGCAAACACCTCTCCAAAAAAAAAAAAAAAAAAACTAAAAAAATTCAGTGCTATGGCACCAGAAGTTGGTGTAATGGCTATGTCACTGGACTCCCATGTAATGGACCAAGATTCAAGCCCCAGACTCGGCTTAAACTCACGCTGGGCGCGTGTGCGAGCATGCCCAAGATCCTGAGAGGAGAATAGAGAAGGGATTGCAGTGGGGCCATCCCTCTGGGAGGTGATTTCTCACTTTCTGACTCTCTGTCTCTCTCTTTCTGGCGAGCGCACGCGCCCTATAGCAAAAGACTCTCTAAAAAAAAAAAAAAAAAAAAAAAAAAAAGGAAATCCAGTGCTATCATTTCTGAAGTAACCAACTTCCAATGTGCATAGGCCCATAGCTCGGCCTCCCAGTTTTCCTCTTCCTCTACTTTCTGTTCTTTCTATCACTAAACCTACTCTCCTCAGTACCAAGATTGTAGATGTGTAATCCTTTACTCATTAGCATTTTTCAATTTCTTACTAGAGTTCCTCCCGGAATTATAGTATTATTTTTATTATTTTCACTGTAAATACAAAATCTCTCATAATGGTTAAATAGATGTTTATGGACCCACCAGGCACTGTAACCACTGATTATTTATTCATTTAATATTTATTGAGCTCTAATAACATGAAAAAGTTTTACATGTTTGTATCTATGGTGATTGCCCACCAGTTGGAGGACTGCTTGCTAAATTGCCTCCTAAGGACCTGAAATATTTAATGTTCTTCTAAACATTAAACTCCCTGGAACTCCTTGACTGCAGTGGCTTAGCTGATGCAGTGAATGTTTTTGAGAAAACTTTAATGAGCTTTGAGAGAGAATTATTTACTTGAGCATCCAAGTTATTTCAGCACAGTGTGACTTCAGCTGCAAGTCATTTTATTATTCACTGGAATTGGGCTTATGAATTACTAAGAGGCTGAAAAACAGCAGAAGCCAGTTGGGGTCCGCATGGATATTTTCATCTGTGTGACTAGATCAACTGATCAATCCTTCTAACTAGGCTGTTTGGGGAGCTGCCGGTCCCTGAGAGGACTGAGGAGACAAGCTGGCCCCGGGGAGGGCAATGTCCTGGGGCTGACAGCACATGCACTTGGTTAGCAAGCCTTGCCTGCCTCACTGCCCTCTGGTCTGGGTCAGGGATGTGCCAGACTTCCTGGCTCTACTACTTACCAGCTGAGTTAGGGTCAGTTACTTAGTCTCTATCGTAGTTTCCTTTGCTGTAAAATGAGGATAATAAAAGTGCTCATCTCATAAAAGAGTAAACTAGTTAATAATTGTAATATTCGTTTTTAATTGCCAGAAGGCCTGTGCGTTTGCCAGGGAGGGAGGGCAGGGAATGGAGGGAAGGGAGGGGAGAGGGAGAAAGAGAGAGAAAGAGACCTGCCAATGGGGCACAGTCACACTGCAATCCCTTCTCCATTTCTCCATCCTGTCAGGATTTTGGACACACTTGAACACATACTCAACATGTTTTCAAGTCCCCGGGGCCAGGATTCAAACCATAGTCAGTCATGTGGGATCCAGCTCCCTTAAAAAAATCTCTCTTAAAAAAAAAAAAAAAAAAAAAAGACAGGGTCTGGGGGCCAGCAGGTGGCATAGTGGTTAAGGCACTGGACTCCCACATGGCTGACTGGTTTGAGTCCTGGATCTGGCAGCTTGAAAATCACCCCTGGCCCAGGGGGAGATTTCTCACTTTCTCTCTCTCTCTCTCTCTCTCTCTCTCTCTCTCTCTCTCTCTCTGCCTGTCTCTCTCTGGCAAGGGGCTGTACCCTATGGTAAAATAATAATAATAATAAATAAAGAGACAGGGTCTGGCTGTGCTTTACTCTCTCTAAAAAAAAAATAAATATTCTTCTCTCTGGTCAAATTAAAATAAATAAATAAAGTTAAATAAGATAGTTCTTTTTTTAAAAAGTGTATATAAAGTCACACTTCATCATCAGTCGTTAGCACAAATATCCATGTATATGAAGGTAGAATGACTCACACCAGCACCCCAACATATTTGGAAAGGGAATGTTCTACAGAAAGTCTATTGTGAACTTCCATAAGCACTAATATTTAATAACTGTTGAGGGGACTTATTTTAATTAAACATTTTGCTGAATAAAGGTCATTCCATCCGGATGGTATTTCTGTTTCTCAGAAGGCTCTGGAGCAGGCTTGCCCACGACATCCATCTCAGAATGTGCCTATCTGGGAGCTCATTCCTCTCATTCTCTGGAGATTGTTCAGGAGCTCGGCAGGCTCCCAAGACCATGAGTGCCTGCAGACCCCACCCCCGACTGGGCTTGGAGTGGCCTGATGGCTTGGGTCAGGCCAACCTGACCCAGCCCGGCCCTGAGCCCCTGAGCCCAGCTTACCACTTCTTCACTTTCCACAGACTCATATTTCCAAGTTTGGGAGTCCCTGACTCCAAGGACACAATCTCGGTAGTCCTTCTGAAAGGACACTAAGTAAGGTCAGTAGGGAAAATGTCCCCTCGACTTTGGCAGGGTTAATCCTCGAGCAGATGCTCTCAGCCAAAACATTTGAATGAAAGACATATTCCATGACTTGTTTTGCCAAACAATATATTAAATGCATCAACCTCAAAGGCAAATCTTCTAACCCCCTTTGTTAACTGTTAAAAGGATACGTTGTAAAATGTCTTTTTCATTTTCCAAAGAGGAGCAGAATTTGTCAATAACTCTCTTATATAAATCAAGAAACAGCTTCAAAAGTATTTCAGTTTATTTATGCAGATCAATATAGACTCAGAGAAAAGCAGTTTCCCTAAAACAGTAACTTATATTTGCTGACTCATCCAAATATCTTCTCTCTCTCTCTCTCTCTCTCTCTCTCTCTCTCTCTCTCTCTCTCTCTCCCTCTCTTGTTACTTCTTTGAAGGCAGCAGAAAGGCTGAGCTGTTCCCTGTTCGTGCACCCCTGGGACATGCAGATGGATGGACGGATGGCCAAATACTGGCTCCCTTGGCTTGTAGGTTGGTGTCAGCTTCAGGTCCCAAAAAGAGGACCAACTCTAGGGTTTTTGCAATAATCAGTGGACCCTATTATGTCAAAGAGAGAAAATATAAATAATTAACAGAATTGTGAGTAATAGCAACTATCATTTATTGATAACTATCATTTATCTTGTTCAGATCACCTCTGTATGTATTACCTCATTTAATTTTAATCAAATCTATTGAGGTTATAAATAAATTACATCATAAATAAATTTTATATTTCATCTAAGATGTTGATGTTATAATGACCATTTTATAGATGGAGAAACCAAGTCCCAGAGTAGTAAGTTGTCTAAGTCACACAGTTAATAAGTGAAAATGGTATTTACATAGACCTGTCTTACTCCAAAGCCACCTTGCTATACCAACTACCAAAGAGGCTCAAAAAAAAAGAACCAGGCCCGTCTAAGGGATTTTTGTAGAAGACGATGACAGCTTCAGCTCTTACAAATGAGAACACTGGAATTACAAGCAGAAGGTCGGCTTCTACCACCCAAGGATCTGAAGCCTTAGACTGTCGATGACTCAGGCTTTCAGTTTTCCTGTTACCTGCTACTGTCTTCTGCTCTTTGCCTCCTACACTATTGATTCATGTGGGTAAGGTGAGAGGAAAGAGGAAGAACTTCCATTTGGTCTATCTACTCTCTTTGACAGTCCTTCTAAGGAGACAAGATGGAGAACAAATACCATATTCTGGAGCTACAAGTGAAAAGTACAACTCATTCCTACACTCATTGAAAAGTGGTACCCAGATGAAAGACGTCAGTCTTTCTTTTGAGGAGCCATTATCCATCCTTTCCCTTACCCAACTAGTACAATTAGTAATGATGAAGTCATCAAAACAACAATCATCATGAAGAACTAATTGAAGCAATATATTGGAAGCAAAAAAAAACTGAATTTCAGTTCCAGCTTAGTCTCTGCCTTATTGCATAACCTGTAGCACGTACCCTCACCTCCTTAGGGCCCTGTTTCTACTCTGTAAAATGAGAGAGCTCATTGGATTCCTCCAAAGGTCTCTCTCTGCTCTGATATTTTATGCTCTCGTGATTGCTGTGAAAGACCAAAATACTTAGTAAGGTAACTTCCTACCCAAATGCCTCCAAACTTGACCAACAACTAGTAATAAGATATAACATAAGAGGACTACCATCCTCCTACGTCAAAGATAATCTGATTCACAAAACTTTGAATCTGATTTGCAAAAGTTTTTAAATCCAGTCGACAAAACCTGATAAGTCCCATAAATGTATGTGCACCTCCCCCCCACACACATGAAAAACAGAGCAGAGCATCTGTGCAGTCCTTTCATCATACCTGTATGTGACACATGTGGGGTCGGTCCTCTCCAGCATGCCAGGCCCTATGCCAGGCACTGAGCATATAGGTCTGAAAGAAATCTCTGCCTTCAAGGATATTATACTCTGGCCAGAGGAAAGGGGGTAAATAAGTACAGAGCGTACAAGCACACTGGCTAATTTCAGAATTTTATTCTGGATCAAAGGCAGTCACCAATGGATTGGGTGATTCCCAACAGGGAAGAGTCATGATCTAATTCACATCGTAGATTGAACTTTGGTTCCTGTATGGAGACCGGATTTTAGAGTTATAGTTCAAGTAATTCCAAGAAAGCAGAATCACACGACTAGAAAGAAATATTGCTGTCCAACTCCCAACCTTCAGGAAGCTCTGCCCACAAACCTCTCCCAAAAAGATACAAATCATGTTTCCTGAATTCCCAGGAGGACAAAGCCAGGGGCATCTCTGCCCCTGCAGCAGCAATGGGCCTGGGAAAAGCAAGTATCGGCAAAGCCCTGCTCAACAACCTAGAGAGTCAGGCTTTCCCAAAAGGTGTAGGCACAGCCATGAGGCAGTCAGAGGTTTCTGAGTCAGGGTCTGAAAACCAGGCATCTGGCAATGGAACCAGACTGCCTCCTTGGTGAAGGCATCAGACATGAACTAGCTGCTTCTGGGTGCCCAAAGCACTTCAAAAAATCATTTTAATCCAGGTATTTTCAACCTCAGCTCCAAGAGGCAGCAAATATTTGGCAAGAATAATGCTAATATTTTATATTTAGAGAGTGCTTGCTGAGTTCCAGGTGATGTCTGCTAAATTCTCAAAACAATCTGCTGGCAGGAACAAGTGGCAAATATGAAACTTCAAATGGTTCTCCTTGCCAAAATATGGCCCATATGCAGCCAAAACGTGTTGGGGCACAGGCCCCCCACGTTCCTTGGCACTGACAGTTCCTCAACCATTAGCATCATTAAGTTTCTTCTTGCTCAAGGTGACAAGCCCTAAACCTTATACTGTTTCCTCTTTCAGGAATGCCAACAGAGACCACCATAGCCATTTGCTCCATGATCATGGGGGGCGTATTTGAGAAATTTCCTAAACTGAAAGTATGTTTTGCACATGGAGGTAAGACCCTGTCTGTGCTAGTCTGCTTGAGCTACCATTCCAAAACACCACAGACTGGGTGACTTAAACAACAGAAATGAATTTTCCCACAGTTCTAGAGATTAGATATCCAAAACAAGGGTTGGTGTCTAGTGAGGGTTCTCCTCCTAACTTGTAGATGACCACCTTGTCGCTGCAACCTCACACAGCCCTTCTTCTGTGCATTCATGAGACAGGGTGTGAGGAGGGCAGAAGAGGGAGTGAGTAAGTTCTGTGTCTCTTCCTCTTCTTAAGAGCATCAGTCCTGAGCCAGTACTATAGCCTAGTGGTTAAGGGAGCCGGATCCCACATGGCCAACTGCAGTTCAAATCCCAGCCCTAGAGGCTTATAAATATGCTGGGTGCAGTTGTGTGAATGCCCTAAATCCTGACACGATGGAAAAATGAAAGTGAAAGGAATGCAGGGTCATGCCCCATCGGGAGTTGCTTTCTTCCTCTCAGTACTATATCTCTCTGTCTCGCTCTGGCAAACACACGTGCCCCCTGTCAATTAAAACAGTTTTAAAACTTCAGTCCTATTTGATCGGTGCTCAATCTCATGACTATATCTAATATTAATTACCTCCTTAAAGATCCATCTCCAAATATATATATGGGGTTAGAGCTTCAACATATGAATGTTGGAGGGGTACAATTCAGTCCATAACATTTCTCCAGCTATAATTCTAGTCATATGATGGTTGGGGGACCAAGGTTCCACTTCTGGATTTATAATAGTCCCTACAATAATTTACAAATAGATCTATTTCATTCATTTTCATAGCCTTCCTGGCCCCTGTAGATAACTGAAGTGATAATTCTTGGACATACACACACGAAACTCTACATGTTGTTCTCTAACCTGCTTTTCCTTCTCAACAGCAGAGAGAAGACATCTTCCAAGTCAATAAATACAGAACTCCAGCATTCTTAATGGCTTTACAAATGGCATTATATTTTATGCTATACTATCATGATTTAGGTATTCTCCCAACTGATAGGTTGTCTCCATATTTTGCTACAATATTATAACCACATTGCTTTTTAGGATAAATTTCTCAAAACCGAATTTCTAGAGGACTTAACGTCATTTCTTCTGGGTCATCTCCCAGCATGTGAAACTCAATAGGTCCTTTGTAAATATGACTAATCAGCTTGGCTACAGTAACTTCTCCCTGCATATAATATCAGGACAAAAAGACATCCTTTGCGAACAGCAGTCTCTCAGAATGTCTTTTACTTGCAGGTGGTACCTTCCCCTTCACAGTGGGAAGAATCTCCCATGGATTCAGCATGCGCCCAGATCTGTGTGCCCAGGACAATCCAATTAACCCAAAGAAATACCTTGGCTCTTTTTACACGGACTCCTTGGTTCATGATCCCCTGTCCCTCAAGTTGTTAATTGACGTCATAGGAAAGGTAAGCCAAGTCTGCCACTTGGGTGACGTATTGGGAACAGAATATTGGATCAGAAGTGAGTTAATTGGCCTCTCTCCAAAAAAGGAAGGGGGTGGGGGAGGCATTTTAGAGGTGGGAAGGATAGTAAAACCTAGGACTAGCTTTGCTTGTATGCGGGATATTCCCTAACCTCCCTCAACATAAAGCAGGTATCACTAGAAATCCATTACAGCTGCCACAGAAATCTCAGATAATCCACATGGCTTTTCTCCCTGATTAGCTGCATTTCCTTAGGGATATCTCCAGACGCATCCAGAAGGACATGTGACAATGTGGTAAACAGGATAGAGTTCTGAAGTCAAACTGACCTGGATTAAAAATCCTGGCTCTACCTCTTCTTACTAGTTGAGTCAATCATTAACATACCTGACCTCATCCACTAAATGGAGAAAATTCAAACATTAAAGAGGGAGAAAATGCAAGGCTAGAAAAATGGCATTGGACAGGAAGTTAGGGGAAGATGACAACAGGTCTTGCATACTATGCCCTGAAATTTATTCCTACAATAAGATGACCTTCATTTTGAAAACCGTTCTCTCATGTGGTCAAAAGACCAGCACCGTAAACCCCAAAAAGAAAAGATCTTCCTTCTGTTATGGTGTGCTAGCAGATCTCCCGGTTGTGATACCTCTACCTTTAAGTATTCTTTGAAAATGATAACTCAGCAAGCTCAACAATTTCGTGGGGGAAAGGCCAGGGTAAACTAGTGAAAAGTCTGCAATATTTCAATTCCATTTTATTACCTATAGATATCTATATGTATTTTCCCAAGGATAAAATCTCTAGGTGGTTTCCAAGAGTAAATGGACATATTTAAAGACTGCAATATGGTGCTTGGATTGAGAGTAGACTCTAAGGTTTTAAAAATATTGCTTAGAAGAGACCCATTTTTTGAAAGTTGCAAGTAGTGTTCCTTCTCCAGAATGCATAGACATTTCATCTCACTTTAACACTGTTTCTTTGGTTTGAGAAAATCACTAAACTATAAACATTAAATATTCTAGTTTGGTAGTAAATTATGTGTGTCTCTGAGTCTACCTTCTGTGTTGTTCCTGTGGAAGTGTACGGTGAGCAGTCGGTTGTAATTGTTGGTTGTCTTTGGTTTACATAAGGAAGTGTGTAAGCAGAAAACTGCAAACAGGAGAAGTTGAAAAAGCTCTCAATTTTGAGCAACAGAAAAAGATGGAAAGTAGTGTGGAATTGGGGAAATAATCATTCTCATTGTTTCCTAACAAGTCTAGCCCCCCCTGGTATTCTTGGAAAAGGCAGTAGCATGAGAAAATACCGTTAGTAAATACAAAGTCCGTCTTTTGAAGATACCACCAACAGTGAGGGATACTATCAGCATCCCTCTAGGTGGTTTCCAGAACAATGCAACGTGCATTGTCCAGGAAGCTAAAAAGAAGAGTAAGAACATAACAGGTGTCACATAATAACCAGTAGACAGACCAGTTGGAGAGCACATGTGAGTGCCACCTTACTAGGGAGCCCAGCAAAACTCAAGAGGCACTTTGCAGAGTTAATGGTGCTGAAATCTTGCATTCAAACTGTGAAGGTCTGAGCTATTATAATTTGGGCATCAAAAGCAAATGTGACCTCATTTTATATGACCTCATAGGCTGCTGAATTCAGGACATAGAAGCAGTATATATAAATAATGTAGGATTCTCTTTTAAAATATTAATGCTTCCTCATTCCAGTTATATTCACATTAGCAAATAATCTCTCAGAAACAATCCCCAAATCAGAATGGCTAAGGAAGGCCCTAGCAGGACATCTGGAGCAGAGCAGCTTGTCTCAACTGGAGCAAGAGAAAAGGCTTTGGCAGAAGGGCTCTAGGAAATATTAAGTAGAACTGATGAATTATTTGGTGTGTTTCAGAGTTGGAAACAATTATTGCCAGACAGTGAAAAGATATGTTAATACACCAGGAACAAAAAGACAATACATAGATAGAAAATTAAGCAAACAAAAATAAGAGGAAATAATTAACTCCAAGAAAACAAAAATCTGTATGAGGGCATATAATCATTGTACATTTCTTGGTTCAGCAGCAAACAATGTTTATAATCACAATAGTAAAAATACTAACTACTGATTTAACTGAAAATTGTAATTCTAGGGAAAATAGGAAAGTTTAAATAAAAAAAGAAATTCTCAATGATTATAATCAAAAAGCAGTACTCTCTAAAACTAATAAATCAAGAAATAATAGTGTAACACATTATAATTATAGTGTATGTACTTATAAGAAGATACAAGTTAAATAGATAAAAATGGTTGCCTTTGGGGGACAAGGGTTGGGAAAGAAGGCACAGGATTGCTTTTGAAAACAAAGATATTTTAGTAATATTTTATTATTTAATTATATTAGACATTACTTCAATATGACAAAATTTCAAATAATATCTTAGGAATAATTAGATATATGTGTGTGTGTGTGTGTGTGTGTGTGTATGTACATATGTATACACATATATATGTTTGGGTTTTGTTTGTTTTTTTATATATTTTTTTTTTTTTTTTGGAGAGATTTTCGCTATGGGGCGCGTGCGCTCGCCAGACAGAGAGAGACATAAGAGACAGAAAGCAAGAAATCACCCCCCCGGGGGGATGGTCACGCCGCAATCCCTTCTCCTCCATTCTCCTCTCGGGATCTTGGGCATGCACGCACACGCACCCGGTGTGAGTTTTAAGCCACCGGGTCCGGGATGCAAACTGCGGTCGACTACGTGGGAGTCCAGCGACATAGCCATTACGCTAACTGCTGGTTCCCCTTGTTTGTTTGTTTTTTTTTTAAGAGATTTTTGCTATAGGGTACGTGCTCTTGCCAGAAAGACAGAAAGGAAGAAATCGCGCCCCAGGAAGGATGGCCACACCGCAATCCCTTCTCCTCCATTCTCCTCTTGGGATTTGGGGCACACACACATACCTGACATGAGTTTTCAACCACTGTGTCCAGGATGCGATATATGTTTCATATATATAAATTAAAACCATTATTGGGCATGTACTATGTCTAAAGCATTGTGTTATTTGGTAAAGGAGGACTTAAATTAAATAATCTCTTGGCTGCCTCCCACCTCCAAAATTCATTGCTTTTAATCTTTCTATTCTTTTTTTTTGGGGGGGGGGGGGGGTTTTTGCTATAGTGTGTGTGAGCTCACCAGAAAGACAGAGAGAGAGAGAGAGAAAGCGAGAAATCACCCCCCCCCCCCCAGGGGGGATGGCCATGCTGCAATCCCTTCTCCTCCATTCTCCTCTCAGGACCTTGGGCACACACGCACACGCACCCAGCGAGAGTTTAAGCCACCAGGTCCAGGACTCAAACCACAATCGACTACATGGGAATCCAGTGACATAGCCATTACACCAATTGCTGGTTCCTATCTTTCTATTCATTTTTAAAGACAGATATAAAGAATGCTCTCTACATGTAATCACCATAAAAAATAAGAAAAAAGGAAAATTTCATTGCCTCTCTATGTTAACATGATCCCAGAAAACATACTTTGTATATTTAGGTAGACAGATTTTGAGAGGTCAGTCACCTACCCATTATGGCTATATAATTTTGGCTAGATCCATTGGTAATCTTTTGCTGTGTAAGTAATTACCACACAAATGTAGTGGCTTAAAACAGCAATAAACATTTATTAGCTCTCATGGTTTCTATGTATCAGGAATTTAGGAGCAGGTTAACTGGTTCAAAGCCTTTTAAGAGGTTATACTCCAGGTGTCACTTGGGGCTACAGTCTGCCGAAGGCTTGACCAGGGCTGAAGGATTTTTTTCCAGGGTAACTTTGGAGCCAGCAGATGGCATAATGGTTATGTGGCTGGACTCCCACATAGTTAACTTCAGTTGAGTCCTGGACCCAGTGACTTTAAACTCATGCCAGGCATGTGTACATGCACACCCAAGATCCAGAGAAGAGAATGGAGAAGAAGGGATTGTGGCCTGGCCATCCTCCCAGGGGGGTGATTTCTCGCTTTCTGGATCTCTATCTCTCTCTGTCTCTCCGGCATGCTCACATGCCCTGTAGCAAAAATCTCTCCAGGGTAGCTTTAACCCATGAATGTTATATGCTGGCTTTTAGCAGGAGGCCTCTGTTCCTCCCCAGTGAGCCTCTCCACAGAACTCTAGAATGTTCTCCCAACATGGTAGCTGGCTTCCCCCAAGAATGTATGATCTGAGAGAGAAATGGGAGAGGGAAGATGGAGACAGAGACAGAGATAAAGAGAGAGGAGAGAGAAAGAGAGAGAAAAACTGAGCACACACTAGTTTCTATGACCTAGATTCAGAAGTCACATAGCATTACTTTGCCACATTTCATTTATTAGAAGCAAGTTGCTAAATCCAGGTAACATTTAAGGGAAGTGGAATTAGACTCCATTTTTAAAGGGAGAAGTATCAAAGAATTTAAAGGCATGGTTCAAAACTTCCACATGCTACCCTCTGGCCACATATTATTTATATTTCTCCTAAATTGCTAAAATATCCTTACCCCTACTGAAACCACCCCAAAAGTTACATTCATTTACGGCATTGCCTTAAAGTCTAAGATCTCATTGTTTAAATGGCTGGAGGTCCCCATGTACAGTTTCTCTCAATCTGAAGAACAGTAAACTAAAGAAATAAGTTTCTTTGCACCACACACACTCAATTTAAAATGGCAAGACAGATAAAGGGCATTTGCTATAGCCCTTTCCATTCTGAAGGAGAGAAAACAAGAGGTTCAGAGGAGTCACTAGAAAATCTGAAATCCATCTGGTACGTAGTTCTTTGATTAGAACTCAAAGCATTGGAATGATTCATCACGGCTCTTGGTTCTACTGAGTCATCTTTCCTGTTCCGTGAAAATTAGCCTATGTTTGTGACTAAGTAGTTTTTGTAGACAGCGTCATGATTGTACAAGTTTAGAAGCCTAAAGGCTTCTTTTAATTCTGTTTCTTTCAGTCCAAGTTGGTGGTGTTTGTGCTAATACCTTTTTTTTTTTTTTTCACAGAAACTTTGTGGGTCTTCTACAAACTTTAAGTTTCATACCATTAGGCAAAAACATTACCCATACAGAAATCTCAAAAAAGCTCTTTTCTACCTTGGGTTTCTGCTTAGGCTGCTAAGAACAACACCCTTAAGCTTTGTAGAAATTCTTATTGAACTTTTTCTTTTTTTTTTTTTGGAGGTTTTGCCTTAAGGCATGTGCACGCACTGGAGAGAAAGACAGAGACATTGAAAAGCAAAGTGAAAAATTACTCCCGGGGGGTGAGGGGGATGGCCACAACATAATCCCTTCTTCTCCATTCTCCCCCAGGGACCTTGGGTTCACACACACGTAAATGCCCAGCACGAGTTTCAAGCCACCAGGTCTGGGACTCAAACCACAGTCAGTCATGTGGGAGTCCAGTGATGTAACTGCTATGCCATCTCCTGCCCCCCCCCCCTTATTGGACTTTTTTCCAAAGTTGATTGATTTATTTCTTCTGTGAACAAGAGAGAGACAGAAAGAGAGAGAAAGCACCCCAGCAGGGTCCTGGCACTATGATCCACCCCCAGCCTCGGCCGGCCCAGATCACAGGCGTGCACCTGCCCAGTATACTCAAGGAGGTCTCTGGATGTGAACCCAGAACCTCCCAGGCTCACAGAGTGTCATGTTTTACTCTGTGCCGTTGTCCAACTCCCAAAGCTCTTACTGGCTGGCTGAGTGGGTTTTCGAGGCCCTAAGTCTTTTGAGGTCCTAAAAAAAATCATAGTCATAACTTGGCTTCAGTTTTAGACTGTATTTTTCTGATTGTGGCCTGGACTTCGACAGAAACACATTTCTTTATTGGGGCATCATTTGTCACTGGAAGGACTGGGAATTTTCACCCGTCAATTCCTGACTCCTTTGTATGTAACAGTCCTCTCCCTTAAGATGCTCCTCTTACATGTAAGCAGCAAGAAGAAGGCAGGCAGTGCTTTCAACACTTCATCTGAAAATTTCCTTAGCTACATCATTTAGCTCATTTCATATATTTTCAATTTTACGTACTACTGTAAATGACCAAGTTGCTCGGTTTGTGCCACCACCCAGCAAGGATCACCCTTTCTCTGATTTCTGGTAACATACTCCTCATTTTCCTTAAGCCTTTACTGCCACCTTCTCACAGGCCGTCAGGTTTCTCATAAGTCCACAGACTAGTCTTTTACTGTTCTCAAGGTCCCTCCTTTTCCTCCCAGTAATCATTCCAAAACCATTCCCACATCTTTAGGGTGTTGTTATGGCAGTACCTCACCTCCAGGTGCCAAACTCTGCATTAGTTATCTGTTGCTGCATAAAAACTTAACCCACAACGTCATGCTTAAAACAACAAGGAACATTGATTATTGCATTCATTTTCTCTGGGTCAGGTATTTAGGAAGCCTGAGGCTGGGCAATGCTGGTTCAGGATTTCTCCTGAGGTTTTTAATAAGATGACTGCAGCTGCCCAGTATCTACCTACCTATCTACCTACCCTCCTTCTCTCCTTCCTGCCTTCTTTCCTCCCTTTCTTCTTTTTTATTTCATTTGTACACCGCTTACACTAAATCCCAAACTCTTCACCAATATTTTAATTCTCCTCTCAGTACATTGAAAAATGTTGGGTACAGAAGTCTATTGTGGGGACCAGCAGATCACGTAATAGCTACGTCCCTGGACTCCCATGTAGTCAACTGCGGTTCGAGTCCGGACCCGGTGGCTTAAACTCACATCAGGCACGTGTGCGTGCATGCCCAAGATCTTGAGAGGAGAACGGAGAAGGGATTGTGGCATGGCCATTGCCCATGAAGGGTGACTTCTCACTTTCTGTCTCTCTGTCTTTCTGGCGAGCACACGTGCCTTATAGCAAAAACCTCTCAAAAACAAAATAAAACAAAAGTCTATTGATTGTATATTCTTGAAAAATAATATCTTCAAGAGCCTTCTGACTTATTCCAATATGGACTGGGTTGCTTTTTGGATCTACCATGCAGCTTTCATCTTAAAATCTCTCTTCACCATCATCCTCTCTGTCTTCTCTTCTTGGGTTGTCTCTTGAATCCCATGATTTTTCCTATTTTTAGGTTAACGCCTTCATTTTGGTGAACAACATCCTCCAATAACTTTCTGAGAAAGGAAGTATGGAAGGTGAAATGTTTTAAACCTTGTTTATCTATTATAAAAATGTCTTTATTCTTCCCTTACAATGAGTTAATTACTTGACTGGGTATATAATTCTAGCTTAGAAACTGTTTTCCCCTCTGAATTTTAAAGACATCGTCCCATTATATTCTGGCTTCCAGAGCATTGTTGAGTCATTTAATGCCATCCTAATCTTTGAAGCTTGCATAGAACTTACTTCTCTCCCCTGATTCCCTACCTAGATTTTCTTTTTAAATTTTGCTAGAAGGCTTGTTCACACACTGGAAAGAGACAAGGGTGAATATGAGAAAGCATCCTTCATGGAGAATGGTCACACGAACATTCCTTCTCCATTTTTCCCTTCTTCTGGGATTTTGGGCACACATGCACATGTGCCTGGAGTGTTTCTCAAGCCACCAGGTCGGAACTTGAAGTGCATGGTCAGCCATGTGAGATCCAGTGGCCTTAAAACCATTAGACTACAGGTTGTGCCCCCACCTCTTTTTTTTCTCTTTTAAACTGGATAATTTCAGTTAATTTGTCTTCAGGTTCACCACCTCCTTCCTCTGTCATTGCCATTCTGCTACTGAGTCCAAATGGACTCAGTAAATTCTGGTGTGATTTAAATTCTGGTTGTTTGCTTTTCAATTGGTTCCTTTTATATCTTCTATTCTCTTGCTGAGACTTCTTTATATTTTTTACATTCATTGCAAAATATTTCTTATCCTTTGTCCATTCATTTTTATATTTCGTAACAGTTGCATTAAAGTCTTTGTCAGATATCTTCAGCATCTATGTCTTCTCATCCTTGGTTTGTGCAATTTTCCTTATTCTCTGATTTTTTTTTTTTAATCAGCCTGTTTTTGTTGGGTGGATGCAATACCCGTTTTCATCTTTCTGCCCATCATAAGATTTTTTTGAAGTTTAATGCTCCTCCAAGTTACTTTTTCTTTTTCAAAAGGTCTCAGTTTTTCTAGAGCCAGCATGTGGCAAAATGGGTAAGAGGCTAGACTCCCACATGGCTGACTGCAGCTTGAATCCCAGACCTAGTGGCTTGCTTTCTCACTTTCCTTCTCTCTTTCTCTCTGTCTCTCTCTGGTGAGTGCATGTAGCAAATTTAAAAATAATAATTATGATAAATAAAATTAAATAAATAATTCCAAAAAAGAGTCTCAATTTTTCATCTTAAATGCTTCCTTGGTGTGGCAGGTGGCACGGTAGTTAAGGCACTGGACTCTCTCATGCTGACCATGGTTGGACTTCCAGACCTGGTGGCTCACTTTCTCACTATCCCTCTCTTTCTCTTTCTCAGTCTTGCTCTGGTCAAATTAATAATAATAATAATGAATATTTAAAACAAAGAGATAATTCTTTTTTTAAAAAAAATGCTTTCCTCACATGTCTATGCTTTGGACATGTAAAATATTTTGATACCTTGGGGCTGTTTTAGAACAATATAGAGGTAACGGTTGCACTACATTTTTAAAATATATGTATTTTTTAAAGAATTATTTGTTTAACTTTATTTATTCATTTGTTGTTGTTGTTTAATTTTACCAGAGAGAGAGAGAAAGTGAGAAAACAAGCCACCAGGTCTGGATCTCAAACCATGGGTGGCCACATGGGAGTGTCCAGTGCCTTTACCACCATGCCACCTGCTGATCCCAACATTTTTTATGTGTTCTATGTCACTGAAGTGTACGCTTTTAAATGGTTAACTTTATGTTCTGTAAATTTCACCTCAATTTTTCTAAAAACTGAAGAGGCCTTTCTGCAAGTTAGACTTTCAGCCACTACAACCAAAATATCTACTACCTTTATTTTTAAAGGAGAAACTAGAAATTACTATTCTGCCATATAGAAAGCATTTTATCTCTTTGTAAAATAAATGGTTCACTTTTAGAAGCAACAATGTGATTGTTTTTATTTATTTACTTAGTTACTTAGTTTTGCTGTCGGGTACATGTGCTCACTGGAGAAACAAAGAAGAGAGGGAGAAAGTGAGGAAAATGAGAACTCACACCCCAGGGGAATGACCAGGGCACAAACCCTTCTCTATTCTCCTCTCAGGATTTTGAGCCTGCATGCACATGCTCTCAGTATGTTTTTTTTTCATTCTTTCTTCCTTCCTTTCTTGCTTTTTTTAAAAGAATTATTCAATTTTATTTATCATTTTTTTAAATTTGCTACACAGCAAGCACACTCCTTAGACAGAGACACAGAGAGAGAGAGAAATAGAGACCACAAGTGCTGACCAGTCAGCCATGTGGGAGTCCAGTGCCTTAACCACCACACCACCTGCTGGCTCCTCAGCATGTTTTTCAAGCCACGAGGTCTGGGACTAAAACCTTGCAGTTGGCCACGAGGGATCCAGCTTCCTTAACTTCCTCACCATTTACTGGCCCCAGTGTGATGATTTTACAATAATAAGTGTAAATGTGATGTTGTCTTTGGCATTTGGTCTATGGATTAGAAGATGAACTGAAGCTAGAGACCAGTAGAACCCGAGGGTCAAAGCTTCTTCATCCCTTGTCTATGCCTTGCACATCTTCACAATTCAGAACTATTTGAGTCAAGGAGTTCTAAAAGGTTGGCATTATCTGGGGGCACAGAAAAGGTTCTTTATAATCAAAGAAAGATTTTATTATTTCCAAGACTGTTGTAGGGAGTAGAGAATAACATACTCATTACAAATACTTCCAATATGGCTTAAAAAAAAAAAAAAAAAAAAAAAAGAGTTTCTTGTATGAGTCCCATCTGACTTGACATTTAAATTTATTTTAATACTTGAGTCTCCAAGTATTTTGGTTAAATGATGTTTACCTGTGTACTACTCTTCTCAATAGAATGGAACCCTTTTTGATGCCTGTAAGCTTCCTGGGGACAACACTGCAACTTACTATCTTCTCAAGAAAATGTGGAGAGGGAACCAGCAGTTAGCGTAATGGCTATGTCGCTGGACTCCCACGTAGTCGACCGCAGTTCCCATCCCAGACCTGGTGGCTTAGAACTCACGCCAGGCGCGTGTGCGTGCGTGCCCAAGATCCCGAGAGGAGAATGGAGGAGAAGGGATTGCGGCGTGACTATCCCCCCTGGGGGGTGATTTCTCGCTTTCTGTCTCTCTGTCTCTCTCTGTCTGTCTGGCGAGCGCACGCGCCCTATAGCGAAAACCTCTCAAAAAAAAAAAAAAAAGAAAAGAAAAGAAAGGAAAAGAAAAGAAAATGTGGAGACAGTTCATACCATGGCTCTACCACTTATCAGCTGGGTGACCTTTAATACATTTCCCTTAATGGAGATCATGTAAGGGGCTGGCAGGTGACTTGTTGGTTAAGGCACTGGATTCTCATATGGCTGACCATGTTTCAAGTCTCAGACCTGGTGGCTTGCTTTCTCCCTTTCCCTTTCTCTCTCTCTCTGGTCAAATTAAAAAAATAAAATAATAAATTAAATTAAATTAATTTTAAAAATAGAGGTCATTTAATATAAAGTCACTTACCTCTCTTGGCCTCAGTTTTCACAACTATGAAATGGGAATGAAAACCAGACAGCGTTGATGTGAAGAGTCAATATAGGGACCAGCAGTTAGCGTAATGGCTATGTCGCTGGACTCCCACGTAGTCGACCGGAGTTCGAGTCCTGGACCCGGTGGCTTAAACTCACGCCGGGCACGTGTGCGTGAGTGCCCAAGATCCCAAGAGGAGAATGGAGGAGAAGGGATTGCAGCGTGGCCATCCCCCCTGGGGGGTGATTTCTCGCTTTCTGTCTCTCTGTCTGCCTGGTGAGCGCACGAGCCCTATAGCAAAAACCTCTCCAAAAAAAAAAAAAAAGAGTCAATATAATACAACACCAAAGGACTATACAACTTGTCAAGAGATTTATACTATTTATTCCAGTGCTTTACAAATGGTAAATGCTAAGTTAATGTTTGTTTAATTGAGTTGTCTAATGATCCTGAGGATATAAGGATAAACTTGATGTTGATCGAATTAAACCAGGCTCTTTCTCTAAGAAATTATCTCAGGGAACAAACCAAATCCTGGTATACTAGAATTTTGGTAACAAGCTATGCTATAACAGTTAGGTTGTATTTACTGAAAATGCCACTAATGAGATATGTTAATGAGAAGAAAGCTAATTGTTCTTTTTCCAGAAGAAAAAATGAAACTCTCTTCCACTATTAGAGCTTATTTATTAAGCCACACCTTTCCGTGTTTGCAGCATTCCCTGAAAATGTAGAAAAAGTTAATGCACTCCCGGAGGTGAGCAGTTTATTCCTTTTTCCTGGCAGGAATATTAATCACTATTATTATCAGCCCAGGAAGTCTTTGACCTCACAGGGAGACGTGTGCTGCTGCAGGCTTTAGGGAGGAAAATACATTTTGGAGTAATGTTGGTGCTAAGATAGCCATCGGGATCATCCACTGCTTTACCTCCTGAAGAAGAGACAATGTCTGTCTAGAAGATCTAATTTCAAGATCCCAGAAAAGGCAAACGAAAATGCCTACCATTAGAATGATTTCTTTGGGTTTAATAGAATCTCTATTAAGGCCCTACTAAAATGTAGATACAGTCAATATTACATTAGGGGACCAGCAGTTAGCATAATGGCTATGTCGCTGGACTCCCATGTAGTCGACCACAGCTCGAGCCCTGGACCCGGTGGCTTAAATTCACACCGGACACGTGTGCATGCGTGCCCAAGATCCCGAGAGGAGAATGGAGGAGGGGAGATTGCGGCGTGGCCATCCCCCCTGGGGGGTGATTTCACGCTTTTTATGTCTCTCTCTCTCTGTCTCTCTGGCGAGTACACGCGCCCTATAGCAAAAACCTCCACCAAAAAAAAAAAATTCCATTAGCACAGATACCTTTAAAAATTGGTTCATGATAGTGGCCAGCAGGTGGCGCAATGGTTAAGGCACTAGATTTCCACATGGCTGACCACGGTCTGAATCCTGGATCTGGCAGCTTGTTCTCTCTCTCTCTCTCTCTCTCTCTCTCGTGAGTGCATGTGTCCTATAGCAAATTAAACAATAATAATATATAAAATTAAATAAACAATTATTTTTAAAAATGGTTCATGATCATGATGGATCCCAAGGGAAAGAATCTTACATCACAGACAAGAAGGCAAGAAAGTTCTGGTTTGGGGAAGCCAGCACCAGTTATGTTACTTGGGAACCTTCAATGTCATGAGAACCTTTGGTTCAGGGAGCTGAGATCAGTGGAAAGCAGAGCAACAATCATCTAAGGTCATATCTTATGCCTTTTTAACAGAGTATTCTTCATATAATGCAGTTAAAACATAATAAATTTGCAGTAATAAAATAATGTCATAGAAAAAGCCAGAGTCTTTTAAACTCCAGATTTCATTAAGAATTTTTCAAGTAGAAACTAATATTAGGCAATAGATTATTTGACCTTCATCCTACAGGACCATGCAATTCTTGAGGAATCTCTTCCCCTGACTTTCTTCTCTGCTGCCTTCTCTTGTCCCTCTTTACAAGAAACTCGGCTAACAAGAATTCATTTCTAATCCTTTTATGCCTACTTCCCTCTCCTTCATGAGATTACTAAGAAGTGAGAAATGTTCAGAAATTTCCCAGCATGTATCAATAAAAGGCGTACAGATAGACAGGTATAAAAAATTCACAGATAATCACAAGGAGATACTTAACCTCCAATAGAGCAGAGTCATGGAAAATCACTATTAAATAATAATTAAATATTGCCAAACCATGAGTTCAATATTCTGTGATGGACTTTCAAAATCAAATTAAAGAGGAAGGTAGGAAGGTATGTTAACTAGAAAGAATGAATTGCAGAGCATAGTTTTCATTTCTGCTTAAGAATCACTTGATTTTTCCACATTGAAAGAGAACAGAACCTTTTTAAAAATATATTTATGTCTGGGGACCAGCAGGTGGCGTGGTGGTTAAGGTGCTGGACACTCCCACATGGCTGGCCAGGGTTCAAGTCCTGAATCTGGTGGCTTGCTTTCTCATTTCCTCTCTCTCTCACTCTCACCCTCTGTCTCTCTCTGGTCAAATTAAGAAATAAATGAACGAATAAATAAAATCAATAATTTTAAAAAAATATATATATATATATTTATGTCTGAGAAGGGCATTAATACTGGGAATGAGAGAATTCTTGACTAGAAAACAAAATTAATTTCTAGATTTCATCTTCATGTTCATGTAGTTGACAAATGTAACGTAAGCATGGGACTTCTTAAAATGGTGTTGTGTTTTAGAATAGTAAACAGCTTCAGCTAGAGGAAGTTAGAAATAAGGACAAATGAACCTCCAGTGAATACCAACCAGACAGTTCTGAACGAGATCAGCTGTTGGCACAGATGTGAGTAGACATAACTTGGAGTCCTTAGGGCTCCCATTGCAGGTGTATTTGCTTGGTTTCATAGAGTAAAGAATACAAAAATCTAGAAATAGACTTGTTAGTCTATCATGGCCTTCCTCTAAACTGTATTATGGATTTTCCCATATTCATATACATGTATTTATAAAACCTAAGGGATCTTTTTTGATAGGTATCAAAGTGTCATTTACCCTCATAACAATTCAAAGAGTATTTAAAATACATTTAATATTTCAAGCTTAGTTATAACGACACTTTCCTCTTTCATGTATTTAAATTTTCTTTCCTTCAACACACACATACATTTATTAAAGTCTCTCCTTCAACACACACTGTCAAGTTGATTATAAGCACACTTCAGAATTTTATTCCAAACTTGTCCCTAAAAAGGCTTTCTTGAAAGTCCAAGTGGAAGAATTTGTCGTGGCAGAGGTATTTTATAAGGAAAAATATGAATAATTATTGTTAGACTAGATTTTTTTCTAGAGAGATTTTTGCTATAGGACACATACACTCGCTGGAGATACAGAGAGATGGAGAGCGAGAAATCACCTCTGGGGGTGGGGAGACCACACCACATCCCCTTCTCCTGCATTCTCCTGTTGGGGTTTTGAGCACATACACACATGTGCCTGGCGTGAGTTTTAAGCCACCCAGTCCAGGACTCAAACCATAGTCAACTATGTGGGAGTCTAGCCATCTGCTGGTCCCTAGACTGGATTTTTAAAAAGAACAAGAATATCTAATTAAGGATGATAGCCTCTTTGCATTACTGGGTAAAGGTCTTAGACTGGTTTCAAGACTAACAATTGGATGAGTGAGTTTCCCATGAAGGGGTGTGTGTGTGTGTGTGTGTGTGTGTGTGTGTGTTTTGTGTGTTTGCTATTGGGATCGTGTGCGTATCAGAAGAGAGAGAGAGAGAAAGTGAGAAATCACCCACCAAGGGGGTTGGCCATGTTGCAATCCCTTCTCCTCCATTCTCCTCTCAGGATTTTGGGTGCACACACACGTGTTCCTGGCATGATTTTCAAGCCACCAGATCTGAGACTTGAACCACAGTTAGCTATGTGTGAGTCCAGTACTTTAACCACTATCTGCTGGCTCTCCCAGGAGAGGTTCTTAAGCTCATGAGTCTTTAGAAAAAATTGCTCAAGTATTTTATCAGGAATGCTGATTAATCCCCCAGGAGACGCAGCTTGTCATACCAGACCACAAAGTTCTGCCCAAGCTCAGGTTTGGAAAGTGGCCTCAAATAAAGTGTTCTTTCTCACTTTTATTTGGGGACACATACATCATGCTAAAGAATTTGAGCTTTACCTTCTGGGCAATAGGAGGTTTTTATAGGCTTTTAAGCATGAATAGGCCATGACCATATTTGTAATTTTTTAAAGTTAGAGACTGCATAAGTGTACATGAGATAAAGAGAGACAGAAAGAGAGGGAGAGAGAGACAGGTATCTTGACAAGGTCTCATCATGCCACAATCTCCTTTCCTCTAGCTCTCCAGATCAACAGGCTCTTGGGCACCCTCACACATCTCCAGAATGTTCCAGGCTGACCAGGAATCCAACCTCTCAGTCAGCCATGTGGCTTCTAGCAGTGCATGCTACCATCTGCACCATTGAGGCAGGGTTCACATTTTCATTTTTAAAAGACCATTCTGAGACCAGCAGATGGCATAATGTTTACATCACTGGACTCTCACATAGTTGACCATGGTTCGAGTCCCAGACTCAGAGGCTTAAAACACGCCAGGTACATGTGCATGCGTGTCCAAAATCCTGAGAGCAGAATGAAGGCAAAGGGATTGTGGCATGACCATCTCCCCAGGGGGTGATCTCTTGCTTTCTGTCTCTCCAGCGGGCACATGCACCCTATAGCAAAAGAAAAAAAAGACCATTCTGTTTGGTGTTTAGTGTTGACTGAAGTACATGAGACTGGGGTCAGGAAGACCAGTTAGAAAACTGCAGTAGTGACCCAGGTTAATTCAATAAACTTCCACTCTACCAGGCTTGTGTTCAGACTTGAAGATAGTTTCCACTCCAGTTCTTAGCTAAGCAGAGGAGACACAAACCTGGTCACTATTGCTGCATGACTAGGAAAGTTAGATATCATCCTTGTTTCCTCATAATAAAAGATCTACCATAAAGAAAGGTTAGTAAATGCAAACTGCACATAGTGAGCAACCAGCACATGTTAGGTATTGTTATTACTACTAGAGAGTATCTCACAGTGATACAATAAGTGCTGTGAACAAAGTATAAACATGGTACTTCGGGAGTGAGGGGTCACACCTGGCTGAACTAAGAGATGATAAGGAGTCTAAGTTATAAGAGGAGCTAATAAAATGGAGAAGTAACATAAACAAGAAACGATGTAGAGGTAGAGCAGGATCCAAAGGGCTTTGCAACCCATGAGATGCTGGGAGTGAGGGAGCAGGAGGAATCCAACAAGACTCCCAGGTTTCTGAACTGGGTAAAAGATGGTGCCACTAGCCAGAAGGAAAAGCATGTTTAGGTTCATGCTCTAAAAAACAAGTTTGCTTCAGACACTAGAATTTGTAAAATTAAGGGCCAGACAGTGGTGCAGCAATAATGTGACACTCTGTGATGGTGCACCCACATGGGAAGGTCCCAGGTTCGCATCCTGAGGCCTCTCTGTGCATGCCAGGTTTGTGCGTGTGCCCATAATCCAGGATGGCTGAGCTGGGGGCAGAATGTGGCATGAAGACCCTGTTCAGGTACCTATGTTTATCTCTCTCTCAGAAGAAATAAATTGATATACTTCAAATTTTTTGTGTGTAAAATTATCCAGCTAATACCCAAGATACAATTCCACTTAATAGCTGCAAAAATGTTATACAAATCTAGTCAAGATTGTTAGTTAACATCCTGAATTGAAAACAAATGTCATTACGGTAGGAACATTGAAAAATTTTTTTAATTATTATTTATTTTATTTAATTTATTATCATTTTTTAATTTGCTACAGGGTACACACACTCACCAGAGAGAGAGAGAGAGAGAGAGAGAGAGAGAAACTTAACCATAATGTAAGTCTAATTGCTCAAGTTCAAGTTTTCTCAAACGTCCCGTATTTTTGACCCAAAATCTGTTTCTTATTAGTTCAGATGAATATAATAAAGATTAACTGAAGCTTGGGGTAAGGTCTTGGATGAATATTTTTGAAAGCTCACCAGGTGAAATCTCTATACAGATAGAATTAAGAAACATTGAGTTAGAGTTGGTAGGAGCCGAAAAATTTAGACTCAGAAAAAACTCTGAAATACTCTAGTGTATTGAAATATTTCTAATCCATAAAAATCACTGTCAAACCAAGTCTTATAATAATGGGCAAGCAAATAAAGCAAAGAAAGGTGAGCTGTTTGTAATTAGGGAATGGTGGCGGGAAGGGAAGTTTTGCCTGTGAGGTTTCCCTCTTTCTCTTCTTCCATCTCCTTTCTTTATACCCTATTTACACCACAAACCCCACTGCCAACCTCAAAGAATTCTCTACATAATACAGTTTAAAAACAATGCTTAAAAATTTTTAAAAGTCATTCATTCATTCATGAAATATATCTTGAGCTCTGACAACATAATGGGTGCTAATACATGGAGTAAATTCATATTTTGAAGAGGAAAACAGGTAAGATTAAAAGTTTACTTAGAAGAGGGACCAGCAGTTAGCGTAATGGCTATGTCGCTGGACTCCCACGTAGTCGACCGCGGTTCGAGTCCCGGACCCGGTGGCTTAAACTCACGCCGGGCGCGTGTGCGTGCGTGCCCAAGATCCCGAGAGGAGAATGGAGGAGAAGGGATTGCGGCGTGGCCATCCCCCCTGGGGGGTGATTGATTTCCTGCTTTCTATCTCTCTGTCTCTCTCTGTCTGTCTGGCGAGCACATGCGCCCTATATCAAAAACCTCTCCCAAAAAAAGAAAAAAGAAAAAAAAAAAAAAAAAAGTTTACTTAGAAGAAAACATGAGGAAATTTATCTATTTCTCAGAATCTTGAAAAACTTTTCTAGTTATAACCCAAAATCTAGAAATAATAAAGAAAAAAATTGATCAATTTGATTGTTTAAAAGAAACTATGGGGTGGAGACCAGTAGGTGGCATGGTGGTTAAGGCACTGGACACTCCCATATGGCCGACCACAGTGCAAGTCCCAGACCTGGTGGCTTGCTTTCTCACTTTCTCTCTCTCTCTCTCTGATCAAATTAAAATAAATGAATGAATAAATAAAATTAAATAAGTAAATAAATAAGAAACCATGGGGGCTGGCAGATGGTGTGATGTTTGAGGTGCTGGACTCCCACATGGCCGACTGTGGTTCAAGTCTGTTGCTTGCTTTCTCACTTTCCCTTTCTCTCTCTCTCAGTCTCTCTGTGGTCAAATTAAAAATAAATAATAAGAACAAATAAAGTTAAAATAAATCTTTAAAAAAAACTTTTGCATGGTAATAAAATATTATAAGCAAAGTAAGACATCAAATGACAAACTGAGAAAATATTTACAACCTATATAGTAGACAAAGAGTTAAATTTCTATTATTTCAAGAAATAGGCAAGAAAACGGAAACCCAAGGTAAGTGAACAGAAGATATAAAAAAATCAACTTCATGCATAATAAGAAAAATTAAAATTAAACTACATTGAGATACCATTTTATCTTAACAGATTAGCAAGGGTATTGCCAGTTAAAAGATTGCATCTCATATTAATAAAAGGGTTCATTCATCAGTAATACACAATAACAATAGCTATGAATGTCTCTGATAACAAAACTTTGAAATTCTCAAAATAAAAACTGGCATAATCAAAAAGAAAAATAGACATTTATAATCATAACTGGAGAGTTAATACTCCTCACTCAAGAACTGAGAGAAAAGTATTGGTAAGGGAAAACAAAAAGCAATAAGGATAGAAACTTAGGGGACAAATAATTGAGCCCTTCTGGAAGAATGACTTCTAAAAGGAAATTATGTCTAGAAGGCTGTGGTCCAAGGCCATTTTTTTTTTTTTTTGAGATATTTTTGCCCTAGGGTACATTGCACGCACCAGAAAGACAGGTGCAGGATTTGAACCGTGAATGCCTACGTGGGAGTCCAGTGACATAACCATTACACCAACTGCTGGTCCCAAGTCCAAGGTCATTTTTACTGGCTATAAGCAGAGTCTCAGGCACCAAAGGGAACACACAGCTCTTCTTAAAATTGAGGGTGTTTATGCATGAGATTAACGGAATTCTATTTAAGCAAGAGATGTGCTTTTGTACACGAAGCAAAAAACAACACACTGACTCTTGGTAGCAAACCAAATAAAACCAGAGGGGAAAGGTTACTCATGCCCATGGAAACAGTGGCATGGCTCAAGCCAAATTCTGAAGCAACCTTCTTGCTAAGGCCATTGGACACAGATTTATAACTCAAGGATTTGAAATAATGAAAAGTAGGGGGATCAGCAGGTGGCATGGTGGTTAAGCACTGGGCACTCCTACATGGCCGACCATGGTTTGAGTCCCGGACCTAGTGGCTTTCTCTCTCTCTCTCTCTCTCTCTCTGTGTGTGTGTGTGTGTGTGTGTGTGTGTGTGTCTGCTCAAATTAAAATAAATGAATGAATAAATAAAATTAAATAAATAATTCTTTTTAACAATGAAAAGTAAAGGAATAAAAATGGAACTGTGTTGTTAAAAAATAAGAATATTGAATAAGAATATCAGAATATCAATCACTTTGACTGAACTGATATTTATAGACTACTACTCTCAACAACTGCGATATATATAGAGAAATGGGTGAGTAGACAGAAATAAAATTTTAAAATATTTATTTATTTTTATCTATTATTTTTTTTAATTTGCTGTAGGGCACATGCACTTACTAGAAAGAGACAGAGAGAAAGCAAGCTGCCAGACCCAGGACTTGAACCACAGTCAACAATGTGGGGGGTACAGCACCTTAACCACCATGCCTCCTATTGGCCCAGATAATTTTAAGTCCACATGAGACATTCACCAAGCTAAATCATTTATACTAAGTCTAATCTCAGTCAAGTTTCAATACATGTTAAAAGGCTGAAATCTAGAATATGTTTTCTGACCAGCAGATATAATTAAATACCAATAATAAAGGAAGGTCCTCAAATATTTGGAGACTGAATCACATGCCTATAAATCATCTATGAAACAGGAGAAAAAATACCAAAAAGGAAAAAATACTTCAAATGAATGACCATAAAAATACAACATATGAAAATGTGTGAAATGTAGCCATTGCAGTGCTTAGAGAAAGATAATGTTTACAATAGAATAGGAAAAAAGGTACAAAACCAGTAATCTGTGATTTTTCTTTGAGAAACTTGAAGAAGAGAAAATTAAATTCAGACTTAACAGACAGAAGGAAATGATAAACATCAGAACCAAAATCAAGAATAGAAATAAAGGGGACCAGCAGTTAGCGTAATGGCTATGCCGCTTGACTCCCACGTAGTCGACCGCGGTTCGCGTCCCGGACCCAGTGGCTTAAAACTCACGCCGGGCGCGTGTGCGTGCGTGCCCAAGATCCTGAGAGGAGAATGGAGGAGAAAGAATTGCAGTGTGACCATCCCCCCTGGGGGGTGATTTCTCGCTTTCTGTCTCTATGTCTCCCTCTGTCTGTCTGGCAAGCGCACGCGCCCTACAGTGAAAACCTCTAAAAAAAAAAAAAAAAAAGAATAAAAATAAACAATGAAGAAAATTAATTCACCCAAAATTTCTTTTCTGAAAGGACTGGTAAAATAGATAAACTCCTAGGAAGAGTAAAGAAACAAAAAATATTTTTTAAGAAGTTATTAATATCAGAAATAAAAATAGGACATAACTTGGGCTGGTTCCATGGCCTAGTGGTTAAGGCAGACAGAACCCACATGGCCAACTACAATTCTTTTTTTTCTTTCTTTCTTTTTTTTTTTAAAGAGAGATTTTTTTGCTATAGGGCGTGTGCACTCCAGGAGACACAGAGAGAGAGACAGACAGACAGAAAGCGAGAAATCAGCCTAGGGGGAGGGGTGGGAATGGCCACCCCCTAATCCCTTCTCCTCCATTCTCCTCTTGGGATTTTGGGCACTCACACACCATGCCTGGAGTTAAGTTTCAAGTTGCCAGGTCCAGGCCTCGAACCACAGTTGACTATGTGGGAGTTCAGTGATATAACCATTATGCCATCTACTGGTCCCTGCGATTCTAATGCCAGCCCCAGAGGCTTGAAAAACATGTTGGAGGCAGGTAGTGTATGTGCCCCAAATCCTGACAGGATAGAGAAGTAGAAGAGTAGGTACTGTGCAGGACCGCAGCTTTCTACCCCTCTCTCGATCTCTCGCTCTGTGAATTTCTCTGTATCTCTCTGGGGAGCCTATGTGCCCTCTAGCAATTAAAAACTAAGAGAGTATCAGTCTTGGGTAAAAAGACTTAAAAAGCCACTTCTCAAAAGAAAATATGCAGTTAGCCAATAAACATATTTAAAGATGTTCAACATTAGTATTTCCTCAAGGAAATACAACTTAAACCAAATGAGAAACTACTGTACATCCACTATAATAGTTAAAAACAAAATGACTGGAGGTTAACAGGTGTCATAATGGTTAAGGTACTGGACTCTGACATGACTGACTATGGTTCAAGTCCCAGATTCAGTAGCTTGAAGATCATGCCAGGTGCGTGTGTATGTTCCCAAAATCCCACAAGGAGAATGGAGGAGAAGGGATTGCAGTATGACCATCCCTCCTGCTGGGGGAGTGATTTCTCACTTTTCTTCTCACTGTCTCTCTCCTCTCTGGAGAGCAAATGTGTCCTATGACAAAAAATAAATAAATAAATAGGTGGACAAGAATAAGTGTTGGTGAGAATTTGGAGAAATTGGAGCCCTTGTACATTGATGGGAGGAACGCAGAATGCTGCAGCCATTGTGGAAAACAGTTCCTCAAAACAGACACAATGGCTTGAAAAACACACAGGGCACATGTGTGAATGTGCCCCAGAATCCCTGGAGGAGAGACAGGGGTATGCTCATCCCCTCTGGAGGGTAATTTCTCACTCTCCCTCCCTATTCTTCTCTCTATAGCTCTCTCTGGCAAGCACACGTTTCCTGTAGCAAAACTAAAAATATAAAACATAAAAATGTCAGGGCCAGCAAGTGGCATAGTGGCTAAGGGCGCTGGACTCCTACATGGCTGACCGCGGTTCAGGTCCTGGACCTGGTGGCTTGCTTTCTCACTTTCTCTCACTTGCTCTCTCACTCTTTCTCTATCTCATTCTTTTGCTCTGTCCCTCTCTGATCAAATTGAAATAAATAAATGGATAAATAAAGTTAAATAAAATCATTCTTTAAATAAATAAACAGATAAATAAAATGCTAAACTTAGACTTACCATGTGGTCAAGCAATTTCACTCCTAGTTATATAACAAAGAGAAATAAAAACATATGTTCATACTAAAACATGCATGCAAATATTCAAAGCAGCTTTATTCATAATAGCCAAAAAGTAGAAAATGGCTGGCCCTATGCCTAATGGTTAAGGAAACCGAATCCAACATAGCAGACTAACTGGTTTGAATCTTGGCCCTGGTAGCTTGAAAAATACACCAGGCATGTCAGGCATGTGTACATGCATGCCCAAGAGCACAGCAGGATGGAGAAATGGAAGAAAAGGAATTGTATGACCATTCTCTGCTGTGGGGTGGTTGAGAGAGAAAGAGTGAGAGAGAGAGTGTGTGTACATGTGCCTTTTGGCCAAAAAAAAAAAAAAAAAAAAGTAGAAACAAACCAAATGTCAATTATCTGATGAATAAACAAGATATTGTACACCTATACAATAAAATACCATTCAGCTCAATGAGAATGAACCATTGTGGGACCAGCAGATTTCCTAATGGTTACACCACTGGATTCCCATGTAGCCAACCATGGTTCAAGTCCCAGACCTGACAACTTAGTACTCATGCAAATGTGTGTGCATGTGTTCCCAAATCCTGAGAGAAGAATGGAGGAGAAGGGATTGTGGCCTGGCCATCCCCCTTGGGGGATGATTTCTCATTTCCTGTCTCTCTGTCTCTTTATCTCTCTGGCAAATGTATGCTCCTTACAGCAAAAATCTCTCAAGGAAAAAAAAGAAGCATTGATCTCTCAAGAAAAAAAAGAAGCATTGATTCAACCTATAAAGTGAATGAACTTTGAAAACATAATACTAAATGAGAGAGCATCACATATAATATAATCCCATTTATATGAAGTGTCTAAAGCAATCTTATAGACACAAATAGTAACTTAGTGTTTTCCAAGGGTTAGAAATTGGAGAGAATGGGGAGTCACTGCTAATGGGAAAGGTGTTTGAAGTGTGATAAAAATGGTCTACAATTATATAAGATGAATGAAATTTTTTTAGATGTTCTGGAATTAGTGGGAATGATTACACAAATTCATAAACATACTAAATTCACTAAATTGGACATTTTAAAGGGGTAAATTTTTTTAAAGAATTATCCATTCAACTTTATTTATTATTACTATAATTATTTTTAATTTGACCGGGGCGAGGGGGGGGGGGGGGAATGAGAAAGTGAGCCTTTAGGTTCAGGATTCAAAGCATGATTGACCATGTGGGAGTCCAGTGCCTTAACCACCATGCCACCTGCTGGCCATAAAGGGGTAAATTTTATGGTATGTGAATTGTACCTCCAAAAAAGAGAAAGTGGATCTCTTGGCATTCAAACCCCAGCTCTCTGTAAGGACAACTAATATTACTTGTTTTTTGGGTTCCATTTCTGAAATAGACTATTCAGACGTGTATTTGTGGGTCTATAGGTCACTTGTTTAAAAATACATACGGAGCAGCAGGTGGTGTGGTGGTTAAGGCACTGGACACTCCCACATGGCCAACCATGGTTTGAGTCCCAGACCTGGCGGCTTGCTTTCTCACTTTGCCTCTCTCTCTAGTTAAATTAAAAACAAATTAATAAATAAAATAAAATAATTTTTAATTTAATTAAAAATTAATAAATAAATATGAGCATAGTACACATTGCTTTGAAGTTTTGTGTTCTTTTTATAGAATTATTTACTTAACTATTTATTCATTTATTTATTTTTAATTTGACCAGAGAGACACAGAGAGAGAGCTAGAGAGAGAGAGAGAATGTGAGAAAGCAAGCCACCAGGTCCGGGACTCAAACCACAGTTGGCCATGTGGGAGTGTCCAGGGCCTTAACTACCACACCATCCACTGGTCCCCCTGTGTTCTTTTTTATAATAAAACTTTGTGATCATTCCTCTACATAATGTAACTTAGAGATTATTCCATTTTGACGTATGTAAGTATTCCTTTTTTTTTTTTTTTGGAGAGGTTTTTGCTATAGGGCGCGTGTACTCGCCAGACAGACAGAGAGATACATAGAGAAAGAAAGCGAGAAATCACCCCCCAGGGGGGATGGTCACACCACAATCCCTTCTCCTTCATTCTCCTCTTGGGATCCTGGGCACGCACGCACACGCGCCCGGCGTGAGTTTTAAGCCACCGGGTCCAGGACGCGAACCGCGGTCAACTACGTGGGAGTCCACCGACATAGCCATTACGTTAACTGATGGTTCCCAATGTATGTAAGTATTCTTTATTCCTGTTTAATTTTGGATAGTCTATAATTTAGTTGACTAGTCTTTTTCTATTACGAACAATGTTGCAATTTATTTCCTTGTATATATTTTTGGTCCAAGTTTGTGAATGAGATACATTCTTAGAAGTAAAATTTCTGTTCCAAATGTGTTTTGCTTATTTAATTCTGATAAATTGCCGTTATTCATTTAATATCTTTCTCACTAGATTATAAATTCCCTGCAAACAGGAAGAGTGTCTGTTTTGTTGCCCAGGATATATCTCAATTCTAGGAGACCAGCAGGTGGCATGGTGGTTAAAGCTCTGGACACTCCCACATGACTGACCATGGTTCAAGTCCTGGACCTGATGGCTTCCTTTCTCTCTCTCTCTCTCTCTCTCTCTCTCTCTCTCTCTGTGTGTGTGTGTGTGTATCTCTGATCAAATTAAAATAAATGAATGAATAGGGACCAGCAGTTGGCGTAATGGCTATGTCGCTGGACTTCCATGTAGTGGACCGCAGTTTGAGGCCCAGACCCAATGACATCAACCCATGCTGGGTCATGTGCTTGCATGCCCAAGATCCCGAGAGGAGAATCGAGGAGAAGGGATTGCGGCGTGGCCATCCCCCGGGTGGGTGATTTCTTGCTTTCTGTCTCTCTGTCTCTCTCTGTCTCTCTCTGTCTTTCTGGCAAGCACATGTGCCCTATAGCAAAAACCTCTCCAAAAAAAAAAAAAGAAAGAAAGAAAGAAAGAAAGAAAGAAAGAAAGAAAGAAAGAAAGAAAGAAAGAAAGAAAGAAAGAAATTAAATTAAAATAATTCTTAAAAAAGAAGATATATCTCAATTCTAACACATTGCCTGACATTCTACTTAATAGGTTTGTAGACAGAGTCAGTGTGCTTTGATATACTAGGTATCAGATAGAAATCTGAAGCCATAGTATTCCAAAAACCATGATCCTGTTTATAGAGATGGGACTACTTTTGGAGTTTTTTTGTTGTGGCTTTTTAATTTTTTGTGTGTATGTGTGTGGGTGTTTAGGGTTTTTTGCTTTTTTTGTTGTTGTTTTTTTTTGTTTTGTTTTTTTAATTTTTCCAGAGGGTATGTACATTCGTTGGAGACAGGAGGCAGACAGATGGTGAGAAAGCACTGTCCATGGGGCATGGTCACTATGCAATCCCTTCTCCTCCGTTTCTCCCTTCTTTCAGGACTCTAGGCACGTACACACATTCAGCTAGAATGTTTCTCAAACCTCCAGGTTCAGGACTCCAACAGTGTAGTTGGCCATGTGGGTTCCAGTCACCTTAACCACTGTGCCATGAACTGGACCTTTTTTTACTTTTTAAGACAATTTTTTGTTTTTTCTTCCCAACTGTAGTATATTTTAATCACTAATTAATTTTGGTATTTCTAAGAACGAAAGCTTCATTTCATCTGGATACATCATTATTTACTAAGTAAATACCTATTTCTTATGTTTCAGTATTCTGTATTACTTTTCTTTTTAAAGCAGGAGGAAAAGGATTGATTTTCAACTTAAACAGACCTAATAGTGACATCTGCTGGAAAAAAGTTAGAATGAATTTTGAACGATTATAACTTTAAAATTTTAAACCAGTTTTATGTTTTTACTAATCAGGAAGAAATTTATTTTACTATTGGTGTGTAAATAATAAGTAATTACAACTAAGTTTGATATTCTACAAAATTACAGATAAAATATCTTTTCATCTTTCAGGATAAAGTCATTTTGGGAACTGATTACCCCTTTCCACTAGGTGAGCTGGAACCTGGGAAGTTGATTGAGTCCATGAAAGAATTTGATGAAGAAACAAAGGCATGTACCTTTTACCTTACAGGTTTTTTCCTAAGTTCTTCTATTCTAAATGGGTTTGGTTTCAGGACACTTTGATACTCTTCGATATTCTTTGATATGACAGGGAAGAATAGAAGAATTTTTACCACTAATATTCCCAGAACGATTACTTTAGCTCCAGAAATAGCCAAGCTATTAACAGACCAAAAAAAAATTAAAAAGTTGAAACTTGGGGCCAGCAGGTGGTGTAGTGGTTAAGGCTCTGAACTCCCACATGGTTGATCAAGGTTCGAATCCTAGACTGGCTGCTTGAAACACACCAGGTGCGTGCACATGTGAGACCAAGATCCCAGGAGGAGAATGGAGAAGGGATTGCAGTGTGGCCATCCTGCCTAGGGACTGATTTCTAGCTTTTTGTGTCTCTGTTTCTCCAGAGAGCACGCATGCCCTATAGCAAAAATCTCTCTCAAAAAAGAACTGAAAGTCGGGACCAGCAGTTAGCGTAATGGCTATGTCGCTGGACTCCCATGTAGTCGACCACGGTTCGAGTCCCGGACCCGGTGGCTTAAACTCACGCCGGGCGCGTGTGCGTGCGTGCCCAAGATCACGAGAGGAGAATGGAGGAGAAGGGATTGCGGTGTGGCCATCCCCCCTGGGGGGTGATTTCTCGCTTTCTATCTCTCTGTCTCTCTCTGTCTGCCTGGCGAGCGCACGTACCCTATAACCCTATAACAAAAACCTCTCAGGGAAAAAAAAAAAAAACTGAAAGTCAACCTAAAGTCAAGAAATAAAACTTTAAAGAAGCATACTGTAATAATATATACTTGCATGTTAGAAACTGCTGTCTCTGGGGGTGGGGGAACGGAACGTAGTTTGGAATGGCAGAGGTAGAAGTATTCATCTTAGACCTTCCAAGTTTAAAACTATTCAAAGGTAACTACTGCTAAAGAAAGTTAAAGTAAGATAAGTAAATCCACTTATGAACACAACACTGGGAGGTACTCAGGCAGATGTGCTCCACCATGAAGATGTGCAGGGAGCTGAGAGATTTGAAGACTCAGGGGTTGAGAGATTTGCCAAAGGCAGTGTAACTGTTCGGGTACAGCACAGGGATGCCGCCCCACATCCACTGTCTCTAGGATCGGGTCTCCCTCCAACACAGCAAAGGGGTATCTCCTTCAAAGAATACTGGATACCAACCTATTTTAAAAGGTAAATCAAATAGCTTCTCGCAGCAGCAACAGTCACTTCTGAAATCTTTCTCTAGAAGAGGAGTGTCAAGTATACATGCGAGAAGAACCCAGAGTACCTACCCTTCAAGGCTGTGTAAGAACCCTGAAGTCGTCATATAATAAACATATACATTAATGATTCAGGATGTTAAACAACCTGTAGTAGTCATGATATTGATATATATATATATATATATATATATATATATATATATATATATATATACACACACACACACACACACACACATTAATGATGCAAGATGTTAAACAACCTTCCTTCCACCTTCAGCTCTATGCTTGTCCTTTGTACATTAGACACGAATCAGCAGGGTATCACAGTGACCCCTCAAATCACTTCTTTCTGCAGATTGATACAGCCTATGGCTGAGAAGTAAGTGGAGCAAAATTGGCAAGTCTTCCTATTCTGTGAAACTTATGGGATATACAGATTTCTCCTTCATGTGAGACCCTTCATCTACATAAGGGTCAGTAGACCACATCAACAGCTCACTTTTCTTGCTCTGAAAGAGTTTACCTTTTATCCAGGGCCATGTGAAAGAATAACATCCCTAGAAGCTCCAGCTGGCACTGTTTTCAGCCCTCTTGTCCCACAGACCTAAACTGTCATTTTCTTCCCCCGTATTTGCCTCCAAATGGTTCTTAAGACCCACTGGAGGGTTCGCTAAAGATTTCTAAAGAAGGTGTTTCCCTAGGATAGTTTTCCTCCCACGATCAAGTTTTGGATATAGATTTCACATAGTGTGACAAGAGGATTTGGGTAAGAGATTCACTGTACTAATCTGCTAATATTTTTCTGTCACATTGGGGAACTGATTTTTTAAAAACCTCATAAAGACACTCAGAGAAATACTTTAAAAACAACCAATAACACTTCAACATAAAATCTCTTTTTTCTTTTTCAGGATAAACTCAAAGCTGGCAATGCCCTTGCATTTTTGGGTCTTGAGAGAAAACAATTTGAATGAATGAATTCACTACGAAGGCAAACTTTCAGAAAGATATTTCATTTTTGTTTTTTTCTTTCAGTCGTTCATGTCTCTTTATTTACAGTTTTCAATGCAAATCAATTCCATAATGTGAGAAGCTACTAAGAATCAGAGCATAAATACACAAACACAATATACAATCTAAAATAAATGTACAGCATTCAGGTATGAAGCAAAAAAGAGTGCTCATTCACACACAGCAGCTTCAGATCTGTTCAATCTGGTTGTTCTCATGTAAGTTTCTAAAGATGGGAGAAAACAGCTTTGGTTATCATACTAAATACTGGAACAGCACCTAAGCATCAGTGTGACCATGCAATAAAATACTTCAGGGGAGTGTATTTTTTAAAAGGTTTCTGTGTCGAGACTGTCATAAAAGATTTATTTTCCAGAATCAAATCCATTTGAGCTTCTATCTAAAAATATTGACTGATAACAGAAAGTGTTCCAAATATGGCTATTCTGTTCTATAGGTTAAAAACATATATACACATTTACAGAAAGACTAGAAAAGCTTCTGTGAACTTTATGCAAGTTAGCCTCCATTCTTCACATCCCAAATACCTGATTTACAGTTTTGGCTCCTTCACATATTTGGCTTTTTAATTTCAAGATTTGTAATTCTACCTTCAAAACAGATAGCTTTTTAAATGTAAAAAGTATTCAACATGCAGAAATAAAAAGCAGAATTTTAAGTTAGTTGAGGCCAATGCAATTCTACTCTTTTAAAATACTTAACATTAAAAAAATTTTTAACTAAATTAATCAGGTGCCCTTGTCTAATAAAAACAGGTGATAGAAAATGCCTACCATTTGACTTTATAAGGTTAAGCAAGATTCATCCAATATGCTTGGATTTGGGGGTAGATTTCTACCCATCATTGCCCTGGCACATCTCAATTACTGCATAAAAGATCAAATGCAATGTGTCAAATCAAAAACCTCAAAGAGAAAAAAGCTATCCCCAGAAAATAATGATAGCTTTACAATGTAAAACTTTATTAGAGTATATTGGCATTAAATTAGTACTAGTCAAACGATACATTGAGAACTTACAGGAACACCTGGAAGTTCTTTCTAATGTACATATAAATAGAATCATGGAAACTTTTCATATTACCTATTCTATGGCCTTAGAGATTTCATGAACCAAATTAAAACTGAATGTCCATTCCATATCCTATTCTTTATCTCTAGATAAGATAAAATCTATTCTTATTTTCAAGGTAGAGTTTTACATGTCCATATTTTTTAAACCACATTCAAGGAAATCATGTCTTAACTAATTTCGAGTGTTGAATCTTCATCTTGTACATGAAACTTCACCAGGTTTAATATTGGCATTTATCATCCAGTCAAGTCCTTCACATGTTCTTCAAACAGATCAAATTTGGGATGTACAACATTTTCTCTGTCAATAAAATAAGGTGTGGAATTAGTAGATTTGATGAAGACATGTTTTTTCCTTGCCACACTGGATTTCTAGATGCCATTGGGATTAGGATTAGAAGATGGGGACGTGTAGATATTTCTTGGCCTGAGTCTTTGAACAGTAGTGATGTAGAAGAGAAAGCGAGATCACAGGAGACTGGCTGTTGACTGCAGGGCACTGCCAACGGCCTTGGTGGTGGCATTAGCTGGATTTAGGGTAGCTGAGGTATTCTGAGGAGTTATTTGAAAGTGTTATGACAGTCGTTTGATTTGAATAAATCTGTGAGGGTAGGAGCAGGGCCAGCAGCGGCAGTCCCAGCCCAAGCCTAGCCACCATTGCTCTACCCATGTCCACTCCATCAGTGCTCGGTGCGTCTCACTGGATACTGGGTGCTTCGAGAATCATTGGCTCTGGAAAGACACAGGGGAAATGGACCTTTTTTTTTAAAAAAAAAAATTATTTTGTTGGGATCAGCAGTTGGCCTAATGGCTATGTCACTGCACTCCCATGTAATTGACCACAGTTTGCGTCCTGGACCCAGTGGCTTAAACTCACGCCAGGCGCATGTGCGTGTGCACCCAAGATCCGAAAGGAGAATGGAGGAGAAGGGATTGTGGTGTGACCATCCCACCCAGAGGGGTGATGTCTCATTTTCTCTCTGTCTCTCTCTGTCTTTCTGGCAAGAGCACATGCCCTATAGCAAAAAACTCTCCAAAAAAAAAGTATTATTTTATTTAACTTTATTTACTTATTTATTTTAATTTGACCAGAGAGGGACAGAATGTGAGAGAGTGAGAGTGAGAGAGAGAGAGAGAGAGAGAATGAGAAAGCAAGCTGCCAGGTCCAGGACTTAAATGTAGTTGGCCTTGTGGAAGTCCAATGCTCTTAACCACCAGGGCACTGCCAGACCCCATTTTTGTTTTTTTAAATGCATCATACATGAATACTAAAATCTTATCTTGAAACTATTTTATCCCAAAATATAATATACCTAAATATCCTAAATTATTTCTTTTTTTTTTTTTTTTTTTGGAGAGGTTTTCACTATAGGGCGCGTGCGCTCGCCAGACAGACAGAGAGAGACAGAGAGACAGAAAGCGAGAAATCACCCCCCGGAGGGGATGGTCACGCCGCAATCCCTTCTCCTCCATTCTCCTCTCGAGAGCTTGGGCACACACGCACACACGCCCGGCGTGAGTTTTAAGCAACCGGGTCCGGGACACGAACCGCGGTCGACTACGTGGGAGTCCAGCAACATAGCCATTACACTAACTGCTGGTTTCCATCCTAAATTATTCCTAACAAAAATGATTCACAAGTGCTTTCATTTTTGAGAAGCAGAACATTATTTCACATGCAAATCAAAAATTATTTTTCCACTACCTTTTTAACTAATCTAGAAAATTAGAAATCAAACTTCTATTTAAGTTTGAGGGAAGATCAACACCAGATTTATCCTAGAGGCTCAAGTAGGTTCTCTATTTTGAGCAAGAATATACAATTGGATGAAAATTACCTGCTTTATTCTCTTTCAACACCTTGCATTAGCCCAGGACTGGGCTGGGAGTGCTTTAGCCTTCACAAAATAAATGATGTACATTTAGAATAGCCATAATCTTGAAAAGTCTACAGCCCAATTAAGGAGGCAGGACACACATTTGTGGATTATTACTAAGCAATACATCATTAATGTCAAAGAAATCTCAGTAACAATTCATTTTGTCTTCCAACTGTTGGGCAAATCTTCACAGAGGTTGGAACTTGATCTAAGTCTAAGAGGATAGATAAAGACTTTTTAAGGTTAGAGGATAAGAAATAGATTGGAAGGGAAAACCATGGGTACACAGCTATTGTTTCAAACAATGAGACTTAATCCGTTATGTAAAAAAGTTCCAGTCTATAAATTTACTTTTACCAGAACCTCTTTTATTTTAAATACTGAGTAGAATATTTAAATCTAGTTATGGAGAAAGAGCAGGGCAGGACCAGCAGTTAGCGTAATGGCTATGTCACTGGACTCCCATGTAGTCGACTGCGGTTCAAGTCCTGGACCCGGTGGCTTAAAACTCACGCCGGGCACGTGTGCGTGCGTGCCCAAGATCCCAAGAGGAGAATGGAGGAGAAGGGATTGCGGCGTGGTCATTCCCCCCTGGGGGTGATTTCTCGCTTTCTGTCTCTCTGTCTCTCTCTGTCTGTCTGGCGAGCGCATGCGCCCTATAGCAAAAACCTCTCAAAAAAAAAAAAAAAAAAAAAGAAAAAGAAAAAGAAAAGAAAAGAAAGAGCAGGGCAATATCAGGGTAGCCTTGTTCTACACTTCATTTATGATCCCACTTGGGCTGCTGAAAAAGGAGCTTGGTCCTGGGAGAGATGATAAACATCTATGGTTCATTCACCTTTGGCCAAACTCCAGAATCAAAATATTTTTTCAAAAACTACCCTCTTACTGTTTTTCCCTATTATTCCACAAAAACAAGACATTAACATGTAATTTATGCTGGCCCCTCTTCAGAGTAAAGGAGATCTAATTCTCACTAAACTCTCCCATCTCATTATTTTCATGTTATATAGTTCACTGCTCCATCTGTTTCTTGCCTCTTCTGCTGCTTTTACTCTGATCTGCCTAAAATGAAAAGAAAAACAAAAAAAAGTTGAACAAGACAGCAACATGAAGCATATGTTACTGTTTTTCTCTTCCCCGATCTTTGGGGAGAAATACCTACTTTTAAAAATATCCTGGGACCAGCAGGTAGCATAATGGCTATGTTGCTGGACTCCCACGTAGTTGACCACGGTTCGAGTCCTGGACCCGGTGGCTTAAACTCACGCCAGGCGCGTGTGCGTGCGTGCCCAGGATCCCGAGAGGAGAATGGAGGAGAGGGGATTGCAGCGTGGCCATTCCCCCTCGGGGGTGATTTCTCGCTTTCTGTCTCTCTGCCTCTCTATCTGGTGAGCGCACGTGCCCTATAGCAAAAATCTCTCCAAAAATAGAAAAAAATATATCCTATATTGAGTACTTTGAATATGACTGTTTTATTATAAAAAAAATAACCTGAGCAATTTACTAGAGATCTTATGTATGAATATCTTATACAGTGAATGGGTAGATTCAGATCCACAGAGTGTTTTCTACGTAAGTGGACTGTAGGAATTCTCCAGGCACTAGGGATCGAGAAGTAAACAAAAAGAAGAAAATTCTCCTCTGACAAAGAAATTTTGGAGGGTGAAAAACATGAACAATGAAGAGAGGAAAGGAAAGAAATAATGAATGAAATTTTTCTTCTACTGATACACAGTATGGGGAAATTAAAACAGGAAAATGTGATAAAGAGTGAGTAGGAGAAAGATGGTGGTGGGGTAAAATATTTAGTTGTGGAACCAGAGAAAGCCTCTTTAAAGAGAATTTTGAGCAGAGACTTGAATGACAGAGGGGATACACTGCTAGGCAAAATGCAAAGGCTCTGAGGCAGGAAAGAGCTTGTGGGTTGAGTTTGTGAACAAGAGAAAGAGGTAGGAGAGGAAGCCAAAAAATTGGCCAGATCAGTAGACAGTGGTAAAGAGTTTAGATTTTTACATTAAGTTTCATAGGGAGCTAGTGGAGTTTTATGGGGTTTTGGGGGGGGTTGTTTTTTAGGTTTTTGCCATAGGATGCCCATGTGCTCACAGAAAAGAGACAGAGAGAGACAATGAGAGAGATGGTAAGAGATCCTCCCCCTCCCTGGGGAGGATGGCCATGCTGCAATCTCTTCCCCTCCATTCTCCTCCTGAGATTTTCAACTTGCATACACATGCACCTGGCATGATTTTCAAGCTACCAGGTCTGGAACTCATGCTGCAGTAGACCATGTGAGAGTTCAGGGCCTTAACCATCATGCCACCTGCTGGCCTTGCCATTGTGGTTTTTAAGTAGGTCGGTGACATGCTCTGACTTATGTATTTATAAAACACATATACACATAAACACTATATAAATAATTATTAAGAGAGTCAAAAATGGAAGTATGTTGTTATCATTTCTTTAAAATTCTCTACATAAACAATTATACTACAAAACTTTTACAATTACAAACTACAGAGAATACCCTATGACATACATTGGGCATCTTTTCATATGCTTATATGCCTCCTTTGTGAGGTGGTTATTTTATCATTGAATTTTAAGAATTCTGTGCATATTTTAAATATCAGATATGCTTTTTGCTAATATTTCTTTCTTGTATTTTCATTTCTTAACAGTGCCTTTTGTAAAGCAGAAATTTCTAATTTTAAGTAAATCTACTTACCAAATTTTTCTTTCATAGATTGTTCTTGATGTTTTATCTAGAACTTCACTGCTAAACACAAGATCTCTTACATTTTCTGTTATGTCCTAGGAGTTTTATGTTTTTGCATTTCATATTTAGGTCTATGATCTAGTTTTAGCTAAATTTTGCGAAAGTTGTAAAGTCTACTAGAATTCATTTTTTTTCATATGCATGTCCCATTATTTCAGCACCATTTCTTTCTTTCTTTTTATTTTTTTATTTTTTTTTTTTTTTTTGCCACAGGGAGGTCACCAAAGAGAGACAGTGAGAAAGAAAGTGAGAACTCCCCCGCCCCCCAGGGAGTATGGTCTCATTGCAATCCCTTCTGTTCCATTCGCCTCTTGGGATTTGGGGCACCTACACAAATACACTGGGCATGATTTTCAAGTCACTAGGTCCGGGACTCAAACCATAGCCAACCATGTGGGAGTCCAGCACTTTAACCACACCACGTGCTGGCCCCTCAGCACCGTTTCTTGAAAAGACTTTTTTTGCCCTGTTGAACTGCCTTTGCTCCTTTATTAAAGTTGAGTTGACTATATCTATGTGGGTTCTCTATTCCAGTCCATCAATCTGTCTATTCTTTTGCCAATACCGCACTGTCTTGATTTCTGTATCTCTGAAATTAGGCAGTACCAGTACAATTTATTCTTTGGTATTGTGTTGGCTACTCTGGATTTTTTGCCTTTCCATATAAATTAGAATCCATTTGTTAATATTTACAAAGTTACCTGCTAGAATTTTGGTTGGTACTGGATTGAATTTATAAGGTTGAGAATAATAAACATTTTAATTGAGTCATTAAATCCATGAACTCAGAATACACTTCCATTATTTAGCTCTTCTTTGACTACTCTCATCAGTTTTAAAGTTTTCTACATACAGATCCTATAGATATTTTGGATTCACACCTAAATATTACATTGAAGGGCAGTACTATGATAAATAATGTGTTTTCTATTCAAAACTCTAATTGTTTATTGCTGTCTACAGGAATGCAATTGACTTCTGTGTATTTACTTTGTGTCCTAAAATCTTGCTATCATTGCTGATTAGCTGCCAGTGAGTTTGTCATTTCTTTGAAATTTTCCACATAAACAATTATGTTATCTATGAACAGCTTACTTCTTCCTTCTCAATCTGAATACACTTTATTTACTAAGAAATTCTGATTACAGTAGGCAGTTACTGTAAATAGTTCCCTAAATTACTTCACTTCTTACCTGCCTTCATTTACCTCACATCTTAGTGTTGCTTAGAAATTCCAGAATAAATTGACTTAAAGAAAAGTTTAAAAAGTACTTCCTATAACATCCATTCATGATAAAAACTCAACACACCTAGAAGAGAGAACTTCCTTAACTTGATAAAGAACATCTACAAAAACTTATGGCTAACATTAATAGTTAATGGTGACAGACTTCATTCTTTCCTCATGAAATCTAGGGCAAGATAAGGATATTCCTCCTAGCTACTCCTTTCAACATTGTACTGGATGTTTTAGCTAATACAGGGTATTCTGAAAATAATGGCAAATAAAAGCCTGGAACTTTAACCAGAAACTCACTTAGAAGTGATGACCCTTGTCACACTGCCTATAGTTGGCAGTCTTCAACAAATAATTAAAATTTTAAAACTGGAAACTCTGTTGACATAAAATAATAGGCCAATGCTCTTGTAGCATTTCCTTACTAGGGAAGTGAGAGGAATAAACAACAGATATGGGAGGGCATTTTTACTAATACATCAAATATTGTCAACCTAAAAAATAAGGCTGAATCAAAGTAAAGCAAAAGAGTTTACTTGAGCCAAGGTGAGGCACACCCCCAGGGTACCACAAAATCCAACTTTCCCTGAATAATGTGTGCAAAGGTCTTAAATATGTCACAATAATTTTAAAGTGTGGAGGGGAGATGTGGATGAAGTAGGAAGTAGTCTTTTACAAGACAGATTGGTTAACTTCTTTTTTTTTTTTTTGGAGAGGTTTTTCGCTATAGGGCAGTGCGCTCGCCAGACAGACAGAGAGAGACAGAGAGACAGAAAACGAGAAATCACCCCCCAGGGGGGATGGTCATGCCGCAATCCCTTCTCCTCCATTCTCCTCTCGGGATCTTGGGCATGCACGCACACACGCCTGGCATGAGTTTTAAGCCACCGGGTCCGGGACGTGAACCGCGGTCGACTACGTGGGAGCCCAGCGACATAGCCATTACACTAACTGCTGGTTCCCCAGATTGGCTAACTTCTGTGATAACAGCAACAAGATGACCTGCTGATCACCCATAGTCACTTTGCTGTATCTTTTTTTTTTTCCCAGATATTTGCCATAGAGCACAGGCATTCACAGGAGACAGACAGAGGAAAAATGAGAAATCACCCCTCAGGGATGATACTACGCAGCAATCCCTTATCCTCTATTCTCCTCTAGGGATATTGGGCACGTAGGCATGCCATCCCAATGGGATGTTCAAGCCCCCTCTCCCCCAACAACTGCCAGCCAAGTGGGAATCCAGCATCTTAACCACCAGGCCACCTGCTGGCTTCCACCTTGCTTAATCCTAAGCAAAGTATGGAGACAATGAGTCTGTCACATTATTGTAACTGAATAGTAACTGTTGGAAGGCAAAAATGAATGTATCTGGGCAATAAAGATGTTCATGAAACAAGAGTCTAGGTCACATCTTAAAACTCTTTCAGGTGCACATTCCTAAGACACAGATAAACATAAGTTGTATTTTCTTATAGCTGCCCCATATAGATCAGAATCTCCTATTTTTTTTTTTGGGGGGGGGGGAGGATCTACTTGGGATCCATCAATTCCTTAAAGTTTGTTTGGTGATCCGGCATTCTAGCATGACTGATTCCATTTTGTTCCAGTTTCTTAGGGTCTAGAGAAGTAGCTTAGCGCAAAACAGTGGCCTTCTGTAATTTTTTATATAACACTATTAAAGATAAAATATTTATTCAGTTCCTCTTGCACTACTGTGTCTTCAACCTTTTCTCTCAAAAACCACAGCTTGGTTGAAAAACACACTCCCACTGTGAATTCAAGACCTAGTTTAGCGACTTGGTTCCTTCAATTTACTAATAGATAAATTTTAACAAGTACTTTTAAAAAACAAACCCACGGCCACGATTGTGGGATTCAAACAAGATAATGAGGTGGGGGCTCAAGAGCCCACAAACATGGAAAGTTACTAGGGGCCGCCCGCTGGGCTCCGGCTGAGGCTATTGGTGGAGGACATAGTAGTCGCAGCATGCCCAGGAGACTGTGCGGACCCGACCGGCCTGAGGCCCCGAAGACAGACAACTGTTTTTCTCTTTTAAAAGCTCCGTTTTTCTCCAGATCCAGGAAAAACCTGCTAGGACTTCAGGGTTTACGCCCAGACCCCATGACTCAGCTGTCAGCCCGCCTTTCTCTCCTAGCGACTCGAGTCCAGCCTCTCCCCTCCTCTCCTCCCCGCCCCTTCGCCCGGCCAACCCTAGACCCGGCATGCACCGCGCCGACCTTTTCCTTCCGAGCCGACCCCCACCTTCGGCGCCTCCCAATGACAAGCAGCGCGGAGCATTGTGGTCCGGCGAGCGAGAGTGAGGCCGGGGCTGGAAAAAAGAAAGCAAAAGACTAAGGCAAACCGGTTGGGCGGTCCCTGCGCACGCGCACGGGCGGCTGCGAAGGTGAAAAGGGGCGGTGCGTGGCCTACGGCGAGCGGAGTGGGGCGGGGTCGCGCGGCCTTGGCGGGGAGTCCGCGAGCCGGGAGGGGAGGGGGGCGGGTGAGGGAGCGGGCGGAGGAGGAAGTGTCATGGCGTCGGGCCGTGGAGCTTCTTCTCGCTGGTTCTTTACTCGGGAGCAGCTGGAGAACACGCCGAGCCGCCGCTGCGGAGTGGAGGCGGATAAAGAGCTCTCGTACCGCCAGCAGGCGGCCAACCTCATCCAGGAAATGGGACAGCGTCTCAATGTGTATCCTTTCCTAGTCTTGGCCCTCTGCCGCTCACACCCTGTCTCTCATGCCGGGTCGCCGGGCCTGGTGCCCCGCGAACATGGCGCCGCCGCCTTGGCTTTTTCTGAGCCACGGCCGCGCCGTAAGGGAAGAAAGGCTCGGGCTTCGGTATCCGCGCGGAGCCGGCGGGGAAGCGGAGGAGGAGAGAGGAGCCAGGAACGCAGGCAGGCTAGCTGCGTTGTGTAATCTGTTTGCGGCAGCGCGTGGCGGCGGCGATGGAAGGGGGTGCCGCCCAGGAGAGTGGGGAATCCTAGGGATTATGGCATAAAAGGGGCGGCTCCCCCTGTTCTTGTTTCGAGAAGGGGTTGAAAGGAGGTTAAGAGACTTTGAAAGGCCTAAGCGTTCGCCGCAGCTTTCCCAAACCGCGCTTCTAGCTGGTTTGATGGCGGTTCTCTGGTACCTTGCGAGCGTACTGGAGGTCTTTATGTTCTTGGCGTGGTTTTGCATGGTTGTGTGCGCGCGCGTTTCAACTGTATGTTTTCGAGTTCAGTTCGTCATAACCATTGATACATAGTTCAGGGCCCTCTTAATTAGTGGTACTAGTAAGTACGTATTTCCTACTTATTGGCGTCAAACCTACATCTCCCCCTTCCCCTTCTCTCGAGCTTTTATTTATTTTCGGTGTTGGATTTGGTTTTGAGTGAGTGGGAGTCATGGGAAAAGAACTGTAGATAAGAAATTTTCCATCACGATTGTTTGGGAAATGAAATCTTATTTTTCTCAGATATTTCCTAAATGTCATGTTCCAGCTCTCAACTTACAATAAACACTGCGATTGTTTATATGCACAGGTTTTATATGCACCATTCTTTCACCAAATTCAGTAGAAATGTAAGTACTGTTTTATTGTCTTTTTTTTTTTATCACCACTAAATTTTAAAGCAAGTCGATTTTAGGGGAAAAGTTAGTTGGTCATTGATTTTACTGTTGGATTTAGTGTTCTGGGTTACCATGAAAGTTAATCATGTGATAGGCATTATCCTTAAAATGCGAGTTTTGATTTATGACTGATTAAACCACAAGGCACTGAGATAGGTTTTGCAGGTCTTTTAAGCAAAAAAGATAAGTATTTCCTACAACTGCACAACTGATACAACTGCTACAATTGCAATTTTCACTAAATTTTATATTTAATATTTGGATAATTTCATGAGTAATGTTATCATTTGGGTAAACCTAATCGTTTGTTCTGTGATGTGTCTTAATTATGTTGAACTTGCACATTGTTTGAAATATTGTGAATTGGGGGGCTGGCAGGTGGAGTGCTGATTAGAGGCGCTGGATTCCCACATGGCAGACCACCCGCAGTTCGAGTCCCTGACCTGTCGTCTTTCTTTCTCTTTTTTCCCATTCTTTTTCTCTGGCCAGATTTTTTAAAATTCTAATAACAAATGGAATTAAATTAAGTAATTTTCCAAAAATATTGTAAATTGGAATTAATTTTGACATTCTCTTGAAGTGACTTTTTGAAAGAACTGTTTGCAGAAATATTTCATTTGCTAACAATTTCTTAGGTCATTGAATATTTCTGTTTATTACACATTAGCTCTAGTTGTCTCCTTACATTTTTGGTAATTTAAACGTCAACTTTTGCTTCAAATATGTTATGTCAGAAGTCTATTTATATATTACTAGTTTTGACATAGTTCTTAATACCTGAATACTATGGTACTGATTTCTAATATAAACCTGTAATGATGTTTACTTGACATTTTTAAGTTATGGAAGAGGGAATTTGGTATCGTTTTCAGAGTAACATGCATACTGTGTTCTGTTAACAAAGAAAATTGTGTATTGTTTAGAAAGTTGAATTTTTATGGTCTTTGTTTTTAGCTCTTTAACAGTTGTTTTTAGAATGGAATTCTGAAAAGTGTATGTGAAAAAGTGGATTTAGAAGACTTTTTGTGGATAGTCAATTTGGACCTTATTTGTTTAGAAAACATTCTTAGAAAATTCTCTTAGAATATTATTTTTGAAACATAGGGAAAAGTTCTTGGTTTAGTTTTATTCTTTAGTTTTTTTCTGATCGTAAGTCTGATTTGGTATTATCAGACTGTCATGAATGTATGTCTAATTAGAAACAGTAGTTTTACACATATTTTTAGTCTCTTGCAGTCCTTTTGCTTCTACTGGGTGGAAATCTGGGTGATGCTTGGCTGTTTCCAGTTTCCTAGTTATTTCTTGTGTATAGCACTTAAGTCAGTAGTAGTGTTAAGGAAAAAGAAGCCAATGGTAATAACATTTGGGTTAAGGAATTAAATTTTTTTTACATTGTTTCCAAAGACAGTGGTGAATGAACTAGTGAGTACTAATGTAAATGTGGCTTTCCTTAAGTAGCCTTGGATACTTAAGGATAATATTGGTAGAAACTGTAAATTGAATAGTTCTTAAAATTTCTAGTATGGCTTCAAATATCCCATTTGCTGAATCAGGCTTACTTTTCTACTTCCAGTAAATGATTTCACCACAAGTAGTCACGTTTTTTTTGTTTGTTTGTTTTTTGGTTTTTTCTGAGCCCTCCCTTTTTCATAATTTGTTTTTATGGCCTGGTTGGTGTGCTTCAAAACAAATATCTTGCTTAAAATAAAAATTCACAACTCTAAATTAACTAGTGAAGTCTAGGTTGTAGTCTAACTCCCTCTATTTTAAATGTCATCATTCAGTTAAAAAAACAAAAACGATGTTTTTATTACCCTCCTTAATGTCTACGTGTCTGAAGATAAACCAGCATTTTATATCAAGACCTTAGTAGCAGGATAATTGAAATCTGATGTCCATTTCTGTTTTGAGAAATGTTAACCCTTCATATCCATTGTCTTTTTACCTTTGCCATTATAATATCAAATATGGTCTTATTATCTGTGTTGGTGCATTTGCATCAATTGCAGTCTATTTTATCTCCTCCCTCTCCGCCCCCATTCTTTTAAGGTGAAAGGGAGTGGTCTCAAAATCAGTGTGAGTCTCTTTTGAAATCCTATTCTCCCATATCATCAGGGAAATTTTTCTTACGAGGTTATAATGGAATGTCATAATAAACTTAGAAAAAGCCCGAGTCTTCAGTACAAAGTAAATTGAACACCATTCAGTAAATTCAGCCATATGGCTAAATGTTGAGATGCTAGTTACAAACTATATAGTCTTATAACAAATATCATTTATCAATTGTATTAGTATGTTTCTTCAGTGTTTGTCACTTCTTTTTGTTCTCCTTACCTTGATAAAAGTTTTTTTTTTTAAAGTAAAGTGTTGTATTTAAGAATAAAATCAACATATGTTGGTTACCCAGAAACCCTTTTCTTGTTGAGTTCTTTTGTCAGCTTCTCAGAGTCTCAATCATAAGAGCAGTAAATATTTTTTATATGTAGCCTCATTAGGTAACTCTACCCTTTGTTCACTGAATTCATTGAGGTTTATGTAATTGGTATTAAATTAAAGAATGGCCTTGCTATTGTAAATCAAGCTGGAGATGAATGTACAATAGTAAAGTATAAAAGCCCTGGGGTCAGCAGTGCCTCCAAGGTGTATAATGAGGGAGGAAGTCCTCCCCAGTGTCATTCTTTGAGTAGATTTTGACCCAGCTTGTCTGGGAAACTCAGTTAATGTATTTGGTTTATCAAAATGATCCATTTTACTTATACTAGTTCCAAGTCTAATGAATTCTTAGAAGATGAGGTATAAAGAGCATGCTCTTTTAAAATACTTTCAGTGGTCATAGTCTTTTCATAGTACTTATCTAATTTACATGGTGGTTTTAATTTTCTGTGGAATTTCTTCAGTTCCATTGTCTTTTCCTTCAGCTCCAGCAATGCAAGCTGATAGGTTAGATTCAAATGTAATTGTTTAAGTACCCAGGAGTACCTAATGAGTTTAGGGACAGTACTCAGAACTGATCATCTTAAGGAATAACTTCTAAGAACCCATTATCTATTAATATATTGTATCTGAGTGATATAAGTTAGATTGGTCCACTGCTGCACATAAGCAAACTTTGGTTTTCCTCTGTTAAAATCTGATTACTGGCGCCAGCAGTTGGCACAATGGCTATGTCGCTGGATTCCCATGTAGTCGACTGTGGTTCAAGTCCTAGACCTGGTGGCTTAAACTTACACCGGGTGCGTGTGTATGCGTGCCCAAGATCCCAAGAGGAGAATGGAGAAGGGATTGTGGCGTGGCCATCCCCCCCTGGGAATGATTTCTCTCTTTATGTCTCTCTGTCCTTCTGGAAAGCTCACACGCCCTATAGCAAAAACGTCTCTCCCTCCCCCGCCAAAAAAAATCTGATTACCACTTTTTGCTTACAATTTTTATTGTCTCTCTCAGTTGACTTGCTCTTAACTAGTAGATATCATTTGAAAACATGAAGGTAGGTGTTCTTTTTGCATTCCCCCCCCCCCCCCCGCCAAGACTTAAAATTATTTGAAAGACACCATTCTTTTATCTCTCTATGGAAGGACCCATAATTCCTGTTCTTTGTATAGTAGAAGTTTCCCTTTACACTGTAATGGCAAGGGTTTTGTTTTTCTTTTTCAGTTCTCCTTGGTGTTCTGGCACCAGTGCCTAGAATAGTGTTTGTCAGTAGAATAGATCTGATTTTCTCATTCACAAATCCAGTCTCCATTTTCATCTATGTATGTCATATCCACATAGAGACATTTAAAAGGTCTACTTTTATTGGAAAATATATAGGTATATAGTAAATGGAAATGGTAGAAAAAGTTAGGATAAACCTCCCAACCATCCAGGAGTCTTAGGCCTGTACCCTCACCCTGTAACATCTGCTCTTAATGTTTTTGTGTATCTTTTCAGAAGTATTTTTGCCTCTGTAATCATGCATGTCTGTATCATTGAGCACAGTAAAGGGTTGTTTTGGTGTCCCCCCCTCCCCCCCCCCCCACACACAATTCTTAGATCTAGTAGATCTAGAAGCAGCAATATGGGAACATACAAAATTGGACCTCATTGGAATTAATTATACCTTCCAGGGAAGTGCTTTTAAGATAACACTTAGATGGAAGCACCTGGCTGATTTTGCCACCCCCACCCCCCCCATTTTTACAATGTCTGGATCATTTTTGAGTGTCCTAACTGTGAAGAAATGAGGAGATGCTACTGACATTGCTAGTGGGTAGAAGCTGGGGGATGCTGCTATGTATCCTACAGTGCATATAAGACCCTCCCCAACATACATCTACACACCAGTCCCCAAATAACAAAAAATCATTCACAATGTTAAGTGCTGAGGGTGAGAAACCTAGAGTTTTAAGTTTAGTAAAGGAGAATGTTCTAGGCACAGGGAACGCTAGAGCTATGTTATCTGTACTGGATTAACTTTGCAAGCTCAGTGAATTCCGTCTCTTCTAGTGGAAATTACCTATTCATCTTTAATTCCTCAAGGACCTTCTTAAGAACCGAGATTACATTTGTAATCTCTTTTTAATTGAGGATTTAGGGAGTCTTTTTGGTGTGTTCCTGAAATTTAAATAATTTATCTATGAATACTGCCTTTCTGTAAACTACTAATGTGTTTCTTAGCCTCTTGTTGGGGATTTTTAGGGGTTTTTCATATTGTGTTAGTAAATATTTCTCAAGTTTCTCTCTTAATTGTGTTTATGACATTCTTTGACTTTAAAAAGATTTTTGTTAATCAAATATATCAGCCTTTAATTCTTTATTTCATTACCTTTATGCTTATTCAGAGAGATGCTTTTGCCTATGTTTATCTAATGATTTTATGATCTAATGACTTTATGATCAGAGTTTTGGGGGATTTGTTTTGTTAATCCTTAGGTTTATTTTAATGTTAGTTCCCAAACTTTTGAGGTTGCTGTCTTTTTTATATAAATAAGGAAGAGTCAAAAAGTTTAAATAACAACAGCCACATAGTAACAAACAAAAATATGCAAATCTAGACTCTATAGCTCATGCACTTGTCTGCATACCTAGCTAAAGTGTCTGTTAATAGAAGTCTCAGCTCTGAAATGTTTCACTGAATCAAAAGTATGCATAGGTGAATCACCATCTCCCTACAGCAAAACTAATTAGAAAGCTTGCTGAAAATTTGCTTTATTGGACTGTGTCTTTGACTTAGGTAATCATAATATTTCTGGTGATGTGTAGGGTTCTTTAACAAACTTCACTGGTGATACTAACACCTGCTGAAGTTTGAGACCATTGGTTAGATTTTGGTTTTTCTCCTTGGTATTTCAATTCATTGCTATCCTCACGTTTTGTAGGCATCAGATCAGTGTATGTTTTTATTATTTGTCCTTCTAAAGAATGTGACTTGTGAAATCTAAATACATGTGTTCTGTCTTTTAATTAAATAAAGCAGATAATGCAAGAATAATGTTATGCTTAAAATCTGTTAAGCGTTGGGCTAGTAGCCTGTGGTGTGGTAGTTAAGGTAGCTGTATCCCACATGGCTGCCTCAACAGTTCAAGTCCTGGACCCAGCAGCTTGAAAAACATGCCTTGCTCAGGTGCTTGTGTGCCCAAAATCCTGAGAGGAGAATGGAGAAGAGATTGTAGCATAGCCATCCCTCCAGGGACTGATTTCTTGTGTGTTCTCTCTTTCTTTACCTTCCCTTTTTAAAAAAAAAAAAAAAAAAAAAACTTTTTTTTATTTATTTTACATATTTTCACTGGACATCACCAGAGCATACAAAATGTGATTTTTCACCCAGAATACACTGTAGAGTGGCTTAAACATACATGTTACCATCAACAAATAATTTTCCATTTCTTGTTTCTTGTATATATATATATATATATATATATATATTTCTTGTAATATATATGTATGTATGTAAATTATATATATGTGTATATACACATATATGTATATATATATATGTATATACACACATATATATATACATATATATATTCGCCCCCATTTCTTACCTTCTGCCATTTCCCGCCCTCTTCCCATCTTGTCTCTGGTTTCTGCAGTTGCTTTCCATTCCTTTATTCTTTCCCACATTGTATTGATTCACAAATATCTTAATTAATCTAAATACTTTCAATAGTAAGTTCAGCTGATATATACATATCTGTGAACAAAAGTTGACTTTAGGCATGAAACTCTGTGGACAGAATGAGTATACTATAAAATAGCACATAGCTGAGGCTATATAGCTTACTGTGGTTACCAAATAGGTTTTGTTTTTTTTTTTAAATACACTTTTTAATTTCAAGAAAGGCAGTTTTAGCTTTTATAAATCAAACTCAAAAAAGGTTAAGTGAATTTTGCTTAATACTTAAAGCCAGGAAATAGGTTAGGATTCTGTTTGAATAATAGGTACATCGACCTGTCCACAACTTACGAAAAGACAAAACTTAACACTGGAAAACAAAGCATGAAGGTCAGTAATGTTTTAGTCAAAAGTCATAAAATTCTATTTCACCAGTTAAAGCTCATGTACTTTATCTTCTGCTGTGGTCCAATCTCTCCGTTTAAATTTTTTTGTTGTTGTTGGAGAGGGTTTTGCTGTAAGGGCGCGTGCGCTCGCCAGACAGACAGAGAGAGACAGAGAGACAGAAAGCGAGAAATCACCCCCCAGGGGGGATGGCCACGCCGCAATCCCTTCTCCTCCATTCTCCTCTTGGGATCTTGGGCACGCACGCACATGCGCCTGGTGTGAGTTTAAGCCACCAGGTCCAGGACTTGAACCGCAGACGACTACATGGGAGTCCAGCGACATAGCTGTTACGCTAACTGCTGGTCCCCTCTCCGTTTAAATTTGGAAGATAACATTCAACTCTGTACTTGTCTCTACCATTAAGATGATAATTTTCTTAGCTATTTTAGAACTCTTATTTCTGTGTCTCACTTTAGTTTTCCTGGGATGGCACTCCCTTCAGAACTTCTTGGAGAGCTGATCTGGTGTTGGTAAATTTTTTCAGGTTTTGTTTGTCTGAGAATGTTCTTGTCGTCTCTTCCCATAGAAGCATAATCTTGCCAGGTATAGTATTCTGGGTTGAAATTGTTTTTCACTCAACACTTCGGATATATTTTCCCATTCTTTCCTTGCTCTCATTGTTTCCAATGAGAGATCTGCTGTTAGCCTGATGGGATATCCTTTGTAGGTAACATGTCGTTTCTCTCTTGCCAGTCTGAGTATCTTTTCTTTGTCTGTGGTTTTGGTCAACCTGGCTATAATGTGTCTTGGAGAAGATCTTCTTGGGTTGATCTTATTTGGGGTCCTTTGTATTTCTTGGATCTGGATCTTTGAATGCTTCTCTAGCTTTTGGAAGTTTTCTTGCAGGATTTCATGGAATAGATTCTCGATGCCCTTATTAGTCTCTTCACCTTCTGGAATACCAATTATCCGGATGTTTGGATGCTTAATGGTATCTAGTATTTTTCATATATTATTCTCATTTTGGGGGCGATTTTCTCAGTCTTCATGGTGGATTTTACTAGTCCAGCGATCCTGTCTTCTTCACCTGAGATTCAATTTTCTGTATGACCTAGTCTGCTTTCAATACTTAAAAAGGAAGTTTTGAGTTCCTGTATCTTTATCTCCAATAGTTCCATTTGACTCTTTTTTTATGGTGTGTATTTCCTCTTCAGCTCTTGCAAGACATTCAACTCCTGGGACTCATCTACTTTTCTCTTCTGGTGTTTATTGTCCCTCTTCTCTTCCATCTCTGTTAGTTTTGTCATTATGAATCTCTAAATTCTTTATCAGACATTTACATGATTTCCATTGTACTGTCTGTGGTAAAGAGGAGTTATTCTTTTCCCTAGGGCGTGAGCTATTTTCTTGGTTTCGCATATTTCTTGTCACCCTTTAGTGATTTCTAGTCATCTGAGGGGTTATCCGTTTCTTCCTAATTCTAGAAGATCAATCTGAGCGATCAGAGGCGCACAGGAGGATGTGGTCTGCAAACTCTTTGGCGTTGCATTTTTCTTCCTTTGTGACACAGATTCAGTGGGAGTTGAGGAATATGAGGGAGGACCCAAATAGTATTCAGATTTGGCAACTTTTCATTTAGACTTGTCTAGACACTCAGTAGGTGGAAGCTGAGTAGCAAAGTGATGAGGTCAAAGAAGAAGGATAAGAAAACAGAAAAAGTGAAAGAAAAAAGGAGAAAAATGGATAAAGCAAACAAAAATTATTTGTTAATTATAAAAAAAAAAAAGAAAACCGCATGGTGATTAATCTCAGTTCTCTTGGTAGACTCAGTCTTTTGGCCTGCCTTTTTTTTGCCTAGATTGGAAGAGGAGAGGGGGGCGATTAGTACCAAGATAAAGGAAGATTTCAGAGCCTAGAAAAAACTTTACCTTAAAAATTTTTTTTTTTTAATTTAGAAAAAAAAAATGAAAAGACAGAGACAGGCAGAAAGAGACAGAGAGAAGGAGACAGGGGCTTTACCAGGGTAGGTTCTCAGCAGAGCATCTTCATTGCTCTTAACTCCAAAATCACTAAATCTTATCTCTCATCGTGGACTCAGTCTTCTTCTGGCTTGTCGTTTTTTTGCCAGGGTAGATTCTCAGCAAAACATCTTCACTGCTCTTATCTCTGAAACCACTAGATTTCAGCTCTCATGGCCATATTCCCTTCTTTATCTCCAGTGAGCATATACACCCTATAGCAAAAACTATTTTTTTAAATTTTTTATTTTATTTTTATTTATTCATTCGTTGATTTTTTTAATTTGACCAGAGAGAGACAGAGGGTGAGAGTGAGAGAGAGAGGAGTGAGAAAGCAAGCCACCAGATTCAGGACTCGAACCCTGGTCGGCCATGTGGGAGTGTCCAGCGCCTTAACCACCACGCCACCCGCTGGTCCCGCAAAAACTATTTAAAAAAAAAAAAAAAAACTAAAACAAAAAGCCACTGTGTTACTTGGAAATACTATACTGCCATCTAGTAGAACTTTCTACAGTAATAAAAATGTTCTGGATCTGTCTTCTTCACTGTAGTAAATATTAATTAAACACATGTATTCTGGATTTTAAACTAGAAATTATGTTAAATGATTTGTAAATTGCTTTTGACTATAAATTGCACTATTGAAAATTGACTAAGATAACACTTTGTGACAGGTACTTAAAAGTATGTGTTATTGGGACCAGCAGTTAGCATAATGGCTATGTTGCTGAACTCCCATGTAGCCGACAGCGGTTCGAGTCCCGAACCCGGTGGCTTAAAACACGCCGGGCGCATGTGCGTGCGTGCCCAAGATCCTGAGAGAATGGAGGAGAAGGGATTGTGGTGTGGCCATCCCCCCGGGGAGTGATTTCTCGCTTTCTATCCCTGTGTCTCTCTGTCTTTCTGGCAAGCGCATGTGCCCTATAGCAAAAACCTCTCAAGAAAGAAAAAAAAAAGTATGTTATTTACTCTTCTTGGGTATTCTCCTGAGGAACCAGACTCAATTACTAACTGACTTGTCAAATTAAAACAACTATTATATGATTAGGATTTGAACCCAAGTCCTAGATTGCTCTTTCAGCACTATATCATCTTATTGTTCATGTATTGTGTATCACTTGATTTTCTTTAGGCGTCCTTTTACTTTCTACCACTCTGTCAAGTTTTAAGATTCCACTTAAGTTGTGACTCCTTCGTAAACCATTTCCCAGATAACTCTACTTTGCCATTTCTTTTTTTCTTTTTTTTTTTTTTTAGAATTATTTATTTAATTTTATTTATTCATTCATTTATTTTAATTTGACCAGAGAGACAGAGAGAGAGAAGCAAAGTGAGAAGGTAAGCCACCAGGTCCGGGACTTGAACCGTGGTCAGCCATGTGGGAGTGTCCAGCACCTAAACCACCACGCCACCTACTGGCCCCATCTTTTTTTTTTTAACCCAAGGCATTTATTTATTTTTCGTAGAGTGATCCTTTCCTTAACGTGATTTTTTTTTTTTTTTTTTAAGAATTATTTTATTTAACTTTATCCATTCATTTCAATTTGACCAGAGAGGGGCAGAGTGAGAAAGAAGTGAGAAAGCAAGTCGCTAGGTCTGGAACTTGAACCACTGTCAGCCATGTGGGAGTTCAGCATTCTTAACCACCACATCACCTGCTGGCCCCTCTACTTTTCCATTTCTAAGTTTTTTTCTATGATCTTAACATCATAGTCTGTTATTTTTCTATTTGCTCTTCTTTAGTACTGTAGTATAACAGTATTTTATTTTTATTGTAAAATAAGTCACCTATTAAACCACTAGACAAACATACATAATAATGAGTTTTTATAAAGCAGACAACCTTGTAACCACCACCCAGGTCAAAAAATAAAACTTGGCCAAACACCCTAGAAGTGCTTCTGTGTGCCTATCCCAGCGTCATTCCATCCCTCTCTCCTCAAAGTAACCAATATGTTTACTGTTATAGTAATCATGTTCTTCAGTTTCATTGTAGTTTCACCACTCAACTATGCATTCCTAAACACCACAGTTTTAAAATATGATTTGTCTTTAGAGTTTTAATACGTAGGTTTCCCTTCCATCCTTTTCTGTCACTTAAATTTTGTCTGTTGAAGGACCAAAGCCTGTAGAGTTTCTAGCTGTCTGAATTTTTTTTTTATTGTAAACTCATGGTGTAGTTTTATCTGAGTGCTAGGATATTTATTCTTGTCCTATATTTAATACCTTTTTGACATGTAATTCACTAACATACATTTTCACTCATTGAAAGTATATGATTTAGTTGCTTTTGGTTTTGTTTTGTTATAAATATATTCACATTCAGCTCTTAAATTTAGTCTTATGATTCATTTTGAGTTACTTTTTCCTGTGCACCAGTTTTAGAAATTATTGTTACCACAAGGAGCTGGGCAGTGGCATAGTGGTAAAACACAGTGCTCTGTGAGTCTGTCCACATGGAAAGGTCTGAGTTCACATCTGGAGACCTCCCGGGTAAACTGGGCACTTGAGTGCCCACGGTCCAGGACTGGCTGGGATTGTGTGCAATATAAATGGAATATAATACAAATACAAGTGGGACCATGTAATACATGGTGTTTCATGTGGCTTAATGTTTTTGAGGTCTGTTTATGGTGTGGAATGTGAGAGTACTAGTACTTCATTCCTTTTTACTGCTGAAAATACCCCATTTATCCTGTGGCTGTACTTTCTTTTATTAATCAGCTAATGGACATTTGGGTTGACTCTACTTGTTAGCTATTATGAATAATGCTACCAAGAATGTTAATGCACAGGGTTTCATAGGGACATATGTTTTCATTTCTCTTTGATTTATGCCTGAGAGAATTGCTGTGTTGTATGGTAACTCTAAATTTCAATAATCCTGGATAGTGGGTTTTTGTTTTTTTTTTTTTTTTTTAAGAATTTTTTTGTTTGGGAACCAGCAGTTAGCGTAATGGCTATGTCGCTGAACTCCCACGTAGTCACCTGCGGTTCACGTCCCGTACCCGGTGGCTTAAAACTCACTCCGGGCACATGGGCGTGCGTGCCCAAGATCCCGAGAGGAGAATGGAGGAGAAGGGATTGCGGCGTGACCATCCCCCCTGGGGGGTGATTTCTCGCTTTTTGTCTATCTGTCTGTCTGGCGAGCGCACGCGCCCTATAGTGAAAACCTCTCAAAAAAAAAAAAAAAGAATTTTTTTGTTTAATTAATTTTTTAAATAATTTATTTAACTTTTATTTATTTATTTTAATTTGACCAGAGAGAGAAACAGAGGGAGGGAAAATGAGGAAGCAAGCCATTAAGAACCACATTTGGCCTTGTGAGAGTCCAGTACCCTTAATCACGCCACCTCCTGGCCCCAATCCTGGATAGTTTTTTGAAAACATTTTGAATAACTCCCAAAGTTTTCCAGAGGAATCCATACCAATTTTACCTTTCCATAAAGAGTGTTTACCTCTACATCTTCTCCAACACGTAATTTGTATTTTTTAATTATTGCCGTCCCAGGGACCAGCAGGTGGCGTGGTGGTTAAGGCGCTGGACATTCCCACATGGCCAACCACGGTTTGAGTCCCGGACCTGGTGGTTTGCTTTCTAACTTTCCCTCTCTCTCTCTCTCTCTCTCTCTCTCTCTGTGTCTCTCTCTGGTCAAATTAAAATAAAATGAATGAATAAATAAAATAAGTAATTCTTAAAAAAAAAAGAAAAAAAAAATTATTGCCGTCCTTCGGACCAACAGACAACATAATGGGTACGTTGCTGGAGTCACACATAGTTGATTGCTATTTGAGTCCTGGACCCAGTGGCTTAAAACTCACACTGGGCACATGTGAGTGTATGCCCAAGATCCCAAGAGGAGAATGGACAAGGGATTATGACTTGTCCATCCCCCTGGGTGGTGATTTCTCGTTTTCTGTCTCTCTTGTCTCTGATGAGTGCACGCACTGTACAGCAAAAATCTCTCACTAAAAAAAATAAAATAAATTACTGCCATCCTGGGAAATGTGAAGTAGTATCTCCCATTCTATTGTGCTATCTTTCTCACTTTCTTTATGGTATTATTTGCATCATGGACATCCAGTTTATTAATATTTCTCTTTCATTGCTTGCATTTTTTATTTCATATGTAAGAAACCTTTGTCTAATCTGGAGTCATGAAGATTAGTTTCTATTTTCTTCTCAGTTTTTTGTTTTGTTTTGTTTTGTTTGGGGGGGGGGGTTAGGATTTAGCTCTTAGATTTTGGGCTGCGATTAATTTTGTGTTCTTTTTTGTGTTTAGTGTGTGGGTTCAGTTTTTTTTTGCATCTGGTTATATAATAGTTGGGATATATATTGGGTCATCAGGAAAGTCATGATGTATTTTTCTATGTAAAAATGTGTCATGGCTTTCCCCTGACCTAATAGTTGTCCGAGTACTATTTCTTGAACACTGTTCTTTCTCCCATTGAATTGTCCTGGCTTTTTTGTTGAAAGTCAGTTGACCAGAAATGGAATGGTCTGTTTCTGGACTTTGGATTGTGTTGTGGGATGGCTTCTGTGTAGATACCCAGATTCCTGGTGTTTTGGACAAAGAATTGAATGAAATGTGCAAATAGTGTAAGGAAAAGGTAGTTTATTAAGTAAAAGTATATTCCTGAGAGGTAAGAGTGGGCCTAAGTGGACAGAGAAGGAGTGGGTAAAAGGCCTCTACCATTACACTGTGCAGAATATATATCATTTTAACCTACATTGTGTGGGCTCATCATTGGCTGGGCCCACGGATTGTTCTCATTTCATAGGATCTATCAGATATGGCTGCCCTACTGATTTATCTAATTGACTCTATCAAATGTGACGGACCTACTGGTTTATCTCATTGACTGTATCAAATATTGCTTAATCAGCTAGACACTCCTCACTAATCTCCTGTCTACATTACCTTTGGGTGGGAATTTTCTGCCTTGATTTTTTTTCCCCCTGTCTAGCCACATGGGCAGATGCTCCAGCCCCCTTACCCTCTTTCATTTGCTAGCTTTATCCTTCCTCAGTCATATTCCATGTACCTTTATTTCAGCATCACGTAGTCTTAGATTACTGTAACTTTAAAGTAAGTTTGGAATTCAGGCAGAATGAATCTTCCAAATTTATTCTTTTTCAATATTGTTTTGGTTATTCTGGGTCCCTTGTATTTTCATACGAATATTAAGGACAGCAATTCAGTTTCTGCAAGATAAGGATGCAGAAATTTCAATAGGGATTATGTCGAATTTGTAAATACATTTGGGGAGTATTGCTACCTTCAGAATGAGCCTTCTACAAGAAAATGGCCTTCATAAGATTTGTAAAGATAGTTTGAACACCTGTGCAGTGTTAATGTTCTTATTTCATAATACTGTAGGAGACATAACTTTGAGTTTTGTGACCCAGTAGAAGCTGTCTGTATAAGGGAGAGTAGACACTTACCTACAAAATATTAATGGTATTTTTATTTCTTTTATTTTGTAATATTCATTTGTTGCTTCCATATATGACACAAGATGCAAAGAGAGAGAGAACTCCTAAATCCACAATCCACCCCCAGCCCTCAGACTGCTCTGGATCATAGGCACATGCCTGGTGTGTGTATAGGATTTCCTCATGAGAAATTGCCCTACAGAGAATCATGTTTACTGCTGTGTCACAGTCTAGCCCCATCCCTAGTAAATAATTTTTTATTTAGTATATTAAACATATTCAGTGTATTGTTTAAATATAATTAACTCTGGAAATCAACCTTTAGTCCTAGAATCAGTACTTTTTTTAAGAATTATTTTATCCAACTTTATTCATTTGACCAGAGAGAGAGAGGGAGAGTGTGAGTGTGAATGTGAATGAGAGAAAGTCAGAATGCAAGCTGCCAGATCCAGGACTCAAATCATGGCTGGCCATGTGGGAATCCAGTGCCCTTAAACACCATGCTAGCTGCCAGCCCCCGTAGTGTTTTCTCAGCACTACTTAATACTTTTTTTAGCCATTACTGAATTAGATCATTTTCTAGTGTAATTATAAGTGTCCCAAATAACATAATAATAGTCTGATTTTTTTTTTTAATTCTCAATATTCTTATGTGACAGTACTTTATTCACACATAATTTTATGGGTAAGAAAAGAACTGAAATGCAAGGCTGAGTTGATGACATTTTCTGTGATACCGTAATGCACAGTGTTTTGGTGCAAGCAAAATTAAGGATTTAAACCACTTTTTAACATTGAACTAGAATTGTGGGTTGATCAATTCAAGCAGGGTGGTGTTTCTTATTAATAAACAGGTATTTTGACTTATTCCACTTTCTTTGTCTTTCCTTGTATCTAATTTTTACTTCTTCCCTTTTCTTATTCTAAGACCTTTTTTCTCTGAGCCTTACTAAGTTTATACCACTAATAACATTTCCTAAACTATAGCCTTAGGTGAATATTTTCCACATTTTTGAGCTGTAACTATAGAACTCACTGGATATTTATTAATGAAACCCTTTTCAAGGCCCTGCCAGTAGTTATCCTCCTTTCTTAGTAAGGGGAGGGATGGGTAGGTATTCAGTGCAGATAAAGGACAGGGAAGACATAGCTTCACCAGCCTGTAAAACTTAAAGATGGAACACAAGAAATTGAATGAGCCTGTTGGCAATGTATTAGCAAAAAGAGATCAGATTTAGGAGTCTTTTTTTCTCCTCTGTTGGAGATTTAAAGTTGAGTAGTAATAAAACAGCTATGGCTAGTTCTCAAATACATGTATATAGAGTGTATGTACAAGATTGATTATTTTAAAAATAAGGACCAGAATGATTCATTTAAAGCCAACTGATTCAGTCATCTTGGGTGACTTAGAAATTATCCAGGCTTTTTGTTAATTCAGCCTGACCTCCAAACCATCAAGGTTGAAGTCAGCAGTGGAGAGTGAAGAATGTTAACAATGAGGGCATAATGAACAGAGTAGGGGAGACAGTAGAGTAGGTATGGGCAGAGAGAAGATGGAGAAGAAAGGGAGTCAGATCAGGAGGTAGGAATGGAAATATAAAAGAAAGGATAGGAAAAGAGGAGAAATGAATGTAGGAATAAATCATAGAAGTAACATCAGGTATCATAATTTCAATATTTAAATATGCTTACTTAGGAATGAACTGTAAGAATTAAGTTTAATCATGGAGGGAAGAAAGTGAACAAGAAGGGAGTTTTTAAAATTAGCTTGTTAAATCACTTTTTAAATTTAAGGTCAACACTAGCAATATGTAACTATTTAGTTTTTCAACATAGTAATATTTGAGTCATGTTACTATAGGACGCTATTCTAAGTGCTTTACATATGTGGGTTTATATGATGCCCACTACAACTTTATAAACAAGTCCTACTTTTCTCATTTTAGTGATATAGAAACTGGAGTCCTCTGGAGTTTCCGCAAAATAAGTAGTTTGCCTAAGCCAGTCAGATAATAAGCAGGACTCCATTGAGACAGTGTGACTACTGTGCTACAGCTGGCTGTACCGCCTCTACTGCCCTCTCTCCATGGTTTATATGCTAGCTCTGTAGAAATGTCTTGTTGTGAATGTCACATTCCCATGAAATAGTCATGCATCTGCTAGACTGGTGAGCTCTACACACTATTTATAATCACTTTCCTTTTACTTTTCTTCCTTTCAGTTATAGTCATTTTAGAATGTTTATTAAACTAGGTATCAGAACATAAAAACAAATAGTACAAGGTTCCTGTCCTCAGTGAAGTGAATCTGTTTATAATTGTTTGGTTAGAAAACCAAACTATCTTTATTCTTTCTCTAAGAACTCTGGTGTAAATTCTTTGCCTTTGAACCAAGTTTATATATGCCAGTGAATGTTTGCCTTCAAGAATATTCTCACCTTTAAAAGCCACAGACTAGCTAATAATGTTTCTATTACCTAAAACTTTGGGAATTCTCTTATGCCACACAACAAAATAAGCCTTCCATACAAAAAGCAGTAGTACCTAGTTTGATCACCTTTAGTCATCTTTAAAATTAAAGCCTCACATGAATACTCACAAAGTATTTTTTCTAAAAAGGTGTTTTGTTTTGTTTTGTTTTTACAGCCCTGATGGAGTAAAATGTTTGCAGGCTGTAGAGGAGGAAATGTGAATGGAGTTAGTGGATTTCACCAGGAACTTTGGAAGAGTATTAGGTATTAGTGTTACTCTGGAGAGACATGAGAATTGAGCTCTGTTTAGAGGGAACAGAAAGACTTCTGTGAGTGTGGGTAAATAAACCAGGAATCTACTGTAAGATCACTGATTGCCTCCCTGTATATATAATTTTTAAAATTATTTTTAGAATCCTAGAATCATTAGTATTCTTTGTTTTCTTTTGACACACTCTTATAAGGAAAAGAGCTGTGTACTCTGAAAAGAGATTTTTTTATTGAAGGCTATGGTTACCACTATCGTACTTCTAAGTTTCAAACTCTTATTTTGAGGCTAGAGCTATGACTTGGAATCCAGTGAGATTTAACCAAGAAATGTTCATCCGGGGACCAGCAGTTGGCATAATGGCTGTGTGGCTGGACTCCCATGTCGTCGATCACAGTTTGAGTCCTGGGCCTGGTGGCTTAAACTCACACCGGGCACGTGTGCATGCATGCCTAAGATCCTGAGAGGAGAGTGGAAGAGTGATTTCTCACTTTCTGTAAAGAGAGAGAGAGAGAGAGAGGAAGGAAGAAAGGAAGGTTTATCTGAGCCTTTTTATAAGTACCATTTAGACAAATAAGATAATTTCTGGGTCATCTGGCAGTTAGGAAAGAAGTTTACTATTAAATTTGGTCTATTTTATTTGATTTTTTATATGAACCTCTATTGTTTTACTTTTAATAAATAATTACATTATTTGAAGACTGGATTAGCTATTCCCCTCTTAAGACATGAATGAAATGATTATTGAGAGATCATAGGACAGTGACGCTGTCTTTGTTTTATTGAATGTTTTTTGAATGTCTCACATTAGCACTGGCACTTAGACTTTTATTGCGGCATTTGAAATAGTTTGAATTTAATAGAAGGGGCTTCAGAGACTCTGGAAAAATGAAATTAAGTAGGAGTTTTATATGGCTGCAATTTTTTTTTTTTTTTTTTAAGTTTTCGCCATAGGGCACCTGTGCTTGCCTGAAAGACAGAGAGGAGAGGGAAGGTGAGAAAGCACCTACCAGGGAGGATGGCAAACTGCAGTCCTTCTCCATTCTCTCCAGATTTTGGGCATGCACATGTGCCTGGCATGATTTTCAAGCCTTCAGGTCCAGGAGTCGAACCACAGTCAGCCATGTGGGAGTCCAGCATCTTCACCACACAACCTGCTAGCCATGGCTGTAAAAAAGTTTGATGAATGGTTTCTTTTTCTTTTTTTTTTTTCCTTTTTTTTTTAGCGAGAGAGATTTTTGCTGTAGGGTATGTGTGCTCGATAGGTAGACAGAAAGCAAGAAATCAACCCCCCCAGGAGGATGACCACACTGCAGTCCATTCTGTTCTCAAGATCTAGGGCACACAGGCACATGTGCCTGGCGTGAGTTTTAAGCCACCGGGTCCAGGACTCAAACCATGATCAACTACATGGGAGTCCAGCAACATAACCATTACACCATCTGCTGGTCCCTGCATGTGTTCATTTTCCATGAACTTTTTGAGGGCCCCCTTGTATTGGTACCTTTATAAGTGATATACGTATTATCCACATCTCTTTCATCTATCAACAGCAGCCTCACAATGCTAGATGAAAGGCACACAAATGGAGGGATCAACAGCGTAATGGCTATGTCGCTGGACTCCCACGTAGTCAACCGCAGTTCAAGTCCCAGACCCGGTGGCTTAAACTCATGCGGGGCGCGTGTGCGTGCGTGCCCAAGATCCTGAGAGGAGAATGGAGGAGAGGGGATTGCGGCGTGGCCATCCCCTATGGGAGGTGATTTCTCGCTTTCTGTCTCTCTCTGTCTGTGTGGCGAGCGCACACACCCTATAGCAAAAACCTCTCCAAAAAAAAAAAAAAAAAAAGGCACACAAATGGATAAACCCAGTCTCTGTTTTCAAGCTGCTTCTAGACTTAAGTTACTCTTTTGAGCGTTCTCAGTTTTTTTCAGTCTTTTTTTTATGTTGTAATTTGAATTTTAAAAGGAAGACATAAATTGAAAGTCCAGGTAGTCATTATTCAGTCCTTTTTAAGATAACATTTCTGGTTGTTGGGAGCCAAACTCCTAAGATGTGTCTTAAAGGCTTTTTTTTTTTTTTTTTTTTTTTTTTTTGGAGAGGTTTTTGCTATAGGGCATGTGCACTCGCAAGAAAAACAGACAGAAAGTGAGAAATCACCCCCCAGGGAGGATGGCCACTCCTCATCCCTTCTCCTCCATTCTCCTCTCGGGATCTTGGGCACGCACACACACGCAGCGTGAGTTTAAGCTACCAGGTCCAGGACTTGAACCGTGGTCAACTACATGGGAGTCCAGCGACATAGCCATTATTCTAACTGCTGATCCCTTAAAGATTTTCACAATAGTGGGTGGCGTGGTGGTTAAGGTGCTAGACTCCCACATGGCCAACTACGGTTCAAGTCTTGGTCCTGGCAGCTTACTTTCCCTTTCTCTCTGTCTGTCTCTGGTCAAATTTTAAAAATATAAGTAAGAAAATAAATAAATACTTTAAGATAAAGTTTTATAATTCCAAAGTAAAAAAGATTTATACAGTAGTAAGAGAACTTCTTTGAGTCATTTTCACTCCTTTTACTTATCTGCAAATGTAGTTGAGCTAGAGAAGGACCCAAAATCCAGTGATTAAATTTTAAGGTGTGTTTTAAAGCTTTCAGAGGAAAGGATCCTTGCATCAGAAATTTTCTCTTTATGTTAACTCTCCAGATCATGTGGTGGCATGATTTATGCCTGCATTTCTCCATGTCCTTTGTCACTTTCTGCATAGTGATTGCTAATTGCCAAGATACAACGGGACTCAGATTTTGAGAAGATTTGATGTTTAAACATTACCTTTCTGGCTCAGCTAGTGGCATGGTGGTTGAGGTACCTGGATTCCACCTGGCCAACTGCATGGTTGGAGTCCTGGACCCGGCAGATTGAAAAACATGCCAGGCACATGTGCATGCATGACCAGAATCCTGAAAAGAAAAATGGAAAAGGGGATTGCAGTGCAACCCTCCACCATGGAGAATGGTGGGGGGTGCTTTCTCATATTCACGTTCTCTCAGTCTCTCTCTAGTGGGCACCATGTGCTCTCTAGCAAACTTTTTTTTTTTTTTTGAGAGGTTTTTTCGCTATAGGGCGCGTGTGCTCGCCAGACAGACAGAGAGAGACATAGAGACAGAAAGCGAGAAATCACCCCCCAGGGGGGATGGTCACGCCACAATCCCTTCTCCTCCATTCTCCTCTCGGGATCTTGGGCACGCACGCACACGCGCCCGGCGTGAGTTGTAAGCCACCGGGTCCGAGACGTGAACCGCGGTCGACTACGTGGGAGTCCAGCGACATAGCCATTACGCTAACTGCTGGTTCCCATCTAGCAAACTTTTTAAACTAACCTTTTTGTGAGAAATTTCTTGTATGTAATCTCAAAATGTCAAGTTTAAAGTATGCTTGTTTTACCAGTCAGCAATTTTTTCCTTTATTGCTAACTATTTGGTGAATATTTGTTCAAAATTGACGTTTGCCCGTCTTGGTTTCTTTGTAATGCTATGTTCTTATAGTTCTGTCCCAAGAACCCAACTTACTATTTAAAAAAAAAAAAAAAACAACTAATATCTGGATCTCTAATTGGTTTATATTATATATGTATACCCTAGTTTTACAGCTGCTTTTATTCTGTAATGAAGGCTTTAGCGATACTATATTCAGAATAATCTTTTGCTCTGTAGATAACTTTCTGTCCATTGAACAAGATTGGCTCATAGCCACACAGTCATTGCTCGATATAAAAGAACACTAGAAAGTGATGACTTTATACTTAAAAAAGTAGTATAGTGGATATTATCATACCCATATGCATTTTTTGGGGTTTTTGTTTTGTTTTTAAAGCTGTGTGGCATCATCATTTTGCTAGACCCATTTTTTTCCATTACCTTCAAAATGTGCAAATTAATATTATTTAAGTTGTTTCTTACTTATTTTTCCTCTTTGCTGTTCTGTTAGGTTGTCAGAAAATTAATGATGTATTTTTCTGTTTTTCTATGCAAAATGTATCTTGACTGTCTAGACAATACTTATTCTACAAAACCAGTAGAATAGATTTTATAGACTAGAGGAACTAGTTCCATTTAACTTTATTAAAATTCTTATATTCATCTTGTTATAGACCAACTCAAAATTCATACTATTAATATTGCATTTCTGAGCCAACCCTCTAACATAGTGGTTAAGGGAACCCAGACCGTGCGTGACCAACAATGTGACTCAAGGCCTGACCCTAGTAATTTGAAAAACACACTGGGCATACGCATGTGTGAGTGACCAAATGCCAATAGAATGGAGAAATGGAGGAGAAGGGATTGTGGTGTCACCACACTCCACTGAGGGGTGCTTCCCCTCTCTCCATCTCTCTCTGGTGTGTGCTCTCTCTGGGCAAGTACAGCCACCATCTGGTGATTTAAAAATTTTTTTGAATATTGAATTCCTTCCTTACACATCTCCCTCCTTAGAAGAGCAGAGGCTTTACCCAAAATGTATTTGTTTTAAAATCAACAAATTTTTATCTTTCTGCAGATAATATCACCCACTGCATTATTTTTGGCTGCGAAAGTGGAAGAACAGGCTCGAAAACTTGAACATGTTATCAAAGTAGCACATGCTTGTCTTCATCCCCTAGAGCCTCTGCTGGATACTAAATGTGATGTATGTAAAATCTGGATTTTTTTATTTTTCTTTGTAAATGAAACTCTTTTGTAATATAGGCCTAATAAACATACTTAGCATTGTCTTTGGGCTGGCCCCATGGCCTAGGTGTTAAAGGAGCAAGATCACATATGGCTGACTAAGTGATTTGAGTCCTAGCCCCTGGGGGCTTGAAAAACTTACTGGGCACATGTTCATGGGAGCATCTGTAGGAAATAAGTTCTCTCTCTGTCTCTAGTGATCACAAGCACCCTCTTGCAAATTTTTTTTAATAAAATTTTTAAAGTAAGTGTTGCCTTCCAAATGCTACTAATTTTTATTAGCATTTAGGGATGTAATATCAGGAGGCAATCTATCAGAAACAATCCATGTATCTTCATGAATTTATATCATTCAAGGTTATATAAGGCTTTGATTCAAGATACTTCCATTAAAAGTATTTTTGTTGTTTTACTATAGGATGTGTGCATCACCAGAGAGAAACAGAGACAGAGAGAAAGTCAGAGATCACTCCCCAGAAGTATGACCACATCACTCTCCTCCATTCTCTTCTTGGGATTCCGGGTGCATATTATGATACCTTCTACTATGTTTTCATAAGCAACTTTTTTTTTTTTTTTTTTTTTTTTAATTTTCCTAAAGAGTAATACTAGTTTCTAAACAACAACTTTTTTTATTCTGAGAGATTTTTGCTAAAGGGTGTGTGTTCCTCAGAGAGATGGGAAGAAAGAAATCACCCTATATTGGGATGCTGCAATCCATTCTCCATTCTCCTCTCAGGATTTTAGGCATGCATGCACACGTGCCTGGCGTGAGATCCAAGCTGCCAGGTCCAGCACTCAAACCATAGTTGACCATGTGGGAGTCCAGCGCCATAACAACTACACTAGCTGCTGGCCCTCAGCAACTTATTTTACCATCAGTATTTTTTAAAATTTATTTATGTATTTATTTTGAGAGAGAGAGGTTTTTGCTATAGGGCTCATGACAGAGACGGAGGACAGCCATGCCATAATCCCTTCTCCATTCTCCTCCCAGAGGCTTGGGCATGCACACACACACACACCCTACCTGACATGAGGTTTAAGCCACTGGGTTCAGGGCTCGAACTGCAGTTGACTACTTGGGAGTGTAGCAACGTAACCTTTATGCCATCTTCTGGTCCCACCATCAGCATTATTAAAATGGAAATTTGAAAATTTCTCACGTCTTAAATCAGAGCTAGAATTATGGGCCTTTAAAATCATTTTACTGGCATTCTTTATTACAGAAGAGTTACTTAATCAGGAGCCTTTACCCATTTAGTGACCACCAGATTACGTTAATTTAGTTTAAGTTTAAATTCCGGATTAATAGAAGCGTTTATATCTTTTACTAATAAGTTTTTTTTTTAGAGTGATTTTTGCTATAAGGCATGTGTGCTCACCAGAGAGATGGAAAGCGAGAAATTACCCCCCAGGAGGGATGGTCATACCCAATCCCTTCTCCTTTCTCCTCTTGGGATTTTCCGCACACACACACCCCTGGCATGAGTTTTGAGCTGTTGGGTCCGAGACTCAAAGCATGGTCGACCAAGAGTCCAGTGACATTATCATTACGCCCTCTGCTGGTCCCAAGTTTTGTGGTAGATGTTGGCTTCCAGGAACTAAAATATTAATGTAACCATTCAATAAAGGAGTTCTGATTGCTCAAAGATAGTTCTTGTAGCTTCTACTAAAGCTTTACAGTTTTTTCATTTTATTTATTTTTTGACATTTTCTCACATTTACTTTATGTATCAAATTTTTTTCTCATATTCTATAGTTCTTGACTACAGTTAATGAGCAACTTTCAAAATTTCCAAAAAACTGAATCTTAAAGATAACTTTTAAAATAGTTGTTATAATTTGTTTGTGACTCTTAACAACAGAGCAAATTCAGTTATTTTTTGTGAGTGCTTGGGGTGTTTCTCAAATAATAAAATCTAGGGGCCAGCAGGTGGCATGATGATTAAGATGCTAGACTCCCTCAAGGCCAACCACAGTTTAAGTCCTACATCTGGGGGTCTTGAAAATCACGTGGGGGGTGTGTGTGTGCCCAAAATTCCAGGAGGAGAATGGAGAAGAGATTGTGACAAGGCCATCCTAGGGGTGATTTCTCACTTTCCCTCTCACTGTGTATGCCTGTCTGTCTGGTGAGTGCACTCACCCTATAGCAGAAATCTTTTTTAAAAAATAATAAAACAATAGAAATCTCTGTTTTAACAGTCTCTGCATGACCTTTTTAAATGGGTCATAAATAAAATTAAAGGTGCTTTTGCTCTCAAGGTCTAGTAATAATCCTAAAAAAAATGATTTTGGGGGGAGGCCAGCAGGTGGAATGGAGGTTAAGGTGGCTGGATTCCACATATTCTACTCTCCAGTTCAAGTGCCAGACCTAGTTTGAAAAGTACAATGGGCACATGTGCATGCGTGCCCAAAACCCTAAGAGAATGGAGGAGAAGGGATTGTAGCATGGCCACCCTCCCTGGGGGGTGATTTCTCATTTTCCCTCTCTGTCTGTCTCTCTATGAGGGCATGTGCCCTATAGCAAAAAGTTACTTTAAAAAAAAAAAAAAAGATTTTTTTGTGTTATTTTCTTATTACCTTGGTCAATTATGGTCTAAAAATGGGATAGCAGAAAACTTTTCATGTCCTTATCATTAAGGAAGAAGGTTCTCTGGTATTCATGTTTCCATGGATGCAAAAAAGTATTATTTCAGTATTTTATATCTGAAATTTTTTCTTAATCTAGATTTAAGGTTTTGTTTTGATTGTCTTCCCTAAGGAGGAGAAGTTAATTCTAAAAATAACTCACTAACTTACTGTGAGTTTCAGGAATTTATCACATCAGTGTCCTAGCATGAGTTTGGGGTGATTCTTTTCCATTTATGTCTTTATTCAGACTTGGGTTTCAGTGTTCTTATCTGACTTGGTACTTTCTGTTCTTAATGTGTCTTGAAGCTTGCCTAAACTCTTATTCTGCAAACTGCGTTGATCTTTTTCTAGTTGACCTCCCAGCCTATTCGTGCTATTATTTTCAGTTTTTTTGTTTTGTTTTGTTTTTGCTGTTTACATTTTCTTTACTAGAAAATAACTTAGATTCTTCACAGAAAATGGATATTCATGGTCACACTCAGTTTGTTTCTCCCACTTTTCCAAACTGCTGTGGTTCTTTTTAATCAATCTATACTTTTCATGGCATGTAACAGTCACATAGTCTTAGTAGTATTTTGTTTGTTTTAAGCATTTTAATATTTTTGTCTGGCAGGCTTACCTTCAACAGACTCAAGAACTGGTTTTACTTGAAACCATAATGCTACAAACACTAGGTACGTACTTGTAACAGATACTATTTATTGTGTGTTCTTCGATGCAGTATTCTAAATAAAGGAAAAGGTTTTAGAAGAATTGTATCAAAGAATGTTATTTTAAAACAAGTTTGGGGCTAGAATAATAATGTCTGGCTAAAAGGAAACCCTTTTTCTAAAATTTAATTTCATTTGGCATCATTTTATTTGAATGGTGAAGATAGCCTTTCGTGTGATTTCGTAAGTTTTAGATAATTGTAGTACTATGTTTCACTTTGGATTTGCACTAGAACTAAAAAGTTAAATGAAGTAACCTGCCTCATATCACAGTGATGTAGTTATTTTTATTTCTCTAGTCCCCAGTGTTGAATAGAAGTGTGATAAATCACAGCTTCCTAACATGACAGACTCCTTTTATTACAAAAGTAGTGTTGGGGGCAGCAGATGGCGTAGAGGTTAAGGCAACATGACCGACTACAAGGTTCGAGTCCTGGACCAGGTAGCTTGAAAAACACGCTAGGTGCATGCCCAAAATCCCAAGAGGAGAATGTAAGAGGAGAGATTGTGGCATGACCATCCCCCGTTGGGTGATTTCTCGCTTTCTCTATCTTTGTTTCTCTCCAGTGGACACATGGGCTCTATAGCAAAGTAAAAAACTAAACAAAAGTAGCTTGTTTGCAATGCATATAACATATTTGGAATTTTTATAAAATAAAACAATACAAAAAATCGGGACTCTTATTCCCTCTGAATTCAGTGATTCAATCATGTTATTTTTATCATGCAAAATTATATCAATTTATGAGAAATTATGAACATAAGGGGAACATTGGAATTTGGAAGATACCTCTGTGTAGTTCTATTGACAGAAATATAAATAATAGGTTACATAACAATTTTATAAATCTAGATTACCCATCCATTAGTATTTAATCACTTACTGCTTCTAAAGGTACTAGATGACCTCCACTTTTAATAAAAGCAAAAACTCTGCCATACCCAACATTTGTTTGGGAAATGAACACTTTCAACATTTCATCTTTGGTTTCGGAAACAGTGGTTTAAAGGATCTTGAGACCTTGTGACTTGTCATATGATTTTAATTACTAATGAATGTAGTTCAAAGCTAACTGGTTGAAACCCTTTGATCTAACACATAGTTAAAATCTTAAGAGGAGGATATCACTTAAAAACTCATTTCTATTACTGTGACCCAACAGTTAGGTTTATGAAAAATGTTCTTTTCACATATTCCGAAAGAGAAAGATAGTACATAGTTGAATTCCCTGCTTATTGTGAAACCAGTTTAGTAATTGTATTGGCCATGATTTTAACTTGTTTTAACTTGATAATCCCAAATTAACTGTAATCTGGAATTTTGAATATGTATTACCTTTTATCTTTAAATAACCTTGTTACTTGTTTTCATAATTGAGACCTTATATTTGAGAAGAAATTATTCTCATTTTTGGAGGTACAGTGAGCATATCAGTGATGAGAAAGTTTAACTTATCTTTGGATTTTTTTAAATAATGAAGAATATATCATACACTTATGGTTTTGTGATGAATGGCATTTCTCAGGCAAGTATCATAGTGGTAAGTGATTGGAAAAAAGTGCTTATCATTTCAGGTTTCGAGATCACCATTGAACATCCACATACAGATGTGGTGAAATGTACCCAGTTAGTAAGAGGTAAGTGATCTTTGAAACCTTTAAGATATGTATTAATCCTTTTTATCATCTGTAATATTGATTTGGATGCTATTTTGTTCTTCTGGCCTTTTATTGAGTTTTATTAAAATGCCTGAAATGTTATTTTAAAGTATTATTTTTTAGTGTTCTACATCTGCCTATTCATCTACTTCTGTGTGGTTCTACTTGGAACGTTTACTTCCTTTAAAACTTAGGTGAGACTCTCATTTCACTAAAATATTAGAGGGCTTCCAAATATTAGGATTCTACATCTCCCATTGAATTATGCCATTCCTATTTCAGTTACTATTTAAGATGTAGGCCATCAGTGTGTATATGCAGAAAATGATAATTTTTGTTTTATGTCAGACTTCCATTGACTTCATGAAAAGTGAAAACATTTTTTAAAATTTGAGTCCAGCCTCAAGTCTTTCAGATAAAAGTTGCCTTTAGTAGCACATTTGTCACTTTCGAAAATGACTTGCCAGTATTCATTTGAATAGCATTTATTTAATATTCATTTGAACAGCATTTATTTAAAGTATATTTTTCTAAATATGTTCTTTAACATTATTAAAAATGGTTTCCTTCTTGTGGTTAATGAGAAAATAATTATGAAGCATGACACATAGTTTGTAATGTGCCTGTTAAACTTGTTATGAACGGTAGTACAACATTTTTACATTACTTGCTTCACTGCATATAAAATGTGGTACTTTTTTATTCCTTTTAATGAATTATGGATCTGTTCTATCCCTAGAAAAGTTTTTTGCATAGTTGAATGTTGTGTTGCTTCTTATTTTCTTATATCCCATTTGAACTATCACATACTCGTAAGAGAGACTACTCTGGACCTTTCGTGTGCCTTTTTCTGGAACTTTACAAAAATGAAAATTTTCAGTTTCATTCTTTTAGTGTGAGGCTTTCTTTGGTTTATCTTAAACAAAATGAATAAGACTTTGGAAGGCCTGGTTTAATATTGATGACTACATTTTCAAAAATACTGTGGTCTGAAACTATGGTGTCATTGTTAAGACATGCTTCTAAAAATCTTTTTTGTTTTGTTTTGTTTTTGAGAGAGAGATTTTTGCTATAGGGCATGTGCACTCGCTGGAGAGACAGAGAGATTAAAAAGTGAGAAATCAGCCCCCAGCAGGCATAGCCACACTATAATCCTTTCTCCTCCATTCTCCTCTCAGAATTTTGGGCACACATGCAGTGTACCCAGCATGAGTTCTAGGCCACCAGGTCTGGGACTCAAATCAAGATTGACCATGTGGGAGTCTAGCACCTTAACCAGTACGCCAACTTCTGCTTCCCTATTTATATTTTTTGATAGTAGGAGCAAACATTCTTATTTGTAAATTAGGACATAATTATGGTTCCTATTCTTTATGATTATAGGAATATGTTTTATAGCAAATTCTCATCCCCAGTATTAGAGTATAATATAGTATAGAATCATATATGCAGTAATAGATGTATAGCTGTTGAACTAAAGAAGGGTAAACTAAGCTTTGTAAGAATAATAGCAAGCCATGTAATTTGCCCTTTTTTTTTTTTTTGGCTTTTGGTTTTTTGCCATAAGGCATGTGCACTTTTTCAAGTTGCCAGGTCTAGGACTTGAACCGTGATTGGCTATGTGGAAGTACAGCACCTTAACCACCACGCCACCTGCTGGCCCAATAATTTGCTTTAAATTGAGAGCCTAGTTAAAAAAAGATACTAGTTGAAAGACAGTATTAGTATATGTTAAAAATATTATTCGTTTTGTATTTATATTATTTATGTTAACTTTGTAAGAAATTCTATTACTTGTGAAATGTGGTTCAGTATCTTTAAATCTTCTTATCAAAGTTTAATATTTTTGTACATGCTCACCTAAATCTAAAGAATCTAGAGACATGAAGTCAGTTGGTTTGAAAATTAAAGTCACTTTTAAAACATTTATAAAATCTACTAATTTGATTCCATCCAAAGCAAAATATTTAAATCAGATTTTTGTTGTTGCTAATGTTTAAAATGCGACTGATTCATAAATTTGAGTAGAAACTATACATATATTTAATTTCATTTTGTCTAACATTTTAGATAACCTATAGTTTATACCTCCATTTAAAGTATTCTTTTACATTTGATGTCTTTTTCTTTAATGTATTAACAACTTCCAGCTTTAAAAAAAAATCCCCTCCATTATTCTCTATTGCAAAGTTACTATTTATAAATTACCAAATTTACATTCCTAGCTGAAAACTGTGATAGCAATATAAGATCACTTTTTCTTTATTTTGATTCTTGGGGGGGTTGAGAGGTTAGTAAATTTGATTTAAGTCCTTTTTTCCTCCTTCTGGAGATGAGAAAGTTGCTATTATGCTACTTTGCTACAGAATTGGCTAATGTCATTTTACCAGGGACCTTTCACTTCTGTGATTTCTCCTTCCCTCCCCACCAGGAAAGAATGCCATACTTAAGTCACACTGCCTCCAAGACATCTGATGCTTTGACACTCTTCCTTAGCACAAGTCTGCTAAACTCAGATCCCTTTTGTAGAACCTTTATGTTGATGGTCCACCTGGGGCAGCAGGGATTACAGGTGCCTTGAATAAAAGGAGGGCAAGAAATGTGAGGCCTACTAGAGAGGGTGGGGTGGAGTTAGAAAGAACAGATGGTTAGGTGAGCCAAGGGGAAAGGCAGATCCAGTGATGGGGGGGGCGGGGGGCAGGAAACACTAGTAAGGGCATCTGCTTTGGAAAGAATAAGCAGCAGAAGGGGAGAGGAGACTGTTTTCAGGGCCTTAAGGAGCTAGTTAAAAATTCATTCTCTGTTGGGGACCAATGTTGAAGTATCCCCTAGAGTACCTGTGTTTTCTAAATGTATCTTTAACTGAATTCTATTAATCTTTTTTTAAGTAACAATACATTGGAGCTTCCTATATTTACACTTTTATGTTGTGTCTGGGTTATTTATTCTCTGTTGATGCTTATAGCATAGTGAAAACCTGAGCAGTTTGTACTCTTGAGTTTTGGGGGTGGGGGTTTCTTTTGTTTTGATGGAAGTGTTTAAACCAACTTAAATATGACTGAAGATTAAGTCTGGCAGGCAGCTAATATTTTGTATTAGACTTCAAAATCTTTTCTTCTTCTTCTTCTTTTTTTTTTAAATCCAGGAGAATGCTTTATTGCAACTTTTAGCTGACTAGATGCTTAACTTAGTAACAAGTTTAGCCCTTGTAACTGGCTAGCTAAAAGCAAATCGGCTTGTTTCTCAGATCTTTGGGGGATAGCAAGAAACATTTGAGTGAATGTTGTTGAAGATTTTCAGTAGTATAGAAAATGATGGCGCTCTTGTGATATTTGTAAGTAGTAAGTAAAATTTACTTTTTGTGTACAAATCTTTGAAGTTTTTGTTGTGTTGAGAACTTTTTGATGGTAGCACCTTAAAGCTGATAGTATTGTCTCCGTTTCTTTTTCTTTTCTTACAGCAAGCAAGGATTTGGCACAGACATCCTATTTCATGGCTACCAACAGGTTGTTATCCTGACTCTCTTTGTTGCACTGTTGTAGCACACTATAGCTTCCTTTAATGCAGGGCCCCCTCAATGTGTCTCTTACCCTTGTTGCGACAGGAGACTGGACCATCTACTGTGGTGGTACCTGCCTGTTTGCTTTGCGGTGTATTGTACAAGGGACTTTGGGCACAAAGGGGTTAAATGCACAATGTGAAGTGTAGTGGTGCTTTCTGATGACATATTCTCGATTTGTGAGTGCATAAGTCTAAAATTGGTAGCCTGAATAGCAGCTAAAGATTACAAAGAGCTAAACTTAACCTAGAAATTCGAGCAACTTGGTAAGTATAAAGCTATTTCTAGTTTACAATATAGTTAAATGACAGTTTTTAAAAAATTTTACATTGATCCAATCTTAACCTTAATCATTAAAGTTTTTTAATACATAAAATTTATGTAACTTGGGGTTGTTTTTTCCATATACTTCCCACTAGAGTAAATTAGTAGTCAAGTCCTATTAGTGCTTTGATTTGCATAAATGCAATTTTTACTTGTGCTTGTGGCTAGTCAATAAACTTTGATCAGTTGTGAAAGTGAACTGAGAAATGGGTTTTAAGCAACCTTTAATGTCTTAATTCTGCTATAGATTGACTATATTAATGATGTAAATTTAAGTGGATGGTTGGGGAGAAGGGGACCAACCAGCTCTCTGTGGTCATTAATTTTTTGTGAATTGATAAGTTTTATTTAAAATTTTAGATTGGCAATACCATTTTCTCAGATATATATATTGGGATTTTAACCTCTAGGTTAAACCCTAAAATTATGAATTTAAAAAACCTTGATTAGTAAAGGCTAGCTGAAATGCTACATGCCCAATTTTGTTATGTGGTAGAAGAAAAAAGGTGGTATTTTTCTAGTATTTAGCAACATTGAGTCTTGACGCTTTTGGCAAAGGTAAGTTTTCCTTGTGGCTTTGGTGAAAAGGTGGTGGAAGTTTACCCAGTTAAGCTTTAAATCCTTTTTTATTTACTAGAGAATTTTATGTATTAAACTACATCAAATGGTATAATATCTCATCATAATGTGACATTTACATTATTCTGTCAATTTTATAGTTTTTGTCTTTATATGTTTACCATGACATTACAAAAGAAGAATGCTGCCAAAAAGTTTAAATTGTTTTAATTAGATTTAGTGGCTCTTACAAATATACTCCCTTCCATTTTTATAAAATACTTTGAATTTAAATATAAAAAAAATTTCTAAATATTGATATTACTAGTATTCATAAATACTCTAGGGGTGAGGGGGACATTTTTAACCTCTTAGTTTTTTTAGTATTACAGTTGTTATTACTGTTAGCTTTTGATTTAATCACATTTTAAACTATAGACTTAAAGAAGAAAACCTTTGTAAAGTTGTTTTTCCTCTAATCTTACTGGTAAATGTTTTTCTTTGTTTTACATATTTGAATTTCTGTGGCTCTCCATTTTCAAACCTGCTCTACAACAGCCTACATCTTACAACCTTCTGTCTTCAATACAAACCAACAGTGATAGCATGTGTATGCATTCATTTGGCTTGCAAATGGTCCAATTGGGAGATTCCTGTGTCAACTGATGGAAAGCACTGGTGGGAATATGTGGATCCTACAGTTACTCTAGAATTACTAGATGGTAAGTAGAGAAAAAAAATTTTTTTTGATGTCAGATAATTTCTGATTTTATTTTTTATTTTATTTTATTGAGAGATTTTTTGCTATAGGGTGCATGCACTTGCCGGAGAGACAGAAAATGAGAAATCATCCCCTGGGGGTGATGGCCACGCTATAATCCCTTCTCCCCTTGGGATTTTGGGCACACATGCACACACACCCCAGGTGAATTTTAAGCCACCAGGTCCAGGACTCAAACCACAGTCAACTATGTGGAAGTCCAGTGGCTTAACTACTGTGCCATCTGCTGAGCCTGAGGACATTTTTTTTTAACATCAAAAATATTCCTGATTATGAAAAAAATTCTTTTTTCTTTTTAGGTTCTTGCTATAGGGCATGGGTATGCTCAACAGAGGGAAAATGAGAAATCACCTCCTGGGGAGATAGCCATGCCACTGTCCTTTCTCCTCCATCCTCCTCTTGAGATTTTGGGCGTGCATGCACATGCACCCAGCACACTTTTCAAGCCGCTGGGTCCTAGACTCACACCATGGTCAGCCATATTGTTGTCAAGTGCCTTAACCACCATACCACCTGCTGGCCACAGTATAAATTCTATTTTTAACAGTTTGACAAAAGAATTTTTGAAGTATAATTATACAATCAAATGAACAAGGTGAAACTAAGAACTCATTGGCCTAAAGAAAAGAAAACAGTCAGTTGAATTTGTAGTAACCACTACTGAATATCTAAAGCACTTTCAGGACTTTCCAAAGAAATAAGATTTATAAATCTATAGGTTGATGAAACAAGAATACCTATTTATAGAGTACATTGTTCAGTTTAAAATATGTAGATCATAGTTGAATGTTAATTTATGACATAAGATGAGAAGCAAAGCTAAAGGGATTTTTCAGGATAACATTTCTTGCTCTATAGTGCCATCGTTGCCTTGAATTAAATATTTTTTAAAAGTAAGGAAAATTGGGAGTACGAGTTCTATAAATTTACAAACCTGGAATTTGAGGGTCTCTTGAAAAAGAAAGAAGTTTTTCTGGCTGAAAATAAACTGGACAGAGATAGGAGATTCTTGTAGTTAGGACATTATAACTAGGTACTATAAACTTCAGAAAGGAAATGAATAATACTTTTTACCTAATAGATACACTTAAACTGATATGTCAGGTTTTTAGTGTAGAGGACTTTTATCCCTGGAAGTAAGAGATCTGAGTAAGTTTGGAATGCAGCCTTCCAGTAAAATTTTAGCTTTTTTTTTAAAGTGCCCTTTTCAGTGAAGAGCCAAAGAAAAAATAACTATTTTAGAGTTTATGGGCTGTACAGTTACTATTGCAGCTGTACAACTTTACTATTAAAGCTGGAAAGCAGCTACTAGCAGTTTGTAAATGAATGGATATGACTGTGTTCCAGTACAACCTTATTTATAAAAACAGCTTGCAGGCTGGATTTGGCCATGTTACCACAGTTCGCCAATTCCTGTTATAAAATATACTTTTTCATTAGCATGTTTTGATTTTAGCCCTAAAAAGTTTTGAGTATCTATTTTATGTCATATTATTATTGTGTGAATACACTATTTTTCTTAATTCATCAGTGGTGGGTTTTTTTCCCCCTTTTTTTTTTTATCTTATCTCCCATGGGGCATGTATTGTTGCCACAGAGAGATGGAAAAAGACCTGTCCCACCAGTGGGCCATGGTTACACCACAGCCCTTTCTCCTTTGTTTCTTCCTCCTGTCAGGATTTTGAGCATGTACACACAGGCACCTAGTGTGTTTTTCAAGCCACCAGGGCGGGGATTCAAAGTGCATGTTCAGCTATGCAGGATTCCTTAACCGCTAGGCCATGGAGCTGGCCCTGTCAGAGGTTTTTCAGAGTTTAAACTCCTTTCCATCTGTAATAGAGCTCGAAAATCAGAATATCCATGCCATCTGTTTTGCCTTAGCAGTCAGTAGGTTGACTGAGCGTAGTCTCTCTTTAGAATTATTTATTCAATTTTATTTATTTATTTTAATTTGCTATAGAGCACACGTGCTCACCAGAGAGAGAGTGAGGCAGAGAGAGAAGGAAATACGGGCTCCAACCATAGTTGGCCATTTGGGAGTCCAGTGCCCCAGCCTCTACTCCACCTACTGGCCCCTGGCATAGTCTTAATAAAAATATCTTACATACATGGTGCCAAAGTAAAGTTCACGGAGTGTAAGTAATCTGTCTTTTATCCTCGGGTAAGTCATAGGTAAAGTTGGACGTTTTTATTTTGTCTTGTCCCCTTACCCAGACCTCCAACAGGACCCAACTAAACATGTCTCAGCTTCCATTCTGAAAAGGTCAAGGTTATTATTCTTTGAAAAGTAACTATATAGGAATCTTGAAAGCTTAACACATTAAAACTTTTAGCATGGGACCTGCAGGTGTGGTAGGTAAGGGCGCTGTCCCACATGACTGACCATGTTTCAAGTCCCAAACTCGATGGCTTGCTTTTTCTCTTTCTCTCTCTCTCTCTCTGTCTCTCTCTGTCCCTCTCTGGTCAAATTTAAATAAATAAATAAATAGTGTAATAAAATAATTCTTTATAAAAACGGGGGGAAAATTTAGCATAGGGAACCAGCAGATGGCATAATGGTTACATCACTGGACTCCCATCTGGGCAGCTGCGGTTCAAGTCCTGGACCTGGCAACTTGAAACTCACACCGGGTGTGTGTGTGTGTGTGTATATATGCACAAGATCCTGAGAAGAAAATGGAAGAGAAGGGATTGCGGCATGAACATCCCCCGCAGGGGGTGACTTTTCTCTGTCTATCTGGCAAATATGTGTGCAATATAGCAAAAATCTCTCAGAAAAAAAAAAAAAAAAATTTAGCATAATGTGTATGGAACAACTTGTTTTCTGTTTTGATCACCTTCCCCCCCCCAAAGAAAAGTAATTAATTTTTAGCTCATTTTTTAAAAGAATTATTTATTTTACTTAATTTGTTATTATTATTATTTATTTTTTAGTTTGACCAGAGAGAAAGAAAGGGAATGGGTGAAAGCAAGCCACCAGGTCCAAGACTGGAACCAAGGTCAGCCATGTGGGAGTCCAGCATGTTAACCACCACACCACCAGTTGACCCAGCTTATTTTTATTTATAAGATAAATAGGTTGATTTTCGAGAGTCTCACCATGTCAAGATCCTTCTACACCAGTCTCCAAACTAGCTAGGAATGCAGGTGTTTTATGTTTGGCTGGACTTTTTAGATTGCACTAAGAATCCAAACACAGGTTTCCTATGTAGTCTCACATTCCAGGTCCATCTTAGTAGCATGCACCACCATGGCTGATCCCTTAAAATTTAAGACATATTTGAATTTCAGCATGGTGTCTAAGTTATTATCACTTACTATTTACTGAAATAATTCACTTAATGGCTTTGTTCCAGAAACAACATTAGCTTGGACTTAGCCTACCTGTAAGGGGCATATGTATGTGTTTATGATTAATAAACTCTTATAATTTTTCTGTATTTCATATTTTTCAGTATATTAGCTTTCAGGTTGGATGATCTCTATCATATTGTGGGTTTTGTGTGTATAGCTAATTATTTACATTAATTTGATAGATTCTTCTATTCCTCTGCTATAAAATTTAATAGAATAGTATCCTTTTCCTAAAAAAGGAAAAACATGGGACTGGGAGGTGGCGTGGTAGTTGAGATGCTGGACTCCCACATGGCCAACCATAGTTTGAGTCCTAGACCTGGTGACTTGCACACGCACGCGCGCGCGCTCTCTCTTTCTCATCAAATTCAAAATAATAATGATACATAAAAGTGAATAAATAATTCTTTTTGTAAAAAATGAAAAACATAACTTACAGTTTGGAGTCAGAAACTTTATGTGCATTTAATGTTTCACAGCTAAGGTATTAATTAGAGTTAAAACAATTTCTTACTAATGTTGGACCCCAAAATATCTTGTATTTGTTACATTTACTAGTGTCAAGTTTGATACCTTTTTTTCAAATGAGTAAGTAGAGGTCCAGGCATTAGATTTTCTTTCATCCAACCTGTATCAAAAGATTCATGAGACTTTAGCAGGGAGGTTAATTTTCATGAAAATGTCAAGAAAGTTACATCTTAAAAAGAATCAGTGGTGGGGCCGGCAGGTGGCAAAGTGGTTAATGGCGCTGGACTCCCACATACCCAACCATGGTTCGAGTCCCAGACCTAGCAGCTTGCTTTCTCACTCCCTCCATCCCCCCTTTGACTCTCACTCTCTCTCACTTGTTGTCCCTCTCTGGTCAAATTTAAATAAATAAATAAAGTTAAATAAAATAATTTCCACAAAATCAGTGGTTAGATTTTGATTTGTGGAAGTAATTATTGCAAGCATGTTAATTATGCATGGATAATGATGCTTGTAAACATGATGTAGGATTTTTGCACATTCTCTCCTTTTTAAAGTAAATTCTGTACTGTCTCTTCACTGTTATTCTTAACATTTGTCTAGAATAATATACTAAATTGTTTATACTAAATGATATGACAGGGGTTCCCCCAAATATTGGATTGAGTTGACATAAATACATGTATTCTGATTTATTTTTACTAATATGAATAATGTGTGAGTGACCAGTAACTATTTTTTTAAAGAATTATTTTTATTTAACTTTATTTTATTTCAATTTGATCAGAGAGTAACAGAGTGAGAGAGAGTGTGTGAGAAAGCAAGCCACTAGGTCTGGGACCCAAACCACGTTTATCCATGTGAGAATCCAGCACCTCTAACCACCACACCACCTGCTGGCCCCAGTGACTAGTAACTATTAATGACACTTTTTTTGTGGGGGGGAGAGGTTTTTGCTATAGGGCGCGTGCGCTTGCCAGAAAGACAGAGAGACAGAAAGCGAGAAATCACCCCCAAGAGGGGATGGCCACGCTGCGATCCTTTCTCCATTCTCCTCTCAGGGTCTTGGGCACACATGCATATGTGCCCGGCGTGAGTTTTAGGCCACCGGGTCTGGGACTCAAACTACAGTCAACAACATGGGAGTCCAGCAACATAGCCATTACGCTAACTGCTGGTCCCAAATAACACTATTTTGAGGCATAAAATTCCAGTCCATCATAACCAAACCACTTTGGAAAAGTGAGTCTTTTTTTGTTACCCTAAATTTAAGGAAATTGATACAAAGTTATGACCAGGATAGTTTCCTAGTAAATTAATCGTGGTGATTGGTAGAAAAAGTATGAGTGTAGGTGAAGGAATTTTTCTTTGTTTTTTTTTTTTATCTTTTTAACTGTAAGATAATTTTCAAATTAAAATAATTGCAAAATTATAGAGAGTTCCTGTTTACTTTTAACTCAGCTTCTCCTGATAGTAACATCTTACATAACAATATGATTATCAAATTCTAAAAATTAACATTAATACAGTACTATTAAAAATGTCAGATTTTCTCATGTTCCAGGGTTGCACATTTCATTTAGTTGACCTGTCCCTACTTTAGTCTTTTCTAATCTATGACAAGTTTTGTTTTTGTTTTTGTTTTGCTTTTATCTATGACAGTTCTGTAATCCTTCCCATCTCTACAACCATGACACTTTGAAGATTAATGGTCATTTATGTATCATAGGATATTCCACAACTGGTATTTATCTGATGATTTCTCATTCTATTGGAGTTAACGTGTTTTTGGTAAAAATATCACAGACGTAGGCTGAGCCCTGCTTAGTGAGTCATATCAAAGGTTTCTCACATTGATGCTCTTACCACTGGTAATGATCATGATCCCTTGATTAAGTTAATGTGTTGTCTGCTGGGTTTCTCCACTGTGAAGTTACTGATTTTACCTTTGTAATTAGTAAATATATGGGGAAAGATATATCGAGATTATACAGATACCCTTTTTGAAACTTTTACCCATTACTTTTAAAGAGTCTATTGATAGATCTTGCCTGCAACAAAGTGTTACTGTTGTTTGACTAACGGAGTTTTGATTTTTTGGGGTTTTATTTTGTTTTTGTTTACTATAGGTGCATGTTTTTGTGGGGGGAATGGGGGAGGGGACTAGAAAGTGAGAAAGCACCCCCTAGAGGGGATGGCCATGCCATAAACCCTTCTTTTCATCTTGGGTTTTTTTTTTTTTTTGCGGGGGGGGGGAACATACATGCACGTGTATCCAGCACAATGCCAGGTCCAAGACTTGAACTATGCAGTTGGCCGTGTGGAATCCTGCCACCTTAACTATCACACATCTGGCTGGCCCACAAGGGTTATTTTTAATGCTGATAAGTTTTTCAGAGATTCTAAGTAAAATCAGGGGGAGGGCGTAATCGTTAAAAAAATAAAGGGAAATACCAGTTCAGGGTTGTATCTACTGTACACCGAGGGTTGAATAGAAGGGTTACAGTGAAATAGATGAACTCTGTGGTCACTTTTTAAAATATTGCTCACTTGAGAGGAACTTAAGTCTTTAAGACACCATCTAAGTTTTAAATTTAAATTTTATTTTTAGAGCTAACACATGAGTTTCTACAAATATTGGAGAAAACGCCCAGTAGGTTGAAGAAGATTCGAAACTGGAGGGTAAGAGGATTGGCAGGATTTAATAAAAATAAAATCTATAAATTTGTCACTTACATAACAAATAACTGATCAATTTGAGGAATTTTTTTGGTGGTTTTGTTTTGTTGTTTTTTTCCTTTGCTAGAGGATGTGTGTGCTTGCCAGAGGGAAAGAAGGAAAAGCACTCTCCTCATGGAGAATGATATACCGCAATGCCTTCTCCATTTCTCCTCCTTTCATCAGTACTTTGGGCATGCACACACATGTGCCAAGCAGTTTCTCAAGCTGCTGGCTCTAGGGCTTAAGCTATGTGGTTGGTCTGATGGGATTCAGCTCTCCTAACCACCAGGCAATGGCTGATCCCAATTTGACATTTTGTAGCTAATCTTTTTTCCAGTATTTCTAAATGATTACAGTGTATGTCCATAGTTTATTCAACTGTGTATCCAGTGGACTTTGCTACTAATTATGTTACACATTTTCTTTTTAATTTGGTAGCAATTATGACTTAAAAAGTATCTTCATTTCATAAATGGGAAAACTTAAGTCTAGAGGACAAGTTACTTTCACAAATGAATGGCTAGGATTTAGCCTGTATCTAATTCTAAAACAAGTATTTTCAACTTTTCTGTGTAGCCTTCTGTTACAGTTCTAAACAAGGCTTTTTTTTTTTCTTGACATCATAAAGCTTTGAACCCTAGGTGATTTTATTGCCATTTATTTAATATAGAATTCTTATAAGCAATGAAATGTTTATTAAATTCTCTTGCTGTTACTGCTTCTTTGTGTTTTATTTAAATAGGCCAATCAGAATCAGGCGGCTAGGAAACCAAAAGTAGATGGACAAGTGTCAGAGACACCGCTTCTTGGTTCATCTTTGGTCCAAAATTCCATTTTAGTAGATAGTGTCACTGGTGTGCCTACAAACCCAAGTTTTCAGAAACCATCTACATCAGCATTCCCTGCACCAGTACCTCTAAATTCAGGAAATATTTCTGTTCAAGACAGCCATACATCTGATAATTTGTCAATGCTAGCAACAGGAATGCCAAGTACCTCATACAGCTTGTCATCACATCAAGAATGGCCTCAGCATCAAGACTCAGCAAGGACAGAACAGATGTACTCACAGAAACAGGAGACATCTTTGTCTGGTAGCCAGTACAATATCAACTTCCAGCAGGGACCTTCCGTGTCACTGCACTCAGGATTACATCACAGACCTGACAAAATTTCTGACCACTCTTCTATTAAGCAAGAATATACTCATAAAGCTGGGAGCAGTAAACACCATGGGCCAATTTCTGCTACTCCTGGAATAATTCCTCAAAAAATGTCTTTAGATAAATATAGAGAAAAACGTAAGCTAGAAACGCTTGATCTCGATGTACGGGATCATTATATAGCTGCCCAGGTAGAACAGCAACACAAACATGCACAGTCACAGGCAGCCAGCAGTAGTTCTGTAACGTCTCCCATTAAGATGAAAATTCCCATCGCAAATACTGAAAAACCTGAAAAATACATGGCAGATAAAAAGGAAAAGAGTGGCTCACTAAAATTACGGATTCCAATACCACCCACTGATAAGAGCGTCAGTAAGGAAGAACTGAAGATGAAAATAAAAGTTTCCTCCTCAGAAAGACACAGCTCTTCTGATGAAGGCAGTGGTAAGAGTAAGCACTCAAGCCCACACGTGAGCAGAGACCATAAGGAGAAGCACAAAGAACATCCTTCAAACCGCCACCATGCCAGCAGTCACAAGCATTCCCACTCGCACAGTGGCAGCAGCAGTGGTGGCAGTAAACACAGCGCTGATGGGGTACCACCCACTGTTTTGAGGAGTCCTGTTGGCCTGAGCAGTGATGGCATTTCCTCTAGTTCCAGCTCTTCAAGGAAGAAGCTGCATATCAATGATGCATCTCACAACCATCACTCCAAAATGAGCAAAAGTTCCAAAAGTTCAGGTAGTTCATCTAGTTCTTCCTCCTCTGTTAAGCAGTATATATCCTCTCACAACTCTGTTTTTAACCATCCCTTACCCCCTCCTCCCCCTGTCACATACCAGGTGGGCTACGGACATCTCAGCACCCTCGTGAAACTGGACAAGAAGCCAGTGGAGACCAACGGTCCTGATGCCAATCACGAGTACAGTACAAACAGCCAGCATATGGACTACAAAGACACATTCGACATGCTGGACTCGCTGTTAAGTGCCCAAGGAATGAACATGTAATCATTTGTTTAGGTCACTTTTTCCTTTCCTTTTTTAATTTAAAAATTGTTAGAATGGAAAACTTCCTTCCGATCTAGCAGTGGTAACACCTGCTGTTGCCGCCACTGCTTCAATATTTGTAAGTGCTGCTTTATTCTTCATTCTAAAAAGAAGAGATTATAGTAAACAAGTCTTTATCTCCACATATGATAGTGTTATAAATACTGTAAAAGCATGGAAGGTGCAAAACTCAGTATTTCTACAATCGCAGCTAAGAACATTAGGATGAATGACTGGCTGCTTCTAGGAATATAAGATGCCTCAAGCATTCATTATTTATAATTTGAATACTGTAGCTATTTTTTTGTTGTTGTTGCTTGGCTTTCGAATGAGTGTAAATTGTTTCCTTTCGTGTATTTATACTTGTATGTATGATTTGCATGTTTCAATGATAAAGGGATAAAACAGTATGCTGACAGCTGTTTACAAGAAAGTGGAGAAAAATGTACATACATTTTTGTATGTTTAGATATTACCATAAATACTCAGGATTGTAGCTGCTTGTAAGTATAACAATATACAGAATAACTTTATTTTATCTTGTCAGAGTCCATCACTAATCTAAAACAAAGGTGGCACTTTTTCATGTTAACCTTAAACTCTAGGCCTTACTGGGTAGCCACTGAAGGGGGACACTTCACTACCAGATGGGTATGCAGTGCCACAGGAGTTCATTTACACTGTGAGGCACTGAACTTTTGCCTTCAGAGGTTCTGACAAGATTGGCTGCTGAAATAGCCCCTGATGTTCTGAAGGCTTGAAGAGGCGAAAATTAAGTTTACATACTCTTGATGTGAAGTGCATTTAAATGTTTGTTGGCTTGTTGCAGTACTATACGACAGCTTTCAATAATGGTTATGTGGATTACTGTGATTTGAAAACTAAACTCACAAAAACTTACATAGTGAAGAATTAGTAAGTTTTTTCTTAAAGAAATTTAACACTACATATTTGAGCAGTGAACAGGGATCACTTTTCCTTTAGCATTCAGAATGACGACGTATTCTTACATATACTCTTCCCCTGACGCGTGCTTGTGTGTGATGCCATGTTTCTTTTTCAGGTAAATGCAGTCTTCCTTATACAAATGAAATTAAACCTATGCTCTCAGTTCTTTCATATTCTAACAATAAAGAAAAAGATCAATGACTGTGCATTGTACCTGTATTTATAGCTTCTGGTTGTTATCAGGAAGCTCTGTTAGAAAAAAAGGTCAGCCTCCAGGTACACCATCGGTGGAGGTTTTACCTTTGTTTGCACAACTCATATATTCCTGATGCAGTAAAATTTGCACAGTCATCTGACTTCTGATCAAACTGTAGTCTTTAACTTGTTGAGATTTTGTCTTAAACACTTGTAATATGGCTCTTGTTTATCAGCTAATCTTGAATTTATTCTGTGGTAAATCTTTGAGCTGTTGAGTATCTTTGAGATGGGTTGGATTCAACTTCTGTTGAACTACAAACTGTCTTAATTTTTCCTCTGTGTATATGAATTATTTTTGTTACAAAGCCACTGATATGTGCACAATTGTAATTTTACTCAAGTATGTTGCAGTTGTAAATATTAGAGTTTAATCTTGTGCTCTGCTTTTATTTAGCAATTACTTAATTTGCCAGTAGCTTTATAATTTTTTTAAAGATAATTGTTCATTATTTTGTCAATGTTATTTGAGCTTGAAATACTAGGATCCTCTTTCTAGGGACTTTGCCTAGGTAGCATGTCCTTACATTTGTTCTTGTCTTGCATAACTTTAGTAATCTTTGTCATTGTATGTAACTATGTTGCTCTGTATGGCATAATATTGTATCCATAAACATGGTAATTTTGATACAGTTACACTTTTACAGTGGTACATAATCCAAGGACTAGTGTAGAATTAAGCTGAGTGCAAGATGAGGGAGGGGGCAGGGTTTTGTTCTTGGTAATCTAGATGTGAAACCTCTACAGAGCTATCATGTGAAATGACATAGGGTGGTTGTGCTACTGTATAATTGGGGATGATAATACAAGGAATTTTAATAAGATTTTGTAAAGAATATCCAGAAAAGTAGTGAACATATTTTCAGTATGATATAGAAAACAATGTGAATATTTAAGGTCTGTGACTATAGTTAAACTTCACTAAGACTTTGCAGAATTGTTTTGAGATGTGGGAATAAAGGTAATTTTGTTGAATCTTTATTGGTGCTAATGATGGACAGTTAAAAAGATAGGTAGTGTATATTGTTATGGGTCAGTACTTATTAGTACTTCCAAAATTGAATTTGAAATGCTATGTATTCACTTTTCACTCTGTAAATGTAATTCTTTACAATGACTTTATTTATTAAAGGGCAGCCAGTTGTAATTTTTACAGGATTGTGTGAGCTGTTCAAACTCTTTAACCTCTGAACAGGATATTAAGCTTCCAAAACCACAATGGGAATTAAAATGGAAATTCTTTTCAGTTTCATTTCCATTAAAGAAAACCTTTATAGTTCATAATACCATGAATTTGCTTTAACCATCTCATTTGCATAAAATAGTTCATCTGCCTGGTCCCATTAGGCTCTACCAAAGAAAAAGACTCCAGTGAACGGACGTTATTATCGTGAGTCTTGTAAGCAGCCATAATAAACCAAAATAGTATCAGATTTAGATTTGAAATTCCACCTGTGCAAAGTACTGTTAAGGTGATACATTTTTTATGAGATTTTTAAAAATATTTGAAATATTAAAAAGCATTATCTTCAAACATGCTATAAAAGAGTGGTTCATTTTTAAGTTCTGTTTTCCCTAGATCACAAATTTGTTACCTTTATGCAGAAACACATTGCAAAGAAAGGCTTTACTTCTACCTCTTGAACTAGTTTTCTAGTATTGAACTGTGCCCCCTTATGTATTATATTTGCCTTAGACACTAAAAATATATTTTCAGAACCAAAGCAAAGGGGTATCTGTTCTCAGAAACATTTGCAGAGGCTCATTTTACAAAACTGGTGGCAGTTTTCTTTAGTGGTAAGACCTTGAAAAGTTTCCTAGTTGTAGTTAAATACTGAAAAGTAATGTCATCAGCCCCATGTTTCTCTCTTAAGGCAATCACACATACAGCTTGATCTTTCTGTGTGCAGATTTGTTTTGTTAGAGTCATTTAAAGAAAGTTTCTACCATGGCATATTGTTCCTTGAGGACTGTCACTTCATAGTGATAGATTGTAATTAATAGAATACCTTACTTTTTTGGCTTTTTTATCCTCTTTGAACAAAATAAATGACTACTTGAGGTCTACTTCAGAGAACCAGTTTAAGATCTTTTTACTACCAAGTACCTTGCCTTAAAAAGTTTCAAACATGTCTTTTTCTTTTGTATTTGAGGATTTAAATTGCTGGGTTTTATTCCTTAACCAACCTTAGAAATAAGCCACTGTTTATATGTGCATGAATATCACGTGCTCTGTAGGTACACTTGATTAGGTATTTTGGGATTTTGCATTTACTGTGGAAATTGGGATAAAAAAAAAAAAAAAAACATGGTAATAGCTATAAAAAAATTTCTGTTCTCAAGGTATCTCACATTTCCAATTTTATTTAATCAAAAAGCAATGTTCTCACCTGTTACTGTGCTAAAACTGAGGTAATTTTTAGGATATATTTGCTGAGAAGAATTCCAAAGCTCTTGGTATGAAAAATGTTTGATTCGGTCTCAAAAATTTTGAGGAGGCTTTCTAGGGAGACAGTAGGGTTCACTAACTACATTTACAAATGAAGGGTGAACAAAATCTACAGTTTGAAAACTTGAATTGAGTTCACAGAATGTTAAGTGTTAAATTCATATGTCCATTTTTTTAACATACAGGGATTTTTACTTAGAAAAGCAGTTTATTTCTCTTCCTGTCTTTCTTGGATACCAAGTTGTGTTACTGGTGTAAATTTGAGAATTCATAGCTATGTTAATATCTGAAATCAATGGGCAGTTTGATCTGTGTGAGTTGACACATGTATGCAAGCCAAGTAATTAGAAATTTGCTTGTTTTATAAGAATTTTTCCCAAAACACCTATCTTTACATAGAGATGACCTTGCCAGTGGGACTGAATTGTCAAAGTTATTTTAGCTCTAATACCAAGCATTCATTTATTTCTACTTCACAGTGTTGATTTGGGCATGGCCAACTTTTGCCTCTCTGACTCCCCATTTTTTGTTCTGTGGTTTACCGTTACCTGTTCTGCCTGACAGACTTTTTAGGTAGGTTGATAAGCAAGATAAGAAGCAATGATAAGAAGATGGAATGACTAGGAGCAGTTTTGCTTTCATAAAGGTGACTTAACCTATTCACTGTGATCTATTCATCTCAAAAGTAAATCTGAGGGCTGTCTAATTTGCTTTATTTTCAAGTTTTGAGGAGTAAATCTCACTTAAAATCACAAGTATTGACACTTCTGTTCAGTAATTTGCTTTTTTTCGCCTATTTAAGTAATGAGGACATTCTTATTAACGAGTACATTCCTATTTTTAAATTGTATTTGTTTTTCAAGTGGCTTCACTTGGTTAAAAGAGCTTCACATGTACTCGTTTGTTACAAACAGTGATTGGGGGCTTTTTTTCCTGAATGTACTCAAAAGTCCCAAGGATAATTGAATAGGATGTTTGCCTATAGAATATCCAAACCAGAGATATGTGTATATGGCATGAATTAGTGATGAATTTCAACTTTTGAGTATCTATACAAGGAATTATTAATAAAATTTGTTCATTGACAACACAAATTCGAGGCTCTAACATGTCTTGTTAAGTTCATGTGAATCAAAAATAACTTCCAGCCCTTGGGAAATGCGGGAGATAAGGTCTCTAATATAATTACCCTAGTAGTATCGTATGTCATCAGGGAGTGGAGCCTCTGGGAATAGATGTTTCATGTTCCAGTCTTAGCCCCATTCGCTTATTAGCATAATGACCTGGGGTGAATTCTTTGACTTTGTGCCGTAATTTTCCTTCCCTGCAAAATGTCAGTATGGTTTGTGACGTTTAAGGCTTAGGTGGTCATAGAATGCTGCATAGAATAGGTGGCAGTAAAGAGAATCCTAGTAAAAGGAATAGATTGTGAAAAGTAAGTGGAATTTCATTAAGTTCCACCCAGAGACATGAGACTAGTGTGTTAAACACATGCCCTACTGTGTCCTACTGTGTCCAGAGTTCTCTTTCAAATTGTTCATTCTAATTTCTGTTTTGGAATTTTCTTTTTGTTATTGCTGCCCTCTCCTTGTTTTTCTCAAGAATTTTTCTTACCTTCCACCTCAGAGCGAAAACTAACTACAGTAACTTGAATAAAATAGAATTAGGATGGAAAAGTTACTTCCTCTAAAATGCATCTTAAGCCTAATTGTAAAATAAATGTTTTTAAATCATGTTATAAATGTCTTATTGGTGATAACACCAGTTGGGGCTTATCCTGTGAGCATATGATAAACTGGGTTTTTGTTAACTTTAAAAGTCAGTCCATTTAATCAAACTCCACCAGGTGCATTGTGTATTCCCTTTCCTTTCTGTTTTCAGTATAATAAAAACAATTGTTCATGTTTTTTCTAACTCTAATACATGATCTGCCTGTTCCTTCCCCCCAGTACCACCTTCCAAAACAATGTTGAACCTCACTAGTGACTTTTTTTCCGTATTGCCAGGGGATAAAACAGATTTAGACATTTCAAACATCCAGGCAAACACCTGAAGTCAGTTTTTTAAGTCTCTCAAGTCCACCTGTGGGAGTCATTGCTTTACAATGAATTATATTACAATTTTTTGCAATTTTTGAGATGTCCTAGCAATAGAAAATGACTACAGCCTTTCTTCAGGATGTTTGCTGATTAAACCTTTTACAGTGTAATGGCATACACAAAAACTTTGTCTTAATTTTATTGATTACCAGTAAAACTAGAAGCTGCCTATGCCGGAGTGTTTAATGTTGTCAGAGTCACCTGGGAAGCTTTTTTAAATGCAGATTTCCACACTGAAGTAGCTACTTTTTGCTGGATTAATACTTGCAAGACAAATAGAGAACACGGAGACAGGGCCTTCTCATTGAGTGGAGTACTATCAGTACTACTCACTACTCTGCAGAAGGCAGGGAGCTGCTGTCGTGCTTTGCAGGAGTATAGGTCAACGCTGTACAAGGAATTCCACGTGCTTCTCAATCCCAGATTGCAGAGCTTATTCTCTCCACCGGGGTAACTCTCCTAATTCAGCAACTGAGAAATGTCCCCAGAGTAAGGGCTAAAGTAGATTCATGGCAAGGAGACACTACTTTGTAGAGCTTTACTTGGGGATAAAGCCTCTTGGGCCTAGAGAATGTAGAGAGATCGTGAAGATAGTAAAATGAACCTGGTTGTGCTTAGAACAGAAATGCTTATGGAAGGGAAGGTAATATTGGTGAAAAATCGGAAACTTCTGCACCATTGAAGTACTCAAAATCAAACCAGGTGGAATTCTGATTATCTTTATCTCAGGTATTTGAGTTTAAAACTAGAATGTTACATACTTATAAACAATTGGAGGTGACGGGAAAGTCCTCTAAAGTCAAAACTAGTTGGCGTTTTCAGCTAATCTACCAGTTGAGTAGCTTTGAAAAAGTTAGCTGTTCTTTCTTAATAAAGTGAGAATACTTCCATCCCAAAGAGCAGCCAGAATTAAATGATGGACCTTATTTTATGCCAAGCCAATGAATGAGCCCACCCCACCCCCTACCTGTCTGCACTTGGAGCTTCCTTTCAGACCCTTATGCAAAAAGGTGTAATGGCATACATCTGGGCAGTGAACAAGAGAACGTTCCAAACACTTGGTCATATCTTAGACACACACAATACAAAAAAGAAAGCTCTGACCAAGGCTTGCCTATTGGGAACTTAAGCACTTCGAAGATTCTGTTTGGGGCTTTTTTAAAGAATATTTTATTTTGGGACCAGCAAATGGCGTGATGGTCACGTTCCTGGACTCCCATGTAGTCGACTGCAGTTCAGGTCCTGGGCCAGGTGCATGTGCGTCTGTGCCCAAAATCCCAAGAGGACAATGGAGGAGAAGGACTTGATTTCTCACTTTCTGGGTTTTTCTCTCCACTAAGTGCACATGCCCTATAGCAGAAATCTCTATATATAAAATAGTGTAATATATATATATATATATATTGATCATATACCACCACCACCAGAGAGAGAGAGCAAGCCACCAGGTCCTGGACTCACCATGGTCAGCCATGTGGGTATGTGGGAGCACAACACCATGTCTACCATGCTACTGGCTGGCCCCAAAGATTCTGTTCAGTATTCCTAAATTGCATTCAGTATTCTTCTGAATCAATAGGAGAGGGGTAGATATTGTTAACACCAATGCTATGTGTCTATTACCATGATCTGTATGTATAATATAAACATGGCTTAATCCCTGCCCTTTCCCCACATGGTTTAACAGGGTTGTATATATAAATAGTTCATTGCTCCAAAATCCAGTGTAACATTCAGATTTTAAAGAATGCTAAAGATCTCTCCAAAATGAAGGGGGGAAAAATCTTACCTCCTACTTTTACGATTGCATTGTTTGGGGTCACACTGATGTGCAAGTAAGTAAAACAAAGGGACATATTTATCTCTTAAATTTTTATCAGATTTGGGGAAAAGACTACCAATTTGAGGTAAAGAAGGTATGACCACAAAGACCTACATCATGTTACTTGTTGGTCAAAGAAGTCTTTTTCCTCACCTGGATTGCTTTTCACATTTATTTTTCAAAAACTTGTGAAGAAGCAGTTTGAGTTCCACACAGCCTGACGCCAGTGTTGTAATACAGCCAAAGCTGGCCCAGCCACGGCAGTGGCATGAGCATTAGGGGGCTGCTGTGCAGGACTGGAGCCACGTGGGGAGGCTCTCAGTTGACCTGAACACACTGGGCGAGCCTGTAACCCTGGCTGACTCGAACTGGAGAAGGATCACAGCGTGGCAAGACCCTGTCTTGGTTCTTGTTCTCATTTTCTTTCAAAACTAGAGTATACCTCATTACTTTGTGGTTGTGTCATCTTGAAATGGTGGCAGCCAATATAAAGGATTGATACAGCTTAAAAGAATAAGTGTCAGTGAAATGTAGTGGACAAATGAAGTCAACAGCAATAGAAACCTTATCAAAAACGTTTAGGCCAAGGCTGGCCCCGTAGTGTAGCAGCTAAGTGCTGTGCAGAGGAAGACTGATTTCCTGACTAGGGGCTGAAATCCTAGCCCAGAGACAACGTGTCAGGCATGTACATGTGTGCCCAGGATCCTGACAGGACAGAATTGGAGGAAAAAGGATTGCAGCGTGACCAGGCCCCCTTAGAGCGTGTTCCCCCTACCCTTCCTTCTTGGTCTCGTGCACACATGCACTATGGCACAAAGAAAAGTTTAGTTCGCCAACTTTAACGGGCTTACAGGTCTCACTCATCCTTGCTCCTGTGAAGAACAGAAAGTGAAAGGAGTGTCCCCAGCAGAGATGGCCCTCATTCAGGTGAAGTAAAAAGTTCTCTGAAAAAGTGACATGCCCGCCCATCTCCCTTTACCAGATGTAGCATTTGTCCTACCCGGTACTTCAGGCTTTGCTAGTTCTAGAAGTGGTAATGACCTGATTCAGTGTGCAAGGAGGCAAAGACCTCAAATCATCACTAAAATAAATTACAGAGAGAGCAGCCTGAGGTTTATGGCACCACCTCAGATAACCAGCTTCTCGGAGACTTCTGAGGAGTTCAGGACTCACAATGGTATGCCAGAGCTTTAGCGCCTCTTTTTAGACCTTGAGGCTACTAGAATATTTAAGATTGCTCCCAAAGTAAGCAGTATCCCTCTGACCTCTCTTTAACCTACTGTCTTGCTTTCCTCTAGTCTTTGCAAAAAATAAGTAAACATCTACTCACCAAGCATAAGTTTTATGATTTATTTATTTGAAACAGTTTATTTTAAACTAATTAAAATTGACAGGCCAATAATAAAAGGAAATGTATGAAGCAATAGAGATTGTAGTTCCTGGGCAATCAAAACTGTAAACACTGAAATACTTTTTTTTTTTTTTTTTGTCTTTGTTATCATTTAAGAAAATTTTCTTGGGGCAGCCAGTGTTGTGGTGAAGGCAGCTGGATCCCACGTGACTAGTTGTGTGGTTCTAGCCCCGGACCTGGAGACGAGAAACATACCAGGTGCATGTGCATAAATGCCCAAAATCCCAAAAGGAGAGAGACATGAAGGGACTGTGGTGTGACTATTCGGGGGGTGGGGGGGGAGCCTCCTCTCTCTCTCTCTCCAGTGAGCGCACATGCCCTATAGCAAAATTTTAAAATAAAATTTTCTTATATACATGGGTAATCATACCTGAAGCTCAACGAGGCTAACATGTAATTAAAATTCAGTTAGTGACATTGCAGGATCTGGTTTAATTGGGTTACATTGAATTTCCAGTCGGAAAACAAAAGTCCCTTAACCATCATTCCCACAATTAAGCGACAACGGAACATCTACAGTAGAAATGGGAAGAAAGCCTTGATTTACGTTTAGTGACTTCTCTTCAAGAAGGAATGCTTCAGGAGCTGGAGAGCAGATGGCCGCTCATGCTGGTCCCTAAGGAGGGAAAAAAAAACATGAGAAACAGTACCCCATATTGTGACTGCCAGCGAGATCTACTTGACTCAAATGTGAGCTTTCAAGATGGAAGTACCTGTCGGACGGACATGATTTGAGTCCAGTTTCAAGCTGTGTACTCTGAACAAGCGACTGAGACTTTTCCTCTCATCAGTGAAAAGAGAGATAACAGTACTTCCTAACCCATTAGGAGAATGAAATAAATGTAGACAGTTTTAAGAAGTGGTATGGTAGTTCAAAAATGGTGACTCTTGTGATGAAAAACTAGGTGCTACTTTTCTATTGCACTTCTGTTGGATTTGTTCGGGGTATAATTTACACACAGTAAAATTCACACTTTTGGATATATAGTTTATTGCCCTTGTAATTAACATTAAATTTTACTTTTAAAATTTAGGGGCCAGCAGATGGCATAGTGGTTACATCACTGGACTCCCACGTGGCCAACCGCAGTTGGCGCCTTGAAACTCACACAGGGCTCATGTGCATGTGTGCCTAAAATCCTGAGAGGAGAATGGAGGAAAAGGGATTGCAGCATGGCCATCCCCACCAGTGGGGTGATTTCTCACTTTCTCTCTCTTTCCTGTGACTGCATGTGCTCTATAGCAAAAATATTTAAAAAATAAATTAAGACACTTTAGAATCCAGAGTTGAAAAGACATTTAAAAGTAGACATTTAGGGCAGATGGTGTGGTGGTTAAGGCACGGGACTTCACATGGTCAACTGAGTGGCCCAAGTCCTGGACCTGCCAGCTTGGGAAACCAGGCACCTGCACACGCATACCCAAAATTCTGAGAGGAGAATGGAAATGGTGTGGTCAATCTCCCCTGGGGGGGGTCATTTCTCGTTTTTTCCCTCTCTGTCTCTCTACCTCTCTGGGAAGTGCCACAATTACCATCTAGCAGAACTAAGAAAGAAAAAATTGAAATGTTTTTTAGAAATATCTGGTGAGCCAGTCAATGAACTGGTATATGCATGCCTAATCACTTCTATTTCTAAATCTTTTAGAAGTGCCTTACCCTTTAATTTCTGGGTACCTACATCTCCAAGGAATATTATTATCAACAACAAGTGAGTTGCTTGAGTCCTTGGGATCTTTGCCATAGAGTCTCATAAGGTAATTACATGCTTGTATATGACATTAATTAGGTAAGGTGTGTTAGTTCTCCCTAATGGTTAGCTATGGAGTCCTAACTGCATGCCCTGTGCTGCACTAAGCAATTTACAGAGGCAATTTCACTTAACCTGCACAACAACTCTTCATTTATTATTAGTGGTGTGATTGTGTGTTGCTTAGTTTATGATGCCATGGTTCTAAAGGAAAGCCCTGAAAGAAAATTCCAATCTTCCTCTTCAAAGTTCCTTATGTGTATGTGTGATGACAACTCGAGAGAAAATGAGAACAGTGTGTGGTTTCTAATACAACTATTGGAAAGTGAGTTATTAGAAAGACAACCTAAGGTGTCTGTGCATCTACCAATGCCCAGAACAGTGTCCCTGGAGTATGCGTTCCTGCCCTGGCCCTTTTGCTCTTCCTGAAATCAGGCAGGACTGGCTGATAGAGAGGGAAATAGGGAGATTAAGAGAAGCACCTTTGTTGGTGACAGGGAGACTTAGGAATTCTGACATTTATTCAGAAAGGCAAAATTAATCCCCTTGGAGTTGAGGGCTGCCATATAATACTTCTAAAAGCTGAGGCACACTTCATTAACAGGAAATTGAGTTTGAATTTCAGGCCTTATTCGTCCTGCGACTAAGTGTTGCTCCTCACCTGGAGGGTAGGTTTTCAGTTGCTCAGCATCATGTCATCCCAGAGCAGTGGGTGAGTCTCAGAATCCCCACCCCTCCTCTTCACCTCTCTCCCAGGGCACTTGTGCACACACACTTGAGCCAGAGCCGTCTTCCTACTTTCTTATGTTTCACTCTCTGCATTAAGATTTTATACGAGCAGAGAGCGCCTACCCACTAGTGAATCCCTATGATCCCTTACAGTTCTAACATTTTATCCCTAATTTTATTCCATGGATATGAGAAGGGAGGGCAGGCAGTTCATTTTCTAGAGCGTCTCTGATTCCCTAAATATACCCCTACTTGCTGCTTGAAATGCTGCGATTAGAGATGTGTGCCTTTGGCTCAAAATGTTTCCACTCTATGTATTTAGTTTTTGATTTTATTTTTTTATTTTTTATTTATTTATTTTTTTTTGCCATAGGACAAGTGTACTCACAGCAGAGAGACAGAGAAAGTGAGAAGCCAGCCCCCATCGGGGATGGCCACACCACAATCCCTTCTCCAGTCTCCTCCTGGAATTTTGAGATCGCACACGCACACACACAAACACACACACGCACGCGTGCCCAGCACCTTTTTCTTTCCTTTTTTCTTTTTTTAAGGTTTTTGCCATAGGGCACATGCACTCCCTGGAGAGAGAGACAGTGAGAGGGAAAGTGAGAAATCACTCCCCAGGGGGGATGGCCAAACCCACCACAATCCCTTCTGGGGCTTCAGGCATGCACACACACGTGCCTGGTGGCTTGAAAATCACAGGACTCAAACCACAGTTAGCAATGTGGGAAATCCAATCTTAACTACTGTGCCACCTGCTGGACCCAACCCGATGTGTTTTTCTTTTTTCTTTCTTTTTTTTTTAAATCATTAATTTTATTTATTTATTTTAATTTGACTAGAGAGAGACACAGACACAGAGAGAGAAACTCAGAAAGCAAGCCACCAAGTCCAGGACTCAAACCATGGTCAGCCATTTGGAAGTGTCCAGCACCCTAACCACCACACCACATGCTGGTCCCCCAATGTGTTTTTTGAGCTGCTGATTCTGGGACTCGAACCACTGAGTTGGCCGCATGGGATCTACCACCTTAATCACCATGCTACATGTTGACCTTCCACTCACTTTAAATACAAGGTAATGTCATTTCACTACAGCCAGTCTCTAGGAAAATGTCCTATTGGTAAATAAATAGATCTTCGGCAAATTTTGCAACCTTTTGATTGGGGAAGTATGGGCAGGCACCGATGAGACACTGAACTGTGGCATTCCTCCTTGAAGCATTGGTCCTGTACCCTGATACAGCAATAAGCACAATAGTCAAATGACTAACCATGATTATTTGCAGCACATCGCTTCCTACTTAATTTCATGACCAAAACAGAGCTCTTAGTAGGGGAAACATCAGCCTCTTAGAATCTCTCACCCTTGATCTTCCTCTTCATGTTTTCAGTGTCTTACCTGGTTAGGCACACACGCACAAAATCCGCCGCGTTTTCTGAGAAGTGGTCTGGTAAAGGAGGCATCAGCCCTCGGTGGGCTCCGATGTAAAACATGGCTGCCATTCTGTCCATGGAAGCCAGTGGAGGCTTTCCTGTGGCCATCTCAAACACGGTACAGCCAATACTCCAGATATCTGATTTCCTTCCATAGCCAGACTCATTAATAACTTCGGGGGCCATCCAATATGGAGTCCCATGCATGGACTTAAGCATGTCACTGTGGGTGCCATTTAAGCCAGCCCAAGCCAAACGCTTGGCACAACCAAAGTCAATTAGTTTTATTATTCCAGTTGGCATGAGCATAACATTGTTTCCTTTGATATCTCGATGCACCACGCAGTTCTCATGGAGATAAGCAACACCTTGAAGAATTTGTTCTGTATATTTACAGAACACCATCTCAGGCAATGGCCCAAAACGGTTTATAATACTAGAGATTGAGCCACCAGGAACAAACTCCATGAAAATGCTTACAGTATTCTCTTCCAAGCATGTCCCAAAATAGGCCACAATGTTGACATGTTTCAATGCTTTGAGCAAATCTACTTCCTCCTGCAATTTCCGGTATTCTTTCTCAGTAGTTAATTTATCAGAGGTATCCAAAGCCACCTGTTTTACAGCTATTAGCTGCCCTTGGCTAGTGAGACCACAATAAACCTAGAAGCAAACCAATACCTTATTAAATATAAATGACATAACTTGTTCACAAAATGCCTCATGACATTTGCCCTTTTCTTCTCCCAAATCCTTGTCTTTCTCTATGTCGATACATCATCACCTAAATGCAAAGTACTTAAGCAAGTACTTGGCCTTAGTGAATCCAAGATGGGGATAAGATGCAGCCTGTGGAAAGGTTACTATATTGGCTTGGAGCCAAGTGCTTGGATTATTTAGACTCCTGGCTCCAGGATTCAGATGGTGGTGTAGAGGTAAAATGTGTCACTCTGCAAGGCAATCCCACATGGGAGGGTAACCAGTTCAAATTCAGAAGATCTTCCTGATTACACTGGGTACACATGCACTTGTGATCTGTAGTAGCCTAAAACTCGGGGGTGATCACTGTATCAAGATTCTATTGGGGATGTTCTGTCTCTCTCTCAAAAGAAATAGTAAATGAACTTAAGAAAGAAAAAAAAAAAAAAAAAAGACCTGTAATAACAAATAAATAAATAATAAATGGGCCAGCTGGTGGCATAGTGGTTAAGGCAGCTGGATCCCACATGGCTGAATGCATGGTTTGAGTCCCAAACACAGTGGCTTGAGAAACACACCAGGCATTTGTGTGTGCATGACCAAAATCCTGACAGGAGAATGGAGAAGAAAGGATTGTGGCATGGCCACCACAACCCCACCCTACCACTTCTACCAAGAGTGCTTTCTCAACTTTCTCTCTCTCTCTCTCTCTCTCTCTCTCTCTCTCTCCCCTCTCTCTCTCTCTAATGAGTGCATGAGCCCTATAGCATATAGCAAATTAAAATAAATAAATAAATTTTTTAAAAGAATCTGAGCAACACCACTTTCCAGCTGTATCATTTTGGGTAAGTTACATAATTTTTTTACTTCACTTTAAAAAATCATTTGTAAAACTAAAGGAACAATGCTTGCCTCACAGATTATTATTTTTTTTTTTTTTGATTGCCAGAGGTTATGTGTGCTTGCTGGATAGAGGGAACAAGAGAAAGGGAAGCAACCCCACAATGGGACATGATTATGCCACAATCCTTTGTCCTCCACTTCTCCATCCCATCAGGATTTGTGGCATGTATACACATGTGCCCAGTATGGTTTTCAAGCTGCTGGGGCCAGATTGCAAACTGGTCAGCCTCGTAGAACCAGCCTTCCATGCACAGAGCTTAATCACTGCACAACCGGGCTGGCCCATTGCCTCGCAGATTTCTATGACTATGTGAGAGTGATTAGGGAAAACTCCACACCAAATAAATGAATTAGGGCTAGTTCAGCATTAAATCACTTGAGAAAGAGAAGAACGTCACCTTTGTGATCTCAGTAGTCCCACCTTCTCACTAGTTCCTGAAACTTCCCAAACTAGAGATGGCACAGGTCTCACCTAGGAGCCAGTCATTTTACATCTATGTAAATAATGTCTACTATGCTAGGACCTTAGACAGTCTTATATGCAATTCACAAAATGTAAGGAACATCTTGTGTTTTTGCTACCCAGCAATAATTCTCCCAACTTCCAGTAACAAACTGAGCTGTTGAAGAGATTTCCTTCCTTTTGAACTTAAACTGGGAGAGTGAGAGGTTAGAAATGCAAAGTCCATTTTAGCACCACATAAACCCTGAGAATGAGACCCAGAGGGAGAGAGAGACCAAACCTGATGCTATTATTTGACCCCTTAGACACCTGTGCCCTGAGCCAGACCTGTTCCAGACCTTTCAGTTGCCTAAAGTAATACACATTCTTTCCCTCAAGCCAGTGTGGGTTGGGTTTTCTGTTACTTCCAACTAAAACAGTTTTGTTTTATTTTTGGGGGGAGGGAGGTTTTTGCTATAGGGCTCATGCACTCACCAGAAAGACAGAGAGACAGACAGAGACAGAAAGCGAAGAATCACCTCCCAGGGGGGAAGGCCACGCCATAATCCATTCTCCTCTTGGGATCTTGGGCACGCATGCACACATTCCCAGCGTGACTTTAAGTCACCGGGTCTGGCACTCTAACCACAGTCAGCTACATGGGAGTCCAGCAACATAGCCATTAAGCTAACTGCTGGTCCCCTAAAACAGTTTTTAAGAGAGTATGAGCAGGAAGGGTTATGGGGTTCAAGAAGGTGGACCGAGGAGGGATGAAGGGTTCAGATTTTATCAAGTCTCCAGTTTAACTTACGGTGCCATAGGCTCCTTTCCCAAGGATCTCACCCTTGGTCCACAGGATAGGTTCTTCATGCCGTAAACTATTTTCAGAAAATGTCTTCTTTTCATTTGAGTTGAGAAATTTCTCCTCCATGTCACGTATTCTGAATGCATTACTATCTCTCTAGGAGAATGAGACAAAAAGAAAGTTCACCATTCAACTCTGAGTTATTAGGATAGAGAGAAGGGATAGAGCAGAGTAGAATCTTCTTTTCAAATGCACCTGTTCATGTCCATTCTTATTGTTCTTCATAGGTTACTTCAGAAACACAGATTTCCCGAAGATGACCAAATAGAGTATCTTAGTTGTGTACTTCAGTCTTGCTAATTGTGCATATTTCTAAGTCACTTTTTTTAGAGAGAGATGTTTGCTATAGGACATATGCACTCACCGAGAGACAGAGAGACAGAAAGCCAGAAACCACCACACCACAGTCTCTTCTTTTCTATTCTCCTCTCAAGCTTTTGGGCACACATGCACACACGCCCAGCATGAGTTTTAAGCCGCCAAGTCTGAGACTCGAACCACGGTCGAGTACATAATAGTCCAGCAATGTAACCATTATACCATCTACTGGTCCCCACATTTTTTTTAGAAAGATATTTTTGCCATAGGGCACATGCACTTGCTGGAGAGACAGAGAAACAAAAGAAAGAAATCACTGCCTGAGGGGGATGACCATGCCACAACCCCATCTCCTCCACCTTCCTCTCAGGATTTTGGGCATGTGCGCACATGCACCCATCATGAGTTTTAAGCCACCAGGTCCAGGATTCAAACCATGGGTGACTACACGCCCTATAGCAAAAATCTCTCTCTAAAAAAGTTTGAAGTAAAATGGAATTTAAGTATGAATTTATGCCAATGAACAAAAATACACACATAGTTTTTTATAATATGTATTTTCCATGAACCTTTTGAAGATCCCTCCTTATGTAAACATACACATCATACATAAGCCTATATATGTACACTTATGTGCACACAAACACATACACACATGTGCACACAAACATACAGTCTTTCTCTCACACATACATACAGAATTATAACTAGGACTTTAGATGGTCAAAACCAGTCACAATAGATTGAAGACCCTTGCTATTCACAGGAGGATCTGCAGACCAGCTGCATCAGCATCAACTAGGAGCTTGCTAGACTTGCAGATTTCCAGGCCTTCATATTAAATCATATTAATCAATGTCATATTAGACATATTAAATCAATGTCCACATTTTAACAAGATGTCCCCAAAGTTCACATCCACAGTAAACTTTGAGAAGCACTGCCCTAGAAACCAGGAAACAGCATCTCTTTGGAGAACTTAGATCACTTTTTCTAATTGGATGATTAGGACCAAAAATACTTCATTTTGATCTTATCCATTAGTAAACTAGAATGGTGATGCACAGGTGCATTAAGGTCCTTAAAAATCCTACAGGGTCCCCTTTCTTACAAATGTGCACATTCCTTCCTCCAAAGGCCCATCTGGGTTCCTCTTACTCATCTTCTCATATTTCTATCCAAAGTAAAGTCTAAGGACTGGTTGGTAAAATAAAGGTCACAGAAGGTCAGTTTTGACTCCATGATTACAGGGTGTAGTTGGGGGCTGATTATGCTTCCTGGCTTACTAGCTGTTCTTCAATTTGAAGTGGTAGAGAGGTAGGCACAGCTCACAATAGGCATGCACACACATACTCCCATTTCTCACTTTAGCTTTGAGGCTTCTCAGAATCACCATTCAACTCCTAGCAAAGACCAAGTTCACAGTGAGCATGAAGCTGGCCTTTTAGGGTAAGGTATTTCCCCACTGTATGGTCATTAAGGGTGTGCACTGGAATCAGAACACCCGACCCCACCACTCACTAGCTGCATGATTTTCTAAACTTCAATTTCCTTATTTACAAAATGAGGACATATTAGTAATTGTAGTATTTATAAATCTATTATGAAACATGAAAAGAGATGTGTTGTATCTTAATCATATGTGGTAAGTTCTCAATCAACCTAACTGGTATAATTATTTACCTTGTATGTTCTACTGATCAACTATTTTTTTAAAGTCATTTTTTTAAGAATTATTTTATTTAACTTTATTTATTTGACCAGAGAGGGACAGAGTGAGAGAGAGAGAGAGAGAAAGCGAGAAAGCAAGCCGCCAGGTCCAGGACTCAAGCCACTCGGCCATGGTGGAGTCCAGCACCCTTAACCACCATGCCACCTGCTGGCCCCTGATCAACTATTTAAAATGATTATTCCTGATCCTGACATAGTGTCAGTATTCAATAAATGATATTTCAGCTTGTCCTACTCTTTCTTTCTCTCTTTCTTTTTCTTTCTTTCTTTCTTCATTTCTCTTGTACTTACAGGAGAGAGATAGAGAGGGAAAGTGAGAAATTACCCCCCAAGGGGGATGGCCACGCTGCAATCCCTTTTCCTCCATTCTCCCCTTACTACCCTACTATTCCTTTCTTTAAAATTTGAGTAGAACAGGAGGCTCATATACTTCAGTGAAAACTAAAACCACCAAATCTATCTGTTGGTATTCCTCCTTACCACACCACCACTCCTATGCCAAACAAAATATAAAACAAAATTTTTTTTTTTTTTAGGATTTTAGCTCAGGCTTCTTTGAGAGCAATGGCTGAATCTTATACACCACTATGTTCTTCGTTCTTAGCCAGTGCCAGAAACACAATAGACATTAGTAATATTTGTTGTAAAGTAGAACTATCTGAGAACAGATGCCGAGGTACAGGGAATCTTTGAGTTATGTACATTTCATGTCTTCCGATGAGCAAAACGGTGAGCTATGTCAGAGCCATGGTTATTTTTTTGCATCTTGCACATCACCAGGAGCAAGGCCTTGCCTCTAGTTACTGCTCTGCTAATAAGCAATTTTCTGCTACTTATTGAAAATGCCATCCTTTAATAAAATATTGGCTTTAAATAGTTTTGCTATGTAATTTACCCACTGAAATTTTATTGCCATGCCAAGCTAGCTAAATTCCAGAAGTAAGGCAACATAATGAAAACATTTTATTTAGCTTGGAGTCAGGGAATCTAGATTCCAACCTGTGACCAATGAGACCTTAAAGAAACTATTTCATTGTTTAGGGTTTATGATCCTTCATTTGCAATTAAGGCATTTGAACCAGACTGTTTCTGAGTTCCCTTCCCACCCCAGTGAATCTCTGATTCTAATGGTACCAACCTGTATTTTGACATTGGTTGTCTCGCTGAGCAATTCTTTCATGGTATTTCCTCTCCTACTGAGAACAAGATTTAGGTTTTCAGAATCTGTTTCATTTGACATTATTTGGCATGAGTTGTTATCTTTCTCATCAAGAGCTAATAGTTCTGCAGCCAGACAACCTAATAATTCATCTGTCAATTCTTCATTCTTTGCAGAGTCTAGAATTTCTTGGGAAATTGAATTTGTATCACTTAACCTTTTCCCAAACATTTGATTTGTGATTGAGTTATTTGCTAAACTATCATAGTCCCAAGAATGTGCCTGATATTGATATGTCTGGGAAGATGCACTTTCTTGTTTTTCTTGGGAAGAAAAACTCATAAATGTTTTTGACTTATCTGAAAAGCTATCAAACTCTAGATCATTAGTTAAAACTTGACCAGCATTTAGTTTACCAAGAGATGTTGCATTCTCCTTGTCTTGAAGTACGTGCTTGTTGGAACTCTTCTCACTGGGTACTGCCCAGCTCTTTTCTGAAAGTATACATGGGATCTGGTGATGTAGCTCTTCAAGTGCTTCCAGATCTCTGAGGCTTGTGGCAATTATTTGATTATTAGAAATGTCTCCTTCATCTGTAAACTCTTCCATAGAGACTTCTTTAACAATGGATAAGTCTGAGACAGGAGGGAATTCATTCTGTTCAGTAGACTGCTCAAAAGTCTGAGCCAAGTTCATGGGTTGAACTTCATCTTTGGAATATAGAAAGTCACTTCCTGCAGATTTTATCGGCTGATCTGGTTCTGAACCGCTATCACTATTTTCAATGACTTGTAGGTTGCTACTTACAACCTTGCAACACTTTTCTTTAGAAATTAAATCTTTATGCTTTTGTTTAATGCCAAGTGATGCCTTTGGGGGTTTAATATGTGGTCTTTTCTGAGAAAGCTTTATTCTGTTATTGCTGCTCCTTTCACTGTGTGAAGATCGACATTTATTGGTGATATATCTGCCTGATGGAGCTGAGCATATCTCATGGTAATATTTGTTTTCATGCTCAGCATCTCGAATGTGACAATAAACAGGAGTCCCAAACATTTCATAAATCCCAGGTCCATTAGCAGTGGAATTTATTTCTTTGAACATGTCACTGTACTTAAGATCTAGGTAACTTAGTCTTGGCTCTGGTGGTTGAACAGACAGAGGAACACATGACCTTTTTATTCCTGGATTTTTACAGATGCAAGGAAATGCTTGCTTTTTAGGTTTCTGAGTCCGATAAGTAGATTGTTTCTTTTCTATCTGTGGCATTCTCCTTTGAAACTTCGGCAATTGCCAGGGCCTGGGGTCAGCAAGCCCCAAAGTAGGGAACACTTGTGTTTTTATGCTATTTTTATGCATGGTAGGCTTAATGGACCCTTCAATGGCAACCATGAAATTCTGAGCTGTCCTGTTAATCACCTTAGTCCTTGAATCCAACTTATTTCTATGGATATTCTTCTTACACTTATCATTTTCTTGATGTGCAAGTACATTGGAGCTACTGTTATGAATAGTGCCCTTTCTTTTTTGGAGGCTTGGTTTAGCTATAGCTGGTTCCCTAGGGGTTCCATCTCCAGGGAAAGTAAAGTGGATAAGAGGCACTGTCCCATTCATTTCTGGTTTGCTTGCTTCTGCTATTGATATTTTTATGTTTGTCTCCCTGCTTCTATGACCTTCCGGGAGCTTTCTCACGGGACCATCGGGGACTACGTTGGACAAGCTTTCAAATACAGTACATTCTTTGAAAATATTGTTTTGTTCAACTGCTTCACCTTTTTCTAATGAAGTGCTTTTTGAATCAGATTTGCTATCTCTAATCTCTTCATCCTGACTTGGAGTTAATTCTGAATGCTGGGCTTCTCGTAGCTTGACTGGAATGGTGCATGCACTTTCTGAATCTTGTTCATGGTTTCTGTCTACTGCACTCTTTTTATTCCTTGATGAAAGATATTGAGAGTTCTCATCTGCTTTTCTCATTGCATTACCATAGCAGTCAATAGCCTCTCCTCTATCTATAGGAATGTCACCTTCCTCAAAATTTGTAAAGGACATCAATGACTCCCCTTTCTCAAGGTGAGAGATTTCATTTTTGTCACATCTTTCTATTTCTTTGGATTTCCAGTTTTCCTCCATTTCCATGTACTGTCTACGATGGTTAGCCTTCTGAAAAGAGCACATGTTTCTTGACCAAATAGAACTGTCAGAAAACCTAAGAGTTTGATCCACCAGCACCCTAACTGGGACCTCCTGCTGCTTGTTTGATGAACTACATTCTTCAGACTGACTAGCAGGTGCTGAGAGCTTACAGAAGGATGAGAAGTGTGGAACGTTTCTTTCTCTCTCTTTTGGAACCTTGTGATTTTTCAGAATAGTAAGGACGTCAGTTCTCATGGGCAAGAGTGACAATGGTGGCAGAGGGAACTAAAAGAAAAGAGAGAAAAATCTAAGAATATAGAAACATATACAAATATGTTAACTGGTTTAAAGTTTATATATACATATATATTTTTTTCTTTTAGAGACATTTTTGCTATAGGGCATATGTGCTCACTGGAGAGACAGAGAGACAGAAAGTGAGAAATCACTCCTAGGGGGATGGCCACACCACAATACCTTCTACTTCATTCTCCTCTTGGGATTTTGGTCAGCATGCACATGTGCCTGGTGTGAGTTTCAAGCCTCCAAATCTGGGACTTGAACCACAGTCAGCCATGTAGGAGTCCAGTGACATAACCATTATACCATCTACTCGTCCCATTAAATACTGTATTATCTTAAGGATGGCCACTAAATAATAAAAGTACCCAGGATATAAGAAATTTTAAAATTCGCTTAGCCAGGTGGCACAGTCTGTAGTATACTAATCAGCAGAGCTGGAAGTCACATGACCAACCACAAGTTTAGATCCCCAGGGTGTCCTAAAAACATGCCAGGTGCACAGACACATGCCCAAGATCCTGACAAGCTGGAGACCTGGGGAAAGGCGACTATGGCATGCTATGACCCTGTTGAGGGGGACTTCTCTCTTTTTCATGTCTGTGCATACACATATGCACACTATTTTTTAATGTTTTTAAACTAAAATTTCCCAGTAGCTTTTTACAACCAACATAAAACAACACTTTTAAAAAATCAAGATTGAGAGACCAGCAGGTGGTGTGACGGCCAACCACAGTTTGAGTCCCAGACTGGTGGCTTGCTTTCTCACTCCCCCCACACCCCCTACTCTCTCTGGTCAAATTTTAAAATAATAACAATAATAATAATAATAATAATAATAATAATAATAATAAATACATAAAATAAAATAAATAATTCTTTAATTTTTTTTTAGTAAAAATTAAGATTAGGCCAGCCAGTGGAATGGTGGTTAAGGAAGCTGGATCCCACTTGGCAGGCTATGTGGTTTAAGGTCCAAGTCTCAGACTCAGGGACTTGAGAAACACTCTGGACGCATGTGTTTACATGCCCAAAGTCCCGAAGGAAGGGAGAAATGGAACAGAAGGGATTGTGGCATGACGGTCCTTCATGGAAGAAGTGTTTTCTGTTTCTCTCTCTCTCTTTCTCTCTCCTTTCTCTGCCTCCCTCTAGTGGTCACATCTGCATTCCGGCCCCCCCCCCCAAATTATAAATGTAAAAATTTATGGCTATATATTTTTAAAATGAAAATCCTATGATGTAACTATTAAAAATTTAAGATAGGGGCCAGCTGTTGTCATGGTGGTTAAGGTTCTGGGCACTCCCACGTGGCTGAACATGGTTCAAGTCCCAGACCTGGTGGCTTACGGCTTGCTTTCGTACTTTCTCTCTTTCTTCTCTGTGTCTGTCTCTGGTCAAATTTAAGTAAATGAATAATAAATAAAATTAAATGAATAATTCTTTTTTTTTTGAAAATTTAAGATAAATACATTTCTTTATTCTTTCTTTTTAGAGAGATTTTTTGCTATAGGGAGCATGTACAAACTGGAGAGAGAGACAGAAAGCAAGAAATCACCCCCTGGGGGAATGGTCATGCTGCAATCCCTTCTCCTCCGCTTTCCTCCAGGGATTTTGAGCACACATGTGCATGCACCTGGCATAAGTTTTAAGCTGCTGGGTCTGGGATTCAAACCACAGTCAACTAGTGGGAGTCCAGCAACGTTACCATTACACTATCTGCTGGTTCTTCTTTTTTTTTAAGAGAGATTTTTGCTATGGAGCGTGTGCACTGGCCTAAGAGACAGAGAGACAGAAAGCAAGAAATCACCCCCCAGGAAGGATGGCCACACCACAATCCCTTTTTCTCCATTCTCCTCTTTAGATTTTGGGCACAGACGCACATGTACCAGTATGCATTTCAAGTCGCCCAGTTCAGGACTCAAATCACAGTCAACTACATGGGAGTCCAACAACGTAACCGTTACTCCATCTGCTGGTCCCTCTCTTCTTTTTTCTTTTAATTTTCCATAGAATTGATTTAAGATTTTTAAATTTCCATGGAGAATAATTTAACATCACTATCACACATATTTGAACAATGGTCATTTGGTTATTGGTTAACTCAGGATTTGCTTGGAACACTGTACATCATTGTTTTGCTGAGGATGGCTTATAAATGTGCCACACTTTACACTTGAAAGTTAGGCTTGTAAGGCTCTTTAATTGTCCTTTGCCCTCCATTTTCAAACTAGATTAGTTTTTATCATCACCAACCTCTAGAGGTCAGTGTAACCCAAAGTATAATATTCCATTTAGTGGTCATTAAGCTATAAATTCCTTTGCTGTTATGTTTCTTTTTTATTGTGGCCTTTCCCCATGTATATAAATTTAATATCTAATTAGATCAGAATATTTATAGGCATGGATCATGGGTGGTGATTGAGAGCAATATGTTTAATTCTTATTACGTGCCACCCATGTAGTAAAAATAAGGAGAAAGGAACCTGACACTGGAAACTCAGGCAGTAGAGATAGGTGAGATGCAATTAGTCCCCCTGTTAACCATCATTAAACTTTTTTACGCCAGGGCCAGCCCTGTAGCACAGCAGTTAAGTCCTATGCGTAGAAAGCCAGATCTCACATGGCTGACTGCAGATCAAATCCCAGCCCCAAAGGCATACGTGCATGCTCAAAAATCCTCACAGGAAGGAGAAATAGAAGAAAAGGGATTGTGACATGACCACACCCAACTGGGGAGTGCTCTGTCTCTCTCTCTCTCTCTCTCTCCTCTCTGACATGTACACGTGTCCATTGACAAAAAAAAAAAAAAAAAAACAAAACAAAAAAAAAAAAAGGTCAGAAACCCTCATATTTTCTCAAAGGCTTAAAGGATGCAGAAAGGTCAGATAGTTGAGAAAACTATCAAACTAACAATTACCTTTTCAAAAGCTGTACTTATAAATTAGACAACTAAGAAAATATTTCTACCACTAGGAAAAGTAATTTAATTTCTAGATAGGTCAAAAGAAGACAAATCAAATGAATCTGATAGAGCAGGAAACATCCCAGAAAAGCAATGCACATGGCAAGGCCTAATTTTCCCAGAATTATTTGCTACTCTGGAAGCCATTAGAAGTTGTCTTTTCTAAGATACAGTTGCTGAGAATTTGGTTCTGAGTTAAGAGTTTGTCTCTAACAATGAAAGTTCTTTGGTTTTAATTCTTAAGTCAAGAATACTAAAATTAATCTTACCTCAATTCTCCGGCTACTGTACTTCATATCAGAGGTAGAAAACTCTACAACAAGAAAAAAAATGACAATTGGATATTCTTAGAGCAAACAGTCTTAAACCAGAGTTTGGATGGTATAATCTAGAGGTGCTAAGGTTTAAGAAAAAGTTGTAGGAATTAAGAGATTTTCCCTGTGTAATCCACGTGGGTGGTGGCTGTGGAATGATAACACAAAACTTCAGAGTACTGCCACTAGGAGGGGTTGTTGCTTTCTATTTAGGTCTATATTCTTTAAAAAAAAATTGTTTTTTATTTTAAATATATTTTTTGTATATATTCAATCACATTGTTTAGCTTACAAAGTGAACATTTCAATATGTGAACATTTCTCCCCAGTCCAGTTGATCAAAATATCTTCAACAGATAACACCACACCTCCCCATCCCGTCAATGCTCTGCCTCTGTATGCCTCCTCCAAATGTTTTTCCCTAGGCCCCACTCCTCCACACACACTATATCTGGCATTTACACCCATCTCTTTTGTTTGTATATCTTTTAGTCAATCAGTTTCAGTCATAGAGTGCAGACACTTGGTATATATTAAGTGGGGATATACAATGTCTCTCCTTCATAGCCTGGCTTGCTTCACTCAACAGTTAATCTTCCATATTCTTCCACTTCCTGTCAAAAGCCAGGGTTTTGTTGGTTTTTATGGCTAAATAGTATTCCATAGAGTATACGTGTCATAGTTTTTCAATCCATTCACTCGTACGGGGGCATTTGGGTTGGTTCCATGTCTCAGCAATCGTGAATAGTGCCACAATAAACATTGATGTGCAAGCGCTTTTCCAATGAAGAATTCTTCTGTCCTTTGGGTATATACCAAGGAGTGGGATTGCTGGATCATATGGTAGTTCTATTTGTAGATTTTTGAGGAATCTCCAAATTGTTATCCACAGTGGCTGGACCAATTTACATTCCCACCAGCAGTGTAAAAGAGTTCCCCTTTCACCACACCCCGTCAACACTTATCTTTTTTTTTTTTTTAATCTTAGATATTCTGACTGGGGTTAGGTGGTGCCTCATTGTTGTTTTGGTCTGCATTTCCCATACGATGAGGGATGCTGCTATTTTTTTATATGCCTTTTGGCTATTCGTATGTCATCTTTAGAGAACTTTTTTTTTTTTTTTTCAACTCCTTCTCCCGTATTTTAATAGGGTTCTCCAAAAAAGAGAAAGAAAAGGAACCAGCAGTTAGCAAAATGGCTATGTTGCTGGACTCCCATGTAGTCGACCACGGTTCGCGTCCCGGACCCGGTGGCTTAAAACTCATGCCGGGCACGTGTGCGTGCATGCCCAAGATCCCGAGAGAAGAATGGAGAAGGGATTGCGACATGGCCATCCCCCCTGGGGGGTGATTTCTCGCTTTCTGTCTCTCTGTCTCTCTCTGTCTGTCTGGTGAGTGTGCGCACCTTATAGCAAAAACCTCTCAAAAAAAAAAAAAAAATAGGGTTGATCATCGTTTTTCCAAACAGCTTTTTTAATTCCTTGTGTATTCTGGTCACCAGTCCCTTATCTGATGCATAATTTACAAAAATATTTTCCCATTCTGAGGGCTGTTGATTCACACTAATTACTGTGTCTTTTGCCATGCAGAAACTTCTTAGTCTGATGTAATCCCACTTGTCTATTTTGGGGATTATTGACTGTGCTTTGGGAGTCTTATTTAAGAAGTTTTTCCCTACATCAATGTCTCCCAGAGTTTCCTCAGTGTTTTCCAGGAGCAGTTTTATAGTTTGAGGTCTTAGATTTAGATCCTTGATCCACCTTGACTTGATTTTTGTCAAAGGTAAGAGGTAGGGGTTCAGATTCATCTTTCTGCAGGTGGAAATCCAGTTTTTCCAGCACCATTTGCTGAAGAGGTTTTCCTTTTCCACTGGATTGACTGGTACCCCTTGTCAAAAATCAGTTGACTGTATGTTTGGAAATTTATTTCTGGGGACTCTATTCTGTTCCACTGGTCCATGTGTCTGTTTCTGTGCCAGTACCATGCTGTTTTGATTACCACAGCATTGTAGTATATTTTTGGGTCAGGGAGTGAGATGTCACCCACTCCACTCTTCTTGTGTAGAATTGTTTTGGCAATACTGGGTCTTTTATGATTCCAGACGAATTTTATGATTGTCTTTTCTAGATCTGTGAAGAATGTGTCTGGTACTTTGATTGGCATTGCATTAAATAAGTAGATTAATTTGGGAAGAATTGCCATTTTGATTATATTAATTCTTCCAATCCAGAAACATGGGACGTCCTTCTACTTTTTTTGTGTCATTTTCAATTTCTTTTTTTAGCTTCTCATAGTTTTCCTTGTGGAGGTCTTTAACTTCTTTGGTTAGATTTATTCCTAAATATCTTATACTTTTGGTGACTATGGTAAATGGAGTAACTTTTTTCAGTTCTATCTCAGTCTGCCTGTTATTCGTATATAGAAATGCTATCGATTTCTGTATATTGATTTTATATCCTGCAACTTTACTCTAATCATGTATTACTTCCAGTAATTTTTCCATGGAGACCATTGGGTCTCCTACGTATACAATCATGACATCTGCGAATAGAGTTTCACCTCTTCTTTTCCTATTCGAATGCCTTTTATTTTTTCCTCTTTTCTGATTGCGTTGGCGAGGACTTCCAGTACTACATTAAAAAGGAGTGGAGAGGGACCAGCAGTTAGCGTAATGGCTATGTCGCTGGACTCCCATGTAGTCGACCGTGGTTCGAGTCCTGGACCTGGCAGCTTAAACTCACGCCGGGCGCGTGTGCGTGCGTGCCCAAGATCCCGAGAGGAGAATGGAGGAGAAGGGATTGCGGCGTGGCCATCCCCCCTGGGGGGTGATTTCCTGCTTTCTATCTCTCTGTCTCTCTCTGTCTGTCTGGCGAGCGCACGCGCCCTATAGCAAAAAAAAACCTCTCCAAAAAAAGAAAAAAAAAAAAAAAAAAAAAGGAGTGGAGAAAGTGGGCATCCTTGCCTTGTTCCCGTGTTTAGTGGGAAAGCTTTCAGCTTGTCTCCATTCAGGATGATGTTCGCTATGGGTTTTTCATAGATGGCTTTTATTGTGTTGAGAAGTGGCCCTTCTATGCCAATTTTGCTGAGAGTCTTGATCATGAAGAGATGTTGTATCTTATCAAATGCTTTTTCTGCATCAATTGATATGACCATATGGTTTTTATCTTTATTCCTGTTAATATGATGTATTACCTTTATGGTTTTGCATATGTTGAACTAACCTTGCATTTCTGGAATAAATGATGTATAATCTTTTTTATAAGTTGTTGTATACAGTTTGCTAGTATCTTGTTGAGAATCTTTGCGTCTATATTCATCAGGGCTATTGGTCTATAGTTTTCCTTCCTTGTCCTGTCCTTATCTGTTTTAAGGATAAGGGTAATAGAGGCTTCATAGCATGAATTAGGGAGAGATTCACTCTTTTGAATCTTTAGAAATAACTTGAGCAGAATGGGGGTTAACTCTTCTTTGAAAGTTTTGTAGAATTCAGAGGTGAATCCATCAAGGCCAGGGCTTTTCTTTGTTGGAAGGTTATTTATTACTGCTTCAATCTCCTGTCTTGTTATGGACCTATTCAGACTTTCTGTATCCTCCTGGCTCATTCTTGGTAGATTATATTTGTCCAGGAATTTGCCCATCTCATCCAGATTGTCTTGTTTCTTAGCATATAGATGTTCAAAGTATCCTCTAATGATGTTTTGAATTTCTACTATGTCTGTTGTTATATTGCCAGCTTCATTGCAGATTTGATTTACCTGCTTCCTTTCTCTCTTCTTCTTAATAAGTCTCACTAGTGGTATATCGATTTTACTTATTCTTTCAAAGAAGCAGCTTTTACTTTCATTTATTTTCTGTACGTTTATTTTCTATTTCATTTATTTTGCTCAGATCTTTATTATTTCATTTCTCCTGGAGTTTTTTGGATTTTTTTTGCTGTTGCTTTTCTATTAGCCTTCTTTCCGTCTTCTTCTTATGTGCACTAATTGCTATGAACTTCCTTCTTATGACTGCTTTAGCAAAGATTATGAAAACTCGTGTCCTCATTGTCATTGGCTTCCATGAATCTTTTGATTTCAGTCTTTATTTCTTCGGTAGTAGAGGAGTCATTTAGGAGTAGGTTATTTAGTTTCCATGTATTTGGGTATTTTTGAGGATTTCTCTTGAAATTAAAATCAAGTTTAATTCCATCATGGTCGGAGAAGATACTGGATATAGTTTCTATGCCTCTGAATCTGTAGAGGCTTGCTTTGTGCCCTATGATGTGGTCAATCTTTGAAAAGGTTCCATGTCGGGGTGAGAAAAAAGTGTATCTCGTGGTTTTTGGATGGAAAGACATCCTGACAGGAAACCCATGTTCTCTGGGTAAGAAAACATCATCTATTACTCACAGAATCACAATGCCAGTTCCCCACATCCCAGTTCTTCACAGAGTGATATGACGAGAGCTAGATGTTTACCTGCACCATGATGGGCTTGCACCACAGACACGACCTTGGAATTAGGAGATTTGGGTGGTATGTAGGGTGGTTGGCACTTTGGTACATCTCTCCCCCAATAAAAAAGATATCTTTACTATGACATGCAGGCAAATGTCTCCGGGAGAAAGAAGAAAGGTGTCATTATGCTTTATTACCCTAGAAAATAAGCAAACTCCTGACGGAATAAGCCCCTAAACCTCTCTGGAGAAATACACTAACCTCCAATGCGTATTTGCCATTCAATCATCTTTTAACCTAGTTTCCTAGTGCTTTTTGCATAGAAAGCCTGAACTGTGCAGAAATGCGAAAGTATTCATATATAATGGTCTCCCAACGGTTGTTTTTTTTAGAGAGATTTTTGCTATAGGGCACGTGTGCTTGCCAGAGAGACAGAGAGAGATAGAAAGCAAGAAATCACCCCCCTGGGGGATGGCCACTCCATAATCACTTCTCCATTCTCCTCTCAGGATTTTGAGCATTCGTTCATGTACGTGCCTGGCGTGAGTTTCTAGCCACCGGGTCCAGGAGTCAAACCACAGTCAATAATGTGGAAGTCTAGCAACGTAACCATTATAGCATCTGCTGGTCCCTCCCAACAGTTGTTTTAACCAAATAAATTATAAATTCTGAGAGGGAGGTGTGAGGAAGAGGGAGATGGGATTTACTACATAGTGTAAAACCTAGAAGTTGTTCTCTTAAGAAAAACATCAGACTGTCCCCCCAAATCCTACCCACCACTACAGCTTAAAGTTGAAACCAAAAGCTCCAGTGTCTCCTGAGTCAAAGCAGGTTACATGAGGGGGTGAAGTGGCACAGGTGAGAACAGGGGATTGAGATGGTGCACCCCAAATGACAGGCTGTCATTATCTCACTCTAATTGATGCCGTCCAATCTAGACAGAGAATACTGCACTGCTAGATCTTCCTCTTGTCAAGAGAAGCCAGAGAGTTGCAGATATCACATAAAATCTTTCTGCCCCTACTTTTTGTTTTTTAATGCCATGAGGACCAAATAAAATATGTCTGTACCTTCATTTCAGCCTCAGGCTGCCATCTGGAAATTTCACTTGGAGAGAAACAGACTTTTCTGAGATATAGCACAGGCAGAGACACCAATCTCAGGTGAAAAATAGTCTCCTAAAAAGAGGATTCCAATAAGAGGGGGTATAGGCATTCCCCTTAGTCACAGCTGGCCAAGGTAGTCTTCCTCTTAACTCTTCATGCACGTATTCAACAAATTTTTAAGTACTAGAGGGCAGGTGTACTTGCCAGAGAGAAACAGACAGAGAAGGGGAGAGGGATAAAACTGCCCCCAGTGGGATGAAGTAACACAACAGTCCCTTCTCTTCCATTTCTCCACCCTGTTGGGATTTGGGCACACATGCACATGCACCCAGCATGTTTTTCAGACCAGCAGGGCCAGAATATGAATTGTGATTGGCCATGTGGTATCCAGTTTCCTTAACCACCAGGTCACAAGGCTGCCCTTAAAGATCTCTTAGTTGTGAATAGCAAAGAAAAAATCTTTGCTCTCATGGGGTTTGCATTCTAAAAGTTGAGATTCCCTGTTGAATAGACAGTAGAAGTTAATTCAGAAATACAACTGAATATAATTTATAGTTTGGTTCATATGGATACCCTCCTGAGTTAAAAAAAAATTTTCAGGAATTATTATTGATACTTGTATAGACACTATGTAGATTTGGTCTGGAATTATGTAGAGTGGAAAGAAACTCAAATAGTTCTTTTGAGAACATAGACATAAGAATTTCCTGGCAGGTAATTTGTCAGTATGTGTTGAAGTCCTTTTTAAATGTGTAGAGAAAGGGCCAGCAACTCCCGTGATGACTCAGGTGCTGGATTCCACACAGTGGACTGTGCAGTTCGAATCCCGGAACCAGCAACTTGAGAAACACGCCAGGTGCATGTGTGCTTGCCCTAGGTTCCAGGAGGAGGACAGAGGAGAAGGGATTGTGGCATGGCAATCCTCCCTGGAAAGTGGTTTCTCACTTTCCTCCTCTCTGTCTCTCTCCAGTGAGCACACATGCCCTATGGCTAAGGAAATAAAAAAAAAACAGAGAGAGTTCCAGTTATATATGGCAGGTTGAATGTACAAACTTTTAACCATACACTCACTAAAATGACAGTAAAGATCTTTTATGTATATATATGTGTATGTAAACATATATATATATGTGTATATATACACACACACACATATATTTTTAATTTATTCATTTATTTTTTTAATAGGAGGGACATAAAGAGTGGTATTTGGAGGGGCAGTTTCTCACCACGTTGTGATGGATTCGCCCCAGCCTTCCTGTTAGCTAGGATTACAGGAATGTGCTACCACACCCTGTTTACGTTGGCCTGGGAACCAAACCCAGGGCTCATGTGGCTCCAGCCTTACACAGCCATATCCAGCACTACCATGGCTGGACTGACCGTAAAGGAATTTTCTCAATAATAGTCGTAAACAAGGACACATTTAATCCAGTGTGTAAAACAGCAGATGAATTATGTCGATAACATTTTAGACAGTGAAAACTGTATGGATGAATAATAACTGATTATAGTTGTCAGCTTTCTCTGTTCTGCTCAGTGCTTGTAGGGGGAGAACTCAACAAGAAATAATAACTGCAGGAAAGAGCTAGAATTTAAGATACCCGGTTCCTCTGAAGACAGAGATACAGGATGAGCCACCAGAGAGTTGCTCATAAATCTGTGTACATTCCAGACTTCCTGTCCTGCCCCATTAGCTAGGAATTTTCCTCTCCTTTCCTGTCAGATGGCTGGAAGAGTACTCTCTGCACAGCTTGAAACAAAGATACTAAGGTTCAAGGTGCAGCTGGGAGCAGAAATGGGATGCTGGATAAAAATAAAAGGATTCAGCAAAATCTTCATACTGAAATATCAAGCCCATTCAGAACAAAGAACATGGTCCTTCGGCCTTAAAACCTACAGGCAGGAGCTCAGATTAGGTCTCTCTAGGGGACCGTAATCGAGAGAAAATGCCTAGCTATACACACTGACACTTAGGAATCCCTCAGCTCTCTGTGTAGGTCTCTCTACCCAGTCAACTCTTTGAAGTCCATTCAACAAGCCCATTCAAGTACATAATGGCATTTTTAGCGTCATCCTCTTAAATGGCAATAGATAGCCAAGAATCGATTGAAACATGAAAAATCCTCTAGTGTGAAAACAGAAAGAGCGAAATAAACTGAAAGAAAAGAGTGCAAAAGAAAAGAATTAGAGACAGCTCCATGGCTCCTGCGATCTAGCCATTTTGGGAGAAAGGAAGATGTCCCACTGATCACTGGGCCTCCAGCATACAAAACCCACGTGGTAGGAAGACCCCCTTCAAGTCTCCTGTCTCTGTATCAGTCTTTGTCTCTCTCTACCTCTGTCTCTGTCCTCTCTCTCTGTCTTTTTTTTTTATTTTTGCTTTTTAGAATTTTTTAAGGTGAGGCATTTTACAGGGCCCTTTGGCCCCTCCTAGGCCTTTATCTTGTTAATAATCCCCTCTCCTCCTCCCAGAACAGCCCTTCTTCAAGAGACAGACAGCTCCATGGCTCCTGTGATCTAGCGGTTTTCTAATTTTTGAGTTTTATTGAAATTTTTTGAATATTAATTTTTCTTTTTTAGATTTATTTAAAAGTTTTTCTCTTCTTTTTCTCTGTTTCTTGTCTGTTTTTTTGCTGTTGTTGGTATTGTTTCCCTCTCTCTGCTTCCTTTTCTGCACACTCCTCGACCCTCAGATTGAACTTCCAAGTTTGGGAAGAACCCGACCATCCACCAGATGACTAGAAATCGCTGCAGGACCACAAGAAATATGGGGAAGCAGGAAAATACCTCTCCCACAAGGGAAACGGATAGCTCATCTTCATCCACACACAGTTCAATGGAAATCATGGAAACGTCTGATAAAGAATTCAGAACATTCATAATGGCAAAGCTTACAGAGATGGAAGAGAAGAGAGACAAGGAACTGCTGAAGAGAAAGGAGAAAGGAGTTGAAGAGTTCCAGGAGGTGAGGAAATTCATGCAAGATCTAAAAGAGGAGTTTCACACTTTACAAAAGAATCAGATGGAACTGTTAGAGATGAAGGCTATAATACAAGAAGTCAAAATCTCCCTTGAAAGTATTAAAAGCAGACTAGATCATACAGAAAATAGAATATCTAATGTAGAAGAGAAAATGGCTGGTCTAGAAAAATCCACCATGAAGACTGAGAAAATGGCCCAAAAATTTGAGAATAATATGCGAGAAGTACTAGATACAATTAAACATCCAAACATCCAGATAATAGGCATCACAGAGGGTGAAGAGACTCATAAGGGCATTGATAATCTATTCCATGAAATCCTGCAAGAAAACTTTCCAAACCTGGAGAGGCACTCAAAGATTCAGTCCCAAGAAATACAGAGGACCCCAAATAGAATCAACCCAAGAAGATCTTCTCCAAGACACATTATAGCCAGATTGACCAAAACCACAGACAAAGACAAGATACTAAGACTGGCAAGAGAAAAAAAGGCAAGTTACCTACAAAGGGTATCCCATCAGACTAACGGCAGACCTCTCATTGGAAACAATGCGAGCAAGGAGAGAATGGGAGAATATATTCAAAGTATTAAGGGAAAAGCAATTTCAACCGAGAATTCTGTACCAGCAATGTTATCATTCATTTGGGAAGAAAAGACACAAACCTTCCCAGATAAACAAAACCTGAAAGAATTTACCAGCACCAGACCAGATCTCCAAGAAGTTCTATCCTTTCCCCCTGTTTATTTCTCTCCATGGCATCTATTTTACTTGTTTGCTAGTTTATTGTCTGTCCCCCCACAAACACACACACTTTTAAAACAATGTAAATTCCAAAAGGGTAGGCTTAATGTCTATTTTGTATCTCTACCATTTAGAACAGCACCTAGAATAATAGATAAATATTTGTTAACCCAAACCATGAAGGAATCACTGTGGAATTAAATGTTCAACTTACCTTCAGATTTTCTTTGTTGACCATTCAGAAAATGGGGAGTAACTTCTCTGGTTATAGAGTTGGAGATATTTGGTTCTAAACAAGGTGTTGGCAACAAAAAGCCCAAGTTCATGTTGCTTAGCTCCTTGACATGTTCCTCTTTCTTCTTCAGTAAAGGCTGCATGGTCAGTGTCTTTGTCTGAAGGTTCATCATCTCAGTTTCTTTTGGAAGAGAAACAGAATGGGCTTGTGCCCATTCTGAATTCAGTAAAGCTATCTGACTAAAAAAGGGAGAAGAGCAAAATCATTTGATTTAAAATTCACTCACCAAGTCTTCTGGATCTCCACTTCTCAGACCAGTCTGACATCACTGGAAAGTTTGGAGATCTATTTCCAAATAGTATAGCTGAATGGAATGGCTATATCCTGGGAAGATAAGACTTCTCTACCTTCTGACTGGCTCTCTACCCTCTCTGTCCTCCACACCCCATACCGTCACCTGGATGTATTAGATTTCTGTCCACTTTTGTTTTCCCAGTCCCCGCTTTCTTGAGCAGAGAAACTAGAGACAAAGGGCAGGCATGGAGGAGCACTCTTTTTATCTCTATGGTCATCGAAATGGGCATTGACTAACCCAGTGCTTCTCAAGCTATCTTTGGCAAAGGACCAGTTTTAAATGTTCTAACCCACTGTAGACCAATACTTCTGTAAAATATAATAAAAATACATTTAAATAACAATGAAAGAAAAATCAAGAACATGCAGAAAATTCAGAGTCAGCAATATTGGATACAGCTGCCTTATTCACCAACCACAGAGCTGGCCCAAGCCCCACTTTTTCACTATCCAATCAATTAACATAAAATTACTAGGTCAGGGGACCAGCAGTTGGTGTAATGGCTATGTCACTGGACTCCCACGTAGTTGACTGGGATTCAAGTCCTAGACCCAGCAACTTAAACTCAATGGGCACGTGTGCATGCCCAAGATCCCAAGAGGAGAATGGAGGAGAAGTGATTGCGGTGTGACCATCCTCCCTGGGGGGTGATTTCTCGCTTTCTGTCTCTCTGTCTCTCTGTCTGTCTGGCGAACACACACATCCTATAGCAAAAACCTCTAAAAAAAAGTATTACTAGGTCAAATTGCTATACAATGTATTACATGATTACCTTCAAGTTCTGTACTGGCCTGGGCATGTGGTACTAGTAATAGTACCACAGAACCTCATTTTGAGTAGCACTGCTTCAGAGCAGGCCAGTTAACCATGGCCTTTGTTTTTATAGGTGTTTGGGGGGTTTTTGAAAGAGATTTTTTTCTATAGGGTGTATGTACTCATGAGAGAGAGAGACAGAGACAAAAATCAAGAAATCACCCATGGGGGGGGCGGGATGGCCATGACACAATACCTTCTCTTCCATTCTCCTCTCAGGATTTTGGGCATGCACGCACATACACCTCGCATGAGTTTCAAGTCGCTGGGTCTGGGATTCAAACCAGGGTCGGCCACATGGGAGTCCAGTGAAGCAACCATTACACCATCTGCTGGTCCCTGTTTTTGTAGTTTTAACTGGATCACAGCCACATTTATTTGCTTATATTTTGGCTAGAGCTGACTCATTGCAAGAGAGATTACACAGTTCACAGAGCCTAAAATATTTATTACCTGGCCCCTGCTGCATAATACTTATCGCCGTCCCTGCTTCAGAGTATTGTTTTGGATTGAGTTACTGAAAATATAGGTTGCGACACAGGTAGCATCACTTCATACTTAAATCCCAAACTAATGCCTTGTAGAGTATTCCTTACTTGTTTTCTTTTAGATCTTCTTGGTTTATTTCTTGGGGACATACATCTCCTGGCAATGTCACAATAATCTCAACACCTATAAAAATGCAGACAGTAGTAGAAAGATAAAGAAAGTGATGAATTCTAGTAATGAATGGGAGAAGTACTTCATTTCTGACTATCTGTCTAATCTTCCCTTATTGATTAAAGAATGGACATTAACCAGGCACTGATATTTAAGCATCTTTGCATCTTTCCTGTTCAGCACATGATAGGTTCTTGCTTTAGTTTGCTTCAGTGTTCCCCGAAGATTCATGTGTTGAGATTTGGTCCCTATTGTGATGGTATTAAGACAGTGGAGACTTAAACCAGCTATGGTGTTAAACAGGAGGGCCTTTGGGAAATGATTAGGGTTCATTCATCAGGGTGGGACCTTCCTGATTTACTCCTGGAAACTTCATAAGAAGAAGGAGAGAAACCAGACCCAGGAACGTTTCCTCTGCCTCACTGTGATGCCCTGAGGCATGTCAGGACTCCACAGAGAGTCCCTGCCAACAAAAAGACCCTCATTAGATACAGCCCCCTTTGCCCCAAATCTTAAAAACCATGAGCTAGATGAACTATTTTTTAAAGAATTATTTATTTAATTTTATCTATTATTACATTATTTTTTTTAATTTTTGCTATAGGAACTCACCAGAGACAGACTGGGGTATGGGGCAGTTGGGGGAGGGGTGGTGAAAAAGCAAGCTTCCAGGCCCAGAACTCAAATTGCAGTCAGCCATGTGGTAGTCCAACACCTTAACCATCCTGCCACCTGTTAAGTCTCCCACCTCTATTCTTTCTGGTTGTTTGGTTTTTCATTTCTGGTGTTTGGGGTTTATTTTGCTTATTTGTTTGTTTTAAATATTTTTGCTATAGGGCACGTGAACCTGCCTGAGAGATGGAAAGAGACAGTGAGAGGGAAAATGAGAGGGAAAGTGAGAAATCACCCCCTGGGGGGATGGTCCTGTCGCAATCCCGTTTCTTCCATTCTGCTCCTGGGATTTTGGGCACACACTCATGTGCCTAGCAGGACTCCCAAGGGCCAGGTCTAGGACTTGATCCATAGTCAGCCATGTGGAAGTCCAGTGCCTTAACCTCCACACCACCTTCTGGTCCCCATAAGCCTCTCTTCTTTATAAGTTACCCAGATTCAGGTATTAATGAATTATTATTAGCAACACAATATGCTAATACAGTCCTGAACAATGCTTGTTTAAAGAGTAAATACCTGTCTAATAAATTTTTTTAGATGTTAAATAAAGTTTTACGATGAACAATGTTATTCTCTGGAGGAAGAAAACAAGGCTCAAGGGAAACTGATGACACCTACTTCACAAGACTACCATGAGGGTTAAGGAGATCATGGATATAGCCCCAGAGGAATTAGCTTCTATGGATAATTTTGATCACCTCCTGTTTGAGTCCATGAAATTATTTCCAGTAAAACCCTTAAGACAGAAAGTTCCAACTTATAAAATGGATATTACTTACCATGTTAAGAAATGCTATCCGTGTTAAGCAAATTTATTAATATATATATATTTTTTTTGGGGGGGGGAGAAGTTTTTGCTGTAGGGTGCGTGTGCTCGCCAGAAAGACAGAGAGAGACAGAGAGACAGAAAGCAAGAAATCACCCCCCAGGGAAATGGCCATGCCGCAATCCCATCTCCTTCGTTCTCCTCTTGGGATCTTGAACACGCATGCACACGCGCCCGGCATGAGTTTAAGCCACCAGGTCTGGGACTCGAACCGCAGTCAACTACTTGGGAGTCCAGCGACATAGCCCAAGCAAATTTATATTAAAAATGAGTGTAAACCACTCTAAAAGTTCTCATAGTTAAGATTTGTTCATTTATCAATATTTCCATCCAACGAATTTGTATTATTTGCCAAGTCCAATGTTTTGTGCTGAAGATGTACAAATAAAAGACGTAGCTAGCAGAGAGGCTATGAAAGCAAAGAACACAGCAAGATGAGTCGGGTGATGAAAGTGGGCCACTGGGTGGTGGGAGTATAGGGGATGTCCTTCCAAGAAGGATGCAATGCTTATCCCAGTATTCCCTCTTTTTTTTTTTTTTTTTTTTTTTTTTAAGAGGTTTTTGCTATAGGGCACATGCGCTTGCCAGACAGACAGAGAGAGACAGAGAGACAGAAAGCGAAAAATCAACCCCCCGGAAAGATGGCCACACCACAATCCTTTCTCCTCCATTCTCCTCTCAGGATCTTGGGCATGCACGCACACACGCCAGCGTTGAGTTTAAGCTACCGGGTCTGGGATGTGAACCGCGGTCGACTACATGGGAGTCCAGAGACATAGCCATTACACTAACTGCTGGTCCCTGTCCTGGTATTCCCTCTTATCCATGCATTTAGCAGCCATGTAGTCAGTTCCCATCTATCTGAATAAGTTCCACTAATTGAATGCTAGAGACAAAGTGTAGCAGAGAGGCTGAGGGTCGGCCGTGAATCCGACAGATCTGGGTCTACAACTCTCTGCCACTCCCTCGCTGACCCTGGGAAGTTACTTAATAGCTATCATCATCATCATGACCTCAGTTAGCAGCTTTTTATTATGTTTAAAGGATTTGGGATATTTTGTCAAATACATAGGAATCACCACAGTGAATGCATTTTTATTGCTCAGTTTTCATATTCATGCCATTTAAAAGGACTAGTGTATTAAATAATAATTAAAAAAACAGTAAAAAGGTCAAAAATTTAAAAGTGTTATTTACAATCAGGCAAATGATAATGGTATTTACTATCTTTGTCACCTAATATCATATAATATTATATTTGAGGCACTATGAAAACCAAAATACACTTGGTTTTCTTGATGCTTCTCAAATAAGAGAAGTTGATTGCATGTTTTCTGACATTATACAATAGCAAGGAACACTTCTCTAGAAATCAAGTCTCCTTGGAATGTTCAATTTTTAAAAAACTTTTCAAAGATCCCAGCACCATGAAGTGCTAAATGAGAGGTTTGAAATTGCAGGGCTGGAGACAACTAAGCCCTTTATTTTAGAGATGAAGAAACTGATAGCCCGGAGTATGCATGACAAGCTCAAGGTCATTCTACTTGAAAGGAAGATGGATGTCTTCATAACATGTTTGTAGTCATCCTTGAGTATAAAAACCTAGCTGTCATGTGAGAGTGAGAAAAACACACAGCATGCATTCCTAATAACCAAACTGTCAGTGAATAGGATGTTCTGGTACAAAGGCTAGAGGCATTTAATACTTTGCTGTGGAAGTTAGAAAACTTGATTAGAGGGTATTCACATGAACACTGACCTAAAAGCAATTGTATTTATACACTTGGCAAGAAATCATAAACCCTGAATGTTTTCAAATAAATTCAATGTACTCAAATGTTCATTCTTCTTTTTCTTTCTTTAAAGAGTTATTTTTTAAATTTTATTTATTATTGTTATTTTTTAAAACTTGCTATAGGACATGTGATCTCACAAGAGAAAGAGATAGAGAAAGCAAGCCTCGAGGTCCGGGACTCAAACTGTGGTCGACCATGTGGGAGTCCAGTGCCTTCACCACCACATCACCAGCTGGCCTCCTGGCTTCATTTTCAAGCCAAGGAACAGAAATATAATAAGCAAGTATAAGAAAGACCTGCCTTTTTAGAAATTGTTAAAAGCAAACAGCTGCATCCAGATTGTTGGTTCTAAGTGAGGAAGAAAAAGAGATTATAGAATGTACGACTCTGAGACCACTTGGAAACATGTTTTCTTTTCAGATGAGGCGGCTATTGATTAGAGGTCATAAAATGATCTTTAATTTGTTATTTGTGTTAATGCCATTATATTAAGATTGAAACTTAAAGTCTGGCCTAGCCTAATTCACTCAATGAACAAAGATTGCTTCTCCAGAAGTCTTACTTTCCTGTGTGTTCTCCTTGTTCTGTTGAAACTAACGGGTGTATCTGCCTGGGGTTGTGGGCATCGAGGTTCAAAATATGGAGTTGTCGAAAAAGTCATGACATATCTTTCTATGTTTTTCTTTCCAAAAATACATCATGACTTTTCCAATGACCCAATATTTGGAGGTTCTCTCCATGTCTTGATAATTTCCCAGATTATGAATCTCAACAGTCTTAAAAAACATTCCAGTCTTTTGTGCTGCTAGAGTCCAGAAAGCTTACTTGGAAGATGGATGCATGCGAGATGAGGTGCAGGGATCTCTGTGTTGATACGGTGTCAGCAGAGATGAGGTTCCTAGGCTGGTGGTGGAAGAAGTGTCTTGATTATGGCAGACGCAGCCTGCTCTGGGGTCAGTGCTGACCAGTGTTCAGATAGAGTTATAGGAGTTCTTCCTGGCAATCCAACTGGGAGTTTACTCCTAATATGGACTGAATATTTGTGTCCCTCCCCAAAGCAGACGTTCAAGCTCTGACGTGGCTGTATGTGGACATCAGGCCTCTGAGGAAGAAATTCAGGTTACGCGAGGTCATAGGGTGGAGTCCTGATCCAGTAGGATTAGAGTCCTTATAAGAAGAGACCTGAGATCTCTCTCTCTTTCTCTCTCTCTCTCTCTCTCTCTGTGCATGCACAGAGGAAAGGCCATGTGGGGACAAAGTAACCATCTGTAAATTCTGGAAAACAGCTTCTCACAAGAAACCAGTCCCTGCCAGAACCTTGATCTTGGACATCCCAACCTCCAGAACTGTGAGAAGATAAATGTTGAGGTGATGTGATCTATGAATTTTGTTATGGCAGCACGAACTGACTGAGACAGTTCCTGTCCTCTAGTTTTTCAACGGTTTATAAACTTTCTAACATATTTTTAAAAATCTTTCCTTTTTAACACAACTAGAGTAGATTCTGTTATCTATAACTAAGCATCCCGACAGATTTACACTGTACTTAAAATCTAACATTTGGGGCCAGCAGGTGATGTGGAGATTAAGGTGCTGGACTCCCATGTGGCTGACCACAGTTTGAGTCCAAGACCTGGATGCTCGAAACTCATGTTGGACAAGTGTGCATGTATGCCCAAAATCCCAAGAAGGGATTGTGGCGTGACCATCCCCCCAGGAGGTGATTTCTCACTTTTTCTCTTTTTTGTCTCTCTCTCTGTTTCTCTGGGAACGCATGTGCCCTATAGCAAAAATCTCTCTCTTTAAAAAAAAAAAAAAAAGTAATTATTGCTTTTAAGCCCAGAAATTTTAGGAAATAAGCTCTTATTCACTCAAGAAAAGAGTAGATTTACAGGCTCAATTTCTAGTTTACAAGGTTTGTGTCTGTTTTGTTCTGAGAAAACAGTTCATTGAGGAACACAAGATTTTTATGCTAAAGAAAAAGATGAAATATTTTTGTTCATAAATTGTATCTTAAACATTACCATCTGCAAAAACTCATAATAAGGCAAAAGCACATGGCAGAAATACTTAACTCAGATTTGAGTGTAGGATAGTGTTCTTTTTTTATAGCATCACTTATTTCTGTGACTTCTTTGAATTTATGATCTAATAGTAAACACAGTTCATTTGAATTGTTGACTCTAAGAAATGCTAAGGTATCAGTTTCTTTGTACAATTATATATCTTAGTATGATAATGTTGATTCATTCTCAACAGTGTGAATATGATTAAATTAAGTTTTCAGAGTCCAGACATTTCAAATTGGTAATAATCAAAGATAATATTTAAGAAAACATGTCAGGGCCGGCAGGTGGCATGGTGGTTAAGGGCGCTGGACTCCCATATGGCCGACCGCTGTTCAAGTCCTGGACCTGGTGGCTTGCTTTCTTGCCCCCCCCCCCCCCTTTCTCTCTCTGGTCAAATTAAAATAAATAAATAAAGTTAAATTAAAAATAATTCTTAAATAAAAGAAAATATGTCTATTAGATCTTTCATTGCACTTACATTCCACTGTATAACTTTAAGTTTATTGGTATATTGTTTTTAGGTGTCTTTTTAAAAATTCTATTGCTGGGACCAGCTGTTAGTTTAATGGCTATGTCGCTGGACACCCACGTAGTCGACCACGGTTCGTGTCCCAAACACGGTGGCTTAAACTCACGAGGGCGCGCGTGCGTCCATGCCCAAGATCCCGAGAGGAGAATGGAGGAGAAGGGATTGTGGCATGGCCATCCCCCCTGGGGGGTGATTTCTCGCTTTCTGTCTCTCTGTCTCTGTCTGTCTGGCGAGCGCACACGCTCTATAGCAAAAATCTCTCCAAATAAAGAAAAAAAATTCTATTGCCAACAAATTATCTTAAAAAGAAAAAAAAGATGAGGCTTTTTTTTTCTTTTGTCTATAAATTGTTTCTTAAATATTATCAGCTACAGGGGCCAGCAGGTGGCATAGTGGTTAAGGTGCTGGACTCCCACATGGTGAACCGTGGTTCAAGTCCCAGATGTGGTGACTTGCTTTCCCACCTTCTCTCTTTCTGGCTCTCTCTGATGAGCATAAAAAGAAATAATAATATGAATAAAATTAAATAAACAATCACAATAAAACATTATCTGCTACAAAACTCATAATAAGACAAAAACATGCTGCAGAAATACTTAAGTTCTCCATAAAGATTGTCTATAGGAGTAATCCAGGGGACAGCAGGTGGCGTGGTGGTTAAGGTGCTGGGCTACCACATGGCTGACTGCAGTTCAAGTGCTGGACCTGCAGCTTGAAACACACCAGGCATGTGTGTGTGCCCAAAATCCCAGGAGGAGAGTGAAGAAGAGATTGTGGTGTGGCCATCCCCCAACAGGTAATTTCTCATTTTCCCTCTTTCTATTTCTCTAGTGAGCACATGCACCCTTTAGCAAAAACAAAACAAAAACAAAAAAAGGGTAATCCAAACATACTGGCATTTGGGGACCAGCAGATGGCATAGTAGTTACATCACTGGATTCCCACATGACTGACCACAGTTCAAGTACCAAACCCAGTGGCTTGAAAATCACTTAGGGCATGTGTGTGTGCTTGCCCAAGATCCCAGGAGGAGAATGGAGGATAAAGAACTGTGGCTTGGTCATCCCCTCAGGGGGGGTGATTTCTCACTTTCCTTCTCATTGTCTCTGTCTCTCTCTTTCTCTGTCCCCAGTGAGTGCACATGCCCTAAGGCAAACATATTAGCATACACACACACACACACACACACACACATATTTAGTACCATTTCCTTTTTAAAAGAATAATACAATGTGTGAACAGATATAAACTAAACAACTATGTGCATCTACAACAGAATAAATAGTCACATGGCACTATGGTTTGAATGTGTCCTCCAAATCACAGGTTAAAATTTGGTCAGCTGTTGTAACTGGATTAGGAGGGTAAAAATTAGTCTGATTATGATGTTGAAAGGTGGGGCCTTTGGGAAGTGACTAGGCATAAGAGCAGGGATCCCACCGTTGAACCCTGGTAGATTTATAAGGGGGAAGAATGAGACAGAGACTCGTGGACACCAACATCCTTCTTTTGACCTCTGCTATACTGCTAACCAGCAAGACCTTCTTCAGGCATGGCCCCCGGACCTTGGACCTCCAAACAGAGAACTGAATAAATTACTCAGACTCAAGTAATTATGTTATTAGCAACAAAACAGACTAGAACACACAGTAAATTTACACTTCATAAAGTACGCAAGCATCCAAACTTTAAGAATTTGGATATGTTAGAAAGAACACCTAAGTGGGATTTAAAGAGATTGACATTGACACTTAAGATGAGGACAATGCACAATAATGCTCAAAACACTTTTATTTCAGATTGTGTGCCTGAAAAAAAGTAACCAGCTCACCTGGAGTCCCTATCAACAGTGAGAGGTTTTTATCAGAAAGAGCACTGTTTCTTTCAAATTGATAGTCCAAGTTCCTACAGCTTAAAGCTGCAAGAGTTTTTTTGGAGATGCTGCATAAGAGTTATGGCTTGTGCGTGGAAATCACAAACATTACAAATCCATTTGAAAATAATTAGAAGCCCTTCCAATGGTGTGGAAGGCCGCATATTAGATCTTGCACATGAACAGCTGTTTGTCCATTTTGTTCCCTTACCCTAACATGGCTGTCTGCTTCTGTAAACCTGCTTACTCTTCCCATGAGAAAATAGCTTGTGCTAGCCATACAGAAAACCGCATTGAGGGCGACATCCTGTACCTGCTACTGTCTTTGCTAACTAGCCTGGAACCCTTTTGTCTAGCAATGTAACTGCTTACATGGAAACCCCACTCCCCTCAGACATAATTAACCTGCTTGATTCAGCTTCTGTAACTGCTTGCATAGGAACCCCTGGTAACTGACCCCCTATAAAAAGACAACTCAAACTTCAGTCAGGGCTGCAGTTCTGACTCTCGGTGCCCCCTCTCCTCCAAGCCTCAGACTGTAGTCACTGACCAGCTAATAAAGACTCCCTTAAACTTAATCTGGCTTTGGTGGTTGTTCATTCGGTGGCACTCTACAACAATGGCAAGTCATCTCCAGGTTGAGCAGAATCAATAAAATACTACCTCTCGGAAAGTACTTGGGACACCATTAGGTTTCTGAAAGTAGGCTTTGAAGTCTGTGGAAATTCAAGGCAGACCACATGATTGTTCAAAAGGACACCAGAATTTGCTTATTTCAATCAGAGGTCATAGCTTTTTTAAAAGAATTATTTGTTTTATTGAGGCCAGTAGATGGCATAGTGGTACATTGCTGGAACCAGAGGCTTCACACCAGGCACAAGTGCATGCATGCCCAAAATCCCAAGAAGAGAATGGAGAGGGGATTGCGTCATGGCCATCCACCCCCCCCCCAGGGGGGTAATTTCTCACTTTCCCTCTCTCTATCTCTCTGGTGAATGCACATGCCCTATGGCAAAAAGTCTCTCCAAAAACAAGAAATTATATATTATTACTTTTGATTTGCTATAGGGCATGAGTGCTCACCAGAGAGAGACAGAAGGAAAGTGAGAAAGGAAGCTGCCAGGTCTGGGACTTGAACCGCAGTCAGCCACGTGGGAGTCCAGCTCCTTAACCACCACACCACCTGCTGACCCCTGGGGTGTCATAATTTTAACTGTTACTATAATAAATTGTTCTTCAGCCAGAGGAGAGGAGCTTTTGTGAGTTTAAAGAAGACAGGAAGCTGGCCAGAAGAGGGCAGCATTGCACCAGAGGCTGAAGGAGACAACCATGCCAATAAGAGAAAAGCCGTCAGGGAGATGCAAAGGGATGAAAAAAGAAAACCGACTTCTGAAAGGGAGGGCAGCTTCCCTGGCGTGTTAGAAATGGAAGCCAGAAAATTACCAGGGAGAAACTGGAGCAGTTCAAATAAACAATTTAAGAAGGCTCTAGGAGAATAGATGATAGACAAATGTAATAGCTGTGGCAACTATTTTCTGAAGTGAGAATCTGCAAATACCTTGTGGCCTGTTAAGTGTCTTTGCACTTAAGAATGTGACAGGGTAACATATTTGAAATGGGTGTTGTTCTGGAAAATTCTAGGCTTTTCGCTTAAACTGAGGCTTGGGTTATCGTGCCTCCCACCCTCTCCTTGAGGCCAACAGCTGATGGGAAGTGCTTGGTTCTGGAAGGAAACGAGTCCCTGGAACTGATGTAAGAGTCTAAGAGGAAAGAAACGGAAAAAGAGGCCACCAGACAAAAAGGAGAAGGACCCAGAATGGCTGACTGCGCTGGAGAGGGGTGGAATAAAGAGGATGCAGAGAGGGTTACTGGTCTGGCGGGGACACGTTGCCCAGACTCACTGATTCAGATATGGACCCGAGGATAGGATTATGAGCGGTTTCTATTTTCCTTTGTGTTTTTCTGTGTCTTCAAAGTTCTGCACTGAGCACTTCTGCAGTTAGGGGAAGCTCAGACAGTGTTCTCTGTGTGTACACTTGAAGGACTGAGGCCGATACCTTCTGTCCTGGGTTTCCAACTTTGCTCATCGCCACTGGGATCTCCTTCTTCACCAACTAATACGGAACGACTGCAGTCATTATCTTGGTCAAACTCCTGCAAGATCATAAAACACACACTCAGTTACTCAATGTACTACTTTGTTGGCAGAGCAAATGTTGACTTTTTAGGGCCAAAGTTTTGAAACGTAGATTCTTTTTTAAATTGGATAAAGTATTTAGAACTAAAATAATGGACAAGTATCTGCCCCTGGAGCACCCCACTCAGACAGCCCCAGATGTAATTAATTACATCATCAAAAACCAAGATCAAAGCAGAAGTCACCACAGACACACAGAGATTCAGTATTTTATATTTCTTTCAGCATCTAGGCTGCTGCGCTGTCACAAATTCCATCTGGGTGGGTAACTGGAAAGAATCTTTCAGCCACAGTCACAGTGAATAACCCCAAAGGAACATGATCTTTTCCATAATGCTGCCCTGGGGCATCGTCTACAAATGGAGAGAAGAGAAACCCCTGCCCTTTGTGGGAGCTACAGATAGAACCCCAGACTGCAAGGACACAGCAGAGCTAATTACAGGTTTCACGATGACAGCTTTCTGGTCTAATCATGACGCACAACCTCCGAAACATCCTTTCTACCCTCTAGAAAATCATTACGCTGAAAAGCAAGGTTGAAAACCAACTTATTTAAATAAAGTACTCCACATTCTCTAAAGAAAACGTGTTCTTTTTTTAATTATTTATTTATTATTATTATTTAAATTGGGCCAGAGAAAGAAAGAGGGAGAAAGGGAGAGAAAGAAAGTGAGAAAGCAAGCCTCCAGGTCCAGGAATTGAACCGTGGTTGGCCATGTGGTAGTCTAACACCTTAGCCATCACACCACCTGCTGGCCCCGAAAATGTGTTTTTCTTAGTAGAATTCATTGTTGTTAATAGTTTCCTTTATTAGAAGTTACTACTGGTGACACTTTTTTTTTTTAAGTTTATTCATTTCTTCCGTGTGTGAGAGAGACAGACACAGAGAGAGAGAGAGAGAGAGGCAAGCCCAGCAGAGTCTTGATGCTGGCATCCACCCCCAGCCTCAGTCAGTCCTGGATCGCGGGCATGCACGTGCCCTGTGTACTCAGGAGGTCTGAGTTTGGAGGTCTCCAAACACAAACTCAGGACATTTCCATGGGGTCAGCTTGCAGAATGTCACGTTTTACCGGTGTGCAACCATCTAGCCACATGATAGATGCAAATAATAGTTAAAACACCCATCACAACCCAGATGTTACAATGAGCTCTCTGGCTTCTATGATCTGGGTGAGCTAATTCCTTGAGGGGATTGTTGGATTAAAAAGTCTTTGCCCTAAATGCAAATGCCTGTCATCTGACAATTCAGACAAGTGGCCAGTCATAAAAAGCCTCTACTATTCATTCATTAATTCTCAAGAGAGCTTGAAATTTTTTTTCTGTTTTACTTTGTGTTTAAGTACCACAAAAAACGATAAAAATAAAACCTTCCACTAGTACTGCCATTAAAAATATTTCAGGTTTTCAATTATAATATATTAGCTATACCTTAGCATAAGTTCACAGTTTTGTCCTCTTTTTAAAAAATAATTATTTATTTGATTTTATTTATTCTTATTTTTATTTAATGTGCTACAGGGTATGTGAGCTCATCAGAGAGTGACAGAGAGAGAAAGGGAAAGTGAGAAACCAAGCCACCAGGTCCAGGACTCAAACCATGATTCGTCATTTGGGAGTCTAGCACCTTAACCAAAGTGTCACCTACTGACCCCTGGTTTTATCGTTTTTTAAATTGCTAGATGACATGTTCAAGAGAGAGAAAGAGAGAGGAGAGAGAAGCTCCCCCAGTAGGGCATAGTCACTCCACAATTCTTTTTCCTCTGTTTTTTCATCCTGTCGGGATTTGGAGCATGCACGCATATGTGCCTGGCATGTTTTTCAAGCCACCAGGGCCAGGATTTGAACCATGGTCAGCCATGTGGTAATCTACCTGCCTATGCACAGCACTAAACCACTGTGCTAGGAGACCGGCTCATACTTTTTGAAGCATTTTCTGTCTCTTGGCAAAGGTTAGATGCTCTATCTCAGACCATCCTATCATTGACAGAAGGGTTCATCCTGCTTCTATCTGTTGTCAATTTCACTTAACATCCTTCCTTGCATTTAAAAATTCTACCACTAACTGGCAAATTTCTTCTCCTTCTCATCCAAGTTACAAAGGAGGGTTTGTTCTTTTTGGAATATATAAAAATACAAAAAGTATGTTTTAAAAAGCAAGAGATGTATAATAATTAAATATAGAAATTATAAAATAAAATAAATGAAAAAAAGTTTTTTCATTAAATATAAAGCAAGAGAAAAAGGCACCTGTACCCCAACAACGGAAAAGCAAACACTGTTAACACAGAAGTCATATTTCCTTTATCTTTTTCTCTAAATATTTTAAAATGAAGATGCATTATATAATGTCGTATCTGGCTTTTTCACTTCAGATAAGCATACAGTTGGAAGCAATTGATTAAGTAAACACCATTTTAATGGAATTTAGAATTTCTTTCCTCAACAAATGTCTATTAGACATTATATTAGACATATTAATGTTTCTTTAATAAGCTCCATGAGTTCCATAATATAAGCCCCATAATGCTTATCAGGGGTTTTTTAATTCTTCATTATTACTAGTGGTGCTGTAAACATCTTTGCAATTAATAGCCTGATTTTACATTATTTATTAGAGTAGGCTCCTATATACAGAATTATTTATTCAAAGAGTATGAAAAGATTTTCTTTGGTTTCTGTTTTTAGTTTGCTATAGGAACATGCATTCAGAGAGAGACAGAGAGAGAGAGAAAGTAAGAGGGAAAGTGAGAAATCCACCCTCTCAAAGGAGATGACCACACCTCAATCCCCCCTCCTCCACTCTCCTCTTGGGATTTTGGGCACTCATGCACATTCTCTTGGTGTGTTTTCAAGTCACCAGATCTGGGATTTGAACCATGCAGTCAGCTATATGGGATGCAGCTGCCTTAACCACATGCCACCTGGCTGGCCCCAAAATTTTTAAGTTATTTTTAAACACACATTCCTTTAAAAGTAAAGTTTAGAACCAGCTACAGTGCCACAGCAGTAAGGTGCCCCTGTACGATGATCAAGCCATGTGGGAGGCCTGGGTTTGGATCCCAGACCAAGGACAAGACCTGAACAAGACCGGCATGGTAGAATGTGCCTGTAATCCTACATGGCTAGGTGGCTGGGGCAGAAGATCCCAGTGGCAAAATCCTGTCAAAAATACTTTTACTGGGCCAGCTGGTGACACAGTAGTTAAGGCAGCTGGATCCTACATGGCCAACAGTACAGTCTGAGACCCCAACTCTGAGGCCTGAAAAACACACTGAGCACTAGTACATGTATGCCTAAATCCTGAAAGGAGAAGTGGAAGAGAAGGAATTGAGGTGTGACCATTCCCCATGGTGGATGCTTTCTCAATTTCCCTCTTTCCCTCTCTCTGTGTCTCTTTTCAGAGAGAGCACATGCCCTCTAGAAAAATTTTTTATAAGTAAAAAAAGGGGGGACTGGCAGGATAGCCTGGTGCGTAAGGGCACTGGACTCTCACATGGCTGACCATGGTTTGAGTCCCGGACCTGGTGACTTGCTTTCTCACTACCTTCCTCACTCTGCCCCTCTCTTTTAATGGTCAAATTAAATACATAAATTAAGTACAATACAATAATTTTTTTTAATAAAAGTTGGGGCCAGCAGGTGGCATGGTGGTTAAGGGCACTGGACTTACACATGGCTGACCATGGTTTGAGTCCTGGACCTGGCAGCTCGCTTTCTCACTCTCTCCCCCACTCTCTCTGTCCCTCTCTAGTCAAATTAAATAAATAAATTAAATTAAATAATTCTTTTAAAAGAAAGTAAAAACAGGGACCAGCAGATGGCGTAATGGTTTCATTGTTGGACTCCCATGTAGTCCACTACAGTTTAAGTCCTAGACCTGGTGGTTTAAAATTCATGGCAGGCGTGTGTGTGTGTGTGTGTGTGTGTATCCCCAAAATCCCAAGAGGAGAGTGAAGGAGAAGGGATTGCAGCATGGCCATCTCGCTTGGGGGTGAGTTCTTGCCTTCTGTCTCTCTGTCTCTCTGGCAAGAACACATGCCCTACAGCAAAAATCTTTCTAAAAAAAAAAACTCCTGGGACCAGCAGTTAGCGTAATGGCTATGTCGCTGGACTCCCATGTAGTCGACTGCGGTTCGAGTACTGGACCCGGCGGCTTGAACTCACGCCGGGCGCGTGTGCGTGCGTGCCCAAGATCCCGAGAGGAGAATGGAGGAGAAGGGATTGCGGCGTGGCCATCCCCCCTGGGGGGTGATTTCTCGCTTTCTATCTCTCTGTCTCTCTCTGTCTGTCTGGCGAGCGCACGCGCCCTATAGCGAAAACCTCTCCAAAAAAAAGAAAAAAAAAAAAAACTCCTCTATTTCTCTTTCTTCCATCTTCCATGGACAGTCTCAACTACTCAGTTTATTTATTAGTTAATCCTTTAGAAAAAGTTCAAAGACATCACAGTGTGAACATACCCACCTATGAAATCCATAATGATGACTAACATTTACATAGCTAGTACCAGACACTGTTCTCTACGCCTTTCCTATATTAACTAAGTTAATCTTCACGATCTAATAGGAACTAGTGTCTTTATTTTACATATGAGGCTAAGGGAAGTAACTTATCCAAGGTCACACAGTGACCACAATAAGTCTGGTTCCAGAGCTCATAACCACTGTCCTATCTTACTACCATGAAAAATTTTAAACGAAGAATTTCAACAAGAACCAGAAAGCAAAGAATCAATTAACAGTGATTAAGATGAATTAAAAGGATACTCAAATCTAAATCTGTAAAGTTTGCACAGAAAAAAGTAAAAGATGTGTGATCTCTTCCAAAGCCTGCTACACATTTCTGCCATGGAAAAAGCTGCAAACCCATAAGTATTACAAAAAGGACGTAGGGAATAGTTCTGCTTTGAAGGCAATTATGGATACGAAGGCCCTAAAACAGAAGCAGCTCAGAGTTTTCCCATTTCTACTAGAATGCTAAATAAAGATGAAGGCCAGCAGGTGGCATGGTGGTTAAAGGCACTGGACTCCCACATGGGTGGAAGCTGTTCAAGTCCTGGATCTGGTAGCTTCTTTTTTCACTTTCCCTCTCTTTCTCTTTCTCACTCTGCCACTTTCTGGTCAAATTTAAATACATGAACAAATAAAATAAAGTTAAACAAAATAATTTTTTTAAAAAAGAGAATGCTAAACACAAAAGACTAAGATGTGTGTGACTATCACAAAGAGGAAAATTGAGATAATGATACCTCATAGTGAGCAAAGGAGAGAAACATAGAATAGCAAATACCAGATATTGACAACAATGCAGGGAGGGAAAGATGAGAAATAGAGGATAGCATTTGCTTGGGTATCATTCTAGGGTTTTCTTTGGGCCACAGTGTTTGTTATTAGTTCTACCACTGACTGTAGTGGAGGGGACTTTTGTGGGATAATTCAAGGGCAAGAAGGCAACTGGGGCCATGAGAGCTCATCTCCTCTGTGGTATCCTGTGAAAATGTGACATGATCAAATCTTCTCTCTTTTCATATTAACATAACATAAAGGAAGCTACACTGAGGCAGCAGATGGTGTGGAGGTTGGGCCGCTGGACTCCACATGGCTGACCACGAGTGGAGTCTCAGACCTGGTGGCTTTCCTTCTCTCTCTATTTTTGTCTCTGGTGAGTGCATATGCCCTATGGCAAATTAAACAAATAATAATAATAATAATAATAATAAATTTTAAAATTCTTACCAAAAAACAGAGAATGCTACATTTGGTTATATAATATGGATTCAGCTGCAGCAACAACCTTTTGTGGTATCAGATATACACACACAGTTATGGACTGAGTGTCTGTCCCCAATCAACTCAAACTCGTATTTTAAAATCCTAATCCCCAGTGTGATGGTATTAGAAGGTGGGGCCTTTGGGAGGTAATTAGGTCATGAGAGTGGAGCCCTGTCCATTAATCATGGAATTAATGCCTTTAGAAAAGGGACACAGAGAGCTAGCTAGCTTTCTCTCCACTGTGTGTGAATCCAAGGGAAGTCTGACAGTCCGCAAGGGAAGAAAAGAGCTCTCATCAGAACCTGATCGTGCCAGCACCTCAGTCACAGACTTCAAGCTTCCAAAAGTGTTATAAAAATTTTTTTTTGTTATTTATAAGTCATCTGGTCTATGGCATTTTGTTATAGCAGCTTGAATGAACTAAGACATAAACATACACACACACAAACCCTCCTCCCATGTATGAGTCTCAGAGTTGACTAATTACCACTGTGAGATTAAATTCTCAGAACACTGTCTAACTAATTGTGCTTTAAATTTTTAACCATTACATTTAAAATATAATTATGTGATTGTTATAAAATATTCAAGCAACACAAATGAAATAGATGGAGTAAGTTATTTTTCATTTGTTTCTTTAAAGGGAACATCTTACCTCACTGCTACTGATGCTTCGCAAGATTATGTTTTGATTTTTGGTGACTGTCATCATATCAGTTGGGGAAGAGTTTGTATCATGAAAAATGTCAAGCAATGATTCAGCATGTCTTTCTGTCAAAAAAACATAATAATGTGTTTTGAAAAGAGTCACCTCTAGCAATTTCTTTGGAAGACTTAGCTCTGGGTTCTAAAATCAGCCCCATTTTGTTATAGATTTTCTTGAAATAGTGGTCAGAAATCCCAGTGAAGCTTCAGGCTATAATTTTCACAGAAAGTGATTTGAGAACAGTCCATAGAAAGGGTGATTTAAAACAAAAAAGGCTTTGGTGATAACAGCTATTATTATTATTTTTTAAAAATTTCCTACAGAGTATGTGCACTTGCTGGGGAGAAACAAAGAGACAGAGAGAGAGAGAGAGAAAGTGAGAAATCACCCCCCGTGGGACATGGTTATCCCACAATCCCTTCTCCTTCATTCTCTTCTTGGGATTTTAGGCACATACACACACACGTAGCTGGTGTGCTTTTCAAGGCACCAGGTCCAGGGCTTGTACTGCACAGATGGCTACGTGGGACCCAGTCACCTTAACCACTGTGCCATTGGTTGGCCAGGTAACTGCTATTATTTAAGGAGAAAGAAATCATTTTGAACAAGTGAATTAAAAAAAAAAAGAATTATTTAATTTTATTATTATTATTTAATTTGCTATAGGGCACATGAGCTCAACAGAGACACAGAGAGAAAGAGAAAGTGAGAAAGCAAACTGTCAGTCCAGGATTTGAATTGCAGTCAGCCATGTGGGTGTTTAGGACCTTAACCACCATACCACCTCCTGGCCCTGAAAGTGAAAATTTTTTAAAAGAATTATTTATTTTATTTTATTTATTCATTCATTTTATTATTTTTTTATTAGACCAGAGAGAGACAGAGAGAAAGAAAGAGTGAGAAAGTAAGAAAGCAAGCCACCAGGTCCGGGACTCAAACCATGGTTGGCCATATAGGAGCATCCAGTGCCTTAACCACCACGCCACCTGCTGATCCTCGAAAGTGAAATATTTTTAAAAGAATGTGAAATCAATTGACATCTGAGCACCTATCAGATCTTAATGTCTATGAAGAATTCAAAATTACTAAAGGTCAGATATTTGTTGAATACAAATCTGATCACCTCAAACAAACATGTTTGTTTCAGCATACTCTGTGGACTGCTGAGATAAGCAGGAGAACTTCTTAACCATTAAAACCATCAATTGGGGGCCAGTAGGTGGCAAGGTGGTCAAGGTGCTGGACTCCCACATGGCTGACCATGGCTCAAGACCCTGACCCAGCAGCTTGAGAATTATGCTGGGTGCATATGCATGCATGCCAAAAATCCCTGGAGGAGAGTGGAGGAGAAGGGATTGTAGCATGGCATTCCCCCTGGAGGGGGTGATTTCTCACTTTCCCTCTCTCTGTCTCTTTCTCTGATGAGTACACACACTGTGGCAAAAATTTGAAGGAAAAAAATAAAACAAAAAACAACCAACATCAACAGATGGCTCAGGGCTAGGGAGCCTTCTGGAGAGGTCCACACAGAGAGGTAAGATGTTTGTCCTTTATGTTTCCCGAGGATAACACTTTATTATGGATTTCCAGCTGTAGAAGACGGGAGGAAAAAACTTCGCAGTCTCTTCCACCTATACCCTGAAACACTTCCATGCCTTGTCCAGGGGAGTGAAGACCAAGCACTGCCTTGGTCAATCCTGGTGTCCACACGGCCCAGGAATTTCTGCCATCATTTCAAGGTAGACACGATCTCAACACCATATGGTTATCTACTGACATCAGAACCACACAGGGCCTTAGAGAACTCTCGGTCATCACAAATATTTAGATCTTTTTGTTAGTAAGTAGGAGAGAGATAAAATTAAATAGAGACCAACTGATATCACTTTAGACATTTGGGAACAACTGGTTTGTTTTAGGCGAAGCTGCTGAATGAAATCCCTAACGATGAACTGGAAATTACTTTTGCTCTACAGCTGCTAAGGACAGAGGTGCCCAGTTCCTCTGAGCTCATCTCCCGTCTAGCACTTCAAGCCACATTAAACTGACAGAGTTCTGAACACCAAATAGTGATTTTCAGTTAATTCCTGGTCATTGTTCTCATGTGTGTCCCTCTCCTATGATCCTGAGTTCTTCAAATAAGTAAGGGCTCTTTTCAACAAATACTTCCTCTTCCAGTGGCTTTCCTTTTATCTTGTAGCTGAAACAAGATTGAAAAATGATCTGTACTCAGATCTTCCATTTCTTCACCGTAGTTTCCTTCTTTACATGATCTTCTGTCTCCATTCTGCCATTGAAACTTCTCACTTCCTTCCACATCCTTTTTCTAATCCACTTGACATTGTTTCCCACTCCTTTCTTCTTGTAATTCTCTGCCCGTTTTTCCTCTCCCTTTCTCACTTCCCCGAGTACCGATGTGCACACCACTCTCTAACTGTGGGTGTACCTCTTTAGTTCAGTCCTCTGTGGTATTTTCACCATGATTAATCAGTGATCTCTCCCACTGTGAGATCCTCACACGCTTTCTGTAGAGAGCCTCTAAACGAATTCATTTCCCTGTCCTCTCCTGTAAGGTCAGTCCTATAGAAACCAGCTACTGGGAAGTCCCAAGCTTCCATCAGATTCAATGCTTATATTATCCTCTGGTCAATATCCTCACCAAACCAGAATTTCCTCTCATTTTGTTAGTTGTGCTCTCACTTCCCCATTTCCCAGACCATCCTTGACTCAACTCTCAACTTTTGTCTCTGTGTCTTCTCTATCAACTTTCTCTCTCAGTCCTGTGAATTGTTCTTACATAAAATTTCTTAGACTCACTATACCCCTATCACTTAGGCCCACTACCACACCCTGTCAAAACAACTTTTGTTTTGGTTTTTTATTTTTGTTTTAGAGAGATTGTTGCTATAAGGTGTGTGTGTTCTCTAGAGAGACTGAGAGAGACAAACAGACAGAAAGTGAAAAATCAGCCCCCAGGGGGATGTCCACACTGCAATTCTTTCTTCTCCACTCTCCTCTCAGGACTCTGAGCATGCACACATGCGTGCCCAGCGTGAGTTTAAGTCACCGGGTCCGGGACTTGAACCATGATTGGCTACGTGGGAGTTCAGCAATGTAACCATTATGCCATCTACTGGTCTCCATTTTGGTTCTTATTGCCACACATGTGAGCACTTCTATACTTTTTTAATAGTCATCCCTGCGTTTTCCCTAAAATCCAAACTACACAATAAAAACAAGGTTAATTTTTCTAAAATATGACTTTTATCATTCTTGGCTTATATTCTCTAGTGACTGTATTTTACTGGGGAAAAAAAAAAGTCCTAAAGTCCTTCAGCCTGACATTTAAGCCTCCTCCCTCCGTGGATTGTTTCTTTATGTATCTGATCTTTTGTTTCTCTTTTCCCTGACATGAACTTTCAGTTCCAGTCCTCCCTTTGCCCCTGAGATAAGCCATATTCACTCACAGCATGGTGCCTCTGCTCGACAAAAATCAAATCCCATTCTCTCTTCAAGGATCAGATCGAGTCTCACATCTTTTATGGAACTTTCTTAGGTATAGACTTGTCCCCTGCCCCAGAAGCTTCAAACAGAAAGTTAATCGAACAATAAAAGCCATACAGCTCTCACAAAGTCACTTGCTGCTGAACAGCATGCTTTTCATAATCCCTTTGTGGCTATTTCTGTGTCTTTGCTCAAACTCTTTTTCCCTACCGCTATCAAACCTTCCATATCTTATTTAGCCTTCAAGAACCACTGTAAGTCCCACTTCCCCAAGTTTACAGCAAGATCGTGCTCCTTTGCCTTAGGTCAAGTCTGCTGATACTGTATACTTTCAGAAGTTTGGACCATGAGTCAGATTTCTGTGCATCCTTAGAGCACCTAGTTATCGGCCTTGTTCAGAGTCACTGCTCAGTGAATATTATTGGCTGGATTTATTTAATTAGGATCACCAAACAGAAATAGAAAAAGAAAGGCTCTGGGCCAGCTCCAAAGTGTGGTGATTATGGCAGTGAGATTCCACATGACTATCCACACAGTGTGGCCCTGAGCTCAGTGGCTTGAACACACTGGGTGTATGTGCATGTGGGCTGAAAATCCTGACAGGAAAGAGAGATGGAGGAGAAGGGATTAGAGTATGACCATTCCCCGTGGGAGAGTGGGGGTCTTTCTCCTCTCTCTCCCTCTGATGTATGCACACATTCTTTAACAAGTAAAAAAAAAAAAAAAGGCTTCCAATGGGACTGTTTTAGCTAGGGAATTGTGTACATGGAATAGAAATACTTACCTGGTTTTGGCATAGAATTCATCAGAATGTCCAATAACTCTTGTTTCCTCAAACTCTCTATTTGTGACACATAATGTATTGCCGATTTTCCACTAAAATCACAGAGTTTAGGATCTCTAGGAAGAATAGAGTTAATACCGAAGATTACTTGTTAAATCTGTTGAAAAATAAAACTAATACAAGAAAAAAAAAAAAACATTGGCATCAAATAACTAAACATAATATGTAGTTTGGGTATAATAATAATAATTTCAAAATATATGAAATAGGTGACAAATTGTCAAGACTTTAAATAAAATAAATATGTTCCATGTCCTATTCTCCTCTCTATTCTAAAAACATTCTAAACTGGGACCAGCAGTTAGCGTAATGGCTATGTCGTTGACTCCCATGTAGTTGACCGCAGTTCACGTCCCGGACCCGGTGGCTTAAAACTCACGCCGGGAGCGTGTGCATGTGTGCCCAAGATCCCGAGAGGAGAATGGAGGAGAAGGGATTGCAGTGTGGCCATCCCCCCTGGGGGGTGATTTCTTGCTTTCTATCTCTCTGTCTCTCTTTGTCTGTCTGGCGAGCGCATGCGCCCTATAGCAAAAAGAAAAAAACCTCTCCAAAACATTCTAAACGTAGCAGGAAACCTCCAACTTTGGAGGAAAAATTTCATGATTCTTCAAGGGTGCATGAATCAAGTAAAGATAAAAAAAAAAAAAAAAAAAAAAAAAAAAAAAAAAAAAAAAAAAACTGATAAAGTCTTGTCTTTCAAAAGACCTTAATTGTTTTTGTTTTTGTTTACAATGATTTAGCTAACTACTGACTTTCTTTGTTTTGGAGGGGGGACATTTTTGCTATAGGGCGCATGCACTCACCAGAAAGACAAAGAGAGACAGAGAGACAGAAAGTAAGAAATCACCCCCACGGGAGATGGCCACTCTGTAATCCTTTCTCCTCCATTCTCCTCTCGGGATCTTGGGCACGCACACACACGCACCCGGTGTGAGTTTAAGCCACTGGGTCCAGGGCTCGAACTGCTGTCGACTACATGGGAGTCCAGCCACGTAACCATTACACCAACTGCTGGTCCCAATTGCTGACTTTCTTGATAATTCTTTTTTCTGGTAATAAGAGCTAGTCTTGGGGCCGGCAGGTGGCGTAGTGGTTAAGGGCACTGAACTCCCACATGACCGACTGCAGTTTGGATGCTGGACCTGGCAGTTTACTTTCTTATTTTCTCTTTCTCTCTCTCACTCTGTCCCTCTCTAGTCAAATTGAAATAAGTAAATAAATGAATAAATAAAGTTTAATAAAATTATTCTTTTTTTTTTTGGAGAGGTTTTTGCTATAGGGTGCATACACTCGCCAGACAGACAGAGAGAGACAGAGAGATAGAAAGCGAGAAATCACCCCCCAGGGGGGAATGGCCACGCCACAATCCCTTCTCCTCCATTCTCCTCTCAGGATCTTGGGCACGCATGCACACGTGCCTGGCGTGAGTTTAAGCCACCGGGTCCGGGACTTGAACCGCGTTCGACTACGTGGGAATCCAGCGACATAGTCATTACGCTAACTGCTGGTTCCAATAAAATAATTCTTTAAAAAAAGAGCTAGTCTTTTATTACTGAAGATAGTGGAAAGCATAGAATTTCCTTGAAAATTAAGCTGACATGCGTATTTCATAGGCTCTTGGATGAGTGGCTTGATATTGTCATAAAATCCAGTGATCTTTTCATTCCTCTTTGCCTTGTCCTTTCCAACTGATCTTATTGCTCTTTGCAACAGCATGAGTATCTTTTCTATGCTATACTGAATCCTTGCAGGAGATACTGGCTGAGAGAGCCAAAGAGTAAATACTGAGTATTCTCTAAGGTTATAGTCAAGGAAGCAATGATAAAACTTGCTTCACTTGTCACATTCTGGGACAACAAACGAGTTGTTCAAGGCCTCCAACCTCCAACCGTTAAATTTGAATATTTTCATTGCTGCCGAAAGGGGTAATATAATATGAGCCACAATAATATTCTCATGTGCACAATAATACTCTCGTGGTTATTTTTCCATCAGAGGTCATAATTCAAAATAAATAGTTTGTGATCAAGAATCAGGGGCTGCCACCACTTTGAGATGTGGCCTTAAGCAGGCCAGCACTCACAGACCTTGGTTTGCTCATCTGCTTGGACTAATGTTTCTACAAGTGGCATCCTTTGATATCCTGTATTCTTTTTTTTTTGGGGGGGGGTAGGTTTTTGCTATAGGGCGCGTGCGCTCGCCAGAAAGACAGAGAGAGACAGAGACAGAAAGCGAGAAATCACCCCCCCAGGGGGGATGGCCACGCCGCAATCCCTTCTTCTCCATGCTCTTCTTGGGATCTTGGGCACGCACGCACATGCGCCCGGCGTGAGTTTTAAGTCACCAGGTCCAGGATTTGAACCACGGTCGACTACATGGGAGTCCAGTGACATAGTCATTATGCCAGCTGCTGGTCCTGATATCCTGTATTTTAAACCTCAGTCCAGAGCTATTGGACAACATCTCTAGGGTAGTGTCCAACAATCTCCATTTCTTACAATCACCCCATTTGTTTTTCAACACTGAAGTCTGAGGTAGTGTCAAAATTCCATTTACATTCCATTATACTAATTTATTCTGTTACAATATCACATGTTCTTGATTCTAATTTTGTTCTTTTAACTCTCTTTTTTTCCTAAAGTGAACTTCATATGAAATACTTAGAAAGAGCTTAGGCCATCTGTTCTTATTTGATAACAAGATATCCAGGTGACTTCATGAAGAAGCTCAATTCCTACATGAGACACTGCTTACTAACCTTCTTTTTTTTAAAAAAATAATTATTTATTTAATTTTATTTATTCATTCATTATTTTAATTTGACCAGACACACACACACACACACACAAACACACAGAAACAGAGAGAGAGAGGGAAATTGAGAAAGCAAGCCACCAGGTTTGGGACTCTAACCATGGTTGGCCATGTGGGAGTGTCCAACACCTTAGCCACCATGCTGGTCCCCTTTTTCTCTTTAAAAATTTGCTAGGGGGCATGTAAGCTCAGAGAAAGAGAGACAGAGAGGGGCAAAGTGAGAAAGCACCCACCCCTGCCAAGGGGATGACCATGCCACAATGCCTATCCTCTATTCTCTTCTCAGGATTTCAGGCACACGCGCACACACATACACACACACACACACACAGTGTATTTTTTCAGACACTGGGTCTGGGACACCAACCTCACAGTCAACCATGTGGGGTCCAGGCCTTAACTACCATGCTACTGGCTGGCTCCTGATTTTTTTTTTTTAAGTTCATTGTTTATTTCCCTGTCCTAAAAGAACATATAGTGGCATATAGTAATTTTTAGGTAACTGGAAATCACTGTTATAAATTGCTTTTCATAGGTGCTTCCTGAAAAAATTAGTAATATTTTGGAGGTAGGGGGCTTCCTACTCAAGAATTATTTGACATTCCCAGTACCAAAATAGCAATTATTTAAGCAAATGAAAGCAAAGCGGGCTATCATAAAAATAGCAAAATTTACTATCTGTGCATTACTTTACAAATGCAAAGTACCTTTTGTGATGATGTATGTACATTTCATATATATGATCGAAAACAATCTCTATGTATATAGGTTTACATGTAATTTCTGTAACCAACAATGGAGCGAATGCCTTTCAATCGGTGCTGACCACTCATACTCACGCATGGTGTCTGAGGAGCTCAGACAGAACTTCCACAGGTCTGTAGACTGTTACCATATCGAGACTCTCAAACAGGTCCACGTCCCTTACAGCCAGCATCAGAGGGGTCAAGCCATGTTGATTTGGGAAATTTATATCCAGGAACTCTTCAGATGCCTTTAAAAACATGAAGCTTTATTCTGCTATGTTTTTACTGTGTGGCTATCTATACCAATCATTGCATTTACATTGCTTGGCCAATTTCTTATTTTAACTTCATATATTCTTTCTCAATATCCTGTCCTGAAAGGGAGCTGACAGTGGAAGCACACAGGCCTGAGAAACAAATAGACCTGGCTTGAATCTTAGCTCCTAAAGTTGGTTATTTAACTTCCCCGATAGTGTTACATTAGAGCACTCTGTTAAAAGGTGTTCTAATAAAACAAGGGATGTCCAGGTAAATGATGTTATGTTTAATTTGGGATATAACTGGGTGTTCTGTATTATTTGCAAAACTTGGCAACCTTACTTGCTGACCTTCAGAGCCCTTAGCTGTAAAGCTAGAATAATAATGTCTTTTTTTTTTTTACAGGTTTTATTTTTATTTATTTATTTTTTTGGTTAAAGATGAAATTTGAGAACTTAGTAGAGTGTCTGGTATATAGTAGATGCTCAATAAACATTTGTTGAGTGAATAAATGATTTGTAATCACAAGGCAGCTCATTTAACTGTGTTTATACAGTCAAGTGGAGGTAGATGTACAGATGCTATTTGTTGTTAATGAAAAAACATCAGAACTGAAAGGCCAAAATACCCAAACCATTCATTTTATAGACAAGTAACTCACTATGTTCCATCTCTTTTCACTCTGTGCCATGTCAGTCTAATCAGTATCTCTACATCAGCTTCTCCAGGGACCAAACAGAGATAATGATATTACTTCAGCAGGGTGCTGCGGGAATTAATTAGTTAAATTTTTTTTTTTTTCAGTCTTTGAGAAGAAACTACCTCTGATATCAATGTTTATTATTAGTTAGAATCAACAGGAAAGTTTTGAGCTGAGCGTAGTCTTGCAATAGCTGGTTAATTTAGTATCTGTTGATTGAGTTCTGGACCCGGTGACAGGCACCAGTTTCTTAAAACTTGGCTGTTAATTTTCAGGAGTAAAATATGTTGTTATATAAACACAGACACTGGATTACAACAACAACTATTGAAAAGAACATTCAAATAAAATGTACTGTTTTTCAAAGAGTTCTAAGTCTCAGTTGCTACGAGGTGATTTTAGGCTATCATTTCCTTTGGTTTTGTTCAATCTATCTTTGAGTTGAACGTGACTGGAATATCTTTCACTTTTTCTTTATCTGTTTGTGTCTTTACCATAAGGGATTAGGAAAAAACTGTTTCCTAGCAGCAATTGATTTTCTTTCAGTTGTTAGGTCATGTGATCTGACAGTATCTTGGTAAATGCCAAGAGTAAGCAATTGCCAGTCACCGATAATTAATGTCCTTGGTTATGCATATGATTTTGCAAGAAGCTTTGAGGAAAAGTATCCGCAGGTAGAAAATCTAAATGAGATCAATATCCTAAGAAGACAACATTTTAAAAATGAATTCTCTTAACTCCTTTAGTCACAAGGCACAGTCTCTCTGATTCCCTTTTCAGGATAAAGATAATAACTGCAAAGGGTCCCAAGGGACCTAAACAGCAATTTTACAAAAGGCAATGATGTCAAGGGAACTCCTCTGAGCAAGCTGACAGTGTCCTCTGGGAGCTTCCTGGGAGTACATCATTCCCGGGGGTGCTGCATGGCTTCTTCTAGCATCCAGCCCAGGAAGGTGGAAATAGCTTGCTGCTCTGTTCTTTTATTACCTTCTTTCCTACCCCAGAGCCATGTTTGATCCTGTTTCTTTCTCATATTTCCTGCTTGAAACTTTTGGAGATGACATTTGAAAATAATTTATTTATGTGAGTTGATTCCGTGTTAGTTATTTATGTTAGTTAACCTGTGCCCCTCTTTCCACCTGCCCGCCCACACAAAGAGACAAACAGCAATTTAACTAACCAGCAAGTGTTGCAGTTGCTCAAGATCACCTTGCCATGAACTTTGCAGAAGTTGCATTTGAGGAGCTTGGATCCCATTGATGGCCAAAAGCTGTCTTTGGATATCACAGTTAGCTACATGGACTGCGGTTTGATTGTTGTAATTGCACAGAGTGATATCTGCTCCCTTTCCCAGAAGAAATCCAACAACCTGTAATACAACATTCTTATTTAAAGTCTTCTGAGTACCAACATTGTCTTTAGAGCTGGGTAGAAAACTATCTTAGAGGTGACTGATTCATGATATAAGAAAGGAGAATAGGAAGAAATAAAAATGAAGGATGACTTGGACACTGGTAATTTCCATTGCCTTTTCTAATTTGAAAAACAAAAAAATCTCCATGATTATATATTTTTTTAAATGAGTATTTTATGTTAAACCCACATGAAACATTGAAGTTTTATAACTGCCTATAAATTAGAATATAAATCCTAAGGATTCGGGATTATACATCCTTTAAAAGAAAAAAAAAAAACATTTTTCTTTTTGTTTTCTTTCTTTTAAAATTTTTTTTTTTTGCTAAAGAGCATGTGTATTTACCAGAGAGAAGCAGGAGAGAGAGAGAGAGAGAGAAGAGAGAGAGAGAGAGAGAAGGGAAGTAAGAAAGCACCCACATCCCCCCGGGGGGATGCCCATACTGCACTCCCTCCTTCTCCATTTCTCCTCTCAGGACTTGGGGTGCATGCACACACACACACACACACACACACACACACATGCATACACTCAGTGGGGACAGAGTTCTTTTTGTGGTCATGAAAATGTTCTAAAGTCGTTCTGTGGTGGTGATTGCATATTCACAGAAATATACTAAAACCCACTTTATTGTTTTTTTGTTTGTTTGGTTGGTTTTTTTATTTGGAGAGGTTTTTGCTATAGGGCGCATGCGCTCGCCAGACAGACAGAGAGAGACAGAGAGACAGAAAGCGAGAAATCACCCACCAAGGGGGGATGGCCACGCTGCAATCCTTTCTCCTCCATTCTCCTCTTGGGATCTTGGGCACGCACGCACCTGCGCCTGGCGTGAGTTTAAGCCACCGGGTCTGGGACTCGAACCGCAGTCGACTACATGGGAGTCCAGTGACATAGCCATTACGCTAACTGCTGGTCCCAGACCCACTTTAAACCAAACACCTTAAATGAGTGAATTGCATGGTACATGAATTACATGTCAATAAAGTTTTTTTTAATTACTTTGCCTGCTTCTATGACCCTGCCTGACCTGTCCTCTTTTTCTAGCTTCCTCTTATATCATTCTTTCCTCTCTGTAAGGTCTAGTCACCTTTGTGTATCTTCAACATACATGTTTTCCCTGACCAAAGGCCTCTGTCCTTGTTACTCTCTGTCCCAACTACTCTTCAAATGTCATCCTAAAGGGCTGGCAGGTGGCAGATGGTTAAAGGCAATGGACTCCCACATGGCGACCACAGTTCAAGTCCCAGACCTGGTGACTTGCTTTCTCACTTTCCCTCTCTCTTTCTCTGTCTCTCATGATCAAACTGGAAAATAGTATTAACAAATAAAGTTAAATAAAAAAATTCTTTTTTAAAAAGTCATGTTAAATCATTATTTATATCTTTTTAAAATTATTTAATTTATTATTTTTTAATTATTTATTTAATTTCCTTTGTTATTCTTATTTTTTAATTTGACTAGAGAGAGACAGAGAAAAAAAGGGAAGTGAGAAAGCAAGCCACCAGGTTCGGCACTCAAACTGCAGTCAGCCACATGGGAATCCAGTGCCTTTAACATGCCACCTGCCGACCCATTATTATTATTTTTAATTTGACCAGAGAGAGGGAAAGTGAGAAAGCAAGCTGCCAGATCTGGGACTTGAACCACTGTCAGGCATGTGGGAGTCTGATGGCCAACCACCACACCACTTGCTGGTCCTCATTATTTATATCTTAATATAAATGTGACTACATCAGTGAGGCCTTTCTTGACCACATTATCAAAACAGGAATCGCTCTATTGTTTACTTCAAAGTGTAACAGGAAAAATAAATAATTTTAACTCTAAATTTTTTTCTTTACTTGTTTCCTCTTATACTTTAATAGTTAACTGGTTGTTGTAGCTTCTGTAACTAATGTAATTATTGTAACAAAGAAGGTCATAAATAAGCCTGTTTACTTAGAAGAGGAAATTTAAGTCACTTGTTTTAGGAAATAGTCCCAAGAATGCAACCAGGACAGGGACTAGGGTCCAGGCAAGATATTTTAGGAGATGGGAATGTATGTCCCATGGACACAATGTGACAGGTTAAATTGGGAAAACTGTAATAATGTTATCATTTACCATAATAGTTACACATAAATGTTTAGATTGTTTTTTAAACAGTATAGCTTTTAAAAAAATGTTATGGTTTCCCTTCATCTATCAATGTGTGTCACAAATCTGAGTCAACAGATTCAATGTTGCTATAAGAAGAAAAACAGGGTCATAAATGTCATGTGAAAGGAAAAGGTACAGGGAACAAATTTGAGAAAATCACGAGGGTGAAAGGGTAACCCTGAACTATCTAAATTTCTTTTATAGCTAACAGTGGGTGAACGAGAAGTGTAACATTTACGACCTGCTGGAAATTTCTGTCCTGGGAGTTGGTTGAGAGCCTGTCAGCTCTTGGCCACTCCGTGCTTGAACACAGCTAAATGCCTTTCTCCCCCTTTGCGTTGCCTCTCAATTATTCACAGAAATGGCTGCTGGATTTTAGCCAGCGACAACAGCACTAATAACAGTTTGTAATTCATTTAAGTGTTTCTTGTTTCTTTATTTGTTCTGTTTCACCTTAATAAGAATGTAAGTCCACAAGGACAAGAGATCTTATAATAAGAATAAATATTTTATGAATGAGTAAAAAAATGGCCTAAAATAAACAAATAGTGGTGCTACTTTATAAAGTGGGTAACACGCTGGTGTTTCTCACAAGGACTGGCTTTCAGAAGGAAGATGAAGACAACTTTGGACATGGTATTTGAGAGGTCTGCAATATACAAGGGCAGGTATTCAGTTGGGAGCTCAACATACTACGCACACACACATTCAGGTGAGGGGTGTGGATTTGAATTATAGAATTAGCAACTATCCCCATATTGCTGAGAAACACCAATATTTAGGAGTTGATCAAAATCATCCATTTGGAGACTGCGTAGAATTGTCAGAGGTAGGGAAAAACCAAAAGAAAGCCAATGGAAAAAAAATTCAAGTAAAATTAATGTCCAATGTTGTTGAGAGTTGAAAAATACCAAGAATATTATAGTTGACATTGGCAAGAGCAGTTCAAATCAAGGAGTAGAAGAAAGATGCCAGACTGCAGTAGTTTGAAGAGGTGAGGAAGTAGAGGCAGTGAGGATAGACCAGGAGAATATTCTTTTTTTTTTTAAGAGCTATTTAATTTAATTTCATTCATCATTGTTATTACTTTTCATTTGACCAGAGAGAGAGGAAGAGAGAGAGAGGGAAAAAAAAAAAAAAAAGAAAAAAGCAAGCCCCCAGATCCGGGACTGGAACTAAGGTCGGTCACGTGTGAGTCCAGCGCCCTTAATCACTATGCCACCTGCTGGCCCCAGAGGTGTGGATCTTCACTGTGTGTGAAAGGAGAAAAATGCATCGCTGATATGGACAGAAACCAGACCAACTTTTACCTTTGACAGGTTTACTTGGGAGGCGGGTGCATGATGCTTGTTAAGGGAGAGTGGCAGTAGGCGTCCCAGCCCTTTCACCTGACAGCCTTAGATCCATTCAGTGATGACAATCACGCCTCAGAATTTTCATGGTGGTTTGTTCTGCTCTAAGGGAGCTTTGGACCTATTAGGGATATTTCCCTGAGACTATAGATGAGGCATCGATGAGTGTTCAGGGTTTTCTTAGCCCAGATTGACTTTGCAATACTTATTAAGGTGACCCACAGGAGCGTGAGAAACTGTCTCAGATGAATCTAGATAAATTGTTATGATAACCCTACTGTCTGGAGAACTGCTCTAGCTAACCCTTATATTAAAATCACATAAAAGTTTAAGAGATGCTATCGTGATAAAGGGTCAGCAAATGACCTGAATTAAGGCAACTTCTTTAAAAATAAACCAAGTCAGGCCTGAGTTAATGGAAGGTTGCAAATTCCACAGCTCCACCCAGAAAATGTGGCTGTATCCAATGAGTTGGGGGGAGAGGGAATCCCTGATGGTGTCAGTAGTAGTGCCCTTGCCGTGTGATATAAAGTTGTACATGCAAACACTGGGTGCTGGCAGGTTAGTGTTGGTTAAGGGAGTTGGACTCCCACATTGCCTACAGCAGTTAGAATACCAGACCTGGAGGCTTGCTTTCTCACTTTCTTGCTCTCTCTCTCTGTCCCTCTCTGGTCAAATTAAAATAAATAAACAGATAAATAAAGTTAAATTTTAAAAATTAAAGAATAAAAGAGAAAACGTCGGAGGGTCATTTGCTTGAGCAACAAAATCCTCTGTGCTCTGGAAACCAAAAATAAATGTGTTTGCTTATTGGCAGGGAATCGCTTTCTTTCTCCCTCCTTCCGTACCTGTTCTCAACTGTCTAAAGGAAAAAAGATGATTAGAAGTGGAGTCAAGGATCCCCTGTGTTCAAAAGGGACGGAAGGTCCCTTCAAAAGGGGACAGACTCAAACTTCTGTGGCTCTTTTGGATTCCGTTTCACAAATCACCATCATGCCCAGTTTCTTGGGGAAAGTGAGTGTCTGAACTCAGCTAATGGGGTTAGGCCAGGTTCAGACTAGGGAAGGAAAGCTAATGAAGCCCTGTGGGTGGGACCCACGCAGCGTACCGTACCATCGTTGTGGCTTTTACGTCTGAACAGATAATAGGAGTTAGTGTAGTATATACTTACACTTCCCAATTCTGCTGAGTGCCAGGATCACAACAAGCTAGTATGTAGGCAAGTGTCAGGAGTCCTTGCCCCCTCTGAGTCTCTCTGATGATGATTTTGCCAAGTGGGAACCTCCGGCAGAGGGAGGCAATCTCCGCCCAGAGGCCGCCCTTGGAAATTAGAGCTTTTTGCCATCAGACATGTCTGCTAGTCATACCACTTATTTTTTTTCTTTTAAAATAATTATTTATTTAATTTTATTAACTACTATTATTAAAGTTTGACCAGAGAGAGAGACAGAGGGAAAAAAAAAAAAAGCCACCGGGTCCAGGACTCAAACCATAGCCACTCCCATGTGGGAATCCAGTGTCTTAACTACCACATCCCCTGCTGGCCCTGGCCTAATCCTTTTGAAAAACAGCTATTAGGTTACTGATAAGAAGGTGGGTTCTTGTTAAACTGAGTCTACTCTATTACCCCTACCTAGACTAGTTAGACCAGAGCAGTTCTCCCTCCACTTTTCCCTCCCTGCTATGCCTTCTTTTTTTTTTTTTTAATTTTACTTATTTATTCATTTATTTTGACAGAGAGAAAGAGAGAGAGAGAGAGAGAGAGAGAGAGGGCAAGTGAGAAAGCAAGCCACCAGGTCCAGGACTCAAACCGTGGTCAGTCATATGGGAGTGTCCAGCGCCTTAACCACCACGCCACCTACTGCTTTGCCTTCTGACATCCTTTCATGGAGATGAGTGGTCCATTCACCAACATCTCATTCTCAGGTCGAAAGACTATTCTTTGGCCCAGCACACCACGTCTTACCTCTGTGAGATTTTCTTCTGCTGCAATAATGAGAGGTGTATTCCCAGTCTTTGGGTGCTGAAAGTCAAGATTTCCAAGGATAGAATGGACTCTAGTAATATGGTCACAGATGAGTTCCACATCGCCTCTTGAAACTACTTCCAGGAAATCATGAATCAGTTTATTTTTATTCATCTTGCTAGTTCCATGTAATTGCCTTTGAGAGAGAAGAAGCACTTTAATTACACAAAGTAGGGAGTGGTTCAAATGTAACATATTCTACCTTTACTGTCACCTGTCTCCTTTATGTATAAAAATATTGTAACATGGGGCCAGCAGGTGGCATATTGGTTAAGGTGCTGGACTCCCAGCATGGTCAACTGTGGTTCAAGTCCCAAACCTGGTGACTTGCCTTCTGACTTTCCTTCTATCTCGCTCTTTCTGATCAAATTAACATAATAATAATAAAAAATATAATTCAATAAAAATAATTCTTAAAATAAAGTTGTAATAGTTTCAAAGGCAATTTGGGAAAAAAAAGGAGAAATGCTACAATCTCCTCAGGCTTGGTTCATTGCACACATCTCAAATTAGGAACAATAATATATTTTTTTAAATAGTTATTTATGTAATTTTTTTTTAAAGTTTGTTATACAGCATGTGTATTCACCAGAAAGAACCAAAGAGGGAAAGTGAGAAAGCAAGTCACCAGGTCCAGGATCTGAACCACAGTCAGGCATGTGGGACTCCAGCACGTTAATGACCATGCCACCTGCTGACCCCCAAGGAATAATAGTAACTTTACCTTCACTCTGGAAGTTGTTCTGGGATGCAGAAGAAAAGTGGATAAACACTAAAATGGAAAGAACACAGTTTTGGAGCCAGACAGAATGTGGATTAAGTTCCTTTTCCTCAGATTACCAACTATGTGACCTTGCGCATGTTGCTCTTCTTTTCTGAGCTTCATTTTCTCATCTTTGAAAGTAAATGAGGGGACCAGAAGATGACATAATGGTTGCCTTACTGGGTTCCCACATGGTCAGCCATGGTTGGAGTCCCAGACCTGGAAGCTTAAAACTCACGCCCAGCATGTGTATGTGAGTGCCTGAAGTCTGGAGAGAAGAATGGAGGAGAAGGGATTGTGGCATAGCCGTCATCCCTGGGCAATGATTTCTTCCTTTCTGTCTCTCTCTCTGGTGAGCACAAGTGCCCTATAGCAAAAATTTCTCTTAAAAAAAATGTAAATTATAGTTACTTCCTCAAAAGGTTAGTGAATATCTGAAGGACCTATGAAGTGTTGATACATTCTATGAATGAAAAGTCCAGTTGGAATTTATTTTGCATTGTTTATTAATGTCACATATTTCTTTATGGGAGTCCTATCTTCTAAACAATTCTGTAAACTCTTCAATTGCAAAGACATTCCATGCCTTACCCTTTTGTATTCTCTGTAGTGCTAGTGCAATGTGAGTCACTGAGGAGCTTGGTAGCTACTGTTCTAAAATTTCCAGAAAAGTCCTACTTTAAATATCCCATTAAGCTGGCCCTGTAGTCTAGTGGTTAAGAGAGCCCACATCCCATGTGGCTGAGGATGGCCTGAACCCCAGCCCTGGTGGCTTGAAAAGCATGTTGGGTGTACGTGTGTGCGTGGCCAAGATCCTGACAAGATAGAGAAACGGAGGTAAAGGGACTGTAGCATGACCACACCCTACCGGGTGTGCTTTCTTCCTCTCTCTGTCTCTGGGAAGCACATGTGTCCTCTGGCAATTAAAAACAATCCCATCTGGGACCAGCAGTTAGCGTAATGGCTATGTCACTGGACTCCCATGTAGCTGACCACGGTTCGAGTCCCAGACCTGGTGGCTTAAACTCACGCCAGATGCATGTGTGTGCGTGCCCAAGATCCTGAGAGGAGAACGTAGGAAAAGGGACTGCGGCATGGCCATCCCTCCTCGGGGGTGATTTCTTGCTTCTTGTCTCTGTCTTTCTGGAGAGCGCACACACTCTATAGCAAAAACCTCTAAAAAAAAAAAAAAAAAAAAAAAAAAAAAATCCCATCTGGGTTTCCCAAATAGTTGAAAACTTTTTTGAGTTGAAATTTTCCTGGTAACCAAATTACCCCTCCCCTGTCATGGAGCGTTTTACTGTTACAAACAGCACAAAATCCTTTGCCAGGTTCTATATTCCAATTTCTGCCACTATAACAGGGGAAAAAATTTAAATTAATAATTTATTTAGCATCATCATCATCATTATTATTATTCAATTTGCTACAGGGCACATGCACTCACGAGAGAGAGAGAGAGAGAGAGAGAGAGAAAGTGAGAAAGCAAGCCTCCAGATCCAGGATTCTAACTGCAGTTGGCCACGTGAGAGTACAGTTCCTTAACCACCATGCCACCTGCTAGGCCCAACAAATAATTTTTTTAACTCTGTATTATTTTCTCTATTCCTCTCTCTTATACTTTAAGGGTTAACTGGTGGTTGTAGCTTCTGTAACTAGATGTAATCTGTAACTATTTTCACAAATGAGATAATAAATAAGCCTGTTTGCTTAGAAGAGGAAACTTAAGTCACTTATTTTAAACAATAGTCCCAAGAATGCAATCAGGACAGGGACCAGAGTCCTAGGCAAAAAAATCTTAGGGTATGGGAATGTTTGCTCAAGGGACACAAAGTGACAGGTTAAATTAGGAAAACTGTAATAATGTTATCATTTATCATAATAGTGACTCACAGATGTTTAGATTGTTTTGTTGAGTATAAATACATTGAGCTTCCTTAATCTGTCAATGTGAAGCATGAGCATCTCCATTTTAAATCCATTTCTCTTTCCACATGACCCAGCCCATATTTGCCTCCTAAAAATTTCTCACCGAATGCTTGTCACCAGCAGATGTAAACTGCCATCCTTAACTGTCCTTCCTGATAACTCACTTTTTCAGCTTTTGTAAACTGCTCTTGCATGACTCAAGGTTTACTGTTCTTTGTTTTGTTTTTCTTTGCCTTTGTGGTTTTTGGCTTTATAAACCTTCCTCTCCTCTGCTTAGGGGTTGCAGGGTTTTGGAGTGACTTGAGTCTCCTGCAGCTAGCTGCTGGCTTAATAAAGGCCCCTTTAATTTGGCTGAAACTGGATGTCCTCGTATTTTCTTGGAGATTTGAATACAACAAATGTGTGTCACAAATCTGAGTCAACAGAATCAATGTTGCCATAAGAACAAAAACAGGGTCATAAATGTCCTGGGAAAGGAAACGGTGCATGGAACAATTTTGGGAAAATCAATGAGGGTAAGAGTAACACTTTTAGCTAACAATGGATGAACGAGAAGTGTCACGGTCTATAACATGCTGGAAATTTCTGTTCTGGGTGTTGGTTGTAAGCTTGTTAGCTCTCGGCCACTCCCTGTGCTCCAACGCAGCTAAACAAACTTTCTCTGTCTTTGCTTTACCTCTTGATTACTCACAGAAAAGGCTGCTAGATTTTAGCTGTCAACACTACCTACGCCCTAGTCGCCATATCGTGTTCGTTGAATGGGCAATTTGCTTGCAATGATTTGGCATTGGGTTGAAGGAAAAAAAAAAAGAGAGAGAGACTCATTTTCTAGTACAACTTCGTGGAGTAAATCTAGTAAAAACAAACAAAAAGTCAAGAACTGGTCTTCACTGTTCTAAATGCACAAATGCCTTCAGAATTCATGGGCCCAACCACACAGAGCCCTCTTCCTTAGAAAGGAACCTGTACTTCACTGTAAAAATAGTACTACTACATTCATTTAGGAAGATTCTCTATGTCTTTTAGTAGTTTTCACTGACCTGCCACAATATAATACAATAATGTAATACAGCATAATAAAAAATAATTAAGATAAAATATAAGAAAGAGAATATGTGATTAAACATCGATGCAAACAACAGATATTGAATATTTTTTAATAGCATTTTTTTTGTTATAGGGTGCGTGCACTCACCAGAGAGACAGAGAGAGAGAGAGAGAGAGACAGAAAGCGAGAAATCGCCCCCTGAGTGGGGATGGCCACACTGCAATCACTTTTCCTCCATTCTCCTCTCTGAATTTTGGTCACACATGTACATGTACCCAGCATGAGCTTGAAGCCACTGGGTTCAGGACTTGAACCACAGTCAGCCATGTGAGAGTCCAGTTTTTTTATGCTTATGCTTTTCTTTGCCTTTGTGGTTTTTGGCTTTACAAACCTTCCTCCCCTCTGCTTAGGGAAGCATTACACCATCTTTTGGTCCCCCAGATATTGAATCTTCAGGTATCAGAGAAATGGAATGGCAGCGTGAGCTGGAACACTCCTCTGAAAGAAGACATCTTTATCTAAAGATGTGAAGGAAGGGAACCAGCAGTTAGCGTAATGGCTATGTCGCTGGACTACCATGTAGTCGACCGCAGTTCGAGTCCTAGACCCGGTGGCTTAAACTCACACTAGGCGCATGTGCGTGAGTGCACAAGATCCCGAGGAGAATGGAAGAGAAGGGATTGTGACATGGCCATCCCCCCTGGGGGGGTGATTTCTCACTTTCTGTCTCTCTGTCTTTCTGGTGATTGCACGTGCCCTGTAGCAAAAACCTCTTCAAAAAAAAAAAAAAGAAAGAAAAAGATGTGAAGGAAGGAGGAGTGATCCTGACTGAGAGATGGACAAGGACAAAGGCCTACACCAGGGCCAAGGAGCATGGACCCAGAACAGAACTGACACTGTATTCCCCAACAGCTCAAGAGCCCATGGAGAGTATTGAGCAGCACCTTTTAGGAACTCTGAGACTTTAGGAAGATTATTATGATACAGAATAGAAAGGCAGAAACACAAATTTGAATGCAAAGGTTAACAGGATTATGATTAACTGGGTTTAGCAAAGGGAAGACAAGTCCAAGAGGCTGTGGGCTGGGAACTGGGGAGTGCTTCCTTCCCCAGAATGAGGAGAGATGAGATCTGGCAACAGTCAGTGTGTAAACAAGGCGTGTCTTCTTGCTTTTCAAAGAAATGGTGGCCTTAGCTCAGGGAAGTTTTCTAAGCTTTCTTGAGCATGAAAATTATCTGCCCCTTTGCAATCGATAGATTCCCAGATTCCTTTACTTAGCCTGGGATGAGATGAGGCTGAGACTGCCCTTTTTAAAAAAAAAAAAAAAAAAAAAAAAAAATTAATTTTTAGTAGATCAAAAAATAAACTTTATTCTTTTTTATTTTATTTTATTTTATTTTATTTTATTTTATTTTATTTTATTTTAAGTTCACAGCAAAATCAAGCAGAAAGTGCACTGCACACTTGGCCCTCCTACCCCCTCGCTGGCCTGCTCACTTGCACAGCCATGTCAGAGCGGCCCACTTGTTCTCAACTGATGAGCTCGCGCACACAGGATTATCTCCCAAAGCCCATTGTTTACATCAGGGTTGACGTTGGTGCTGTATATTCTATGGGTCTGGACAAATGCATAATGATACCTATGATTCTATCGTTGTCGTATGTACAGGATAGTTCAAAGCCCTAAAAGTCCCCTGAGCTCTGCCCATTCATCCTTCCCTCTCCACTAACCCTTAGAAACCAGTGATCTTTTTACCATCTTTGGTAAATAAAAGAGAGGTTCCTTTTTTTAAAATCAATTACTCAGGGGATTCCTATCATAAGGCAACTTCTAGAAACACTGACCTAGTGATTAGAATTCAATCACAATCTTTCTTGCAATCCACTTTATTTCCTTTTCTAAAAAAGTTTTTATTTATTGTTATTATTTTTTAATTTGACCAAAGAGAGACAGAGAGAGAGAAAGTGAGAAAACAAGCTACAAGGTCCAGGACTCAAACCACAGTCAGCCACACGGAAGTCCAGCACTTTAACTACCACGCCACCTGCCAGTCCCCACTTTACTTTCTAATAGATATCCATCATTATTATTATTACTATTCCTTTATTTTTTATTTTTTGGAGAGATTTTCGCTATAGGGTGCGTGCACTCGCCAGACAGAGAGACATAGAGACAGAAAGTGAGAAATCACCCCCCAGGGGGGATGGTCACGCTGCAGTCCCTTCTCCTCCATTCTCCTCTCGGGATCTTGGGCATGCACGCACACGTGCCCAGTGTGAGTTTTAAGCTACCGGGTCTGGGATGTGAACTGCAGTCGACTACGTGGGAGTCCAGCGACATAGCCATTACGCTAACTGCTGGTTCCCATTACTATTCCTTTTTATTTAAACTTTCTAGGATAGATAGTAATTTTTCCTCCAAATTTCTAACAAAGAATGATTTGAAATAGAGAATAAATTCCTCAAATCTTTCCTTACTTTGTCCAAAATAATGTTATGCAGTAATAACAATATCATTTATTTATCAAATGTTTACCATGTGCCACACACTGTTCTAAATGTTTACATATGTTTTACCCATTTAATATAAAAAATAACTATTTTTTATAAAGAGAGATTTTTTCTATAGGACGTGTGCGTTCTCTGGAGAGATAGAGAGACAGAAAGTGAGAAATCACACCCTAAGGGAGCTGGCCATGCCACAATCCCTTCTCCATTCTTCTCTCAGGATTTGGGCACATATATGCACGGCTAGAGTTTTAAGCCACTGGATCCAGGATTCAAACCACAGTGGATTACGTGAGAGTCCATCAATGTAACCATTACACCACCTGCTGGTCCCACTATCTTTCTTTTATAGATGAGGAAAATGCGGCATAGGCATTGGCAAAATGGAGTGTCACTCTAAAGAAATGAGAATGCTAGTGCCTGAAAAGATTTACTGGAACTGGCCTTTGACGGAATATTTGTAGAATAAGCATATTTTCATTTCCTCGTTTGGACGTTAGGTAGACGGAGATGAGTTAATCATACCCCTAATTAGCAGCATTGAATCGAGGCAGGCTTTCCTTCGTCTCTTTTTTTTTCTCTTTTGCTCTGATCCCTCTCTTTTCCTCTGCCTCACAAGAACCTGACCTAATGTGCCTGAGAGGTGTTCTCAGACATGCATACATCTTTATAAGGAACATGGCTCTGTTCTGTGTGTGTGTTCAAGTTTTAAATTCACACAAATGGTAGAGCCAGCAGGTGCCATGGTGGTCGGGGGCACTGGACTCCCACACGGCTGACCATAGGTTAAGTCTTGGACCTGGTGACTTGCTTTCTTGCTTTCTCTCTCTCTTTCTCTCTGGTGAACACATGTGTCTTGCAGCAAATGAAATAAAATAATAATGATAATTTATAAAAATAAATAATTCTAAAAAGTTTCAACTATTTTTTAAAATTTACACAAATGGTATTATATTATAGAAATTGTTACTTATTTTTTAACTTAACACTTGGCTTTTAAAAAGTGTATTTATAGGACCAGCAGATGTGTAAAGGTTACATTGCTGGATTCCCATCTTGTCAACTATGGTTCGAATCCTGGGTCCAGCAGCTTAAAACTCACACCAGGTGTGTGTGCATGTGTGGCCAAGATCCCAAGAGGAGAATAGAGAAGAGATTGTAGTGTGGCCATCCCTCTGGGGGGGATGATTTCTTGCTTTCTGTCTGTCTTTCTTGGTCTCTCTGGTGAGCACACACACACATTATAGCAAAAATCCCTCTCTCTCCAAAAAAAAAAAAAAAAGAAAGAAAAAGAAAAAAAAAAAGTTTATATATTTAGCTCTCCCATGGGTGGGGACACCCAACAGGGCCTTTGTGTTGTGATTCACCCTTGCCTCAGCCAGCCAGAATCATGGGTACAAATGCACATGCCCAGTATGTACAGGGAAACTTCAGGACGTGAACCCAGAAGCTTCCCAGGCGACTTCGGCATCACAGAGCTTTGCCTTACCACTGTGCCACGACAGCTGGCCACGTAACACTTCACTTTTAAGCTTTATCCTTGTACTTACATATACTTCTAGTTGGTTGTTACGCGGCCATCGTATTTTATTATCCCCTCTGTTAGTGATAAACCTTCATGTTGCCTCCAACTTCCCACTCCACAAACAGCATTGTGATAAGTCTCCTTGTTTGGGCCTTGTTATGCTCTGTGTAACAATTTCTGTGGGGCAATAAGTTGAGCATATTTAATTTCACCATATACTGCCAGTCTCCAGGATGGAAGTATAAATTTACACTCCCCCTCAATAGCTCCTGTCTGTTTTCTTTAATCTCTTCTGAGAAAACCAGATGGTTGATTGCTCTCTCTTAATCATCATTATCTTAACCATTAGCATTTAATGAGCAGTGTACTTGGAACTTTACTAAGGGCTAAAGAACAGATGATATACTCAAAATCAGGCCACAGAAAATTTAAAACCAGTACACATATTTTTCCCAGTAAATTGCCTTGGAACTTAGACTTATTAATGTATACTTGTTTTTGAAAATGCAACCGTGTTTTCAATCTAATTTTAGGCAAAACCAAAAATGTTTTCAGAAACAAAGGATAATTGAAGCTTGTCCTGCAATAAAGCTAAAAATTGGATATTCGGTAACTAGACAAGAAACAGATATTTCTATCTCTGAGTTATTCATAATGTAGAAATATAATCTCAAAAATACTTTTTCCAAGGTTATTATCTAGCAATGTATGTTATAAAGTTGTGGAAAAGCTCTTTCACATAATCCTTAAGAGAGAACATCTCAAAAATAGAAACTACCACTTAAAACAAACATGTAGGGGTTGTACAGTGGTGCAGCAGCAAAACTCAATGCTCTGAGAGGCTGGTCCACATGAAAAAAGTTCCAGTTAATGTTCAGAGACCTCTGATTATTCCAGGCATGGACCATGATCCAGGCAGAGTCGGTTAAAGCTAGAGGTTGATCAATGGGTCAAGGCCCAGTTGGGAGTGCGGTCCCTCTGTCTCTTTGTCTCTCTCTGTTTCTCTCACTCATGAAATAAATAAATAACAATTTAGATTTAACCAAATGCTAATACCAAAATTGTCAAATCACCTTACTACAATATTGAGCAATGTGGTCCTTATTTGGTCATCCATTGTCTCACCCACTCAATAATGACTAGAGGAAGACCATGAAGATGAAATAAACATACAGTAGTAACCCAGTACACAAATCACCTTTTCAATGAACATGGACAGACCCACATTACTTTTTATCAGTGAGCTCAATTTCCTTTGACTTTCAATGGACCTTTTCATTTTAATTTTCTTTATAAGAAAACTTTCTCACTTTTTCATTTAGAGTTATTTTGAGCAATGATTTCTAAGAAATTATGTTTCATTCCACAAGGTTTTATTGTTAAGCATCTATTGAAGTCTAGTCTTTTTTCATTTTTAATTTATTTTTAAAAATAATTATTTACTAAATTTTGTCTATATCATTATTATTATTATTTAATTTGACCAGAGAGAGAGGGGGGAAAGCAAGCCGCTAGGTCTGGGACTCAAACTGTGGTTGACCATGTGGAAGTCTAGCACCTCAATCACCATGCCACCTGCTGGCCCCAAGTCTTTCTTATTTTTAACTGTAAAGTCAAAATTTTTTTTTATTATATTGCACAGTTGCTTTGGAATGTAATAAAAACTTAATGCGATGGGAATCACATTTTATGTCAAGAAAACACAGTGAAGAACACATGTATATAATACTGAGTGGCTACAAAATGTACATCACGTAGTGTTTCCATATATTTAGGTAATTATATTAAAATGAAAGATTGTACCTGAGTATAACTCAATGGAAGTGAGTTTTCTATATACTATTCTTATCATTACTAGTTTAGCCTGTGGTGTAGAGGCACTTATATAAAGTATAGAAAAAGATTGTCACAATATATGAAAGGTCAAAAAGTTTATTACAACTCTAAGAGCATAATTACTTGAGACTAGGACACAGTTTTCTCTATCAGTTTACCCAATGCCCCTCCTCTGGGACATCCTTCGGCAAGAAAAAAAAATTGCAATGTATGGTATCATCTGAAACGGGATGAAGTGGAGGTTTAGCTTACCTATGATGTGTTTTGCCGAGGGAGTTGGTACACAGTTGAAGAAAGACCAAGCCAAACAGCAGTCAACATCATCCTAATTCACTGTGGCACTGATTTCCAGGACAACTGTCAGCCCACACTTGAACTTGGGATCCATTTAAGAGCAGCATAGATTTATATTTTTTTCTTTGATTATTTTCTAGTGTTTCACAGCATGAATACTTAAAAAAAAACAAAAAAACTAAAGCTGGCTCTACATGCACAAAGCCTTCAGTTAGCAGCAATGAGACTGCTTAGTTTACAGGTTGTCACCCAGGCAACCATCCACTGTGCATTTAGCTTGGAGAATTGAAAGTGGGACAGTCTCATCCAGGAAGCAAAACAAGAGTTGTACATTCTTCAAATGGCCGTTTAAGTGCTTAAAAGAGTTGGATCCCCATGCACTTCCACGGTTGGCACAATTGTGATCATCGCCATACTTTACCCACCGAGATTTTCTTCAGGAAAGCCATACTTTGGTAATTCCTTTAATGTATGTGCCATTAGGGCCCCTTTCCAAATCTGAATAGAGGTCAGAGAATGAGACTCCAATAGATTACCTCCAAGCTGGTTGTATTCTTAGAGTTAAACTTCAGAAAACACCAGGCAACAAAAATCCTTGCATTAGACCATATCTTTTGTTTTGACAGGCTTGTGGTATTTAAAAGCAAAACCTTCAGTAAATGGACTGCATTTTTGTCTGATTCATACATGGTAATAAGCCCAACTAAAAGAGACTTTAAACTGTCAACAACAAAAACATATTGATGAGAAGATAGACCCAGGGCATTCCAAAACAAGGTCACTTGACATGTGTGTGCTGCTAGAATTTTTTTCCTGCTACTTACTGAAGAATGAAGGGGTTTTTCTTCTAAAGATGTTCATGATATTATATATACTCAATGTAATGGAGTACAAATATTTTACCAAAATAACAACAGCTAACATTTTTTAAAATTATTTATTTTATTTGTTATTATTATTGTTATTTTTAAAATTTGACCAGTGGGAGACAGAGAGAGAGAGAGAGATAGATAGAGAGAGAGAGAGAGAGAGAGAGAGAGAGAGAGAAAGGGGAAGTGAGAAAGCAAGCCACCAGGTCCTGGACTTGAACATGTGGGAGTTCAGTACCTTAATCACTGTGCGACCTGCCTGCCCCACAACAGTTAACATTTATTGAATATTTCCTATTTTAGTCCTTTACATGAATGATGTAATTTAATTCTCACAGTACTTCATAGAGTTGATACAATAATCACCATCAAGCCCATGCTAGAGATGATGACCTTGAGGCTTGTAAGCTAATAGGACTAGTTCCCTGGCTTGGAGGTTAAGGCAGCCAGATCCCACATGAATGGCTGCACAGTCCAAGGCTTAGAAACCCAATTATTGCATGCATGCCCACAATCCTGAAAGAAGGGAGAGATGGAAGAGAAGGGATTGCAACATGACCATGCCCCATGGGGAGTACTTTCCCTCTCTGTGTCTCTGCGTCTCTCTGTGGTGAGTGCTTGCACCCTCTAGTCAGAAAAAAAAAAAAAGCTAATAGATGGAATGTAAGTAGCCCAATCACAATGTTGAAACACCACATTTACTATACTAACACACCAAGACATATATGTGCATGCACACACACAAACACACAAATACAGCCTCTACTGAATAAAGACTTCAGGGTAAAAGCCATTCCGAGGCTGCTAGGTCTATATAAACTCTTTCATCCCCCAGTCCAGCATAGAGCCGCTGCACATGCATACAACTAAATATATGCAGCTGTCACTTTCTGTTTTACTTTCTACACCCTACCTTCTTTCTCTTCTCAGGAAGAACAGTACTCTCTCTTAGTTTTTATGTCAAGAAGTTGTAAGAACTATAGTTTCTGACTTTAACAGTTTCTGCAGGGCCACCCCAGGTTTCAGCCTGATCTGCAATCCATGAATCTTTCAATTAGCTTCTCAAAGAGTAATCCTCTTGTCTCTCATTTTGATAAATAATCATTCGTTCAAGTAATTTTTTCAAGAAACTCAAAATTTCAGGAACAGTGGAGAGACAGGTACACAAAACAAGGACAATGCTGGGCGATAGAGCTATCACAGGGCTGTGTAAAACGCTCCAACAAAGGATGCAAGGGGAGTGTCTGACTTTCTGGGTTGGAGTGGGAGTGTATTAGTTTGCTCAGGTTGCCCTAACAAATGCCACAGGCTGGGTGACTTATAAAATAGAAGCTTATTTGCCTACACTTTTGGAGGCTAGACATCCAAGATCAAGGCGTCAGTAGGTCTGGTTTCTTCTGAGGCCTATTTCCTTGTTTTGCAGAAGGCCACCTCCTCACGTGGCCTCTTTGTATGTGCACATCCCTGGTGCCTCTGTGTGTCCTAATCTCTTCTCAGAAGGATGTTAGTCAGATTAGAGAAAGGATAATCTAATGACCTAGTTTTAACTTAATCACCTCTTTAAAGACCCTATCTCCAAAGATAGTCACATTTTGAGGTATTGGGGTTAGGGCTTCAACATGAGAATTTTGGAGGACACAATTCAGCCTACCACAGGGAGGCATAGAAAGTCTTCACAGAGTGCCAGTCAATGGTATGGTTGGTGAAGCTGGCTGGATCCTGCATAGCCAACTGTTCAATTTGAGTCACGGACATGGTAGTTCTAGAAACATGCCAGGCACAATTACATGCCTAAAATCTCAAAAGAAGGGAGAGCTGAAGGAGAAGGGACTGTAGCAAGACCACTCCCCATAGGAGATGCTTTCTCACTTCCACTTTGTCTTTCTCCCTGTGAGTGCACATACCCTCTTTTGACAAAATTTTATAAAGAAAAGGAAAAGTTGTCACAATATTCTATGCTAAAACTTGAAAGATAAATAACCCCCCAGGTAGTTCACATGAACATTGCAGATAGACTAAACAACACCATTTCTAGAGGAAATAAAACACAGAATCTCGTGTGTGTGTGTTTGGAACACAATACATGAGAGGAAGTGGGAAGTAAGGGTATTTCCAACTGAATCAAGAGACATGAGGGATTTTATTCAGAGAGATATATGATAAAATCTGTATTTTACAAAGATCCTCCTGATAGTAGGATTTAAAAGTAATTGAAGGAGACAAGAAGGTAGAAAAATTAGATTATTGTAACGGGTTAGTAAAACATGGTGGTGATGTACCCTGAGTTGGTGACATACCCTGAATCAGTGACAGCAAAGGATAGCAGAAGGAACTAATTCACACTAAAACAATACAAAGTGGGCCCGCAGGTAGCATCAAGGTTAAGGTGGCCGTATTCCACATGGCTGACTGTGCAGTCTGGCTCCAGTGCTTGAAAAACATGCTGTGCATGTGCGTGCATGCCCAAATCCCAAGAGGAGAATGGAGGAGAAGGGATTGTGAGATGGTCATCCCATTGGGGGAGAGATTTCTCACTTTCCCTCTCTCTTTCTACTCTCTCTCTCTCTAGTGAGTGCATGTGCACTATAGCGAGAGAAAAAAAAAAAAAGGAAGAAAGAAAGAAAAGGAAAGGAAAGGAAAAACCAAAGCAAAGCATGTAAAGCATGTTTCAAGTTTTCTAGGAATACAGTAAGTTAGTCTAATTAGACTATTCTTCTTTGGAGGGCAAATACTAATTCTGGATAAAATACTTTAGAATTTTCTTAAAAGTAACAAAAAACTGGGGCCGGCAGGTGGTGTGGTGGTTAAGGGTGCTGGACTACCACATGGCTGACTGCAGTTTGAGTCTCAGATCTGGTGGCTTGCTTTCTCACTTTTCCCTTCTCTCTCTCACTGTGTCTCTCTCAGGTCAAATGAAAATAAATAAATAAACTAATTAATAAAACGAAGTTCAATAAGAGAATTCTTAAAAAAAAAAAAAAAGTAACAAAAAACTAACAGGGTGATTAAAAATTACCAGACTGGTGGGGGCTGACAGGTAGAGTGGTGGTTAAGGCACTAGACTCCCACATGACCAACTGCAGTTCAAGTCCCAGACCTGGTGATTTGCTTTCTTACTTTCCTTCTCTCTTTCTCTGATCAAACTGGAAAATAATAATAAATAAATTAAAATAATTCTTAAAAATTTACCAAGGTGGGACCAGCAGTTGGTGTAATGGTTACATTGCTGGACTCCCACGTAGTCAACTGTGGTTCAAGTCCTGGACCTGGCAGCTTAAAACTCATGCCGGGCATGTGTGTATGCATGCCCCAAATCCTGAGAGAATGGAGAAGGAATTGCGGCGTGGCCATCCCCTTTGGGGGGTTATTTCTCACTTTCTGTCTCTCTGTGTCTCTCCGCCTCTCTGGTGAGCGCACGCGCCCTATAACAAAAATCTCTTCAAAACAAAACAAAAAAATTACCGAGCCAAAAATCAAAGTGAAAATGAGATACCAGATAGTCTTAAAAAGATTGCTCACACCATTTCTTTTAATTGAGCTGATAATTTTAGACTGGATATTAAGGCACAAGAAAAGGGAGAAGGGAAAAAAAAAAACTCACAAAAGGTAAAGATTAAAAAGGAAGGGAACCAGCAGTTAGCGTAATGGCTATGTCGCTGGACTCCCACGTAGTCGACCGCGGTTCGCGTCTCGGACCCGGTGGCTTACAACTCACGCCGGGCGCGTGTGCGTGCGTGCCCAAGATCCCGAGAGGAGAATGGAGGAGAAGGGACTGCGGCGTGACCATCCCCCCTGGGGGGTGATTTCTCGCTTTCTGTCTCTATGTCTCTCTCTGTCTGTCTGGCGAGCGCACGCGCCCTATAGTGAAAAACCTCTCCAAAAAAAAAAAAAAAAAAAAGATTAAAAAGGAAGAAACAAAGGGGGCGAGCAGGAGACAGGGTGGCTAAGTTGCTGTACTCCCACATGGCCGACCACTGTTCCAGTCTTGAACCCAGAGGCTTACTTTCTCACTCTCTCTGTCTCTCTCTCTGGCGAGCATGCCCTAGAGCAAATTTTAAAAAAAGATAATGAGGGACCAGCAGATGGTATAATGGCTATGTCGCTGGACTCCCATGTAGTCGACTGTGGTTTAAGTCCTGGACCCGGTGGCTTAAACTCATGCTAGGCGAGTGTGCATGCATGCCCAAGATCCCGAGAGGAGAATGGAGGAGAATGGATTGCGGCATGGTCATCCACCCTGGGGGGTGATTTCTTGCTTTCTGTCTCTCTGTCTTTCTGGTGAGCACATGTGCCTTATAGCAAAAACCTCTCAGTCATTGATGGATTTTAAACAGAAAATCAGTATGGTCTGATTTTTCTTTTTAAAGAAGATCATTCTGTTTGCTGAATAGAAAATGAACTGGAAGATGATGGCTCCACCTCTAGCAGTGGGAAAGTAGCTCTTCTTAGACCACATTTTATTCCTTCTGAAAAAAGAAACAAGCAAACAAACAAATAAACAGACTGCCTGAGATATTGCAGAGTAACCAGAATGAGACAGAAACTGGAGCAAAGTTGCCACTAGGTAGGAAGAAATGATACTTTTTTTTAAAAAAAAAAAATTTATTTTATTTATTCTTTTTTTTTTTTTTTTTTTTTTTTTTTTTTCTTAACTTGACCAGAGTGAGACAGAGAGAGAAAGTGAGAAAGCAAGCCATCAGGTCTGGGACTCGAATCATGGTTGGCCATGTGGGAGTATCAAGCATCTTAGCCACCATGCCACCTGCTGGTCCCAGAAAGAAATGATTCTAAATGAGTTTCCCTTTTTTATAGAACTTAGCCAGAGGGCAGGCCTAGTTGGTGCTTTATAGAGTCGACTAAAAATCACAGTCTTACTGGTTGGAGAATAAGGACTTAGAGTTTGAGCATTAACAACGTCAGGAAAGCTGTGTATAGGGAAATCTTGGAGAGAGCTACAGAGTGGAAGTCACAACTTCTGCATATAAACTCTGCCCAAATCGCAAGTGTCTGTATGACTTCTATATGTACGTAGGGCAGACTCCAGGAAGAACTGGGTAATCTGAATTGGCCTATACCTATAAAATGAATTGAATCAGTAATTAATAAAATAACCTTCAATAATAGGGGTTCCCTGGTTAATTTTGCCAAACACCAAAGGAAGAAATTATACAATTCTCTACAATATCTTCCAAAAGATAAAAGCAGAGGGAATACTTTCTAACTCTATGAAGCCAGTATTACCCTAATTCCAAAACTAGATAAATTATTACAAGAAAAGAATGGTACATATCAAGTAAGGCAACTAGATATTGAAGTCTACAGTTTAAGTGGTGCTATTTGGATAAAAGATAAAATTTTAGGGTCATCTACATAATGATGATATAAAACCAGGGGACTGGTTACGATTAACTGAAAGTTTACCAGAAGGAATGAAGGGGGCCCACCCATTCATTCATTCTGCTCCAGATCGCAAGTGCCTTTGTTGTGCGAAGCATTACTCTGAGCACTGAATAAACAAGATAGATATTATAAAGAAATAGTCAAGGCAATAGCCAATGGTCCTGGGGAAGAGTAAGTAAGGAACTCTATTATTAGATTATATGCTTATGGAAGATTTCCCAGGAGGTGACATTGATCTGTCACTTGAATGACAAAAAGTAGCCAGCCCTTTGAAGAGTCTGGGGTAGCAGGCAATGGGAACAGCTGGTGTGAAAGTGCTAAGGCATGTACAAACATGACATGTTTAAGATACAGAAAGATGGAAAATGAGGAAGCGGTTAGAAATGAAGTAGGGGAGTATGCAGGGGCCAGATCTTGAAAGGAGATTTTAAAGCATGATGTGATTTCAGAAATCCCCTCTGGTTCTAAAAATATGGGAATTAAAGAAAAATTACTTATTTAAGGGACCAGCAGATGGCAAAATGATTACGCCGCTGGGCTTCCTTCTACATTGTTGACTATGGTTCGAGTCCTAGACCCAGGGGCTTAAAACTAATGCTGGGCACATGTGCGTGTATGCCCAAGATCCCAAGAGGAGAATGGAGGAGAAGGGATGCAGCATGCCCATCCACCCCAGGGGGGTGATTTCTCACTTTCTGTCTCTCTCTGTCTCTCTGGTGGGCATACATGCCCTACAGCAAAAATCTCTCTTAAGAAATTATTTATTTAATTTCACTTATTATTTTTTTAAAGGTTTATTTATTTATTTAATTCAATTTGTTATTATTATCATTTTTAATTTGATCAGACAGAGACAGAGAGAAAGGGAAAGCGAGAAAGTGAGCTGCCAGGTCGGGACTCGAACCGCAGTTGGCCATGTGGGAATCCAGCACCCTCAACCACCACACCACCTGCCGGTCCCTATTATTATCATTATTTAATTTGTTATAGGACACATGTACTCACAAATAAAGACAGAGAAAGGGAAAATGTGAAAGCAAGTCGCCAGGTCTGGGACTTGAAATGTGGTCAGCCCTGTGGAGTCCAGAGCCTTAACCACCACACCACCTGCTGGTTCAAAATCTGGGATTTTAAAACAGTGAGTTTTTTTTTTTTTTTTTTTTTTTGAGAGGTTTTCACTATAGGGCGCGTGCGCTCGCCAGACAGACAGAGAGAAACATAGAGACAGAAAGCGAGAAATCACCCCCCGGGGGGATGGTCACGCCGCAATCCCTTCTCCTCCATTCTCCTCTCGGGATCTTGGGCACGCACGCACATGCGCCCGGCGTGAGTTTTAAGCCACCAGGTCCGGGACGCGAACCACGGTCGACTACGTGGGAGTCCAGCGACATAGCCATTACGCTAACTGCTGGTTCCCAAAACAGTGAGATTTTTTTTCTCCCACAAGAAATGCTGAGAAACAAGACAGTGATCAAAGTCTTCTCAAAATGTTCAGAAGTCTGCCCTCATTTAACTATACTCTTGAGCACTCTATTCCTTCCCCAATCCCCAATCTACTTTATTTCCATGCCAGTTCATATTTCTATTATGATACTCCTATTATGATGTAGCCAGCCTTGTCTTACAGTTCTTCTATCTCTCCATTAGATTCTATTTGCTGGAGAATGTTTCAATGACCTTTGTTTCTCCTGTTTTGCTTATGTGTTTTACGCATAGAAGATTTGTAGCAAACTTTTCTAAAACTGAATATAAGCCCAGGAGAGCTCAAAAGCAGGGGAGAATTTCATGCAGTGGCGTTTTGTTCATTCTAGGAGAAGCTTAGGTGCTCAGCAGAGCTATGTTCTTTATTACACTCTGGCTAGGTGAAAAACAGGAGAAATCATTTCAGGGGTCATTATTATTAAATGATATGCTGTTTGGAAGTATTTGAAAGAAATCACAATGCTAGTTTTGAATTCAATATTAGCTATTAAAACAAACTTTGGATAATTTAAAAATGTTTGGGCAATCCCAATGTATGGAGTAGAAAAAGATGAATTTTAAAGTTCTAGAAGGAGCTCTTCTACTGAGGCAGCAGAGGCTGGAATGTGAGTTGCATCTTTCATAAGGTGAGCGCGATCCATTTTTTCCTTGTAATGTGGTCATGACCTTTTGCTTTTAAGGAACGCAATTTTTCTAGGAGCATGTTGCCCCAAATCTCTTCTCTTCCACTTAGAAAATGGTAGAAGGAGTAAAGGATGGGATGAAGCAAGGTAAATATGACCTCTCAGTGGACTGAGAAGAGCGATAACGAGATCGTTGAGGTCCCACAGTCACAGAAGCTTGAAGAAATATGAAGGAGACCAGACTTTCCCGTAACTGTGAATGAGTGGCTGCTGGTTTCATTAACTGAAGAGTTTTTCAATTCAGAAAGGCAGTGTGAACAGGGAGGTCTCCAACTCTATGGCACTATGACATGGAGCCAAAGATAACATCCCTTAAAGCACGGACTCCCAAATAATGGTTGAATATCAGCTTCATCTGAAGAGATTTTATAAAAACACAGTTTCTTGAAATTTGAGCAAAAGATTTGAAAATCATTCAAAGAGAGGAACCATGAAACACAAGTAAAATTGTTTTAAGTTCACCAAGGATCAGGGAAATGCAAATCAAATGACTTTTTTTTTTTTTTTTTGTCGTTGTTCAGCATATTGGGAAAAATACAAAAGATTGATTTGGGACCAGCAGATTAGTAATGGTTACATTGCTGGACTCCTACATACACAACTGTGGTTGGAGACCTGGACCTGGTGGCTTAAAACTCACACTGGGGCATTTCGGGGAAGTGGAAGAGAAGGACACAGGTGGCCTGCATTTTGGTCAGCCTGCTCTGCTCATGACTCACCACTGTTGGCTCTGGCTGGGAAACAAGTCCATCAGGAAGCCACACTGCAGCCATGGCTTTTAAAGATACTGGGAAAACACCAGTGGAGCCAGAGGTGGCCATTCACTGAATTAGAATTACTTTAACCAGCCACAATGTAAAGTCCCTGGGAAAAGTGTGTGCTGATTTAAATCAGAGGTACAAAGAAAAAGAATCTCAAGGGTGGAAGGACCCGTTCAAATGCCTACCAAGACTTTGAGAATCACTACAAGAGAAACATCTTGTGGTGAAGATTCTAAAACTTGGGATCATTTCCAGATGAAAATCCACAAGCGACTCATTGATTTGCACAGTCCTTCTGACATTGTTAAACAGATTACTTCCATCAGTATTGAACCAGGAGTTGAGGTTGAAGTCACCATTGCACATGCCTGAGTCAACTATTTTAATAAATTATCATCTGTTAAAACAAAACAAAACAAAACAAAACTCACCCTCGGAGCATATGCATGCTTACCCAAAGTCCTGAGGGGAAAATGGAGAAGATATCGCAGCATGAGTATACCTCCTGGCGGGGGTCAGGGAGGATTTCTTGCTTTCTGTCTCTGTCTCTGTCTCTTTATCAAGTGCATGGGCCCTATAGCAAAAATCTTTCTAAAAGAGAAAGAAAAAAAATACAAAAGATTGATGATATTAAATAGTGTGAAAAATATGTACTTGTGTACACTATTAGTGATTATATAAATTAGCAAGGCTTACTTTGGATATTGCAATTGTTATATTTTAAAATGTACATACTTTTCAATCTAGCGTTTTCGTTTTTACCCTAGAGTAATTCTTATATATGATCAAAAAGGTACAAGGAGGGACCGGCAGGTGGTGTGGTGGCTAAGGGCGTTGGACTCTCACATGGCAGACTACAGTTTGAGTCCCGGACCTGGTGGCTTGCTTTCTCATTCTCTCTCTCTCTCTTACTCTGTCCATCTCTGGTCAAATTAAAATGAATAAATAAATTAAATTAAATTAAATAATTCTTTTAAAAAAGATACAAGGAGAATACATTAATGCATTTTTACCCTAGTATTTTTTTTAACTGTAGTTTTTGTTTGTTTGTTTGTTTGTAGAGATTTTTGCTTTTAGGGCATGTGCACTGGCCAGAGAGACAGAAAGCAGAAAATCACCTGGGAGGATGAAAGCAAGAAATCTTCGCCTGGGATGATGTTCACATCCCAATTCCTTCTCCAATATTCTCCTCTTGGGATTTTGGGCATGTACACACACTCACCCAGAATGAATTTTAAGTCCTGGGTACAGGACTCGAACAGTCAACCACATGGGAGTCCAGTAACTTAACCATTATACCACCTGCTGGCTTCAACTCTAGTATTTTTAATTTTTTTTTTTTTTGAGAGGATTTTGCTATAGGGCATGTGCACTTACTAGAAAGACAGAGAGAGACAGAAAGCGAGAAATAACCCCCCAGGAGGGATGGCCATGTTGCAATCCCTTCTCCTCCATTCTCCTCTTGGGATCTTGGGCATGCACACACAGGCACCCGGCGTGAGTTTAAGCCACCGGGTCCAAGATCTGAACCGTGGTAGACTACATGGGAGTCCAGTGACATTGCCATTATGCCAACTGCTGGTCCCAACCCTAGCATTTTTTATAAAGCACTTTTTATTATAGAAAAATTTAAAACATACTTAGCAAACAGTATAGCATAATGAATTCTTGTGCACTCATCACTCATCTAAGACTGCTATTAATAGCAACAGATAATAAATGGTCTACATGTCAAGCCATAGGAGACAGTTAATAAAAGGTAGTATATCCATACTTTGAATTTTAAAATTATATGCAGCAGTATTAAAAAAAGGGGGGGGAGGAAAGAACGGGCTTATAAAACATTACGAAGTCTTAAATGGGCTCTGTGTCATATACTTAAGAAAAAGAGGGAGTTGATGAGTAATGCATATAGTATAGGAAACAGCAGTTGGCATAATGACTATGTCACTGGACTCCCACGTAGTCGACTGTGGTTCGAGTCTCAGACCCGGTGGCTTAAACTCATGCCGGGCTCATGTGCGTGCATGCCCAAGATCCTGAGAGGAGATTGGAGAAGGGATTGTGGCCTGGTCATCCCCTGGGGGGTGAGTTCTCTCTGTCTTTCTCTGTCTTCAGGTGGGCACATATGACCTATACCAAAAAAACTCTCAAAAAAAAAAAAATTAAATGTTAGTACCGAGACTGAAGTTTTCTCTTTTAAGAAATTAGCAAAGGGACCAGCAGTTGGCGCAATGGCTATGGCACTGGACTCCCTTGTAGTCAACCCAGTTCAAGTCCCAGACTTGGTGGCTTAAACTCACACCGGGCACACACATGTGTGTGCCCAAGATCCTGAGAAGGGAATGGAGGAGAAGGATTGTGGCATAGCCATCCCCCCCCCCCCCCCCCCCCCCCCCCCCGAGGTGATTTCTCACTTTCTATCTTTGTCTCTCTATCTTTCTGGCAAGCACATGCACCCTATAGCAAAAAAAAAAAAAAAAAAAAAAAAAACACAAAAAACTCTCCAAAAAAAGGAGAGATAGCAAGTATTTGGAGATGTTATTTATTTATTTATTTTAAGGATTATTTTATTAATTTTATTTTGTTATTTTTTTAATTTTAAATTTTAATTAATTGATTTTACATTCATTCACAGAGCATTATCACAACATACAAAATCTGATTTCCCATCCATAATATATTGCATAATGGTTTAATCATATATGTTATCATTGATAATTTTCTATTTCTAGTTTCATATATATATATATATATATATCCACATTTTATATATATATATACATATTATATATATATATATATATATATATGTACATATGTATATTTTCTCCCTATTTCTTACCCTTTGCCATTTCCCACCCTCATTTCACATTATCTCTGGTGTCTACAGTTGCTTTCCATTCTGGAGATGTTACTGCTATGGAAGAAAGTAGTGGGAATTTGAACAGTCTGCCACAAACCAAGGTCAAGATTAGGTCTACAATTTTTTATTTATAAATCATCCGGAGCTAGAATAGTTCACCATCTTCAACAAGGGAAGACTGGAGATGAAATAAGAATATATGTGTGTGGGGAACCAGCAGTTAGCGTAATGGCTATGTCGCTGGACTCCCATGTAGTCGACCGCAGTTTGCATCCTGGACCCGGTGGCTTAGAACTCAAGCCGGGCGCATGTGTGTGCGTGCCCAAGATCCCGAGAGGAGAATAGAGGAGAAGGGATTGCGGCGTAACCATCCCCCTGGGGGGTGATTTCTCGCTTTCTGTCTCTATGTCTCTTTCTGCCTGTCTGGCAAGCACACGCGCCCTATAGCAAAAACCTCTCAAAAAAAAATACATGTGTGTGTGAAGTAGAGTAATTTGTTGTACATAAATATATGTACAAACATATGCATGTTTAGCAGAATACGCTTACTTACTCTATGAACTTGTACTCAATTCTCATGAATCTTTTCACTTAATCATTTTGTTTCCCAGATTTGGAGTTCAAGATCTATTAGAATATTTTAAAAATAGAAACACATTAACTTGGGCAAACTATCAGTAAATCCACCTGCCAGTAAGTACTGTCCTGTCTGAACCTGCCAGACAATAAGTTACAAACGAAAAAACTGAGACTAGCTGTTCTTGACTTATTACCATCCAATAAAATGCAATTACTTTATATTTGAAACTTCCTGTGGGGGGACACCTAGTTTTAATATTTGTTTTCCAATTTCTGGAACAGCGTCAGGTACATAGCAGCTGCTTTTAATAAATATTAAGCTTGTTGAATGAAGAAATGGCTGAGTAAATGGTTAGTGAATGAACACTGCATTACTTCTCTTGAAATTCTCTGAAGATTCCTTGCCTGGGTAACTATGCTGCTTTCTGGTTCAAGAAATAGTGGACTTTTCTGAGAATATAAGAGTTTGCACATGAAAAAAGTCACTTGAATGTTTTTCTACCATTTGACTTGACAAAGAGCTTTAAGAAGTTGGCTAACTTGAGCCAGCCTGTGGCCTCGTAGTTAAGGGAGCTGGATCCTGCATGGCTGATCATGGTTTGAATCTTGGCCCTGGCAGCTTGAAAAACAGGATAGACATATGTGCATATGTGCCCAGAATCGTGTCGGGTTGGACAAATGCAGAAGGGGTTACAGCATGACTGCATTTATTGGAGGATGCTCTTTTTCTTTCCCTTTTCCTCTCTGTCTCTCTCCAGTGAGTGCATATGGCCTATGGCCAAAAAACAAAAACAAAAACAAAAACAAATGTTGGGGAACCAGAAGATAGTGTAACCATTACATCACTGGACTCTCATGTAGTCCACCATGGTTCCAGTCCCGGACCCAGTGACTTAAATCTCACACCAAGCATGTGTGTGTGCGTGCCCAAAATCTCGAGAGGAGAATGGAGGAGAAGGGATTACGGTATGGCCGTCCCCTATGGGGGTGATTTACTCTTGTCTCTGTCTCTGTGGCAAGTGCATGTGTCTCATAGCAAAAATCTCTCAAAAAATTGGATAACTTTCAAACATTCCTTTCTAAGTCATATTATAATGCTTAATTTCTCGCTAGATGCTCTGACTGAGAGAACTGAGCTGGTAGGGGTTATTCTTTGAATTCCCCAAGGGTTGACCACAGTGCAATGACAGTAGACACTTGATAAATAATAGTGAATCAGTGAAAAAATGCTATCTGATCATTTTGATTTAGAGAGTTTATCTTTGCAAAGCTTCCTGTTCTCATAGCTTGTCTTTCTCTTCTGGCTGTACCTTCTATTGCAATCATTCTCATGGTAGTATCATCCTGTTTCTCCCTCCGTGGAGGCTGTCAGAGTAGCTGAGGATGGTATAGTCCCACAGATGTTGTTCCTCCTTTCACAATGTTTGCTCTGTCACTGAGACCTAATTAAACTGTTATGCCCCCATATTCCTCTGAGGACTAAGCTGAGGGTGATTTTTCCAGGCTTCTAATCTCTTAAATTGCCTGTGCGTCAAAATATCTCCCTGTGGCCATTATTGGTAACACCTTGAAATAACTGAATTATGCCAGAGAGGAAACACACTTGCATAGAAAGGCCCTTACCTTTGGAATGTGTAGCAAAATAACTCTTAATACTGAAGAAACATAATCTTTTCTGCTTTGTGAACCAGTGAAAATCTAATAACAGTGTGTCTCCCCTGGGTATTTTATATCATTAGCATCCTGGCTTCACACTTTGCTTTAACAAATAACTTATTTTAAAAATTTCTCCAGGGAGAAGACAGGGAGCCAAAAATATCTTGGAAGAAAACTTTACCTAGCAACTTGTTAAGGCTGTTTCATAAAATTTCTAAAACTTAACTTCATGCAAAGTCTTTGTGATGTTTTTTTTAAGTTCTTATTTTGGTATGTGCTGAAACTTCTTTATGGCTAAGCAAGAAGGAAAAAAAGTGATGCCTTATGTCGACCCATCTGAAACGAAACTAACAAAATAACAGCAAAAGGAAATGTTTTATTTGGGGTTTTAAAGAATTGCTCTTTAGAAACAGATCCAGCAGACCAGTTTGCATTTTCTACCAGAGATTAGACTGTAAAGCTATATTTTAAAAATTATTTTGTACATTTTTTTCAGAGAGAGAGAGAGAGAGAGAGAGAGACTCCTTAACAGGGTCTTCATGAGATCTACCTCCAGTCTTAGCTGATTTGGATTATGAGCATACCTAATACGCTCAGGGAGTTCTCAGGACACAAACCCAGAACCTTTCTTGTGTGGGCCCAGTTGAGTTGCTACTGTGCCACCACATGGCTCCTGTATACAGTATTTTTCAGGAAGGAAGAAGAAATAAGACAATTTTTTTTTTTTGGGGGGGGGTTTGTGCTATAGGGCATGTGCACTTGCCAGAAAGACAGAAAGACAGAAAGTGAGAAATGACCACCCAGGGGAGATGGCCATGCCACAATCTTTTCTCCTCCATTCTCCTCTTCGGATTTTGGGCACGCACACACATGCCTGGTGTGAGTTTAAGCTACCGGATTCGGGATTCAAACCACAGTCGACTACATAGGAGCCCAGCAATGTAGCCATTATGCCATCTGCTGGTTCCAAGAAATAAGAAATTTTAAAGAAGCTTATCCAAATGGCTTAATAAGGAAGGTCACTGATATGGGCAACCCTTCCTAATACTAGGTTATACAAGTATGATTGCTAGAGCCATGTCTAGGTGAAAAAGTTCACTTATTGCAATTGTAACTGTTGTTTCAGGATATTTATGGCTTCTGCATTGGGTCCAGTTCAACAGTTCACATTTTATCTGGGTAGAAACAGAGGTACAGGAATCCTTACCCCAAATGGCTCCCCATTTTGTTTGCTCTGAATCCTTAGGTTTCCATATTGGGATCTGGGTTTCTCACATGTGAGCAGCCCATTATAGTTATCATAATACATGCATTATAAATGCTACTGCCATAACTGATCACTTATTACATGCCAGGACATTTGCTATTTTACATAAAACCAAACCTTTGCCACAGTGATTTGAAGGAGTAGGTATTACAGGTCCCATTTTACTAGAGAAACAGGTTTGTTTACAGGAGTTAAGTAATCTGCCCAGAGTCATACAGTTAACAACTGTTCAACCCAGATCTGTATAATCTTAAAGCCCATCAACTTATTTCATTTGGTGAGAATTTTAGGGTAAGTCTGGAAGATGTCCTTATGTCTGTATCTGTGCTGTTCTTTCTCTTCCCCCTGCCCTCCTTCCTACTTTTGTCCTCTAAAAGGGCCAACCTCACATAGGCTTCCTTCCCTCTTGTGATACTTGCTGTGAGTTCTTGTGCCGTCTTGTTCTGGGACGCCAGTGGGCACTATTCACAATGTGTGCTCTGTCACCGCTCCCCCCTGAAGCGAGACTCTGGAACACAGTGTGAGTGGGGTCCCCTGCAGCTGCGAAACCACCAGTTCTGTGGATTAGTCCTCTTCCCTCACCCAATTAAGAACCATCTCTGTTCATAATCCTCTCACTCTTTCATCATCGATCTCTCTCTCTAGTGGAGTATTTTTTAAAATATATTTATTTATTTGTCTGTTTATTTCTTGTGATATTCTAGTGGAGTATTTTCATTAACATATAAGTATGTCTACTATTCCCTGCTTGAAAAGCAAAGAAACAGAAGATCTAAGAAGCAAGCACCACTGATCACCCTTGGCTCTACATTCCTCTCTTGCTTGCCTTTCCAGCAACGGTCAATATTTATCATCCTGAAATAGTCTCTTTTGAGTTCTGCACCATTACTCTTTTCTTATTTTCCTATTTCTTTTTTTTTTTAAAGAATTATTAATTTAATTTTATTTATTAAGATTATTCAAAAAATTTTCTATAAGGCATATAGAAAATGGACCTGGAGGCTTCTTTCTCTGTCTTTCTCTGGTGAGCAGAGAAAGACAGAGAAAGAAAGTGAAAAAAGTAAGCCTCCAGGTCCAGGACTTGAACTGCGGTTGACCACTTGGGAGTCTAAAGCCTTAACCACCACACCCCTTGTTGCCCCCATTCCTCCTATTTCTTAAGCAACTCTTTTGCTAGATATTTTTTTCTATCCACTCTCTAGTTACAAAATTTCTTTAGGATTTTTATAGCCTTTTATAGGACTTTTCATTCTACGTTCTTTTTTAAAAAGAATTTATTATTTTATTTTATCTTATTTTATTTTATTTCTATCATTATCACTTTTAATTTGACCAGACAGAGAAAGTGAAAGTGAAAGCAAGTTGCCAGGTTTGGGACTTGAACCACAGTCAGTCATGTGGGAATACAACGACTTAAACACCACACGACCTGTTGACCCCTTCATTCTATATTCTTATGTTAAAGCACTTCACCTACTGTGATTTAGAATATCATCTCAGCTTCTAAATTTATATCTTCACCCTAGGTCTTGCATCTGAGTCCCATTCCTGGAGAATTTTGACAACTTCCCTTGAATATATACATATATATATATATTTTTTTTTTTTTTTTCCCCAGAGACTTTTTCCCCCTAATTTCTTTTCTTTTCTTTTCTTTTTTTTTTTAAAGAGAGATTTTTGATAAAGAGTGCATGTGCTCACCAGAGAGACAGAGACAGAAAGAGAGAAATCACCCCCCAGGGAGATGACCACACCATAATCTCTTCTCTCCATTTTCCTCTCAGGATTTTGAGCACGAATGCACACATGCCCCTGGCATGAGTTTTAAGCTACTGGGTCCAGGAGTTGAACCGTGGTCACTACGTGGTAGCCCAGTGACATAACCATTATGCCATCTGCTGGTACTGCCTTGAACATCTTAAATGCCTGTCAAATGTGGGACCTGCAGATGGCATAACAGCTACATCAGTGGACTCCCATGAAGGGGACCGTGGTTCCAGTCCTGGACCTGGTGGCTTAAATTCATGCTGGCATGCTTTCCGTTCCTCTCTCTCTGGCGAGTGCATGCGCCCTATAGCAAAAATCTCTCAAAAAAAAAAAAAAAAAAAAAAAAAAAAAAAAAAAAAAAAGCCTGTCACGTGTATAACATCTGGCCAACTGAACTCCTGTTTCCTTGCTCTTTCCAGTCTTCCCCGTCTCAGGAAATGGCCTCCTTTTCACGTAGTTGCTTAGGCTAGAAACATAAAAGGTAAAAGTTATCCTCAATCCCTATCTTACCCTTATCTCTGAATTCAACCCATCGACAATTACTGTCTGTCCTATACCAAATACGCATCCAGGTGAGTGAGTTCAGTTTATTGTTGACCTCCTCTTTAAAGCCTTCACAGCTGTTGAACAGATGCTTTAATAATTCTAGTTGTTCTTACTTCTTTTGTCCCTTTCAATGTCATCTTCTTACAGATTTTTGCAAAATGTATATTGAATCACATTGCTCTTTTGCTGAAAATATTTTAATGACTTCCGCTGTTCTTCAAATAAAATTTAACCCTGATCTAGAAAACTCTATATGGTCTGGCCCATGCCCAGCTTTCCAGCTTCATTACAAACATTGTGCTCCGGGTACAAGAACTTTGTTCAGTTCACTAGACAGATTAGACTTTTCTACCTTTGAGCATCTTGGCATATTACTTCCTTTATTTAGAAGCTTTCCTACTCTTGGGTCAGCCATTGATGTGGTGGTTAAGGTGGCTGAATCCCACACAGCCAGCTACATGATTTGAGTTCTAGACCAGGTGACTTGAAAAACATGCCTGTAGTATGTACATGTGTGCCCAAAATCTTGAGAGACGAGTGCAGGAGAAGGGATGGCAGTGTGGCCATCCCCCTTGGCGGGGTGCTTTCTCACTTTCCCTCTCTCTCTGGCAAATGCAGGTGCCCTATAGCAAAAACAAAACAAAACAAAACAAAACAAAAACAAAACACCAAAAAAACAAAAACAAACAAAAAACCAAAAAGCTTTCCTACTTCCAACCTGGCTCCCTCCATCTTTTATTTCAACTCTTTTGCCAGATTCTTTTCAAGGTTACCACAACTTTCACATTGTTAAAAGTGATGCTGGGACAGCAGACAGTGTAGCAGTTACATCGCTGAACTCTCACAAGGCCAACCGAGGTTCAAGTCCTGGACCCAGAGGCTTGAAACTCACATTGGGCATGTGTGCGTGCATGTCTAAAACCTGAGAGAATGGAAGAGAAGGGATTGCAGCGTCGGGGTGATTTCTCTCTTTCCCTCTTCTCCTTCTAGTTCTCTCTCTCACTCTCCAGCAAGCGCATTTCTCTATGGCAAAAATCTCTTTAAAAAAAAAAAAAGTGATGCTGACCCATGTAGCATCTCTTCCTTCTGTTTATACAGCACATTTCCAGTTTCTCTGTAAGACCCTGAGTTCCTTAAGTCAAGGAATATAACTATAACACATGCACATGTATCTGGAGCCCAGCATAATGCTTGGCTTAGTAGGTGTTTAATAAATGCTTGCAAGTAAATGAAGGTGCAAATTGAGTCTTTTGGGGACAGATTGCTGGAGTGATCAGTAGTCCCTCACCAGTGTTGTGGACAGAAACTAGAAAGAGCATCAAGAGATAGGTTTAGCCTTTTGGCCTGAACTGCCATTTTCCAGTAATTAACCAAAATGATGAACACAAAGGGAAAGAGGAGATGCACCCTATATATGTTCTCTAGGCCTTTTAGAAAACATGGAGTGGTTCCTTTGGCAACATACATGCGAATCTACAACAAAGGTGATATTGTAGACATTAAGGGAATAGGTACTGTTCCAAAAGGAATGCCCCACAAATATTACTATGGCAAAACTGGAAGAGTCTACAATGTTTCCCAGCATGCTGTTGGCATTGTTGGGAACAAACAAGTTAAAGGCAAGATTCTTGCCAAGAGAATCAATGTGCATACTGAGCATATTAAGCATTCTAAGAGCAGAGACAGCTTCCTAAAACGTGTGAAGGAAAATGACCAGAAAAAGAAAGAAGCCAAAGAGAAAGGAACCTGGGTTCAACTAATGCACCAGCCTGCTCCACCCAGAGAAGCACACTTTGTGAGAACCAATGGAAAGGAGCTTGAGCTACTGGAACCTATTTCCTATGAATTCATGGCATGATGGCTGTTAAAAATAAACTAATCTGTGGTCTATAAAATAAAAAGGGGGGGGGTGTTTAAAGCTTGGTTCTGGCAGTAACTACCTGTTGCAAAATTCTTCTGAAGCTTAGTTTCCTCACCTTCTCTATCTACATCACCAATTCTTTTTTTTTTTTTTTTTTTAGATTTTGCAATAGGGTGTGTGCACTCTCCAAAGAGAATCACACACACACAGACGAGAGAGAGAGAGAGAGAGAGAGAGAGAGAGAGAGAGAATATCATCCCCCAAGAACGATGGCCACGCTGCAATCCCTTCTCTTCCATTTTCCTTTGGCGATTTTGAGCACACATGTACACCTGCCTAGCGTATTTTTCAAGTCACTGGTTCTGGGACTCAAACCATGCAGTCACTCACGTGGGATCCAGACACCTCAATTCTTGTGCCACCTGCTGGCTCATCACCAAATGTTTTACATCTCTCAGGTCTTTTCTTTTTAATTTGCCATAGGGCATGTATGCTTACCAGAAAGAGACATAGAGACAGTAAGAGAAGGAGAGGGATAAAGCATCTCCCAGTGGGGGTATGGTCATGCTGTAAATCCTTCTCCTCTATTTTTCCATCCTGTTGGGATTTGGGGAACACATATACACATGTCTGGCATGTTTTAAAGCTACTGGGGCTGGGATTTGAACCACGTGGTTGGCCATGGGGGATCTAGCTCCCCTAACTACCAGACTACAGGGCCAGCCCTCTCTTATTTTAAGATGAAGTATTTTTATTACTGATGTTGCATTTCCTAGTTCTCCAACTTTAAATTACCTCTGTGGATTGTAAACTCACTAAATGAGATTTAATTTTTTAAAACTTTTAATTATGAAAAATTTCAAAGTTCAACAAAAGTGGAGGAAAAAGTATAATACATACACATGGACCTGTCATCAGTGTAAACAATTATTTATGTACCCATAGCTTTTATTTCATTCCTAGTCCTATCCACTTCCTGCTCCCATTACTTAGAAGCAAGTCCAGACATGGTATCATTTTATCTGTAAATAGCTTAGAATGGGACCAGCAGATGGCATAACGGTTACGTCACTGGACTCTCACATGGCCAACATGGTTCGAGTCCCAGATTCAGAGGCTTAAAACTCACACTAGGTACGCATGTGTGTGTGCATGCCCAAAATCCTTAGAGGAGAATGGAGAAGAGATTGTGTGGCTATCCCTTCTGGGGGGTGATTTCTCATTTTCTGTCTCTCTGTCTCTGGCTCTCTGGCAAGAGCATGTGCCTGTAGCAAAAAAAAATCTCTCTAATAAATAAATTAGATAAATAAAAAATTTTCAGTATGTTTGAGAAAGAATTCTTAACTGCTAGATGGCACCCCTTCTGTTCTTCAGTGCCTTAAAAAGTGAAGCACTCATTGAAAAACATATTACTCTTCCCAGAAATAAGAATCTAGTATGATGATTTTATTTCATGACCTAACCAAACTAGTAAGTTTTTTATGCGTGTGCACCTGGGTGGCGTGGGGTAGGGGCAGGCAGTGATGGGATGGTCAAGATAATATGGATGGATATTATAGCACATAGTTTGGTGCCTTGCAATACAGGTTGAATGGGAAAAATGTAGTGGCTGAATGGGGGACAAAAGTACTTTAGGTGTTTCGTTTGTTTGTTTGTTTTTACTTTTTAATTTGCCACACAGCGAGTGCCAGAGAAAGAGAGAAAGCATATGGGTGGGGACTGATTACTCCAAAATTCTCTCTCCTCTATTTTTCTTTTTTAGGACTTTGGGCACACCTATATACACACCTTGTATGTTTTTCAAGCCTCTGAGTCCCAGATTCCAACAGCGACTAGAAGGGAAGGCCATGTGGGATCTGGCTGGCTTAATCACCAAGGCCATAGGCTGGCCTTGTTTTAGATTTTAAATAAAGTATTATCCACATGAGACTAGGGGCTTCCTTCTGTTCTCTTACTATATTCACTACTCTACAGGAAAGTTTCACATTTTATTTAACAAGCTAAAGGGTAATCCAGGGCAGCCTAAATTCTTCCTGGCTGGGAGGCAAAGTGCCTCAACCTCGCTCCCCACCTTTCCTGGCAGGATTCACGGGCCAAGGGCGGGGCTTAGGGGAGGCCCCGCCCCCACGCGGACCGCCCTCCTCCCCTAGCTCTTCCGCTCTTCTTCCCGGCAGCCCTAGCGCGACCCGGCGCTCCTCAAGATGGCGGCCGACAGCGAGGTGAGATCTTTGCTCCCTACCTATTCCTGTCTGTGTTAAGTTCTCTCCTTCGCGTCATCGCCCCGGATCAATCTCTTTTTCTCTCTCCTTCCCTTTCCTGCAGCCCGAGTCCGAGGTATTTGAAATCACGGACTTCACCACTGCCTCGGAATGGGAAAGGTGAGTGAGTCGCATCTTTGGTTGCACCCTGGGCCCCGGCGTCCCCCCGCCGCTTCTGTAACCCACTCAGACCTCATGTGACATCAGTCATTTCTGCGGGAAAAGTACGACCCATGGGTCCGGGTTCTCCGCCAGCCCCTTTCTCTCGTTGGCTGCAAGCGCCTTCTGCGTTTCGCTCTGACAAGACCCGACCCGTCCCGCTGTCAGCCAAACCCTCAGGGCCCGGGCTCTCGGAAAAGTTTTGTTTACTCCCAGGTCACTTTCCTTAGACCTTCGCGTTTGCTGATTGCTACCCACCCACAAAAACAATTTCGCAGACCACCACTACCGTCCCTGTTTTCACTGCCTTTTAACATTTTGTTACCGGAAGTAGTAAACTTCACAGGTGCTTTTTTTCCTTCCTGTGTACGTGTTTATACCCTTTTCAGGAGTTCTTTCTTCAGATTACTGGTGGTTGTCCATGTGTCGCACTCCCACCATCTCCATCCTGTCTTTTAGGATAACCTTTTTAAAAAGTCTACATATGGCTTTGGAACGCTTTGTTAAATTCAGTGAGTAATGTGCCCAGGCTTCTCGTGCCCGTCAAACTCAGTCTGAACAGCTGTCTGGGTGGAACTGTTGTATCACTGGTCTTAGTTGAAAGCCAAGTTTATGGAGGAGTGATCTAAAAGTTTGCTGTTTCCGTGTCACAAAAACCCTTGTCTTCTGGGTGTGGAGGTCAGTATTTAGATTGTTGAAACATTTTACACTCTTTCTGGTTGAGAGAGGAAATTTGTGAATGTCATTAGATGGCATTGAAAAATACAGAAGATCCTCGCTAGAATAATACTTTGTGCTGTGGTATTTCCCAAAAAAGAAGAGTCAGTAAGACATAATCAGACTGGAAAGATTAAGTAAGTACTGTGTGTTCAGAGCAATAGTAAGAGAAAAACAAAACAAAAACTTGATCCCTGTGTTTAAAAAATACTCCAGCAAATAGTTAAAATGCAAACCAGTTGGTACTAATTATAAAAATAGAGCTTAAATACTGATGATGTTGTTATAGACTACAAATTGTTGAAGGTTTTTTCATAGAAAATAGGAAATGAGGTGGACCTTGAAAGTGGGACATGGTTGGTTAGGTAGGAGAACAGATTGACATAAGCAGAAGCGTTGGTGAAATTGAACCTGTGGGACTTACTGAAGAAATCTGTCTTCATTGGAGTGATGGAAACTGTTGAAAGAAAACAAGGTTAATAGGGAACATGTGACCACAGGGTATGGACAGCCTCCAGAGCTAAGTAAAGGAAGCTAGATTTGTGCCTTTGATCATTGATTCTCAAACATTAGTGTACAACAGAATCATAGATTGCTAGGATCCACTCTCAGAGTTTCTGAGTCCATAGGTCTGAGGTGGGACCTAAAAATAAGTTTTTCTAATGTGGTCCCAGGTAATACAAGTCAGGAGAACATACTTAGAGCCACCGATTGAGTCAACAGTGAGAGTCTCTTGACTTGAGAGTAGCCTATGGATATGAAGAAAGTTGTTTCAAGATGTGAAGTAAAATTTAAGGTAAGCGACTTACCTTGATTTGTAATTGGGAAGGTGATTTGAGATCTGAAGAGAAAAGGAAGTTAGGATGGAGGATTGTGAGATACTTCGAAGATTTCAGGAGACCAGTTTGTTGGTAACATAAATATAGGAAGGATGGAACGTGGAACTGCGGTTTCTTGCTTGGAAGAATGAAGATAAATATCAAAGTGAGAAATTTTAGATTTGTTGAATTTCAAATAATTTGATATCTTACGGGTAGCTAGATAATATTATTTGAATTTTGGAGAGCCAGGGAGAGGAAACAAATGTCACAATTTTGAATGGAAAAATGATTAGTCTTTCCTAGTTAAATCTTTTGAAATAATGAAGTGGAATATTAAAAACCCTTTAGCATCTCATACTGAAATAATTGTTAAACCCAGTTATGAAAACTGTCACAAAGTAAGAAATTTGGTTTTTGGCTTTATGCTCTTATTTGTAGACTAAGCTAGTGTTTTATAGTTCATGAAAAAATATTAAGACTTTGGAGTTTTATGAGTTTAAAGTTTGAATGACTGTTTTTGTTAGTATGTTATATACCATACAATTTGTTGAGAGGACTAAGTAGAAGCTTATAACTCGATCATTTGTTCATTCAAGAAATATTTATTGGGGGCCAGTAAGTGGCTTGGTGGTTAAAGGTGCTAGATTCCCACATGGCAGACCACTGTTCGAGTCCTGGACCTGGTGGCTTGCTTTCTCGCTTTCCCTTTCTTTCTGTCTCTATCTAGTCAAATTAAAAAAAAAAAAGAAGATAATATAAAATGGAATTAAAAAGTAAATACTTGTTAAAAATATTTATTGAACATCCATATGTCAAGCATAATGTAGGACCCTAGCGATTTAGGAACGTGGTGGTAAAATAGATGTAGTTCCTGCTCTGCTTGAAGGTGCAGTCTAGTGGAGAGACAGACATGAGTCAATAATTACAAACTGACATTAAAGCTAAATGTGAAGGAAATCTGGTCTTATAAGAGCATGTAACAGAGGAACCTAATGTAGAATAAGGAGTCAGGAAATTACCCTTTAGCTGAGAAAGGTAATTTTTATTAGAGGATTATTTGTCCAATTTTATTTATTATTATTATTGTTGTTTTTTTAAGTTTGGTCAGAGAGAGAAAGTGAGAAAGCAAGCCACCAGGCCCAGTATTTGAACCGTGGTCAGCCATGTGAGAGTCCAGTGCCTTAAACACCATGCCACTTGCCAGTCCCGATCTGAAGAGTTATTAAGGAAGGGACCAGCAGTGAGCGTAATGGCTATGTTGCTGGACTCCCACGTAGTTGACTGCGGTTCGTGCCCCGGACCCGGTGGCTTAAAACTCACGCCGGGCACGTGTGCCTGCCTGCCCAAGATCCCGGGAGGAGAATGGAGGAGAAGGGATTGCGGCGTGGCCATCCCCCCTGGGGGGTGATTTCTCGCTTTCAGTCTCTCTGTCTGTCTCTGTCTGTCTGCTGAGCGCACGCGCCCTATAGCAAAAAACCTCTCCAAAAAAAAAAAAAAGAGTTGTTAAGGAAAAACTTACTAGTAATTTTTCTAATCAAAACCCAATACTTATGGGACCAGCAGTTGGCGTAATGGCTATGTTGCTGGACTCCCATGTAGTCGACCGTGATTTGAGTCCTGGACCCGGTGACTTAAACTCATGTTGAGAGCGCGCGCGCACATGTGTGTCTGTCTGTCTGTCCAAGATCCCAAGAAGAGAATAGAAGAGAAGGGATTGCTGTGTGGTCATCCCCCCTGCCGGATGATTTCTCACTTTCTGTCTCTGTCTCTCTCTCTCTCTTTTCTGGCAAGTGCACATACCCTTTAGCAAAAAACCTCTAAAAAAAAAAAAAAACTATGCTAAAAACCCAATACTTATAGGATAGGTATTGGTATCCTATAAGTATCAGTTGTATGAATTTTATTAGTACTACAAAAAGGTATAACTCTTTTTGTTAGTACTAATAAAATTCATACAACTGATAAAATCCATACAGTAACTATTTTAAGATGTTTCTTCTTTTACTGAAAAAAGTAAAATCTCATAGTAGAATAAAAAATAAAAATTGCCCGGACCAGCAGTTAGCATGATGGCTGTGTTGCTGAACTCCCATGTAGTCAAACGTGGTTCGAGTCCTGGACCTGGTGGCTTAAACTCTTGGGCGCGTGTGCGTGCGTGCCCAAGATCCTGAGAGAAGAATGGAGGAGAAGGGATTGTGGCGTGGCCATCCCCCCTGGGGAGTGATTTCTCGCTTTCTATCTCTCTGTCTCTCTCTGTCTTTCTGGTGAGTGCATGCACCCTATAGCAAAAACCTCTCCAAAAAATAAAAAAATAAAAATTGCCTATAAACTTAGCATTAAGAGATAAGTACTATACTTTTTTGACATACTTTGTTCTAAGCTGTGAATGTGTTGTAAACTTTTTGAATAAAATCATATTTATATTTATTTCCACAGCTTCCATTTTTTTTTAATTTAACATATGAACATTTTCTTCTTTCTTCAGATGTTCTTCAAAATACGATTTTTTTTTTTTTTTTTTTGAGAGGTTTTTGCCTTAGGGTATGATGGAGACCTAGAGAGTGACAGAGACAGTGGGCTGGAAAGTGAGAAATCATCCCCCAAGGGAGATGATCGTGCTAGAATCCCTTCTCCTTTCTCCTCCTGGGATCTTCGACATGTATGCAGAGGTACCTGGCATGAGTGTGAAGCCGCTGGGTCTGCGACTCAAACTTCTGTCAGCCATGTGGGAGTCTAGTGATGTTACTATTGTGCCATCTGCTGGCCCCTAAAATACGATTTTTAATGGGTGCGTATTAGTCCACTGAGTGGATATATCATTAATTTACAGCTATTAGTTGCAGTTGGACATCAAGATAGCTTCCAGTTTTTTACTTCTATAATTGGGATGTACATTTCATGCAGATTGTTGCTCATCAATAGATATATTTAATTTTTTTCTTTTTTGTAAACATATAAACTTATTTCTTAGGGTACTTATTTTCAAAACATAATTGTCTTTTGATTGAATGTCCTAAAAGTGAATGTACTATTCTTCACTTTAATGAGGAATTTCCTTAATAGTTAGTTAATTAGTCAGTTATATCATAAACTTTTATTTATCATTACTATCATTATTATCTTAAAATAGAAATATTAATGTGTAATGTCACTGAAGGAAACATTTGATATCTTTGAATACATTTTAACTCCATCACTCTAGCAGTACCTCATAGGTGTTTTAGGGAACAAAGTTACTATTAGATTGCATCATTTTTATATAAGAAGTCAGCTTCTTTGAGTGAATAGCAAGTCTTTTGACAGTGTCTTTTAGTATGTATTTAATACTATCAATGAGTTTTAACAGTTTTCATTTGTTGTGTTCAACATGTGGATAGTCAATATTCAGTTCTGTTTTTGATTAAGTATTCTTAGTCATTACATTTAAAGATTGGATACTGAATAGTTTCTCAGTCTATCAGTTATTCTGTAAAACTGACTAATCTACTGGTAACTAAAAAATTATTTAATTTTACTTATCATTATTATTTTAAAATTTGATGAGAGATAGACGGAAAATGAGAAAGCAAGCCACCAGGTATGGGACTCAAACCGCGATTAGCCATGTGGGATTCCAGTGCCTTAACCACCATTCTACCTGACAGCCTCTAGCAATCTCTTTAGTCTGTCGCTTAAAACTTTTTTTTTTAATGAGCAAAATTCTCATATTGTCCGTTTTTGGTGGGGAAAGAGAACCAGGGAATTCCTAAATATATTTAAAGAAAAAGTTGGTAAAAATAGGTCAGTTGTCTTGATGATAAGTGACTGAATATTGGTTTCATAATGATCTTTAATAGCATCATTATAGTCTGTCAGTTTTTATACTTCTATTCCAAATTTATTTTCATTTTGAGATTTATTAATTCTAAAACTATATTTTATAGAAGGAAGAATACTTTTGTTGGATGAGCGGTAGGCTTAAATGAGTCAAAATATTTTCTTGAGCTAAAGAAAATTCTTGGTTTTATTCCATATTCATAAATGAGCTAATGATATTAAACTTAGCCTTCTCTGAGTAACATGTTAAAGCATAAAACAACATTTGAAAGATTAAAAAAATTAGGAAAAAAGTATTATGCTATTACATATTTTGAAAGCTTTTCTCCTCCTTTCCTAGGTTTATTTCCAAAGTTGAAGAGGTCTTGAATGACTGGAAACTGATTGGAAACTCTTTGGGAAAGCCACTTGAAAAGGTCAGATCTATTTGATGGTGTCTCTAAATGAGTATTTAATTTTGGAACATCTATTTTTAAGCCCTTTTACTTTATTTGGCACATTTGAATTATGCGTTTGTTTGTTTTTTAAGTTTTGTGTAATCTATATTATCAAATGGCATCTAGTAGAATTGAATTCCAGTCTGTGGCAAATAATACGTGTAAGATATTTGTGAAATCTTTTTTAAATAATAAAGTTTTATGTATATAATACCATTCTTTGTGAGTGACTTTATTTCTGTTTCTCTGGGTGCTTACTTTCTCTTGTCTTCTTAAAAATGCTAAAATATATTTTTTTCAAGTTTTTTAATTGGTCAGAGAAACATTTCAGTTAATCAACTTCTTAGGTAGAGTATTTTGATTAATGAGGAAAAATCTTTGTCTTAAATTGAGTTGCTGTAGTTAACACCTATTTTATTCGATGTTTATATTTTACAGTACCATTAATAACATCCTTGTACTTTCTGTCCTTTTTAACTTGTGGGTGTTTTGAACATTTCATTTAAGAATAAAATAATTTTTGGCCCAGCCTGTGGCGTGGTGGTTAAGGTGACTGGATACCACGTGGCTAACCCCAGAGTTGGAGTCCTGGACTCAGGGGCTTGAAAAGTGCATCAGGTGTGTGTGGGTATGCCCCAAATCCTGAAGAGAGGTGGAGAAGGGATTGTGATGTGACCATTTCCCATGGGGGATGCTTTCTCACTTTCACTGTCTCTCTTTCTCTCTGTCTCTCTCTGGCAAGTAATGGGCCCTCTGGTGAAATTTAAAAATATGTGTATATATTTTCAAAATTGAGGTGGAACTCTTAATTATAACCCAGGGTATAGCTAGTTTTACTTATAAACCATGCCCCAAATGTTTATTGAAGAAAATGCTGTGAGAATAAACCTAGAATTTCTTTTCTTCTTCTGTTTTTAAAATTAGCTACAGGGCAGAACCAGCAGATGACATAATGGTTACGTTGCTGGACTCCCATGTAGTCTACCATGGTTTGAGTCCCAGACCTAGCCACTTGAAACTCAGGCTGGGTGTGTGTGCATGCATGCCCAAAATCCTGAGAGGAGAATGAAGAAGGGATTGTGGCATGGCCATCCCTCCCGGGGGTGGTGGTGGTGATTTCTCACTTTCTGTCTCTGGCAAGCGCATGCACCCTATAGCAAAATTTCTCTCTTAAAAAAAATAAAATAAAATTGCTGTAGGGTATGTGTGCTTATAGGATAGATAGAGAAGAAGAGGGATCTCCTTTTCCAGATCTTGGGCACACACATACGCATGGGCCCAGTGTGTTTTTCAGGCCTGGATCTTAAACCTGAGAGTTGGCCAGGTAGGATCCAGCCACCCTAAACACCACACTCCAGGTGGGCCCAAATTAACTAAAGGGGTCTAATGATTTGATTTTAAGCTCAAAGATAATTAACTCAGTAATTTATTATTTACTCAGTAATTAACTTCAATGTACCCCCCCCCCCCCCCCCCATAAGAACTTGGAATTTTTGATATTTGTTGGACTTTTATCTGCTTTATGGTGGAGATAACAGAATTTGAGACTATCAAAAAAACATAAGGGTTTCCTGGGCGCGTGTGCGTGTGTGCCCAAGATCCCAAGAGGATCTCCAGTGGAGGAGAAGGAATTGTGGGGTGTCCATTCCCCCTGGGGGGTGATTTCTCGCTTTCTATATCCCTGTCTTTCTGCCAAGTACATGCACTGCTGGGACCATACAGTTAATCGGCTGGGGTACGGCTCCCAGCAATGCACCCTATAGGAAAAAAAACTCAAAAGGCATAAGGGTTTTTTTTTTTTTTATTAATGTGAATATCAGCTGAAAAAATAACACTACATATAGAAAGCACACATATAAAATACTTGTTAGAATATGTAGAGTAAATTGATTTACTTACTATATTAAGTTGTTTTTATGTTTACATTTTGAATTTAGAGAAAATGTGAAGTTCTCAAACATAGATCATTATATTCCATTTGAAACAGATATGTAACAACAAATTGTTAAAATTGTCAATAAGATTAAAGGCAAAATAAGCTATATATACTGGGAATGGGAAATGATTAGCACTACCAAATAGAACTCAGCTGGGTACTTGTGAGCTCTGACATGTGCTTTAATTCCTTGATATACACATATTTACTGAGTGCTGTATGCTCGATGTGAAGTAGTAGTGAACAAGATAAGATCTGTGATGCCATTGCATGTAAATTCTAGTGAGGAAGAGAATTAAGAAGTCATAGGTAAGATTAAAATTTAGATGTTAAATTCAATTTGAGATTTAAATAGATAATGTATTTAAAGTAGGTAGCATACTGCCAGGCTGTATGTAGTAGGGGTTAAAGAAGTGTTACTTCTAGCCAGCACATTTCTTGCTATTAGATAGTACATAAATGAGTCATGAAAAGCATGAACAGTTTAACAGTTTTCAAGGTGAGCTGTAACTACGATGAATAAGATTAAAGAAAGTGGGGCCAGCAGGTGGCCTAGTAGTTAGGGTGCTAGACTCCCACATGGCCAGCAGTTGTTTGAGCCCAGGACGCAGACCCTACGGCTTAAAAATCACACTGAACAGTTTAGAAATCACACTGAGCGTGTCTTTGCCCAAAATCCCAAGAGGAGAAGGGATTGCAGCATGGCCATCGCCCCCCCCCACTGGGAGTGATTTCTCACTTTCTCTCTCTCTGGCTAATGCAAGGCACTCTATGACAAAAACGAAAAAAAAAATAATGCAAGTGTAAAGGACAGGGATTATTCAGCATAGAAAAGTAAATTTCAAGACTGCCTTAAGAGATGTAATTTATGCAAAGAGAAATGGTTATTATCTTCTTCGACTGTGGAGGAATTAAGAGAAACTATTTTTTTGTTTTTTTTTTTTAAGTTCTTTGAAAATTTAAAAATATATAGTCAACAAAATAGTGTAATGTGGGCCAACTGGTGGTATGGTGGTTGAAGTGCTGTACTCCTGTGTGGTCGACTGCAGTTCAAGTCCTGAACCTGGCGGCTTGCTTTCTCACTTTCTCTCTCTCTCTCTTGCACATGTGCCCTATAACAAAAATAATAACAACAAATAAAATAGGATAATTCTTTTAAAAAAATAGCATAATGTACCCCTCCGTGTATGTCGCTCAAATTCAACTGCCATTTCTTGTTTCAGTAACACCTTTGTTCATTGTCCTTTTCTTGCTAGAATTTTTTGTATTTTTTTTTTGAAGGGGGAGTAAAATTTTTATTCATTGTAATGAACAAAGCTAAACTGTTCAATTTTGCAAATGTTTACACTGCTGTAACTCACACTTCTAATAAGACATAGAACATTTCAGTCATCCCTAAAGAACTCTAGTGACCCATTCTAGTTAAGCTTTATGCCTTTAGGCATCTGCTTTTTTTTTTTCCCCTGACAGAGAAAGTGAGCGTAAGTTTGTAGTCACCCTTTGTCAGGCATGGTACTCGGGTTGTGATCTCCTCTTCAGCCCTGATCATGGGCATTCCTGTGGGCAGAGATGAGGTATACATGGTCTCTGTCATCACTCAGCAGAGCCCTAACTGCCTGCACCATAGCTGGGCCTTTGATTTTATAAATCACAGATAACTTTTGCTTGCTCTAGAATTTCATATATTAGGGTATTTCAAAAAAATTTGGGGAAAGATGAAATTAAAGAAGGAGTTTATTTTGGTGAAAAAAATTGAAGTTCTTGCAGTTTTTTCATAGCACATTTTCTATAAACTGTTTTGAACACCCTCTTTGTATATGGTATCAGATATGTATTCTTGTGCCTGACTTCTCTTTTTTTCTTTTGGAGAGGTTTTTGCTATAGGGTGCATGCGCTCACCAGGAAGACAGAGACAGAGAGACAGAAAGTGAGAAATCACCCCCCTAGGGGGATGGCCATGCCACAGTCCCTTCTCCTCCATTCTCCTCCCGGGATCTTGGGCATGCACGCACATGCACCCGGCTTGAATTTAAGCCACTGGGTCCAGGACTTGAACCACGGTTGGCTACGTGGGAGTTCAGTGACAGAGTCATCATGCCAACTGCTGCTCCCATGCCTGACTTCTCTTATTCAATGTATGTTTTTGAGATTCATGTAGGTTATTGCATATACTGTATTATATTTCTTTTTATTGTCATGCAGTAGTCTGTTTTAGAACTATACCAAGGATTTTCTTATTGACAGACTTATTGACTGTTGTGAATAAAGCAGAACACTCTTGTATGAGGGCTTGTGTGGGCTTGTTTTTATTTGTCTTGGGTAAATGGAATTACTGAGTCAAAGGATAGGTATATACTTTACCTTTATATAATTGGTTGTACATTTTAGTTATCCTATTATGTATCATTAGTTTGTCATTTTAATTTGTATTTCTCATTTTGATTTTAATTTATATTTTAGTGATGAATATTGATATTGGCCACTTTTTTATGTGCTTATTAGTCATTCATATATCTTTCTTTATCAAAGGAAGATGTGTATGAAAGCATATTCAAATTGTGTTTAAGTTTTTTGTCCATTTTATTTTTTATCTTTTTAATTTGCTATAGGGCAAACGTGCTTGTCAGAGGGTCAGAGAGAAGGAAAGTGAGAAAGTACACCCCCAGAGAGGATGATCACACAGCAGTCTCTTCTCCATTTTCCTCCTGGGATTTTGGGCATGCACATACATGTGTCCAGCATGTTTTTCAAGCCAGTGGGTCTGAGACTTGAGCCATATAGTTGGCCATGTGGAATCTAGCTGCCTTTACCAACATACCACCAGCTGGCCCATCTTTGTTCATTTTAAAAAGTTATGTTTTTATTGAGTAATAGAAGTCTTTTTAGTTCTTTTTTTATATTCTGCCTTTAAGTCTTTTCTGATAGCACTAGTTTTCTAGATTATGGATTAATCTTTTCCTTTTTAAAAAAATGCTTTATTAATTTATCATTTTACTTCTATTTATGTCTGAACTACTAATTGTATATGGTATGAGGTAGGGATCAAGTTTCAATTTTTTTTGGCTTTTGGATATTCTTTTTGTCCTAAAACCTTCTTTTGAAAACACTTCATTCTCCATTGAATTGCTTTGTCAGCCTTGTTGCACAATTGACCTAAGAAGTTTACTTCTAGAATCTGTATTTTTTCCCATTAATCTGTTTGTCCTTATGTCAATACAGTGTTGTGTTATGTTAAGGTTTGTTAGCCTTGACACTATTGATGTTTTGGTCTGGATTATTGTAGGATAGTCTTGTGCAGTGTAGAATATTCAGTAGTAGTTTGACTTCTACTCATTAGATATCAGTAGTACGCTGCTGGCTGTGAAAACCAAAATTGTATCCATACTTTGACAAATGCCATCTGAGGGACAAAATTACCCCAAATTGAGAACCATTGTATAGCTTTTTATTAAAACTTGGATACTTCATTTAAATTCTCTAGCTTTTGTTGTTTTCTCAAGATTATTTTGTCCTTTTTAGGTCCTTTACATTTCAGTTTTGAATTTTAGAATAAGCTTGCCAATTTCTGTAAAAAGGATTATGATGAGACTGTATTACGATCATGTTGAATTTGTAGATTACTTTAGGGAGGAGTGAAATTTTAACAATCTTGAAACTTCCAATCACAAACTTGGTACATCCTTTATTTATTTAGGTCATTTCTAGTTTTTTTCCCAGCAGTATTTTATAGTTTTTGATGGAAGTCTAATATCTTTTGTTAAATTTATTACTATTTTAAGTTGCGTGATGTAATTGTAATTGTAATTGTTTTTTAGTTTCATTTTCCAGTTATTTGGTGTTAGCACACAGATATACTTTAAAATTTTGTATGTAGACTTTGTATTCTGAGACCTGGCTAAACTTGAATTTATTAATCGTAATCATTTTGTTAATTTGTTCCCATTTTCTACATTGATAATTATGTTGCATGCAAATAAAGATCATTTTACTTTTCTTCCGTTTGAAAAATTTTAAAGTTTTATTTCTTTCATGCATGAGAGAGACAGAGAGATGGGCATCCCTAACAGGATCTTGATTTCACATCCGCCCCCATCTTCAGCAATCCCCCTGGATTATGGGAACACACATGCCTAGTGTGTTCACGAAAGTCTCTAGATGCAATCCCATAACATTTCCATGTTTAGCCTCAGAATATTATGCTACCATTATAGTTCTCCCCCTTAACAATTTCTGTACCTTTATTTCTTGTTGCACTATTTAGGACCTTCTGCGAAATGCTCTATACAATTGCTCAGAGTGGATTTCCTTGCCCTCCTACTAGTGTGACAGGGTTAGTGTTCAATGCCTCAACACTTAAATTAACGCTAGGTTTTTTGTAGGTGTCCTTATAAGACTGAAGAAGTTCTTTTCTTTAGTTTACTGGAAATTTTTTCTTTTGCAGTGCAGATATTTTTATAAACACTCAGTAGATTAGATCGACACTTACTTCAGTCCTTAAAGTTCATATGGCAAATGTGAAATATGAATTACAGATTTCCTCTAGTGTCAAAACATGGGACTGATCTGAACTTTACAAATGGTTTAAAGTTTTTATTTGCATTCTCAGGACATTTAGGCATTTTATCGATCATTAAAGGGAGCGGAGTTTTTCAATTATTTTTAAGCTGAAATGTTTTTAGACTATAGACAGTTTATGATCAGTCACCAGTGAGAATGTAGTGTTTCTAAAATGAAGTGAAAAAAAGAAAGCAACATTGAGCTACTCAAAACTTTAACAGAACTACTTAAGATAAGGTTTATTGTCTGTGTGTTTTTGTTTTGTTTTTGTTTGTTTGTTTGTTTTTATTTTTTTGTTTTTCTTTTAAGACCAGGTCCTGCTTTATCTCCATTTTCTTTCCTCAGACTCCCAAGTAGCTGGGAACATAGCATGCACTGTGAAGCTCTGCTCTTTTTTTAGATGGGCTCTCACTATGTTGCCCAGGCTACTTCTGAGCTTAGGCCTCTTTCCTCTGTCTGTCTGAATTGTTGTATTACAGGCACATGCCACCTCACCTAGGCTTTAGATTAGATTGGGGATTGAACCTGAACTTCTCATGTGGTTTCAGCCTGTGAACACAAGGTCTTAGCAGTGTGTGCTCCTGAGGCTGGAGCTGTCATCTGTTTTTTTCTTAAAAATTTCCCCCCTTTACATGGTAACTATAGTGTCTCTAGCTGCTTTTGATATTATACAGGTGAAAAAAAAATAAGTATTTCCTATTTTTTTCAAATTTAAGCTTTGGAAGTTTTCTGTTGTGATTGTTGTCAACATTTTTATTGTAATGTATCTTTGAGAGCAGGATAACAATGATGAAGAGAACAGGCTCTAAAAACATATTGCTTGTATTGGAATCCTAGTTCTGTTTCTTATTTGCTTTGTGGCACTATGCCATTTCAGTTAGTGTTAGCCATTATTATTACTACTGCCTTGCTCTCTTACAAAGTATTTGCCAGATATGGTAAAATATTTGCTTAATTATTTGGAGTAGACTATAAACAAATACATTTACTTAACACTTTTTTCAATAAATATGATTCACGGTTCCTTAGAGTACCTAATAGTTAAAAAAACAGCACCTAGCTGGGGGAGGAAAGCTTTATGTACAATAGTTTCATGGCCATACATGTGCCAGCCCATGCAGGGTAGGTCTCCGGACTTAAACTGGGGTACCTTCTCATTTGGGATTGTCTTGCAGGGCATCACATTTTAACAGTGCACCACCACTTGACCCTCGTGTAATATATTCTTGCCCAAAAATCTCAGCCTTAATTCTGAGATAGAGGAAAGATCTCTACAGACATTTTCAGTGCTATTATTTTCTTTTTTTTTTTTTTTTTTTTGCATATTTTGAAAAATTTGCATGCCATTGAGTTATGACACAATGTGTAATGAATACAGTTTTCAGTACAATTAGTAAAATTTTCAATATGTATCATAAATTTCACTTTCAACCTAAATTTGGTATAGGGCAAATGCTGCTGAAAGAAAAAGAACTGTACACAATCTCTTAGATACTATTTAATGTGCAATAGTCCCTTCAGGAGTACATTCTGAGACCCTCAGTGGATTCCCAGAATTGCAGAGAGTGCTGAACTCTGTATCAGGGGTCTTCAGAAAGTTAATGGAAAATGGGACCAAGAGTTGGCATAATGGCTATGTCACTGAACTCCCATGTAGCTGACCGCAGTTTGAGTCCCAGACCCAGTGGCTTACTCTGGGCATGTGTGCGTGCATGCCCAAGATCCCGAGAGGAGAATGGAGGAGAAGGGATTGTGGTGTGGCCATCCCCACTGGGGTGTGATTTCTCGCTTTCTAGTTCTCTGTCTCTGTCTCTCTGGCGAGCGCACACGCCCTATAGCAAAAACTTCTCCAAAACACAAAAAGTTAATGGGAAATGCATATTATGTAAAATCTATGCATAGACTTCAAAAGTTTTTTGCATCAAAACATACTTGTACTTTAATTTCATTTTTTAAAAAAATTCTTCAAATCCCTTGTACATGTTTTTTTTTTTTCCAATACACATATGCCTGTAATCAAGTTTAATTAGTAAATTAGGAACCTATAAGAAATAACAGCAGTGGGACCAGCAGTTAGCATAATGGCTATGTCGCTGGACTCCCACGTAGTCGACCGTGGTTCAAGTGCCGGACCCGGTGGCTTAAACTCATGCTAGGTGCGTGTGCGTGCGTGCCCAAGATCCCGAGAGGAGAATGGAGGAGAAGGATTGCAGCGTGGCCATCCTCCCGGGGGGTGATTTCTCGCTTTCTGTCTCTCTCTCTCTCTCTCTCTCTCTCTGTCTGGCAAGCGCACGCGCCCTATAGCAAAAACCTCTTAAAAAAAAAAAAGAAATAACAGCAGTAATAAAATAAAATAGTTATAACAATATGCTATAATAAAAGTTATGTGAATTTGGTCTCTCACAAAATCTCTTATTGTACTACTCACCCAATTTTGGATCATAGTTAACTGAATAACTGAAATTGGGGAACATGAAACAACAGGTAAGAGGGGGGAGCTTTTGTTACAAAATGTCTCTACAGTAATTCTAAACAAACAAATTTGCTATGTAAGCTATTCATAAATTAATATTCAGTTTTTGAAATTTGCCATTTGGTATGTAGATCATATTTTGTTATAATGTGCAAAAAATATTTTTTATAAAAAAATGAACATAGCTATAATCATATCTGGAGATTTTGGCAATTACATCTTTATTATTGTGATAATTAACCTTCACTTATTTATTTTAAAGTCTGGCATACTGACAGTGGGTATGACTCAGTACCACTAGTAACAATAGTAAATTTGCTAATTTATTTATTATATGTATGTGACATATTGCCTGGTTTGTGCTCAGTAAATATTTGTTGATTAATTTCCCAGAACACACAATTTAAATCTTAAACTTGTTGGGGTCAACAGGTTGTGAGGAGGTTAAGGAAGCTGGATCCCTCTTGGCCAGCTGCTCAGTTTGAGGCCTGGACCTGGTGGCTTGAAAATCATGCTAAGTAAATGTGCATGAATGCCTAAAATCCTAGAAGAATGGAGGTGAAGGGCTTGAATGTGGCAGTCCTACCCTGCCATGGTGCAGGTTGGGAGGGAGGGTGATTTCTCATCATTGTACCTCCCTGGTGAGTGCACGCACCATTAGCAAAACCGAAAATAAAAATCTTGTATTCCTGTTGCTTACGATACACACCATAAATAGATCACTTTGGAGCTTTTATTGAAATCTGATGATGGATGAGGCTGATGGTGGTTAAGGTGCTGGTCTCCCACATGGCAGTGGTGGTTAAGGTGCTGGTCTCCCACATGGCAGACAGTCGTTCAAGTCCCGGACTTGGAGACTTGCCTTCTTGCTTTCCCTCTCGCTCTACCTCTCTCTCTCTGGTCAAATTTAAAAAAAAAAAAAAAACTATAATAAATAAAATTAAAATAAATTCGTAAAATAATTCTGTAAAAAAATACTGTGATGGTGGCATTTCACAAAAAATAGAAAGTTTTGTTTCTTTTTTCTATAAAGTCTGGTACATTTTAAAGTAAGTAACTAATTTTCTGCATTTAATTTTATAAGTAGACAGTTTTTTTTTATATTTTGGTTTTATTTTTGATTTGTTCTCTTTTGATCTAGTAATTTCTTTGATTTTTGGGTTAGTATATTGATTCTTTTCCACCTAATGGATTTTTTTTTTTTTTTTTTTTTTGGAGAGGTTTTTCGCTATAGGGCGCATGCGCTCGCCAGACAGACAGAGAGAGACATAGAGACAGAAAGCGAGAAATCACCCCCCAGGGGGGATGGTCACGCCGCAATCCCTTCTCCTCCATTCTCCTCTCGGGATCTTGGGCACGCACGCACACGTGCCCGGCGTGAGTTGTAAGCCACCGGGTCCGAGACGCGAACCGCGGTCGACTACGTGGGAGTCCAGCGACATAGCCATTACGCTAACTGCTGGTTCCCGTAATGGATTTTTTTTATACACTGCACTTAGAAGGTTTTATGGATAAATTGTTTTCTAAAAACTTGTAAATGGGGCCGGCAGGTGCTGTATGGTTAAGGCACTGGACTTCCACATGGCCGACTGCAGTTTAAGTCCCAAACCTGGCGGCTTGATTTCTCACTTTCCTTCTCTCTCTTTCTCTGTCTCTCTCTGATGACTATACCAAGTTAAAAGTAATAATAATTATAAATAAAATATTAAAAAAATAAAAACAAAAATAAAACTTGTGCACATGGTTGTTGATAATTTCAGGGTTTTTTATTTTTCATAGGGGGAAATGTTTAACTTATGTCTCCAGGATAGCATGTACAATATTAAATATTTCTCCCTTCTTCTGGGGCTTTGTTACAGAAGACTCTTCCTCCTCTCACTTACTACTTTTTGTTTATTTATTTGCTTTATTCATTTTTTTGTTAATTCATTTACAGAATACCTATTATGCACCAGAAGTTGTCCCTCCCTTCCTCTTTTATTTATTTATTTTTTTAAGGTTTTGCCATAGGGACTGCACTCGCTGGAGAGAGAGAGACACACAGTGAGATGGAAAGTGAGAAATCACCCTTTATGGGGGATGGCTGTGCCACTGTCTCCTGATCCATTCTTCTCCTAGGATTTTGGGCATGCACACACAAGCCTAGTGTGATTTTCAAACTGGAACTCAAGCTGTGGTCAGCCATGAGGTAGTCTAGTGCCTTAACTACCGTGCCATCTGCTGCCTGCCCCCCCCACCCCACACTTCCTCTTTATTATAACTGCTCTGTCTTTCTGCCCTCCCTTACCCTGATATTATTAAACCCTTTCCCTTTTGCTCCACAGTAATTTTATCAATTTCTTAGCTGCCAGTATTCTTTCTGTTCTTCCCTTCAGGAAAGGTACAACCATTGACTTTGGAGCTTTTCAGACAGTTAATCCCAAACCAGATTTCTAAACTCAAGCTATTTAAAAAAAAGATAATAGAAGTTAGGTTTTGCCATGTTACTAGAGTTCAACCAGTTTAAAGGACACATAGGTTTTTGTGGATACAGGGACTTAACTACTATCTATTATAGGAGTTTTTTTTTTTCTTTTCTTTAAGAGAGGTTTTTGCTACAGGCACATATGCTCACTAGAGAGACAGAGACAGAGAGATAGGAAGTGAGAAATCACCCCCCCCCCAGGGGGTATGGCCATGCCACAATCCCTTCTCCTCCAGTCTTCTATCGGGATTTTGGGCACACATGCACATATACCCAGCATGAGGTTTTTTTTTTTTTTTTTTTTGAGAGGTTTTTGCTATCGGGCACATGCTCTCGCCAGACAGACAGAGAGAGACAGAGGGACAGAAAGTGAGAAATCACTCCCCAGGGGGGATGGCCACGCCATAATCCCTTCTCCTCCATTCTCCTTTCGGGATCTTGGGCACGCACGCACATGCGCCCGGCGTGAGTTTAAGCCACCGGGTCCGGGTCTTGAACCACGGTTGACTACGTGGGAGTCCAGCAACATAGCCATTATGCTCACTGCTGGTCCCCATACCCAGCATGAGTTTTAAGCCATCGGGTCTGGGACTTGAACCACAGTTGACAACATGAGAGTCTAGTGATGTAATATTATGCCATCTGCTGGCCCCATAGGAGTTCTTAACCCAGATTCTTGAGTTTTTAAACATTGTATACATACTTAATTTTGAACGTGAATATTCCTAAGTTTCATCACATACTCAAAGACTGTGACTCAAGAAAGATTAAATCAAATCTACCATTTATATTTTTGTATTTATCATTATTGTCATTTTTAAGAGATTTTTCCTATGGAGCTTATGTGCTCGCTGGAGAGGCAGAGAGAGACATGGAGTCATAAAGTGAGAAAGCATCGCCCCAGGTAGGATGGCCACACCACAATTCCTTCTCCTCCATTTTCTTCTCAGGATTTTGGGCACACATACACATGTGCCCAGCATTAGTTTCAAGCCGCTGGGTCCAAGACTTGAACTGCATTTGACCATCTGGGAGTCCAGTGCCTTAACTACTGCACTACCTGCTGGCCCTGTATTTATTATTATTATTATTTTTTAAAGTGACAAATCACTCCACCAGAGGGATAGCCATGCCACAATCCTTTCTCCTCCTGAGATCTTGGGCATGCATGCCCCCATGTGAGTTCCAAGCCACTGTGTCTGGGACTTGAACTGCAGTCACCAGTCACTGCATGTAGGAGTCCAGTGATGTAACCACTGTGCCATCTGCTGGCCCCATATTATTTTAAAAATGAATATATTTAGTTTTGGCCGAATTCAAGCCATTTGTACTTGAATGTGAACTTTTGGGACAGTTTGTATGATGGAGACAGGTCTGTGTGAAACTCTTAGCTTCCTTTTACATACAGGACCGATCATTTTTAGTCGGTATATTTTGTCCTTTTTTTTTTTGGAGAGGTTTTTCTTTTGCTATAGGGCGCGTGCACTCGCCAGAAAGACAGAGAGAGACAGATAGAAAGCGAGAAATCACCCCCCAGGGGGGATGGCAACGCCGCAATACCTTCTCCTCCATTCTCCTCTTGGGATCTTGGGCACGCACGCACGCACACGCGCCTGGCGGGAGTTTAAGCCACCGAGTCTGGGACTCGAACTGCGGTCAGCTACATGGGAGTCCAGTGACATAGCCACTACGCTAACTGCTGGTCCCCTCAATAGCCTTTTTTACCAGTTACTGGTTTCTGGCCTTGAGGACTAGAGCTTCAAGTTTTAACAACTCATAAGTATTGACTGCTCTAAAATTACCTAGTTCTGAGTTACAAGGTGGTGGTTAAGGCACCGGATCCCACATGGCCAACTCTGCGGTTCAAGTCCTGAACCTGGTGGCTTGAACTGGTCATGTGTACATATGTGTCCAAAATCCCAAGAGGAGAATGGAAAAGGGACCGGGTGTGGCTGTCTCCTGATGAGGGAGGGGTTGAGTTCTCACTTTCCCTTTCTGTATTTCCGGTGAGCGAATGTGCCCTATGACAAAAAATCTAAAAACAAAAAAATTACCTACTTCTTTACTTTGTTTATCAGTTATACCACCATCTTCACTTCCATGACCAAATACAATGCTAATCTCAACCAGTAGAAAGCAGTTTTATTAATTTTTTAGAATTATTTTATTTTTATTTATTTATTTATTTATTTAAAAAATTGACCAGAGAGGAACAGTGAGAGAGAGAGAAAGGGCAAGTGAGAAAGCAAGCCACCAGGTCCAGGACTGGAACCGCAGTTAGCTGTGTGGAAGTCCAGCGCCCTTAACCACCAGCCACCTGCTGCCCCTATTAATTAATCTTTAAAAGAATTTTTAATTTTATCGTTGTTATTGTTGTTATTGTTAAATTTCATACAGGGCACACAGACACACACACAACAGGAGAGAGAGGGAAAGTGAGAAAGCAAGCCACCAGGTCTGGGACTCGAACTGCAGTCAGCCATGTGGGAGTCCAGTGCCTTAGTCTCCACACCATCTGATGACCCCTTATTAATAAATTTTAAAGATCTGAATAGATGGTAATCACTTGACCTGACAAAATTGTTTCAGTTTCATAGATTTCTAAAGTGCTAAAGGAAAAATAATAACAAAGTAGAAATGTTATTCTTTAAGCATAGAATTCCTTATCTTAGTGATATCTAAAATTAGTCACAGAAACTACTTCTGGGCTCCAATCCTTGAATTCTTTCCCACCATTTACTCCTTAAGTTTTTATTTTATTTATTTTTTTAAAAGCACATGTGCTCACTGGAGACAGACAGTGTGAGGGAAAGTCAGAAATCATCCCCCCAGGGGGATGGCCACTCCACACTTCTCTCTCCTTCATTCTCCTCCTAGCATTTGGGCATGCAGACACATTCAAGCCTGCAATGGAAAGAACAGGATTACGCGAGGTCAAATTTCAGCTTTATCATTTTTTGGCATGGCAACTTTGGATTAGTGTATCAAAATTGTAATCTTATCTGTAAAGTGGGTTAATGCTGTATCAGTGTTGTAAGATTTTATGTATATATATACACACACATACTTATGTTCTTAGAAATTATCTGGCTTAGTAAACACTACGTAGGAATTAATTCCTATCTTTAAGATGAGGGAACTGATCAGTTTTTATTTCGAGGGACCAGTAAATGGCTAGTTGTTAGGGATGCTGGACTCCCACATGGCCAACCACAGTTCAAGTCTGGACCTGGCAGCTTGCTTTCTCACTTTCTCTATCTGTTTTTCTGTCTCTTTGCATGTACCCTGTAGCAAATTAAAAATAAATAAAATTAAATAATTCTTTTAAAAATTCATTTTTACATTTTCCATAAGAGAGTGAGCAACAGGAAGAAAGAGGGGCACTTCTCAACAGGCTTTCCATGCCATGATTCATCTCCAGTCACTGCAAGCACACATCCTGGAAATGTGAATACATACCCACCATGTGTTGAGAGATCTACATGTGCAAACATGGGACCTTCACATGTGGGTCCAGAATCACAGAACATTGTGTTACCACTACATGTGCTGCTTTTACTTTTTAAAAATATTTGTAATGAACTTCAGGTCTGTGCAATTGGATTAATTAAATTCTTTGGTGGATGTACAAATATTTAATATATGTTTATAAATAGATGAGAAGATCATATAAGGAGGAGTTCGTATGAAGGGGTACGATCAGGAGGCAGAATACTTAGACTTCAGTTAAAGTCAGGCTGACTCAGAAAAGAGTGTAGATGTAATTAGTATAACTTCTAATTATATTTTTTACATCTTTTGTCATGTGTTTTTTTCTTAATACAGTATGTAATACATTGATATAATAATACATTATTTAATAATAAAGTACATAATTATGGAGGGGTGTACTGGAATATTCACTGATAGTATACATGATTAAAAAGCTCAAAAGGCCACTGCCATAGCTTATGAAAAGTATTTTAAGTGGAGGAGGAATAAGAGCAAATTTGTGTTTTAGGAAGACAACCATGTGGAAGAACAATGGGAAACAATTAAAGGAGTCTAGACCAGATATTGTGAAGGTTTCGTCTAAAAAGGCGATCTTCATCTTGCTGAGGCTTAGACCCGCCAAACTTATGCCTTGGAATATATTGTAGTTACCTACAGTTATTGAGTAGGTTGAAAGATAGGTAAGAAAAGATTGTTGGTGCTTAATTATGATGATGTTTAATACCATGTTTTTCTTAGATAACTGCCATTTTTTTTTGAAAAAGCATCCTCCTCTCCTTAACTCTCACATTTTTCTTAGAAGTTATCATTTTCTCCCATTTCCTTAACTCTTTTTAAAAGGATATTTCATTGATTTTTTTTTCTTTTTTGGTTTATGATTTAGACACAGCAGAATGTACAGAACTCAAGTGTACAGATTATTTTGACAAATATATATACTCATGTTACCACTTTGCAAATCAAAGTGTAGGACATTTTCTTCATCCCACAGAGATTCTTTGTTTCTCCAATCCCAACGTATCTACAGCTTTGTTTTCTTTTATTGTATTAGTTTTCTCTGTTCTTGGACTTTTAATAAATGGATTCACACAGTAAGCACTCTTTGTGTCTGATTTTTTTGCCTGACTTAATGTTTTAAAAATTCATCCAGGGACCAGCAGATGGCATAATGGTTACATTGCTGGACTCCCACATAGTCAACCGTAGTTCGAGTCCTGGACCCGGTGGCTTGAAGTTCATGCTGGGCATGTGTGTATGCATGCCCAAAATCCTGAGAAGAGGAGGGATTGCAATGTGATCATCCCCCCTGGGGGGTGATTTCTCATTTTTTGTTTCTCTGTCTCTCTGGCAAGCGCATACACCCTATAGCAAAAATTTCAAAAAAAAAAAAAATCATGTTGCACAAAATCATCTTTTATTGTGTGACTATCCTATGATTTGCTTATCTTTTTGGTGAGTATTTAAATTGTATTTACATTGTCTCCATTTATGGACTGTTATTATTTTTCATTTGCTAGAGAGGGTATGTGCTCATTACAGAGAAAGAGAGAGATGAGAAAGCACTCCCTATGGGAGATGGCCATGTCATAATCCCTTCTCCACTTCTTTTTCTGGGATTTTGGGTATGCACACACATAAGCTGCCGAGTCTGAACTGAAACCCACAGTTGGCCAGGTGGGATCAAGCCACCTTAACCACCACCCTATCTACTGGCCCTGGACTAGTAAACAAACTTTCTTTGACCAATATTTAGAACATAAGCCTTGATTTTGGGGGTATATTCTTAGGAGGAAAATTGCTAGATCTAGCATTATTATCTGTTCAATTATATTAGAAACTACCAAACTATTTTCTGAAGTGGTTTTATTATTTTATGTACACATTTAGCAATGTGTGGGATTTCAAGTTATTCTACATTCTCTCTAACACTTGGCATTGCCAGATTTTAATTTTTAGTCATTCTGTTAGGTTTGTGAAGTTATTTCATTGTGGTTTTAATTTGCATTTCACTAATGACTACTGATACTGAGTAGTCATCTAGTAATTCATCATACTGTGTTTATTCATCATAAGAATGCTATAACTTTTTATTTATTTTAATTTGACCAGAGAGGAACAGAGTGATTAAGTGAGGGGAGTTGGGGCGGGGGCAGGGAGGGAAAGAGAGAGAGAGAGAGAGGGAGAGAGGGAGAGAGAGAGAGAGAGAAGGCAAGTTGCCAGGTCTGGGACTCAAACTGCAGTCAGCCATGTGGGAGTTTAGTGCCCTTAACCACTGGCCCCACAAGTTTTACTTTTTAAAGCTTTTATTTCTTTATTTCTTGAATGAGAGAGATAGAGACACAGAGAAACAGGCACCCTCAACAGGATCTTTCACACCATGATCCACCTCCACTTGAGCCAGCCCTGGATTGTGGGATTGCTTGCACCATATGTTCAAGGAGGTCTTGAGATGTGAACCCCCAACCTGTACAACTGGGTCAGCCTTGCAGAGTATTTCATTGCTGCTATGTTACCATCTAGCCCCATGAATGTTATTTGATAAAGTTCATTTTTTCAACTTGTAATTTCATTATTAGTGCTTTTTCTGTCTTGTCAAAGGATCAAGGTGTTCTCAAGACCTTGAGGTACTCTATGTTTTCTTCCATTTGAATATCTATTTCAGGACCACTTGTTTAAAAGATTTTCCTTTTCTTCTCTGTATTCCAGTGGTACCTCTATTAAATGAAGTATAAGTGAATATATTTTTGGACTCCATTATGTTTGATCGATCTATTTGTCTTTATGCCAATATGCCATTCTTTGTTACTGTAACAAAGTCTTAAATCAGGTACAAATTGGTTCTTTTTCTGAATGTTTGGGACTAGAAGTGTTTTAGATTTTGAATTTTTCAAATTTTAGAATATTTGTATATATATAAAGAGATATTTTGGGTGTGACCCAAATCTAAACACAGAATTCATTTATGTTTTACTTCATACACATAACCTGAAGGTAATCTTATACGGTACAACATTTTTGTATCTCAGCATTTTATTGCAACTTATCACATAAGGTCTGATGTGGAATTTTCCACTTCTGACTTCATGTTGGCACTCAAAAAGTTTCATATTTTAGAGCCTGCTCTGTAGTGCAGTGATGTGCTGCTCACGCAACGCTGGGTCCATATAGAAGATCATGATTTGGTTTTTCTGGTTGGCCTGTACATTAAAGACATGGGCTCTCTGGCTGGGAATGCTTGGGGTTATAGCAGAGTGAGACCCTATTGAGGGTGCTTGTCTTTCTGTTGCTCTCTCTTATCCCAGTTTCTTGTTTTCATGGGGGAAAAAAACCACTTTTTTTTTTGAGAGGTTTTTTGCTATAGGGCACGTGCGCTCTCCAGAAAGACAGAGACAGAGAGACAGAAAGTGAGAAATCACCCTCCAGGGGGAATGGCCACGCTGCCGTCCCTTCTCCTCCATTCTCCTCTCGGGATCTTGGGCACGCATACACCCGTGTCTGGTGTGAGTATAAGCCACTGGGTCCGGGACTCGAACCACAGTCGACTACATAGGAGTCCAACAACATAGCCATTATGCCAACTACAGGTTCCCCCCAAAAAATTTTTAAAAATATGTTGCAAGTTTTGGAGTATTTTGGATTTCAGACATTTAGATTAGGGATGCTCAACCTGTAGTACTCTTGTTCAAAATTATTTTAGCTAGTCTAGGTCTTTTGTATTTCTGTATTAGTTTAGAAACAACTTGTCAATTTTTACAAAATGCCTGCTGGGATTTTGATTAGGATCATGTTGAATTTATAGATAAATTTGGGGAGAATTGACATCTTAACAGCGTTGCATCTTTCAGTCCACGTACTTGATGGATGTGTGTTAGGTCTTTAATATGTCTCTGTAGTATATTGGAGTGTTTTAGGTAGAATTCTTTCTTAAGTTTATTCCTAGACACTTGACTTTGATTTTTAAAAAATGATTACTTATTTTTTATTATTATTTTCTATTTGACCAGAGTGAGAAGGAAAGTGAGAAAGCAAAGTCCCAGGTATGGGACTTGCACCATGGTTAGCCATGTGGGAGTCCAGTGTCTCACCCACCATGCCACCTGCCGGCCCCAACTTTCTTTTGATGTTAGTAAGAATGGTATTTTTTAATATCATTTTAAAGTACTTGTTGCTAGTATATAAAAATATAGATGATTTTTATATATTGGCTTTGCATTTCACAACTTTGTAAACTCATCAGTTTTTATAGGGTATAGATTCGCTGGGGTATTCTGTATATATTATATAATCAGTGAATATAGACTGTTCTTTTTTCTTTTTTAGAGGTTTTTTTTTTTTTTTTTTTTTTTTTTTTTTTTTTTTTTTTTTTTTTGCTATAGGGTGTATGTGCTCTCCATAGAGACAGAAAGTGAGATATCAGCCCCCCAGGGGGTATGGCCATACCACAACCCCTTCTACTCCATCATCCTCTTAAGACCTTGGGCATGCATACACACACAAACCTGGCATGAGTTTCAAGCCTCCAGGTCTGGGACTCGAACTGCTGTCGGCCATGTGGGAATCCAACAACATAACTATTACACCATCTGCTGGTCCCTATTTCTTTCTAATCTATATGTTTTTCTTTTTTGATAAATTACTAGATTAATTTTGATAACTAGAGTTGTCACTTCTGGCTCTCATAGTAAATATATCATACTAGAATTTGGTGTCATGTGACTATCGTAATAGAACTGAAGGAGGAATGTTAGTGTGTCATTTTTTCAATTGAATTAAATTATCTTGAAAAGTCTATTTTGTAGACATAAGATGAGTGCCTTTTCTTTATTGAAAAAAGGTTGACAGTAGCCCCCGAAATCTAGGATTAAAGTCAGACAATGTCTATGTTATTTAAAAAGAATATTTCAGTTTTACTGTAAACTTTAAAAACAGATTTAATCTCTCATTTTCTGGACTTTTCCATCTTTCACAGTTTTAGCCTTAGCTTTGTATTGGATGTCCCTCCTAGCCAACAATGTTCTTATGTATATTATTATATTACTTATTACAGCTTGAAACTTTTGGTGTGGGTGACAGATGACTTAATTTAGCACAAGTTACTCTTATATTAAAGAAAGTTCAAATATGAAAGTTGTGAGTTTCGATATGTATTATACAATGGTGATTCTTCTCTAATAAAAAGGTTGATATTTGATAAATCAGATAATATTCCCTTAGACATTTAAAATATGATTTATTTATTTATTCATTTATTTTAATTTGACTAGAGAGAGGCACACAGAGTGAGAGAGGGAAAGAGAAAGCAAGCCACCAGGTTTGGGAACCATGGTCAGCCATGTGGAAGTGTCCAGCATGTTAACCACCACATCACCTGCTGGCCTAATATGATTCAACTTAATTCAGAATTGTAAACACTTAGGTGTTATATTAGAGACAGCCATGAAAACATTTTAAAAATACTAACTCACAGCATCATTGCTTATACATTTTTCAGTTAGTTTGGGATTATCTGTGCTTGGCAAGCTGATTGTTTAGTATTTCCTACCTCATAGTCGCGCTATACCATAATGACTATTTACCTCTTTTTTTTTTTTTTTTTTTTTTTTTGAAAGGCATTTCACTATAGGGCGCATGCGCTCGCCAGACAGACAGAGAGAGACATAGAGACAGAAACTGAGAAATCACCCCCCAGAGGGGATGGTCACGCTGCAGTCCCTTCTCCTCCATTCTCCTCTCGGGATCTTGGGCACGCATGCACACACGCCTGGCGTGAGTTTTAAGCCACTGGGTCCGGGACGCGAACCACGGTCGACTACGTGGGAGTCCAGCGACATAGCCATTATGCTAACTGCTGGTTCCTATGACTATTTACCTCTTCTGTGGAAAGAAATATGATAGATTAAATGCCCAATGGAAAAAAAATATTTTTTTATGGTTATATTGTATAAGTAAGGGGTTCTTTGGAACTTTTAATTAAAAGATGTTTTTCACTCAAGAAGTTGATCCTCAAATGAAAGGATTTGAATGCCAAAGCTTAGTAAATAAGCCTGCAGAAACCTGTTAAGAAAGTGCCACATGTCATGTCACTTAAATTGATTCTACAAACTGCTTTTTTTTGTTTTTTGCCATAGAATGTATGCACTTGCTGGAGAGATTAAAAGAGAGACAGAGAGACAGAGAGACAGAGGGAAAGTGAGAAATCACCCTTAGGGGGGAAGGGTGAGTATGCCATAATCTTCCCCATTCTCCTCTCTTCCTTTTGGGCATGCACACACACGTGTCTGGTGTGGTTTTCAAGCTGGGTCCAGAACTCAGACTGCAGTCAGTCATGTGGGAATCCAGTGCCTTAACCACCATGCCTGCCACCTGCTGGTCCCCAGACTGCTTTTTTTTTTTTTTTTTTTTTTTTTTTGAGAGGTTTTTGCTATAGGGCGCGTGTGCTCGCCAGACAGACAGAGACAGACAGAGAGACAGAAAGCGAGAAATCACCCCCCAGGGGGGATGGCCACGCCGCAATCCCTTCTCCTCCATTCTCCTCCCGGGATCTTGGGCACGCACGCACACGCGCCCGGCATGAGTTTAAGCCACCGAGTCGGGTCCGGGACTCGAACCGCGGTCGACTACGTGGGAGTCCAGCGACATAGCCATTACACTAACTGCTGGTCCCGACTGCTTTTTTTTTTAATACCATTTTTTATTTAACTTTATTTATTTACTTATTTTAATTTGTCCAGAGAGACAGAGAGAGAGAGAGAAAGAGAGGGAAAGTGAGATAGCAAGCCACCAAGTCCTGGTCTTCTTTAACCACGATCGACTAGTTGAAGTCCAGCGCCCTTAATCACCACCCCACCTGCTGGTCCCCAAACTGCTTCTTTATGAAATAATTTCAACAAAAGCACCAGATAATGCTATGTGCTCTCATATATAGTGATGTTACCAGATTTGAGATTTTTATACTAAGTAAAAGAACTTACTATATAGTCAGGTATTTTTTCCTGATTTAAAAAAATTTATAAAATATAATCACATTGGATTAAAAGGAACTACTCATGATTCTGCTATATGTAGGTGGGTATTTGCATGTGAAGAGTCATTACTGTGTATTGATGGTTTTATATGGAGACATGTTGCAGAAAATTATAATTTTTTTTTTTTAGAGAGATTTTTGCTGTAGGGTGCTTGTGCTTGCTGGAGACAGAGACAGAAAGCGAGAAATCACCCGCCAGGGGCAATGGCCATGCTGCAGTCCCTTCTCCTCCATTCTCCACTTAGGATCTTGGGCACTTGCCCAACGTGAGGTTTAAACCTCTAGGTGCTGGACTCAGACTGCAGTTGACTGCTTGGGAGCCCAGCGACATAACCATTACTCCATCTGCTGGTCCCAGGTAATTATAATTTTTGTAAGTCAGTTGATAGTTAATATTATAGGGGAACTTTCTACATTTTTAAAAAGTTTATTTCTTCAAAGAGAGAGAGAGAAAAAAAGAAAGTCCAGCAGGATTAAAGAAAATCCAGCAGGATTTACCAGCCCTGGATGATTCTTAGGGGCTTGCTGGGGGTACTCACAAAGGTTTTTGGCTTTGAACTAGGAACCTTTCTGTGTGGGATTGCCTCACAGAGAATTACATTCTATTGCTGTACCACTGTCTAGCCCCGAGGAATTTTTCATTCTTTTCTCTTTTTTTAAAACACGTATTATTCATTCATTCATTCATTCATTCGTTGTGATTTTCAAGTCTCCAGGTCTGGGTCTCAAACCAGGGTCAGCTATGTGGGGACCAAGCACCCTAACCACCATACCACCTGCTGTCCTTTTTAAAGGAGCACTGTGATGAATAATTTATAAAGTAATATCCTGTTGGTTTTACTTCTTACATGTTTTTTTTGTTTTGTTTTGTTTTTATGTGGAGGATAGTTATATGATGAAAGTTTTAGAGAAAAGGCGAAAAAATTCCTATGATTAATGAAATGGTAACTAATAAATATTTTAAGGTGGATGTTTTTCCATTTTATTGTTACATACAGGGCATATTTACTTCTGGCACATGGGAAGAGAAATCAGATGAAATTTTCTTTGCTGACTTCAAGTTCACAATCACTCATCATTATCTTGTACAAGAGTCCACTGATAAAGAAGGAAGGGATGAATTATTAGAAGGTAAGTTTTTATTTTTTTTTTTCTTTTTGTAATTTGTTATAGGGTGTGTGCACTCACTGCAGAGAGACAGGATGGGAGAGTCAGGAGTCAGAAAGCATCGCTGAGAGGATGCCACACCACAGTCCCTTCTCCTCTTTGGATTTTGGGCACATATGTGTATGTGCCTGGCATGTTTTCCAAACAGCTGAATCTGGGAGTTGAACCATGCTACTGCCCATGTGGGCTCCAGCTATCTTAACCACCACGCTACTGGCTGGCCTGATTAGTATGTATTTTTAACTTCTGACTTTTAAGAATGGTTGTAATTTTGAATTATGAATTGAGAGTTTTTAATTCAATACTATCTTTTGGAAATATTTTACATATGCAAAGTTCTTTTACCACATTTGAAGAAAAATATGAAGTAGTACTGTATCTGAAACAGAAGATGAATTACAGTGCCATTAGTTTTCAAATGAATTAAAACAGCACATATTTATTGAGTACGTAACATATGCTAGGTACTCTGCTAAGTCCTACTCTGCTGAACTCAAACTTAAGTGAAACTTACTTTTCAATAGGGAGTTAAGATTGATAAATAACAGTAATAGCAGCATTCCCAAGTACAGATAAAGTTCTCTTAGAATTTAGAGTAGTAAAGATCACTTTAAATTAGGAAGGGTCAGAGAAGGTGTTATGGAGAATTAAGCAAGTAAGATGGGCTTAAAAGGATTATGAGTAAAGGAAAATTTGTCTATTAGACAGTGTAATATTGTTAGGTATATTCAAAATTTTAGGATCAGACCAAGTGGGTAAAAATTCTATTGTTTCTACTTGCTAGTTACTTGATCTTTTAAAGCTTGAGTTATGTCATTTAAAATGAAATAATACTACCTGTAGGGTTAATGTGCAATATAATGGGATAATGTATATAAGCAACTACGTTGGTACTTGATCCATGGTAGGTACTCGGTTAAGGAATCTTGTAATTGTTAACAGGTTGTCTTTCAAAATTTTTTTGCCTTGAGATATACTAATATATAAATGGTAAATGAGCAAGATACTGAATAAACATGAATTTCAGAGCCATCAAACACCTTTCTTTTCTTTTTTTTTTTTTTTTTTTTTTTTTAGAGAGGTTTTTGCTATAAGGGCACATGCGCTCGCCAGACAGAGACAGACAGAGAGACTGAAAGCGAGAAATCACCCCCCAGGGGGAATGGCCACACCACAATCTCTTCTCTTCCATTCTCCCCCATTCTCCTCTCGGGATCTTGGGGCATGCACACACACGCGCCCTGTGTGAGTTTAAGCCACCGGGTCCGGGACTCGAACTGCGGTCGATTACGTGGGAGTCCAGCGACATAGCCATTACGCCAACTGCTGGCCCCTCAAACACCTTTCTTAATTCACTCAGCAAATAGGGAGAATGTGTGTTAAACTTTTCTAGCTAAAGCAGATTATCATTTGTAAGTGAAGGCATGATATATCTGTGCCATATTCCCTTTTCTATCATGTATATTTTACTTATAAAACAATTAGTAAACATCTGCATTAGAATTAATAAACTGGGACAGACACTGTTGACTGTATATACACATACATAGGATAACATTACAGCAAAATAAAATATTAAACCAGAATACGAAAATGTGTATTTTAGAAGGGGAAAAGGAAAATGTGTGCAGTTAGTGGGAGGTATGATAATAGCCTGGAGACTTCCAGGGCCAATAAATTGAAATAAATTGTTCAAGATAGAGAAATGTTGAATGCTATTAATTTGAGGAAAAGCTATTATATATAAGAGACTTAGGATCAGTATTTCTGAGATGAACACTTGGAGGGTATGATGGTAAAAGAAGATGAATGAATTTAAGATAGTTAGGGCATTGCTACATGCATGTTTATGCTGTGCAGTTTATTTTAATTTGGTTGTAATTTAATTTAAATTAAAAAAAAATTTAAATTCATTTATTTTAGTTTTTCCAGAGAGAGACAGATAGAGAGTGGGAAAGCAAGAAAGCAAGCCACCAGGTCCAAGACTTAAACCATGGTTAGCCATGTGGGAGTATCCAGCACTTTAAACACCACGCCACCTGCTGGTCCCCTAATTTGGTTGTGATTGAAGCTGTAATTAATTGTGGAAGTTATAAGCAAACCATCAGCTCGGTTAGTACATTTATTTTTTAAAACTTTCAAATTATTGGGACCAGCAGTTAGTGTAATGGCTATGTCACTGAACTCCCATGTAGTCGACCGCAGTTCAAGTCCCAGACCCAGTGGCTTAAACTCATGCCAGGCACGGGTGCGTGCGTATCCAAGATCCTGAGAGGAGAATGGAGGAGAAAGGATTGTGGCATGGCCATCCCCCGTGGGGGGGCGACTTCTCACTTTCTATCTCTCTCTGTCTTTCTGGTGAGTGCACGCGCCCTATAGCAAAAACCTCTCAAAAAAAAAAAAAAAACTTTAAAATTATTTAATTTTGTTTATCATCATCATTATTATTATTTTTTTAAATTTGCTATAGGGCATATGTGCTCACCAGAGAGAGATGGGGTTGGGGTGAGGTGAGAAGTCAAGCCACCAGGTCCGGATCTCTAACTGTAGTCAGCCATGTAGGAGTCCAGTGCCTTAAGCACCATGCCACCTGCTGACCCCTAGAGATGTATATTTAAAATTGTATTATCAAAGGTCAGAAGATTTGAACACTGATCTTTTACTTTGTTGGAATTGCTTATTGCTTTTGGTTATGTAGAATGTCAAGTCATTAGTGTTCTACTGTTTATTCTTTTAGCAAATTAGCAAAATATAAATTTACTAAGCAATTATAGCTATACAACAAAAGGGAATATTTTTATGAACACATGCTTTTAATTATATACTTACAAGTGTAATGAGCATTAATGTCATTGTCTTATGGATCACAATTCAAGTGTTAAAGATAATGTGGGCTAATTTTTTTTAACTATTTAAAATTATTTTATTTATTATTATTATCATCTTTTTTTTCCCGTATTTTTTTTTTAAGAAAGATTTTTGCTATAGGGCACATGTGCTTGCTAGAGACAGAGAGAGACAGAAAAACAGAAAGCAAGAAGTCATCCTCCAGGGGGATGTCCATGCCATAATCACTTCTCCTCTATTCTCCTTTTGAGACCTTGGGTACACACGCACACACTCCAGTGTGTTTCAAACCTCTGGGTCTGGGATTCAAATCGCAGTCAACTACATGGGAGTCCAGGAGCATAACCATTATGCCATCTGCTGATCCTTATTATCATGATTTTTGAGTGTGCTATAGGGCCTGTATGCTCACCAAAGAGAGAGAATGAGAGAAAGTGAGAAAGCAAGCCACCAGGTTTGGGACTTGAACTGCAGTTAGCCGTATGGGAGTCCAGCACCACGACACCACCTATTTGTCCCAAGATAATGTGAGTTTTTTTTAAAAAATACATTAATTAGAAGTAGGAAGGTGGGTAGAAGTTTTACCAGAATGTTTAAGAATTTAAGGTAGATAGGAGGTCAGAAAAGTCTACCTCTGAGAGATGATATGGAAGTGATAGACTTTGGGTAGGATTTTGAAGAAAGGTAAAGACAAAGAGTAGACCAAGAAGAACAAATAAAATAAAACTCTCTAATAAAGGGGAGGAATTGTTCGAGCCATAACTTAGAAGCAAAAAGGTATATATTATAAAACATAGGAATACTATGTCTTTTTTCTTTACTTTTTAGGCTGGCTTTATTAGCAAGAAAGAGAAAGATCTCCCTTTTCCCAAATCTTAGAGCTAACTTCAGATATAAATTTTAATGTAGTAGCAAAACTACATGGGCTAGTACATGTTTCCTCAAAGCATGTTATAAACCTTTGCCTAATAATGAAACATAGTAACTTTTTCATTGTCAAATATTTTTGTAGATGTCATTCCACAATCTATGCAAGATTTGCTGTGCATGAATAATGACTTTCCTCCAAGAGCCCATTGCTTGGTAAGATGGTATGTATACATTTTATTCAGTATCTCCTAGCATGTGTGTTGGGGAAGCCTCAAGACTGCATGTATGTTCAGTGATTTGCCTAGAGGACTGTAGGACTCAGCATATAGTTGTATTTACAGCTGATTTATTAATAGTGACAGGATGCCAAGCAAAATAAGCAAAGGGAAGAGGCACAAGAGGCAAAGCCCAGAGGAAGTACACGCCTTCAGTCCTTTCCTAATGGAGTTATACAGGATGTAACTAGCTTACCTCAGCAATAAGTTGTGACCACAAAATTGAAACATTGTCTATCAGGGAAGCTTGGCAGAGGCTCAGCCTCCAAGTGGGTTTTTTTTTCCTTTTCTTTGATTTTTGCTGTAGGGCTTGTAGGGCTCTTAAGCTTTGATACTTGCTCTTATGCTCGGTAGAGAGGGACAGAGAGAGAGGCAAAGTGAGAAATCACCCCCCCACACACACAACCCAGGGGATAGCCACGCCTAACTTCCTTCGTCTCCATTCTCCTTTCAGGATTTTTGGGCACATCTGCACATGCTCCTGGTGTATTCTTCAAGCCAGAGAGTCTGGGACTCAAACCTTGAAGTCAGCCATGTGGGATCCAGTGCCTTAGTCAGTCACCCTGTCACCTTGCCTCTGAGATTTTTAACTGGGAGCTGGTCATGTAGGCAGGCTCTGACAGGTCCTCACCAAAATTTCAGACTCCCGGAGGAAAGCAGGTGTTCAGCATAAGTCATGTTATTTGCATACGTGGTTTAGGCAGAGTGAGAAACTCTTACCAGTTTTAGGAATGTGAGAACTCTCTCCAAATCCAAATTTCCAGATGCCAGCCAGAAGCCAACCTTGCAAGCAGGCTTTTCTAAGGATAACTGTTACAGGTGTGCTGTTCACTTATTTCTGCATAGTATGTATGTTATATAATCCAGAGTAATGCATACCTAAAATTCTGATGACTGGCACAGAACACTTAAATATCATAGAAAAGTTAATACACATCATTGGAAATTGAAATGAAATAAAATGTTGATATGAAACAGGTGATAAAATCAAAAGTCACTTATGTCTAAACTATATATATGTAATGTAAGAAATGGGACCAGAAGTTAGCATAATGGCTATGTCGTTGAACTTCCATGTAGTCAACTGTGGTTTGAGTCCAGGACCCGGTGGCTTAAACTCACGCTGGGCGTGTGCGTGCCCAATATCCCAAGAGGAGAACGGAGGAGAAGGGATTGCGGCGTGGTCAATCCCCCTGGGGAGTGATTTCTCTCACATTCTGTCTCTCTGTCTCTCTCTGTCTTTCTGGCATGCGCACACGCCCTATAGCAAAAGCCTGTAGCAGGCGGCGTGGTGGTTAAGGCTCTGAACACTCCCACATGGACAACCATAGTTTGAGTCCCAGACTTGGTGGCTTGCTTTCTCACTTTCCTTCTCTCTGTCTGTCTGTCTCTCTGGTCAAATGAAAATAAATGATTAAATAAAATTAAATAAATAAATGTTTTTTTAAAAAGTGCATTGTAGGATTTGCAGAAGGGATCGCAGCATAACCATGTTCCTTTCAGGGGTCTTCTCTCTCTCTCTCTCTCTCTCTCTCTCTCTATTTCTCCATCTGGCAAGCACACATGACCTCTGACTAAAATTAAATAGAGCAGTTACTGACAGATCTTTTTAAAAAAGGAAGTATATTGCATTTAAAAGATCTCCTTTATCTTTTTCAGTTACTCAGTATTTCCGAACTTTATTTTCTAAAATGGTCCTATGAGTATATGATTAAGTAAGTATGAGTATATGATTAAGAAAGAAGACCTAGTTAAAGGAAGTCTGTATACTGGTTTTAAATTATTTTATTAAGGAAAAATTTCTAAGAGATATATATTTCTTTTTAAAAAATTATTTGTTTAACTTGGGACCAGCAGTTGGCCTAATGGTTATGTTGCTGGACTCCCATGTAGTCGACCACAGTTCGAGTCCTGGACCCAGTGGCTTAAACTCACACCAGGCATGTTTGCGTGCATTCCCAAGATCCTGAGAGGAAAATGGAGGAGAAGGGATTGTGGCGTGGCCATCCCTGCTGGGGTCGGGGGGTGATTTCTCACGCATTCTCTTTCTGGTGAGTGCACACGCCCTATAGCAAAAACCTCTCAAAAAACTATTTATTTATCTTATTATTATTGTTATTATTTTAAATTTTTCTACAAGGCATATGTGCTCACCAGAGAAAGACACACAGAGAGTGAGAGCGAGAGAGAGAGAGAAGGAAAGTGAGAAAGGAAGTCACCAGGTCCTGGCCTCCAATTGTGATTGGCCATGTGGGAGTCTAGTACCTTTGGCCCCATGATCATATTTCTATTAATTTTTTCTTAATTTTATTGTGATTACTATAGCAAATAGACTACATAGCATAATAAAAGATGGAATAAAATTATTTGCAAGTGTAGGTATATGTGGTAGTATTTCGTAAGTATTTCTGGTTAGTATAAATTTTTTTTTAAAACTGACCTTAAATAACCAAAAGTGGAATTTAATAGATACATTTATTAAATTAAATGTAATCCCTCCAGCTTCCCTTCTGATCTTTTAAAATATGAATACATTAACATTACCAAATGTATCAGAAGGCAACGTGGTGTAACAGAGCATAGGTTGTGCATACATTCAATCACACATTAACTGAACTACCCTACTATTAGGTTAGGCGCTAAGTTAGCTCAGATCCTTACTGTCTCTGCAACTTTAAGCAAGTTAATGTATCTGTTTCTACACTGGTGAAGTCAGAATAATAAATAGTATGTACTTTTAGTGTCATCATGAGGATTATATAAAATAATGGCACTTAGGTTTATCAAAATTGGAATGTTATTACATGATTTCTGTCCAGTTCTTATTAAATATATGTAATTATATATATTGCATAGATATACATATAAACTGTCTTTGATTTATAATCCGTGGTTAAAGATATTTGTTGAATGAATGAGTAAATGAAACTTTTTGTTGTGTGTCAATGTAAGTTACTTATTAGCAAGTGTTTTTTTGGTAAGGTTTTTGTCATAGTGTGTGCGCTCACCAGAGAGACAGAGACAGTGAGAGGAAAAGGGAAAAATCACCTCCTAGGGGAAATGGCCATGCCACAATCTCTTCTCCTCCATTCTTCTCCTGGGACACATGCACTTACCTGCCATGATTTTCTTTCTTTCTTTTTTTTTTTTTTTTTTTTTTTTTTTTTTGAGACATTTTTGCTGTAGGGCGCATGCACTTGCCAATAGGACAGAGAGAGACAGAAAGCAAGAAATTACCACCGGGGAGTGGGGGTGTGTGGCCATGCCACAATCTCTTCTTCTCCATTCTCCTCTTTGGATCTTGGGCATGCACGCACACGCACCTGGTGTGAGTTTAAGCCTCTGGGTCTGGGACTCAAACTGTGGTCGACTACGTAGGAGTCCAGCAACATAGCCATTATGCCAACTGCTGGTCCCCCAACCTGCCATGATTTTCAAGCTACTTGGTCCAGGACTTGAACTTTGGTTAGCCACGTGGGAGTCTAGCACCTTAGCTACCATGCCATCTGCTGGCCCCTTATTGGAAGACTGAAAAAAAAAAAATTGATCCATTTACTTTTTTTTAAAGAGAGATTTTTGCTATAGGGCGTGCACTTGCCGGAGAAACAGAGAAACAGAAAGTGAAAAATCATCCCCCGGGGGATGGGCATGCCACAGTCCCTTCTCCATTCTCCTCTTGGGAGTTTGGGCACACATGCACACACAAACCTGTGGTTGGCCATTGAAAGTCCAGTGATGTAACCATAGTGTGAACAGTTCTCTGAACTTTTAACAGAGAAGTGTATTTAAAAACCATCAATAGTGCCAGGGCCAATTCATGGTGGTTGTTAAGGTGTCTGGATCTCACATGACCAATCAAGAGGGTAGAGTCTTGAACGCAGTGGCTTTTAAAGCAAGTTGGGCCCATTTGTATGTGTGCACAAAATTCTGAAATGTGGGAGAAATGTAGAAGGGATTGTGGGGTGACCATTTCCCCAGAAGGTGGGGGGTTGCTTTCTCCCTTTCCCTCTCTCTTTCACTCTGCCTCTCTCTAGCGTGTGCATACACCCTCTGGCAAATTAAAAACAGAAACAAAAAATAGAACCAGTATCAAAGTAACTATAGAACAGTCCTGTAGCCTCACCATAAACCTCTCTTTTCTCTTAGTAGTCACATCCTCCTCACATTCTTATTATTCCTGGAATCACCAATCTGTTCATGGTCACTATAATTTAGTCCTGTCAAGAACGTTATACAAATGGAATTATCCAATATGTAGTGTTTTGAGATTGACTTATTTTACTCAACGTAGAGCCTATGAGATGCTTTGAAATAGTTCTGCATATCGTTTGTAGTTTGTTCCTTATATTGCTGGATAGTATTATATTTTAAGGATATGCCTCAGTTTGTTTACTCATTCATTTGAGGGACATTAGAATTGTTTTTAGGTTTGGTATTTATGTATAAAGCTGCTTTAAATATTTATACAGATTTTTCTGTGAAAATATATTTTTGGTTCCCTTGTATAAATACAGATACCTCAAGTGAGATTGCTGAGTCACCTGTTAAGTGCATGTTTAACTTTGTAAAAGAAATAACCAACCTGATTTTTTTTTCCTGCTCACATTATGTTTAATAACCTAAAAGACAGAATAATCATTGATATAAAATACAATTTCAAAGGAGCAACAATTATTGATTGATTGTTATCTCTGTGTCCTCTTGGCTAAATACTTAAAAATATTTCTCATTTAATCTTCATACAATAGTATGAGGTAAACAGTTTTTACTACCTTTAGGAATAGATTTGTGAGGAGGTCCTTTTACTTGGATTAGAAGAATAAATTAATAGATTTTCAGTCAAAGGAAAAGGCACTCAGGAAAACTACCTGAGTGAAGTCATAGAGGTGAAGGCAGAGGGTGTATACAGGGATCAGAGAGAAAGCTAATCTAGATTTGGGGGATTGAGATGGACAAATCATCTTTTTTTTTTTACTTTTCTGTTTTATATATATATATATATATTTTTATTATCATCATAATCTTGTCCATTTAGCATTGAATCACATATAACTTTACAGCGTATCACATTTCTTTCTCCAGAAGGAATACCATGCCAATCAGTCAATACTGAGACACTACAATCCCCATTTCATCATCCAATAGCTCCTCATCATCCTTCCCGGTTGTTATTATTGTTATTCCAATTATTCCTATAAAGAGTCAATCTCTACTTATCATTTGGCTAGTAAAAAGACTTTACCCTACATGAAACACTTCTCAGACCAATCCAGCTGAGACTACTATACACATCATCAACAGGTAATAGACCATATCTGTGTCCCACCAACATTATGCCTCTCTATTTGTTCTCTTGCTTTTTTTTTTCCCCCTCTGCCATTTTTTTTCCTTTCTATATTCACTTTCAATCATTACACCTCTTTACCGTGTACAACATGGTTTTTCCCAGCATAAGTACAGTGCACATCAGTCAAAACAATGACATCACCTTATAGATCATCAACAGACAACTATTCACTCCTGTGTTCACCAAGTGTGTTGTTTGTTCCCCGAATCCCTCCCCTCTGTCCTCAACCACTCACTCCCATTACCTCCCCCATACTGTCTCTAGTATCTGCAGTTGCCTTCCTTCCCTGCCATCCTACCCTCCAGTTCTTTCAAAAAAAAAATTTTTTTTTTCTCCAAACATCAGCTCACAAAGTTTTCAACAATAGGGAGCATAGATTCAGTTCAAGTTTGGATTCAGGGTGGGTCTCACACAGTTCCGCCATTGCAGGTGAATCTCAATGGGATATAGTCTCAGGAAAGTGGCTCTGGAAAGCAGAGATGATTATCAGTTGATGCAGCACAGCATCCAACTTGTGATTACCGGGAGTGGTGTTGTGGGGATCTGCAGCGTGAGTCATCCTTGGGTATCTGGTTTCCTTAAGAATGGTAGAGTAGTTCTTGTTTTTCCCTGCGGTAATGCAGGGCTGGTAACCATCTTCACACTGTCCATAGGCAGAGAAAATCCTCCTATACAATATATTTCTCAATTGGTTTAAGATAGCTAAAGTTTCTTTCAGTTGCTCGTAGCTGCAAGTTCTCGGACCTAGTTTTTGGCTTCAGTTTGCCGCCCACGGCCGGTGGCCACGCGCAGGCCGGGGGGCCACACGCCGGTCCGACGTCCACGTGCAGGCCCGGCGGCCACGCGCAGGCCCGGAGGCCACGCGTAGGCCCGGCGACCACTCGCAGGTGCGGGCCCAGCGGCCATGCGCAGGCCCGGCAGCCACTCGCAGGCGCGGGCCCGGCGGCCAAACGCAGGCCCGGAGTCCACACGCGGGGGCAGACCCGGCGACCACGCACAGGCACAGGCCCCCGGCGGCCACGCACATGCCCAGGGGCCACACTCAGACCCGGCCACCACGCACAGGACGGTGGCCACGCTCAGGCTCAGGCCCAGCGGTCAGGCACAGTCCCAGCAGCCACGCTCAGGAGCGGGGGCCATGCGCAGGCCCGGCAGCAACGCTCAGGCCCGGAGGCCACGTTCAGGCCCAGGGACCACGCTCAGGCCTGGCGGCCACACGCAGGCTCAGGCCCGGCAGTCACACGCGGGCCCGGCAGCCACGCGCAGACTTGGCGGCCACGCGCCAGCCCCAGCGGCCTGCATAAGCGCCGAGCGCGGGACACACCCAGCGCCGGAGAGGCAGCGGGGGACGGGCAGTCCGGGCCGCGGCGTGCGAGGCAGAGCCCCCCGGCCATGCGGACCCGGCTGCCGCGCGTGAGGCGGAGCCCGCCCCCCCCGCGGGCCCCCGGGCCGCCGCCGCCGTCGTGCGGGGCAGGACGCCCACCAACCTGATTTTTAGAGTAGCTGTACCATTTTATATTTCTGTCAGCAATACATACAAGCATTCTCATTATTCTAACATTCTTAACATGACTTGGTATTGTCAGTATTTTTTTTAGTAGCCATTCTAATAGATGCATACTGGTATCTCATATTAGTGTTGATTTTGGATATCTTTCATGTATTTTTTTTTGCCTGTTATATAATCACCATGCTAAAATATCTTTGAAGTGTTTTGCACACTTTTTAATTGAGTTGTTTGTTTTCTTAGTGTTGAGTTTTGAGAGATCTTTGTATATTCTGGACATAAATCCTGTTTAGAATGTGTGATTTGCAAATATTACTACAATATTATAACTTACCGTTTTCATTCTCTTAGCATTAGCTTTTCTGGAACAATAGTTTTTTAAATTTGATGAAGCTCAGTTTATCATTTTTTATTTTATGGATTGTGCTTTTGGTACCATGTTGAAGAATTCAATGATGTAAGTCACAAAGCTTTCTCCTCATTTTTAAAAATAACCTCAATTTATTTTGGAACAATTTTAGGTTGAGAGGAAAGTTACAGGTAATTTAACTAGTTTTTTCACTATTGTCCTTTATCTGTTCTGGAATCTAGTCTAGGATACCATGCTGCATTTACTCATCATGTCTCCATCACTTTAAGTTTTTTATTTCTTTATTTTTCATTACCTTGGCAGTCTTGAAGAACCAGTCAGGTACTTTATAGAAATCTTCTTCAATTTGGGTTTGTCTTATATTGTCTTTTATGATTATACTGAATGAGAGGTTTCTTTTTGGAAAGAAATACCACAGTTCCCTTTTTATGATATCAAGGAGTACATGCTATTGTGTCTTATTCACTGGTGATGTTAATGTCTATCACCTGGCCAAATCTCCTGTGTTTTATTATAAAAGTTTATATATATAAATTAATTCCATTTGTTATTATTTTTAAATTTTATTTTATTTTATTTTACTTTTTACATTTTTTCCACATTTTATTTACTCACAAAATACCTTAAACAAAAAACTATGGACAAAGCTAGAATCTAGTTACAAGTGCACTGTAATTTTCTTCTGAAACATTTTAAATTAATTAATTAATTTACATTCATTCCCTGAGCATTGTCACAGCATACAAAATGTGATTTCCCATCCAAAATATACTGCATAGTGGCTTAATCATACATGTTATTGTCAATAATTTTACATTTCTAGTTTCATATATGTACGTGTGTGTGTGTGTGTGTGTGTGTGTATATATATATATATATATATATATATATATTTTTTTTTTTTTTTTAACCCCTATTTCCTACCCTCTGCCATTTCCCACCCTCCCCCCACACTACCTTAGGTGTCTACAGTTGTTTTCCATTCCTTCCCTCCCACATATTTTATTGATTCACAAAATTTCTTAAGTAATCTAACTACTTTCAATAGCAAGTTTAGCTAGTATGTACATATCAGTGAATACATGTCTGACTTTAGGTTTGAAACTCTTAGTAGAATAAATATACTATAAGGTAACACTTAGCTTAAAAGCTTACTATGATCATTAAAAAGGTATTTTTTAATATATTTTTAATTTCAAGAAAAACAGGTTTAGCTTTAATAAATCAAAGAAATACTAAGGAGCTTTACTTGAAACATAAAGCCATGAGACAGGTTAGGATTCTGTTCAAATAGTAGGTACATGAACCTATTAACAGCTCAAAACAGGACAAAAATCCTTAAAACTGGAAAACAAAGCCTAGAAGAAAATCAGCAGTGTTTTAGTCAAAAGCCATAAAATGCTATTTCACCAGTTCGGTCTCATGTACTTAATCTAGCTTCTGTTGTGGTCCTATCTTCCTGATTAAATTCTGGGATATAATATTCAACCTCACATGTGTCTCTGTGATTAAGTTGGCCATTTTCTTAGGTTTTGAACTCTTATTTCTGTGTGTCTGTATTTAATTTTCCCAGTATAGCAAGCACTCCTTTGAGAACTTCTTGGAGATATGGTCTGGTGTTGGTAAATTCATTCAGGTTTTGTTTATCTGAGAATATTCTTGTCTTTTCTTCCCATATGAAGAATAATCTTGCCGGGTACAGTATTCTTGGTTGAAATTGCTTTTCCCTTAACACTTTGAATGTATTTTCCCATTCTTTCCTCGCTCGCATTGTTTCCGATGAGAGGTCTGCTGTTAGCCTGATGAGATATCCTTTGTAGTAACTTGCTGTTTCTCTCTTGCCAATCTTAGTATCTTGTCTTTGTCTGTAGTTTTTATTTATTTTTTTTTTTTGAGAGGTTTTTGCTATAGGGTGCATATGCTCGCCAGAAAGACAGAGAGAGACAGAGAGATAGAATGTGAGAAATCACCCCCTGGGGAAAGGCCACGCCACAATCCCTTCTCCTCCATTTTCCTCTTGGGATCTTGGGCATGCACGCACATGCGCCCGGTGTGAGTTTAAGCCACCAGGTCCGGGACTCGAACTGTGGTCGACTACATGGGAGTTTAGTGACATAGCCATTACGTGAACTGCTGGTCCCTTTATCTGTAGTTTTGTTCAGTCTGGCTGTAACGTGTTTTGGAGAAGATCTTCTTGCGGTGACTCTATTGGAGGTCCTTTGTATTACTCGGGACTGGATCTTTGAGTGCCTCTCTAGGTTTGGAAAGTTTTCTTGCAGGATTTCATGGAATAGATTATCAATGCCCTTATGAGTCTCTTCACCTTCTGGGATGACAGTTATACGGATGTTTGGACATTTGATGGTATCTAGTATTTCTTGTATAGTATTCTCATTTTTGGGGGCCATTTTCTCAGTCTTCATGGTGGATTTTTCTAGGCCAGTGATTCTGTCTTCTACATCTGAGATTTTGTTTTCTGTATGATCTAGTCTGCTTTGAATACTTTCAAGGAAAATTTTTGACTTCCTGTATTATAGCCTTCATCTCTAACAGGTCCATTTGATTCTTTTTTTTTTTTTTTTTTTTTGGAGAGGTTTTCGCTATAGGGCGTGTGCGCTCGCCAGACGGACAGAGAGAGACATAGAGACAGAAAGCGAGAAATCACCCCCCAGGGGGGATGGTCACGCCGCAATCCCTTCTTCTTCATTCTCCTCTTGGGATCTTGGGCACGCATGCACACGCGCCCGGCGTGAGTTTTAAGCCACCGGGTCTGGGACGCGAACCGCGGTCGACTACGTGGGAGTCCAGCGACATAGCCATTATGCTAACTGCTGGTTCCCCATTTGATTCTTTTTTAACGTGTATAATTCCTCTTTTAGATCTTGCAAGAATTTCCTCACCTCCTGGAACTCGTCAGTTCCTTTCTCCTGCTTCTTCTGCAGTTTGCTGTCTCTCTTCTCTTCCGTCTCTGTTAGCTTTGCCATTATGAATATTCTAAATTCTTTATCAGACATTTCCATGATTTCCATTGAACTATCTGGATGAAGAGGAGTTATTCTTTTCCCTTGGAGGAGAAATATTTTCTTGCTTTTCCATATTTCTTGTGGCCCTGAGGTGATTTGCAGTCATCTGATGGATGGTGTGTTTCTTCCTAATTCTTGAAGTTCAATCTGGGCGTTCAGGAGTATGCAGAAGGAGGTGATCTGGAATCTTTTTGCTGTTCTGTTTTTATCCCTTTGTGCAGAAGATTTAGTGGGTATTGAGGAATATGTTAACCCTAAAAGTATTTGGATGTTTGCCTATGGTTCTCTTAGATCCGTTAGAAACACAGTGAAGAAAGATTGAGGAGTAGAGTGATGAGATAAAAGGAAAAGAAAAGGAAACAGAGAGAGAAAAGAAAAAAAAAAGAAACAGAAAAAGAAGGAAAAAATTTAAAACAACCAAGAATTTATTATTTTTAGTTTTTAAAAAAGGAAAAAATAAAAAGCCATGCAGCACACCTAGTTTTCAGGAGCCACGGGGGGTCTTCTTCTGCCCCTTGCCTCTCCTGGATATGGGAGGGGGAAAGGGGATTATTAGCAAGATAAAGGCGGGGCTGAAAGCCAAGAGAATACTTTACCTTAAAAAAATTTAAAAAGGAAAATTTATGAAAAAATGAGAAGACAGAAATAGAGGCAGAGACAGACAGAGACAGAGAGAAGTCTAGAGGGGCTCCCTACCACTTGAGTTTGTGGGCTGGAGGCTGAATTATCAGTAGAAAATCTTCATTTTTCTTTCTTCCCTGAAATCACTAGTTCTCAGGAGCCATGGAGGAGTTGTCTTTTTAAGATTATAATTTTAAAAGCAAAACTGAGGGAACCATCAGTTAGCATAATGGCTATGTCGCTGGACTCCCATGTAGTCGACCGCGGTTTGCGTCCCGGACCCGGTGGCTTAAAACTCACGCTGGGCGCTTGTGCGTGCGTGCCCAAGATCCCGAGAGGAGAATGGAGGAGAAGGGATTGCAGCGTGACCATCCCCCCTGGGGGGTGATTTCTCGCTTTCTGTCTCTATGTCTCTTTCTGTCTGTCTGGTGAGCGCACGCGCCCTATAGCGAAAACCTCTCAAAAAAAATAATTAAAAGTCACAGAGACACAGTGAGACAGGGAGAGACAGAAATGGAGAGAAAGAGACACAGAACTCTCCCTACCCACTAGAAATGTGTCTGAAGGGGGGGAAGTCTCAGCAGAAAATCATCTTTGGTCAAGGAAACCAATATTTCACAGTTGAAGTACACAGTATCTGTATCAGGATAGACTTGACTCAACTGGTGCCTTTCCCACTAGAAATTAGTCTGAAGGGGGAAGTCTCGGTAGAAAATTTTCATTTTTGGTCAAGGAAAGCTATATTTTACAGTTGAAATATGGTATCCATATCAGGATCTGTTGTTATTATTTTTTAATTTGACCAGAGAGAGACAGAGTGAAAGGGAAAGTGAGAAAGCAAGCCTCCAGGTCTGGGACTTGAACTGTGGTTAGCCATGTGGGAATCTAGCGCCCTTAACCACCATGCCACCTGCTGGCCCCATTATTTTAAAAGTTTTACATCTTATGTTTACATCTATTATCCTTTTCAAGTTAAGTCTTATATAAAGTATGAGGTTTAGGTCAAGGTTCTCTTTTTACAGATGGATATTCAGTTGTTTCAAGACTATTTTATTTTATTTTTTTTGAAGAGTGTCTTTTCTCTATTGAATTGCTTTCACAACTTTGTCAAAAATAATTTGGTTATATTGTGTGGATGTGTTTCTGGACATGTTTTATTTCTATAGTTTTATAGTAAGTCTTAAAATTGGATAGAGTAATTCCTTCAACTTTATTCTTCCTTTTCAAAGTTACTTGGTTTTTCTAGCTCCTTTGCCTCTCTATTTGTATTTTCAAATTACTGTACCTGTATCTACAAAAAGTCCTGTTGGGATTTTGATTGGAATTGCCTTAAATCTGTAGATGAGTTGGAGAGAATTGATATCTTTATCATGTCAATTCTTCCATATTATGAACCTAGTAGGTCTTTTCTTATTTAAGTCTTCTTTAATTTTTTTAATCAGTGTCTCATGATTTTCAACACACAAATTCTGAAAATGTTTCTTTAGATTTAAAGCACATTGCTTTCTTTTCTTTTTTAATTTTTCTTTAGAAATTTTTTCTATAGGGCACGAGCGCTTGCCAAAGACAAGAGAGAGAGAGAGAGAGAGAGATTGAGAGAGAGAGAGAGAGAGAAAGAGAAAGCGAGAAGTCATTTACCAGAGGGGATGGCAACACTGCAGTCCCTTCTTCCTCCATTCTCTTCTCAGATTTTGGGCACACACATACATTTGTCTGGTGTGAGTTTTAATCTGCTGGGTCTGGGACTCTTTTTTTTTTTTTTTTTTTTTTTTTTTTTTGAGAGGTTTTTGCTATAGGGCACATGCACTCACCAGAAAAAGAGTGAGACAGAGAGACATAAAGTGAGAAATCACCCCCCCAGGGAGGATGGCCATGCCTCAATCCCTTCTCCTCCATTCTCTTCTCAGGATCTTGGGCACGCATGCACACTAGCCTGGCGTGAGTTTAAGCCACCGGGTCTGGAACTCGAACCATGGTTGACTACATGGGAGTCCAGCCACATAGCCATTATACCATCTGCTGGTCCCACAAAAATCTCTCTTAAGAATTTTTTTTTTTTCATTTCTAATTGCTCTTTGCTAATATATAGTAATATAGTGACTTTCTTTTTTTCTTTCTTCTTTCTGTATTACCTTCGTATTCTGTGACCTTGCTAAACTTAATGATTAGTTCTAGGAGATTTGAAGTTTCTTTGGCATTTTCTATGTAAATAATCATGTCTATGAATATAGATAGTTTTATTCTTTTCCAATCTTTTTTTTTTTTTTCTTGCTTTAAGAAACTGGTTAGGGCTTCCTGTAAAACATTGAATAAGAGTGGTTAGATTGATGTTCCTGATTGCAGGGAGAAAAGATTAATCTTTGAAAATTAAATATGATGCTAACTGAAGTATTTTTGTAGATTTCCTTTATCAGTTTGAGAATATTCTATTTTATCCCTACTTTATTAAGAGTTGTTATCATGAATAGATATTGACTTTTTCAAATGTCTTTTGTTTAAATTGTTATGATAACTTTTTTTCATCTTCAGATTTTTAATATAGGGATTATACCAATTAATGTTTGGATATCTAACCAGTTAGCATTCTCAAGATAAACCCCGGTTTTTTTTTTGTGGTGTAGTTTGTTTTCATGTGTGTTTATGCATATAAATTGCTGTATTTGGTATGTTAGTATTTTCGTTAGGACTGTACTATCTGTATTCATAAGGGATAGAGTTCTGTAATTTTCTTTCCTGATACTTTGGTTTGGTAACAGAGAAGTTCTGGCCTTATGAAGTGAGTTGGGAAGTGTTTTGTTTGCTTTTATTTTCTGGAAGAGATTTGTATAGTTGATGTTACCTTTTTAACTGTTTGATAGAATTTACCATAGAAACTATCTGGGACTTGAATTCTCATTTTATTGAGGTAGCAGTCCTTTCCAGTGTCCAGGCTTTCAGTAGAAGTCTCTGTTCTAGTTCCTTGCCTCATGGATATACATATCCCTAAGACACTATTGAAACATTATGACCTTTATAGTTGTTTGGGTTGATGGAAAGTCCATATATAGTAAGTACATGAATAAATTTTGAGGACACAGAAGGTACCTGGGGTATTTAGGTTATATAATGACAGATTGGTGACATCATCCAAAAGATATACAGCTTCCTAGTCCCAGTGCCCCCTAAACAAAGGCACAGTTGTGGATAATATCTGAGTTAGATTTTGCTTTTGTAAGCATAGTTTCCATAGACCTATCCTTAGTTATATTTATTTGGCCATAGCCTGGCCTGGATATATGCCAGAGAATACCTTTCCTGGGCTGGGTTTACTTCATTAGTCTCAGAGTTATATACTTCACATTATGACTACTTGGCTAAAATACATGGCATTCTCAGATATAAACAGACTTTTCTTCCCTCATTCTCATCTCCCCAGTCTATCATAGTCACTTTAGCAAACATCTCTGTGAGTCATACTAACAGATTTTTAGCAGGTAAAGGCTTATCCTGTAAATCCTAACTCCTGGTCTGTGTTGTAAGATCTGTATACAGACCTGATAGTCTAGGATTCTGCAGAGTCATTTTGCATGCTTACTTCAGCCTTTCAGTTCTTTCTTTGTTTTCTGTCACTCAGGACTCTCCATTTTATTTTTTCAAGCTCAACTATGTATTTTTAAAAGTTGACATATTTGATGAGGTATTTCTGTATGATTTTGAGGATGGAGGGTCACTGTCATGTCAGTATGCTATAGTGTGATTTCTTCCAGTTTTTTTCTTATTTGATCTTTCTTAAATATTAGAAAGTCAACATCATAACTTTTGAGAATGACATAAAAATTAAGTATATTAAGAATACATGTATGTTTTACTCAACAAACATTATTTTTAAACAATTTCTATGAGCCAGACAGCAGGATACCAAGACTAAAATATGGTACCTATCCTCCTACTAGTCCTTTAGGATTAGCTTGTAGGAGGACAAAGACAGGAAACAGACAATGGCCACACTGTGTGATAAATACTGTCACAGAGGTCACTATAGGACTTGATGCAAACTCATAGGAGGTACCCCTAATTCAGACAGATCAAGTCAGGAAAATGTTTTTAGGCAAGGTGCTACCTTACCTGAATCCTGAAAGTAAGTAAGAATAAACCAGGGGAACAAGCTTAATTAATAAATTAGATAAAAATATATTGAAAGCAGAAAGAGAGCATTAGTGGAAGTACGATGATGCCTGATTGAACTTTTGAAACCTGTAAGTAATGTGGGAAGCCTAAAGTGTAGTAGCAGAGGGTTGGGAATGGCAGAAGATGAGAAGGACTTTGGTATTTAGGTATTTTTAGGACTGTATGAACTGGATATGTTAAGAAGATTTCATAATATTCTCATAATTCTGCTTTATTCATATAATTTTAAAATTATAATTGTTAAATATTAAATATCTTTAAACTTTCATGTTGTCTATGAATATATTGTGTTGTTGGAAAAGTCATGAATATTTTTCTATGTAAAAATTAATCATGACTTTTCCATTGACCCAATAAATAGTTTTATTTCTCAAATGATTTGTAATACTTTCTAGCATCTGAAGAATAACATACATAGTTTTCACTTATAAATATTTCCTTGTATTATCAAAGTTCCTACTAAAGCAATAATGACAAAAATTCAAAAACTATTATGTAGTATACTAATTTATACCGTAAACATAAAATTAATATAGGTTGACCTCATTCAAAAGAGATAAACTTAATATATGATTAAATTATATTTTTATTTATTTATTTAAAAAGGAGCTTTGCAGGATTTTTGGGTTTTTTTTTTGTTTTGTTTTTTTTTTTTGGGAGAGATTTTTGCGATAGGGTGTGTGCGCTCGTCAGAGAGACAGGGAAACAGAAAGTGAGAAATCACCCCACAGGGGGATGGCCAAGCCACAATCCCTTCTCCTCCATTCTCCTCTTGGGATCTTGGACACACATGCACACATGCCTGGTGTGAATTAAAGCCACCAGGTCCAGGACTCAAGCTGCGGTCGAGTACATGGGAGTCCAGCAACATAGCCATTACGCTATCTGCCGGTTCTGGCAGGGTTTATTAAAGAAAAATTTTGCATAGTTTATTTTTCACCAGTCTATTCTGGCATGCTTCTAATGGTACTAGAATCACTTGAATCAATTATAGTCAATGTGCATATTCTGTAGTGTCTTTTGCATGCTGTGTCCAATTCAGTATTGTTTCCACTGTAGTAATGGACACCAGTTGTGGTCAACATGGCATAGTACTTTTCTTTTGGAGTTCCTCAAGGCTGGGCAATTATTGGAGGATGACAATTTCACTTTGCCTCATCTGATTCAGTATCTGCTAGTACCCCAGCACGTACTTTTTACTTTTCATAACGTGTTGGAGCCTCGAGTTTATCAACTCCAGTGACTTTTCTGTCTTCTTTCTCACCATCTTCCTGCTTTCAGTGTAAGACACCTCTCAACAAAGAGTAACTGCCAAGATTGCCATTGAGCAAGAAAAGCAAATTATATTGGGACCAGCAGGTCTTATGGTATTTAAGGTGCTGGACACTCCCACATGGCCGACCACAGTTTCAATCCTAGATCTGTTGACTTGCTTTCTCACTTTCTCTCTCTCTCTCTCTCTCTCTCTCTCTCTCTCTCTGGTCAATTTTAAATAAATGAATGAGTAAATAAAATGAAATAAATAATTTTTTAAAAAGCAAATTATATTTTTAAAGCAAACTCTAGAAAATAGAAGTTTGGCACTTATGTCACATGCTCAATCCCAGTACTTCTATTAATTGACCCCTATCTATTTTGAAATCTAGTTTTAGTTTTTATATTAAGTATCTGTCAGATTAGCTCTAAGCTTGTTTTACTTTTTTAAAGGATGTTTTATAAAAATTATCTTGGGAACCAGCAGTTAGTGTAATGGCTATATTGCTGGACTCCTATGTAGTCGACCGTGGTTCGCGTCCCGGACCCAGTGGCTTAAAACTCACGCCAGGCACGTGTGCGTGCGTGCCCAAGATCCCGAGAGGAGAATGGAGGAGAAGGGATTGCGGCGTGACCATCCCCCATGGGGGGTGATTTCTCGCTTTCTGTCTCTCTGTCTCTGTCTGTCTGTCTGGCGAGCGCACGCGCCCTATAGCGTAAAACCTCTCCAAAAAAAAAAAATATATATATATCTTTAGGGTCCAGCAGTTGGTGTAATGGCTATGTCGCTACACTCCTATGTAGTCGACCGCGGTTCAAATCCCAGACCCGGTGGCTTAAACCAATGCCAGGCACATGTGCGTGCTTGCCCAAGATCCCAAGAGGAGAATGGAGGAGAAGGGATTGCAGTGTGGCCATCCCCCCTGGGGGGGGATGTGATTTCTTGCTTTCTGTCTCTCTGTCTTTCTGTCTCTCTCTGCCTTTCTGGCAAGTGCATGTGCCCTATAGCAGGAACCTCTAAAAAAAATTTATCTTTAAACATATGTGGGCCTGATCAATTTTATGGTCTAGGCAAAGTAATTGATCTTAATGATGTGATTTGTTGTATGCTTCTCTCTACTTTTATACCCATCCTTAAATACCTTCTAATGTCTCTTTCCTAAAGCCATTATTAGAAATGTATTTCCTTGATTATTAATTTCTTATAATAATATAAATAGTCTTGGAAATGACACAGATTTTAGCCTTACCAGCCGTTTGTGCCCAAATAGCAATTTATGAATCTCTTTTGGTCAGAGATTTTTTGGTAGGTAGGTGTGGTAGGAAGGATAATGACCCCTAACAGCCCCCAGAGATGTTCACCTTCTATGTCTTAGAACCAATGAATATAGGTTAATTACAAGAGGGAATCAAGGGAACAGATAAAGATTAAGGTTGCTAATTGACTGACTTTAAGGTAGGGATTTATTCTGGATTATCTGAGTAGGCCCAGTGTCATCAGAAGAATTCTTTTTTATTTGCCAGAGGGCACAAACATTCACTAGAGAAAGGGGGGGAGAAAGCACCCCTTAATGGAGTGTATTTACACCGCAGTTCTTTCTCTTCCATTTCTCCATCCTGTCAGGATTTTGGGTGTGCATGCACATGAACCCAGTATGTTTTTCAAGGCACTTCGGCTGGGATTCAAACTGTGCAGTTGGCCTTGTGGAATCCAGTACCCTTAAACACTAGGCATTGGGGCCAGCCCACAGGAGTTCTTAAAAGTAGAAGGAAGTAGAAGATAGTGTTGGGATGATGTAACAATAGAAGAACTCAACAGAGTGTTGCTACCTTTGACGATAGAAGAAGAGAGCCAAGAGCCAAGGAATGACGGTAGCCTCTGAAAATTGAAAAAGGCAAGGAATAAATGCTCCTCTGGAAAATCTAGAAGGAGCACAGCCTTGCTGACACCTTGATTTTAGACCCATGTCAGATTTCTGACTGGTAGAACTATAGGGTAATAAATTTGTATTGTGTTAAGCCACCCCATTTGTGGTAATATGTTGTAGTAACAATACAAGCTAATACAGAAAGGGAGAGTGTGAAAGCTACAGATACTGGGAGGCTCTGTTCAGAGTCATTAGAAACTCTTAGTGAGGGGACCAGCAGATGGCATAATGGTTACCTAGCTGGATTCCCATGTAGTTGACTGTGGTTCAAGTCCCGGACCTGGTGGCTTAAAACTCACACCAGATGCATGTGTCTGCATGCTCAAAATCCCAAGAGGAGAATGGAGAAGGGATTGTGGCATGGCTAACCCCCTAGGGAGAGGGGTGATTTCTCGCTTTCTGTCTCTCTGTCTCTCTGGTGAGCACACGAGTCCTGTAGCAAAAATACCTCTTAAAAACAAAACAACTCTTAGTGGGAGTTCTCTTTCCCATTAGATAAGATGGCAGGTGAAAAATCTGAGAAGTGGGATATAAGAAGAAACCTGAAGCCAAGAAGGCTGACACGAGTGGCATGATTAAAAAGGGTGACCTCAAGGCTAAATAAGGGGAAGCCCCAAGAAGGGAAACCCCATTGCAGCCAAAACTCAGTCCTAGTTCGTGGCATTGGCAGATACCTCCAGTCTGCCATGTATTCTAGGAAGGCCACGTACAAGAAGAAATACTCCACCACTGAATATAGGATTGCAAAGAAAAAAAGTTTCTGCCACTGTCACAAAACAAGTTGATGGGGACAAGAATAGTGGTACCTGGTTAGTTAAACATTGCAAAATGCCTAGGTATTATCCTACTGAAGATGTACCTCGAAAGCTGTTGAGCCATGGCAAAAAAAAACCCTTCAGTCAGCATGTGAGAAAGCTGCGAGCTAGCTTCACTCCCAGGGCCATTCTGATCATCCTCACTGGACGCCACAGAGGCAAGAGGGTCGTTTTCCAGAAGTAGTTGAGCAGTGGCTTGCTACTTGTAACTGGACCTCTAGTCCTCAATCGAGTTCCACTGCATAGAACACACCAGAAATTTGTCATAGCTACCTCCATGAAAATTGATATTAGCAAAATAAAAATCTCAAAACACCTCACCAATGCATACTTCAAGAAAAAGAAGCTGTGTAAGCCCAGACACCAGGAAGATGAAATCTTCGACACAGAGGAAAAATACAAAATTACAAAGCAGCTCAAGGTTGATCAGAAAACTGTGGACTCACAAATTTTACCAAAAATCAAAGCTGTTTCTCAGCCCCAGGGCTGCCTGTGATCTGTGTTTGCCCTTACAAATGGAGTTCATTCTCACAAATTAGTGTTCTAATTCTTTTGCCAAGAACTTAATTAAATAACTGATATTATATATATATATATATATATATATATATATATATATATATATATATATATCAATCAATCAATCAATCAATCAATCAATCAAACTCTTAGTTGGCCAGCTATTGGACTTAGCAATAATAATATCAAATGTGGAATCTGACTTTGTACATCCAGGACTATTTTTCTATTTAATTTTATTTATCATTATTATTATTTAAAAATTTGCTATAGGGCATACACACTCACCAGAGAAAGAGAGAGAAAGAGAAAGTGAGAAAGCAAGCCATTGCCAGGTCTAGGATTTGAACTATGGTTGACCATGTGAGAGTCCAGCACCTTAACCACCACACCACCTGCTGGCCCCTTAGCTTTTTTTTTCTTTTTTTAAGCTCCCATTTAACAAACATTTACTTGATGAAGGCATTCAAGTAGACCTAGTGGGGAAAGTAAAGAGGTGGTTTATATTGACATTGGAAAGATCACCGTAATAGGAAGAGACACTGGAATTTAGAGAAAAGAGCACATTTAATAGGATAAATGGGTGTTATCTGAGGTGAATTTTTAAAGTAAATATCTACCAGGATTTGGATATTCAGTAATGGCCATGGAATGGAGAGAGCAGAACATATTCCAGATAGAGGAAACAAAGGTATAGGAGGTAGAAGGTATAATGCAGATACTCAGTTTGCCTTTTTAGTTATTTGAGTATACACAATGACAGTTTGTATGTGTATGTGGACAATAACGAACTTGGTTGGCAACAGTATCAGTGTTAAGAATGTATGTGTTCTGGGGCCAGTATTTATCATGGTGGTTAAGGCACTGGAACCTCACATGGCCACCTGTAGTTCGAATCCCTGGCCTGGTGGCTTGAAGATCATGCTGGGCGTGTTCATGTGTGTGCCCAAAATCCCAAGAGGAGAATGGAAGAGAAGGGACTGCAGTGTGACACCCCACCGGGGGCTGATTTCTCTTTCCCTCTCTCTTTTTCTCTGGCAAGTATACACGCCCTATGGCAAAAACCTAAACAAATAAAAAAAAAAATGTAGAGGCCAACAGGTAGAATGATGGTTAAGGCTCTGGATTCCTACATGGCTGACCATGGTTTGAGTCTCAAACCTGGTATTTTGAAAGTGACGCTGGGCACATGTCTGTGTGCATGCCCAAAATCCCAGAAGGAGAGCAGAGGAGAGAGGAGAAAGAATTTTAGCATGGCTATCCTCCTTGAGGGGTGTTTTTCACTTTCCCTCTCTCTGTCTCTCTTTGGCAAGTGCACATACCTACCCTATGGCAAATGCCTTATAAAAACAAAGCAAAACATTTTCTTCTATTCAGTATCTTAACTTTTTTTTTTTTTTTTTTTTTTAACAGGTTTTTGCTATAGGGCACCAGACAGAGAGAGAGATACAGAGAGACAGAAAGCGAGAAATCACCCCCCAGGGGGATGGCCACACCGCAAATCCCTTCTCCGTTCTCCTCTTGGGATCTTGGGCAGTCACGCACACGCGCCCGGCGTAATAAGCTACCGGGTCCGGGATGCAAACCACGGTCAACTACATGGGAGTCCAGCGACATAGCTATTACGCTGTTGTTCCCAGTATCTTAACTTCTAAAAATTTCTTGTGCAGATATACTTGTAGAAATAGACTACTATGGGGCTGGCAGGAGGGTGTTGGATTTCCACGTGGCGGACCACTGTTTAAGTCTTGGACCTGGTGGCTTGTTTCTCACTTTCCCTTTCTCTCTCTCTCTCTCTCTCTCTCTCTCTCTCTCATTTTGTCCCTTTCTGGTCAAATTAAAATAAATAAAGTTAAATAAAATAATTCTTAAATAAAAAGAAAAAAGGAAATAGACAACTACATTATTGTTGCAGTAGGATAAAACTGGAAGTAAAGTACCAATCTTTAACAGATTGGCCTTGGATAAGAATATCCAGAAAAAAAATATACAGTCTAATCTTATTTGAGAATAAGGTGATTTCATAGACAGATGGGACACTTCTGGAAGTCTAATCAAAAAACTATTGACAGTTGTTTCACACAAATGCAGGAGATGGCACAGGGGAAATACTCATTCCTTTTGTTTTCTTTCTTCCAAGGACATTTGAAAAAAAAGAAAACTGTAGTTTTAAAGACCTTTAGAGCTTAAAATTCAAAGCTCTGGATTCTTCCCATTATGCGATTCTGCCTGCACATAACTAATTTTGATTTCAGGGGTAGGAAGCTGGAGGCGAGGAGAGGAAATGAAATGAGTTTTTTGTCATCTACACAATAAACAGATTATGAATTAGACTTTTAAAAAATCTTTACTGCTATTTGGGGATTTCTTAAGGAGAACCCTCATAAAATAAGCATTCGTAATTTTTTACATAGCCAGAAATCAAAATACATTGGGTAAACAAGTAACACCTTTTATAAAATATTTTCTTTTTTAAAAATGAAATAAAATGACAATGAGGAGAAGAATTTTCAATAGACATGCTCACCAACTTGTTACACTCTTTATACACAAACACAGAGTTTTGAAAGACTGGCTCTCACTACCTTGGCCTCCTGAGGTACGCACTGCTGTGTCTGGCGTCTTTAGACAGGATCTTGCTGTACCCATGCTGACTGTTCTATTAGCTAGGGATCCTCCAAACACAGCCTCCTGAGTAGGTGGGACTGTTGGTGCACTCAGTGTGTCTGGCATGTCAGGGTCGGCCGGGATGAAACCTAGGCCTCTTGTGTGGCCTTAGCCGTAGTCTAGCAGGGTTAGTCAGTGCATGCTACCACAGCTGGAACAGCCTGACATATTTGTAAAGTTCCTCAGCAAATTGTGACTTTAAATGACTTGACAATGAGATGAGAAATTTTTGTTAATGTTAAGAGTAAGCGATCCTATGATAATTTTCTGACTCCTGTCTGCTATGTGTAACTGAGTAAAAGAATGTAAAAATTCCTTAATTAGGATATTTAGTAAACCGTGTTCTCAGTTTTAGGCAGCACAGGTACGTTATGACTGATAATTATTTTCCTGCCATTTAAGGACTCTATTAAATGTCACTTCACACATTGGTGGCCTTAGTGCTGTCAGTTATTTAAAACAAGATTCAGTGTCTGCTTTCTTCTTATATCTTGCAATCTTAATCTTTAAGGCAAAACTAAGATTTAATGGTCTGTAATTTCAGCAGATTGCTTCTAATTTATATAGAGTAGAGGAGAGCTAGTAGGTGGATGATGGCAGTACTTTTTTTTCTTTTAATTTTTTTTTTTTTTTTTTTTTTTTTTTTTTTTTTTTTTTTTGAGAGAGAGAGACAAGCAGGCATACCTGACAAGGTCTCAGTACACTGCAGTCTTCCCCCCAGCCAGGATTCACAAGTGCATATGGGCATACCTGGAATGTTCAGATGTACCCAGGACCCGAATCTGGGCCCCTACTGTGGCTCTAGCATTGTTCGGCAGTGCCCTACTGGCCATACTACTGTGGTTGGGCCAGTACAGCTTCTTTTGTTTTTGTTTTTTTTTTTTTTTTCCCCCTTAAATCCTTTGTTTTTTTCAAAGTTTATTTATTTATTTCATGAGAGAGAGACAGACAGACAGACAGACGAGAACCCCTGACTGTCTTGCCACACCATATTCTCCCCAGCCTTCTAGCCAGGCAGGATCTTAAGTATGTCCATTATATTCGGGTTGACCTGAGATTCAAATTCAGAACCTTCACATTCGGCTTCAGTTTAGGCCTGGAAATTCTTCTGCTTATTATTATTCTTTTAAAAGAATTATTTATTTTAATTTTATTTATTAGTATTCATCAATTTGAACAGAGAGAGAGAAAGCAAGCTGCCAGGTCCAGGACTCAAATCACAGTTGGCTATGTGCGAGTCCAGTGCCTTAACCACCACACTACCTGTTGGCCCCTGGAAGGGCTTTTTAAACAAGAAAATTTCAGGTTGTTGTAGGTTCAGCTGCCATTGAAAAAAAAAGAAACAGCATGATGGTCACCGGTGTGATCCTGGCAGCCTGTGGTTGAAAGACCAAGAGGATTTGAGCATGGGGGAAGGGGACACCTTGATATCAGTAGATTATAAGCTTTTTGGGACGGTACAAGGGGTGTTATAATGTAAGTATACCCAGAATGAGAGTAAAAAGCTGGGATTGGTAGGCTCAGTTCAGAACACTGACTGGGGCACAGTGCAAGGCCAATTGCAAGGTCCCATCTCCAAAGTGCATCACATGCAAGGATGGCTTGAGACAAAAGGAAGTCGCGAGTCACACACTGACAGAGCAGACTTCAACAGGAAGAAAGCTATCATCAAGTTGGATTACTCAGATTTCCAAATTATAAAATAATGGCTGAATTTTAAATTTCTGAGATAATAAATTAGTGGTTTTCATTTTTATTTTTAATAGAGATAGAACTATTGTATATTCAGTACTAGAATTTGTTATTTTAGTATCAGATATTTGAATGTTATTATATATTACATGTCTTGTATGATAGAAGGATTACAACTGTACACAATTCTAATAGATAAAAACACATTAAAATCTCGGGATGGCAGGTGGCTTGGTGGTTAATGGCGCTGGACTCCCACATGTTCAACTGTTGTTCGAGTCCCAGATCTGGGCTTTCTCACTTTCCCTGTTTTTCTCTCTCTCTTGCTCTATCCCTCTCTGGTCAAATTAAAATAAATAAAGTTAAATAAAATAATTCTTTAAAAACACACACACACACACAGTAAAACCTCAGGAAAAAAAAGAAAAAAGAAACGGCTATAGTTTAAATTGTATTTGTTGAATGTCCTATAGAGAAACTTTTTGTGTTTTAGAAAGTATTTTTTGTATCTTAAAGTTTCCTCTGCTTAACCCACTAATTTTTCTTTAAGGTATGGTCTGCGTGAGTTTGTGGTAATTGCCCCTGCTGCACACAGTGATGCCGTTCTCAGTGAATCTAAGTGCAACCTCCTTCTGAGTTCCGTTTCCATTGCTTTAGGAAACACTGGCTGGTAGGTAGATATTTAGAAGAACCTAGACTAAGTAAAAAACTATTTTTAATGATAACTTACAAAGGTACGCGTTTATTAAATGTTAGATATTTTATTATAACTAGGAATTTAGTACATATACTTGCATATTATTAAGCAGGTTGAGCATCCTTTATCCCAAATTCTGAAATCCAAAGTGCTCCAAAATCCAAAACTTTTTGAGCAGTGAAACAGTGCCAAAAGGAGAAAACCTCATGTGATGTGCTGCAGTCAAAACACTGTAGCATAAGAGTATCGTATAAAATTGCCTTCAGGCTATGCATATAAAGTTCATATGAAAAGTAAATGGGGACCAGCAGATGGTGGAATGGTTATGTTGCTGGGCTCCCATGTAGTCAATCATGGTTCGAGTCCTGGACCTGGTGGCTTCAAACTCACACTGGGTGCATGTGCATGCTTGCCCAAAATCATGAGAGGACAGTGGAGGAGAAGGGACTGTGGCATAATCATTCCCTTAGGGGCTGAGATCTCACTTTCTCTTTCTGTGTCTCTGGCAAGCGCATGCACCCTATAGCAAAAATCTCAAAAAAAGAAGAAAGAAAAGTAAATGAATGTCATGTTTGGGCTTGAGCCCCACCCCTAAGAAACCTTATTGTATATAAGTAGATATTTTAAAATCCAAGACCAGCAGTTGGCATATTGGCTATGTCACTGGACTCCCTTATAGTAGATCATGGTTTGAGTCCCAGACCTGGTGGTTTAAACTCACACTGGGTGCGTGTGCGTGCATGCCCAAGATCCTGAGAGGACAGTGGAGAAGGGATTGCAGTGTGGCCATCCCCTCTATGGGGTGATTTCTCGCTTTCTGTCTCTCTGGTGAGCACCCGCACCCTATAGCAAAAAAAAAAAAAAAAAAAAAAGAGAGAGAGATTTTAAAATCTAAAACATCTGAAATCTGACACATTTCTGGTCCCAAGCACTTTGAATTAGGGATATTCAACCTGTACTGAAATTTTGTGTTTTACGACAAAATTAACAAAATCTTAAGGGAGGTCTTGTTCTCTTTTCTGTTGCTATAATGAAATATCACAGATCGTATAACTTAAGAAAAATTAAAGATTTATTCAGCTCACAATTCTGATGATGCAAGGTCAAGGGGTTGCCTCTGGTTAAGGGCCTTCTTGTTGTAGCATAACCTGGTGGAAGTATCTCATGGTGAGACAGAACAAGTGCACATCAGAGAACAAGGGAAAACTGCTTTTGTAACAGTCCACTCTTGCTGTAACCCATTAATTCAGTAATCTGTTAATACATAATTGGGCTAATCCATTCATGAGGGAAGAGCCTTCATTACCTTCACTTTTTCTTTTTTGTGAGGTTTTTGCCTTAGGGTACGTACCCTTACTGGAGAAAGCGCACATGCAAGAGAGAGACAGAGAGAAAGTGAGGTATCATCCCGCAGAGGGGGGATGGCCATACCGCAGTCCTTTCTCCTCCATTCTCCTCTGGGAAGCTTGGAGACGCCCACACATGCACCGAGCATGATTTTTCAAGCCATGGGATCTGGGACTCAAACTGCAGTCGGCCTGTGTGAGTCCAGCAACGTAGCCACCATGCCATCTGCTGGCTCCCACCTAATCACTTTAATTTTTGCCCCACAGCCTAATATTGTTATAGTGAGGATTAAGTTTCAACATGATTTTAAGAGGAGATATATATTCAAACCATAGTCGGAGTTTATTTTTATAGGAACTCTTAATTGCAGTATTCTATGTATATTTGAAATGAAGAGTAAATTGTAGTATTTTTGTACTTTGCTTTCAAAAGTTTAATTAATTTAAATTGTATTTAAAATCTAATTTTAAAATTTGAGAAATTTTTAGTGTTTTGTGTAATAATTTTTTTTTTTTCGCTGTAGGGCACATGCGCTCGCCAGACAGACAGAGAGAGACATAGAGACAGAAAGCGAGAAATCACCCCCCAGAGGTGATGGTCACACTGCAATCCCTTCTCCTCCACTCTTGCCTTGGGATCTTGGGCACGCACGCACATGCGCCCGGCGTGAGTTTTAAGCCACAGGGTCCAGGACGCGAACCGCGGTCAACTACGTGGGAGTCCAGCGACATAGCCATTACACTAACTGCTGGTTCCCTTGTGTAATAACTTCTTAAAAATTAGTTTTAAGTACTTTTAGGCTCTTTTCTCAAATGGAAGTATGTAAGAAAATGAAGTTTACTTAGTCGCTATATGCTATTTTGAGTTGTATTTAATTTGCATAACAAATAGATTAAGAGTAAATATAAACTTACTCAGGAAAAATTAATTTATTAGTGGACATTCTTTGTATATTCTAAGCAACAATTTGGACTTTGTTGAAAGGAAACGTTAGAATAGCTATTAATGTGGCATTATGAACTTGGAAATTATTTGTACACTTTATTATTGTTATCCAAGGTTGTTATATTCTGAAAGTCACCACAAACACTGAATTATCAAATCCTGAGTTATTGTTCCTAGGAAAGGTACAGAGTTAGGTTCCTACAAGCTTGTGGTAACGTTTCTGTCAACCAATTAATATGTAGTTGTTTTATATATGTTTCTGTTTAAATAAGCCTTATTTAATTTACGTATATTGTTGATTCATTAACATTGAACTCACAGCCGACAGCACTATAACTCATGCCCAACAAAACTTACCTATCACAACTATTTTCTCTGTGTAGTATGTCCCAGCATTTTTTTTTTAATTCACTCATTTCTCCTGAGAAAGAGAGACAGAATGAGAAATAGACAGGCATCCTCACCAGGTTCTTCATGCTACATTACATCGCCAGCTTAAGCCATGGACAGGGAAACCTTGGGACATGAACCCAGAGCTTTCTCAGAGCAGGTGTTACTCCTGCATCACTGGCCGGCCCATGGCACATCCTTCGGTTACTAAGCTATTTGCCCTAAATAACAGCACAAAAATGCAAAAAATGTAGCAATAAGTAGATCATGAAAAGGACACTTGTTTGCAGTATGTGAGCTGAAATAAGAAGGCAGAACATCATCTTGTTGACCTTAGCTGGGAACAGGCACATTGAGGACTTGAAAGTTTGTTCTACACATATCTGCAAAGGACTGTGGGAGTGCTGAGAGGGTTGACTTCGGGGTTACAAATACATTGTAGTGAGTAAGCTAGGTTTGCAAATACAGAAAACCTGTGAATAGTGAGGATTGACTCTTAAGTAAAAATATCATTTCATCGGTGTTGGTTTATTGTGTATTAATACTCATGAATCAGATTTTATTATAAATTTCAAAAGATTAATATGATACCATCATTTTTACTCAAGAAAACTTTCATTATGCAGTTTTCTGACTTTTACCCTTATTTAAACAATTTTCTGACTAATTAAAGTTCCAGTAGTTAATTTGTTTACTTTTTAAGTGTAAGGAGAAAAGGGACTAAGAATGTATTATAGGAATCCGTGTTTTGAGGTTGTTTCCTTGTTAGTGCTTTTAAATATTTGATACTGCACTTTATCTCTGTTTGATCACGTCCTGCAGTCAGGTGCCACTCTTTGTGCAAATTCATCACAAATGGCGAAGAATGTACTTGGGAGAATGTCAAGGTCCCGGTGTCCGAACTGATTTTGAAATGGTTCATCTTCGTAAAGTGCCAAACCAGTACACTCATTTATCAGGTCTGCTGGATATCTTCAAATCAAAGATTGTGAGTTGGAACTGATATTGTTATTCTGTCTGGGATCCAGATAACTGTTTGGTCATTATGTTGACCTTTAATAAAGAAATATTTTTCTTTAATATTGATCATATAATTCATTGGGGAAAAGCTATAACTGACTACATAAATTATTGTTTATATTTAACAAAATATTCAGTTATGTTTTTAATATACTCATGCTAGAGAAACAACTGATTTTTTTTTTATTTTTCAGTCTGTTAACATTTATTGACTGTGTCCTCTTTGTCCTCTAATAGTTAAGTTGCCAATTTCCCCTGCTTGTTTGAGGCTTTGACTGAGTTCTTTGAGGTCTAAATATTTGGGTTCTGAATTGCCTGTTTTTTTCCAAGTCTTCATTTGATTGATGTTTAGGGTTAATCTGGCTGAGGACTGCAGGGCTGTGCTGAATATACCCTTGGTGTTCTATTAAAACACTATCACAGACATGGGGAAGACTTTCCTATTCTGCTCTGGGGGAAGATAGAGTTTAAGTTGAGGAGCTATTTGCAAATGCCTCTAGGAAAGAGAGTAAAGCCGGATAAGTAAGTAGTGGAGGGGAATCTGCACTTATAGAAATATTATCCTTAGGTTACCTAAGGATTCCTATTTAAATTGAGGTATTTTGAGTGCTAAAATTGACACCATCTCACATGTGATTGAATGACATCGTATGTCTCCTGATGTGATACACTGAATAAGATACACTCTCACCTGGGCAGCATTCCTGCCAAATGTTTAGCATGAATCAGAATATGTGGAATCAAATCCTGTATTTCTAAAGTGAGCCAGTGTGCAGTGTGACTGGTTTGGACTTTTCAGTATCATGATAGGCAATAAAGGCAAGGACCTGTTCATATTAAAGGAGATGAAGAAGATAGGACAGCTAAATGCAGGGCACATTCATTGGCACCTGGAGACACAGTAGCCATTAAGGATATGACTAGGATAATTAGGACAGTTTTACTTTGTTTCACTTTTTGAGATATTTTCCATAGGGCATGTGCACTCCACCAGAGAGACAAAGTGAGAAATCAGCCCTTGGGGGGATGGACGCACTGCAGTCCCTTCTGCTCCATTTTCTTCTCAGGATTTTAGGCATGTATGCACATGTGCCCGGTTTGATTTATTTTTTTGGGGGGAGGGTGGATCTTTGCTGAACATGTGCTCACTGGAGAGACAGAAAGCAAGAAACCACTCCTCAGGGAGAATGGCCACACCGCAATCCCTTTTCCTCCATCCTTCTCTCAGGATTCTGGGTACACACGCACATGTGCCCAGTGTGATTTTCAAGCTCCCAGGTTCAGGACTCGAACCACAGTCAGCCATGTGGAAGTCTAGCATCTTAACCACTATGCCACCTACTGGCCCCATTAGAACAATTTTAATATCAGTGTTAAGCTTCTCATATATGATATCTGTGTTATGGTCACAAGGGTAAAATCTTTATTCCTAAAGATTACATACTGGGAACCAGCAGTTAGCGTAATGGCTATGTCGCTGGACTCCCACGTAGTCGACCGCGGTTCGCGTCTCGGACCCGGTGGCTTACAACTCACGCCGGGCGCGTGTGCGTGCGTGCCCAAGATCCCGAGAGGAGAATGGAGGAGAAGGGATTGCGGCGTGACCATCCCCCCTGGGGGGTGATTTCTCGCTTTCTGTCTCTATGTCTCTCTCTGTCTGTCTGGCGAGCGCATGTGCCCTATAGCGAAAAAACCTCTCCAAAAAAAAAAAAAAAAAGATTACATACTAAAGTATTTAGGGGTGAATTGTCATGATTGCCATAACTTAACTGGTTTTATTTTATTTTTTGAGAGGTTTTAGCTATAGGGCGCGTGCGCTCGCCAGACAGACAGAGAGAGACATTAGAGACAGAAAGCGAGAAATCACCCCCCAGGGGGGATGGTCATGCCACAATCCCTTCTCCTCCTTTCTCCTCTCGGGATCTTGGGCACGCACACACACGCACCCGGCTTGAGTTTTAAGCCACCGGGTCCGGGACGCGAACCGCGGTCGACTACGTGGGAGTCCAGCGACATAGCCATTACGCTAACTGCTGGTTCCCTCCATAACTTAACTTTTTAAAGAGTTCAGCCAAAAAATGTTAGATATAGTGTGTGCTTATATGTGGCAAAGTGTTACTAGTCAAACTTGGTGAAAGTTGTATGGGTATACATTATACTAGTTTTTAAATTATCTGATGGGTTGGAATTTTAAAAAGAAAATTACAAGAAAATAATGCTGGGGCCTGCACGTGGCCTGGTGATTAAAGGCCCTGGTCCCCACATAACCAACCACAATTCAAGTCCTGGATCTGGTAGCTTGTTTTTTCACTTTTTCTCTTTCTTTCTCTTTCTCTCTCTGGTAAGTGCATGTGCCAATAAAAAATTAATAATAGTAGTAATAATGATAATAATGATAAATAAAATTAAATAAACCTAAAAATAAAAAAAATGTTGAAGGTTTTTTTGGGGGGAGAGATTTTTTCTATAGCATGCGTACACTTGCCAGAAAGACAGAGAGACTCTTTGTCTGGCGAGCGTATGTGCCCTATAGCAAAAACCTCTCCAAAAATAAAAAAAGAAAGAGAGAGATAGAAAGAAACCGAGAAATCACCCCCCAAGGAGTATAGCCATACCGCAGTCCCTTCTCCTCCATTCTCCTCTTGGGATCTTGGGCACACACATGCGCCTGGCTTGAGTTTAAGCCACCAGGTCTGGGACTCGAACCGCAGTCAACTACATGGGAGTTCAGCGACGTAATCATTTCGCCATCTGCTGGTTCCCAAAACGCTGATGTTTTTAAGAGAGATTTTTTGCTATAGGGTATGTGTGCCTGCCAGAGAGAACACAGGAAAACAACCCGCCCAGGGGGGATGGGCATGCCATAATCCCTTGTCCTCCATTCTCCCCTCAGGATTTTGGGCACAGATACATACGCACCTTGCATGTGTGTAAGGTTAAAGCCACCAGGTCCGGGATTTGAACTGCAGTCAACTACGTGGGAGTCCAGCGACATAACCATTACGTCATCTACTGATCCCCCGAAATTTATTTTTAATAAGTATTATTTATTAGAAAAATATTTGTGGGACCAGCAGTTAGTGTAATGGCTGTGTCACTGGACTCCCATGTAGTTGATCGCGGTTCGAGTCCCGGACCCGGTGGCTTAAAACTCATGCCGGGTGCGTGTGTGTGCATGTGTGCACAAGATCCCGAGAGGAGAATGGAGGAGAAGGGATTGTGGCGTGGCCAACCCCCCTGGGGAGTGATTTCTCGCTTTCTCTCTCTCTGTCTCTCTCTGTCTGGCGAGCACATGCGCCCTATAGCAAAAACCTCTCCCTCCCCCCAAAAATTTGTAATTAAAACTTTATTAGAAAATCATTTTTTCATTATTGAGACTTTACCATGGGGTCATGGTGGTATTATCATCACCCAGGCAAATCTGTTTGACACTAAAAAATAAATGCAGGGCCGGCAGGTGGTATGGTAGTTGAGGGTGCTGGATTCCTACATGACCAACTGTGGTTTGAGTCCTGGACCTGGCAACTTACTTTCTTACTTTCTCTTTCTCTCTCAATCTGTCTCTCTGGTGAAATTAAAATAAATAAATAAATAAAGATAAATAAAATTATTCTTAAAAAATATATATTATTTAGTATTTAAATAAATATAAATATTAAATATTTATTATTATTATTATTATTATTATTATTATTTTCCAGTTTGATCAGAAAGAGAAAGAGAGGGAAAGTGAAAAAGCAAACCACCAGGTCCAGGACTTGAACTGCGGTTGCCATATGGGAATCCAGTGCCTTTAACCACCACGCCACCTGCTGGCCCATAAATAAAATAATTCTTTTTTTTTTTTCAATAAAATAATTCTTAAACAAAAAAATAAATGCACATAATGGGTTAAGAAATTCAAGTAAAGTAAAAGCTTCCTTTTACTCCTCATTCTCTCTCTTCAGAATAACTATTTTTGGCAGCTTCTTGCTATTATCTCCATTAAAAAAATCAGCAACGGGCCAGCAGGTGGCATGGTGGTAAAGGTGTTGGATCCCACATGGCCAGCTGTGCCATTCAAGTCCTGGACCAGGCAGTTTGAAAATGACTCCAGGTGCATGTGCATGAATGCCCAAAATCCCTGGAGAAGAATGGAGTAGAAGGGAGTACGGCATGTCTGTTTCCCAGGGGTGATTTCTCACTTCCCCTGCTTGTTTCCCTCTGTTTCTTTCCAGCTAGTTCACAAGCTCTGTGGTCAAAATCTAAAACAAAATAAAAAACCAGATGGACTGGCTCTGTAACACAGTAGTTAATCCCTATGCATGGAGGGTCAGATCCCACATGACTGATTGAGGTTTGAATTCCAGCCCCAAAGCCTTGAAAAACATGTGCGTGTACTCAATATCCTGACAGGGAAGAAAAACAGCAAAAAGGCTTGCGGTATGACCATGCCCCATTGAGGAGTTACTTCCTATCTTTCTCTCTTTCTGGCAAGCACAAGTACCCTTTGGCAATTAAAAGGAAGAAAAATCAGAAAAGCATATATTTTAGATAGATCCATGTACATATGTAATTCTTTTAAAAACTTTCTGAATTCTGAAGTGCTTAATTCAATGTGTAGTATTTTGGGAAGTTTATGAAAAAGTTAAGGTGTTGGGACCAGCAGTTAGCGAAATGGCTATGTCGCTGAACTCCCACATAGTTGACGGCGGTTCAAGTCCCAGACCTGGTGGCTTAAACTCACGCCAGGCGTGTGTGTGTGCGTGCCCAAGATCCTGAGAGGAGAATGGAGGAGAAGGGATTGCAGCGTGTCCATCCCCCCCGAGGGGTGATTTCTCTGTCTGTCTCTGTCTGTCTGGTGAGCACATGCGCCCTATAGCAAAAACCTCTCCAAAAAAAAAAGTTAAGGTGTTAATTTCAACTCCATAGTTTTGCTTTCTTTCATCAGAAGTAATCAATTATATTTAATTTTTTAGATAAAATACAAATATCAATATCTTATTCCTTTTAAAAAAAAGTATTCATAGGGACCAGCAGGTGACACAAAAGCTAAGGCAGCTGGATCCCACGTTGTCAACTATGTGGTTTAAGTCTTAGATCTGTTGGCTTGAAAATACACCATGCTTATGTGAGTGTATGCCCCAAATCCCAAGGGATTATGGTGTGGCCATGCCCCCCCCCCCCCAGGATGATTTCTCACTCCCCCCCCTTCCTCCTTCCCTCTGACAAGTGCTTGTGCCCTATAGCCCCCCCCCCCAAAAAAAAAAAGGCATTCAAAAATGCTATTTTTGGATCTTTATTTTCTTTATTCATGATAGAGTTCATGCTTATCAACCTGAGAGTGAGAGAGAGAAAAGGAGAGAGGGAGATACAGACAGGCACCTTCCATTGAGTTTAGTCTTGCCACTGTCCCCTTCCTCCAGACCTTTAGTCCGTTGGTTCCTATGCATTTATGCACATGCCTGGTGTGTTTTAAGCTGACAAGGCTGAGTTTTTTGGTTTTTTTTTTAGGATACAACAGTTTTTTGACATACTTGAGGCATTTTGTTGGTTCACTTTCTGTAAGCCCAAAGACATTAACATTAATAACTTCTTATTGGGGACCAGCAGGTGGCATGGTGGTTAAGGTGCTGGACACTCCTACATGGCCAACCACAGTTTGAGTCCTGGACCTGATGGCTTACTTTCTCACTTTTTGTCTTTCTCTCTCTCTCTCACTGTGTCTCTCTCTGGTCAAATTAAAATAAAATGAATGAATAAATAAAATTAAATAACTCTTTGTAAAAAAAAATAAATAACTGCTTATTTTGAGAGGAATCCAAAGCAATATTTCAAAATTTTAATAGAAAAACACCCAGGAAGGCTTCACTAGAGAGTCCTCTACTCTGACATTGCTCATGCTCAGTCCTCTCATCAAAGAATGCCAATTTGGAAGGAAATTTTGATGGAAAATCATTAAGCATCAACTTACAGCCCTGATTTTACTCCTTCTGACTTTTTGCTAATTAATCTTTTTTTAATTATTTGTTATTTCAATTTCTCGTATACATTCAATCACATACGTCACTTAGCTTGCTAATCACAGTTGCCATGTAGGATCTATCTTCTCTTGAGCAGGGCTTCACTACTTTGCACCATTGTGCTGACCCTATTTTTATATCTTTTTTGTCACTCTTCTGTGTAGCTCACCTTCTCTTTTTTGAGAGTAGGGTCTACCTTGATCTCTGGAGTGTGATTTAAGATTTTGACTATTTACTAGTTGTACTTTAAAAAAAAAAGGTCCTAATTAGTTTATCACATCATCTACCAAAACATTAACAAAAATCATTTTTCTGATGTGCAACATTTCTCAAAATAGACTTGAGAACAATTAAACTTAAAATAATTGAGACCTGGCTTGGGTACTTTATTTGATCTCTACATAATTAATACTACTTGATGTAACTCTTCTTCTGCTATCTTTATAAAATTATCCTTATAAAAATTCATTTTTGGGACCAGCAGTTGGTGTAATGGCTTTGTCGCTGGACTCCCATGTAGCTGACCGTGGTTCGAGTCCCAGACCCGGTGGCTTAAACTCATGCTGGGCGCATGTGTGTGCACGTGCCCAAGATCCCGAGAGGAGAATGAAGAAGGGATTGTGGCGTGGCCATCCCCCTGGAGGGTGATTTCTCACTTTCTGTCTTTCTGTCTCTCTGTCTCTCTCTTGTCTTTCTGGCGAGTGCATGCACCCTGTAGCAAACAAACAAACAAAACTTCTCAAAAAAACAATTAGTTTTTTAACATGTACCTCACTTGCTCCAAGGCATTTACCCTGCCTTGGCAGTTAATTTACATTTCACAGAGGTCTAATGATTAGAAAAGGCTTTGTTTTGGGGATTCCACTGTTGCCATTTGAAATCACGTAATATTTAGGTTTAAATCCTCTTTTGCCACAGTGCTCTCTATGTGAAACCTCTTTTTTTGAAAACTCTTTTCTTTTTCAGTTTAAATATTCTTAGTTCTTTCAGATGTTCTTAATATTGGGTCATCTGGAAAGTCATGATGCATTTTTGCATAGAAAAACAAATATATTTCAAGACTTTTCTGATGACCTAATATTTCATGGTTTTGTATTCCTGATTGTCGATTTGGATATATGTCTCTTTAGAACTAAATTTTTTCATCTTTTAAAAAGTTTGTTTTCAAATTCATTTTGAATGAGAGTTTTATTTAAAATTTCCCATTTTTCCCCACCTACCCTCTTCAGTAGTTTTACTATTTATATATATATTTCTGTATAAAAAGAAAAATTGTGTGTGTGTGTGTGTGTGTGTGTGTGTATTTTCATTTTGCTATAGGGCATATGCCCACTGGATAGAAACAGAGGGAGAGTGAGAAAGAGGAAAAGTAAGAAAGCACCCCCCAGGTTGGATTATCACACTAAGTTCTTTCTCCTCCATTTTTTTGGGATTTTGGGCATGCACACACATGCACCTGGGGCATTTTTCAAGTCTGAGATTCAAATAGTGCAGTCGACCATGTAGGGATCCAGGTGTCTTAACCACCACACCACTGAGCTGGCCCTTTATATAATTTCTTTTTAAGTTTTTTTTTATTTATTTCTTCCATGAGGTGAGGAGAGGTACCCCCAATAAGATCTTCACACTGTGATCCACCCCCCAGCCTCAGTCAGCCAGGATCAGGGCCACCCAGTGTGTATATGGAGATGGTGGATGTGAATCTAGGACCTTCCCAGTATGGTCTCAGCATCACAGATGTTGCATTACCTGTGCACCACTGTGACTGGCTGTGTAGTGGTTTTATAATTTTATGGTTGCTCCCTGTCTGCAGAATATTTCAGATCAGGTCTTAAACTGATGTTTGGAGTTTCTTGTTCTGTGATGATATTGGGGATTTTGCATATCTTGTCTTAGAATCTTAGGTTGCTTGCTTAACACATAATGATGAGGGTTTTTTTTCATTCTAGGCCTGTTTTTTTTCTAAGAAAGCCGCAGTACCAAGCAGGAGTGCTCCTCTCCAGGGTCTGGCTAAAATAAGATTCTTGAAGTGTGCTCCTTCTGGTTGGAGTCTTTGGATTCATTCAGTGCAGTGTGTGATTCTAGGCTGTCACTGCCTTCTTCCATACCTGGAGCTCAGTAGGCATAAGCCTTGAGCCCCAGTTATCCCTTTGGGTTTTCTCTTTTTTTCCCCTTTGGTCCACAAAGATTTTTCTGTCATTTCTCATTCTAGCTATTTCTTTTTGGGTATCTCTTTCTATATTATATACATTGCTGTGTGACCGGAACTCAGATTATGTATCAGAATGACCTTGTTAAGGTTCTAGGTCATTTGGGGACAAGCGGTTAGCGTAATGGCTATGTCGCTGAACTCCCTTGTAGCCGACCGCGGTTCGAGTCCTGGACCCTGTGGCTTAAACTCACGCTGGGCACGTATGCGTGCCCAAGATCTGGAGAGGAGAATGGAGAAGGGATTGCGGTGTGGCCATCCCCCCTGGGGGATGATTTCTCGCTTTCTCTCTCTCTGTCTTTCTGGTGAGCGCATGCGCCCTATAGCAAAAATCTCCAAAAAAAAAAAAAAAAAGAAAGAAAAAGAAAAAAGGCCATTTGCACCTTATTGTAGGTAAAATGCTCATTTGATACCTTGACATGAGTAAAAAGTTGATACACTCACCAGCCAAAAGCTCACTTTGTCTACAACACAGCAGACCAAATTGAATGAGCTTTTTGGGGGGTAGTAGCCACCTTACATTGTGATTTTTAGATTGAGTTTGTATTCAGTTAAAACTATTAGTGGCATTTGTAGATGTTGCTACTGAGCTAAATGTCACTTATTTGTTTGCTGGTCAGCAACACCTGGAAACTGGTTAGATATACAAAATAGCACTGAATCTGCATTTTCACAAGTTTCCTAAGTGATTCCTACCAAACTTGTGTCCTATTCCATACTATGAAGGTAAGCTGAAATGGTAGGATGGATGTTTGGATGATACTAATTTTTATGACTTTTAGTAAATTTAAAGATATCTTTTTTGGTTTTAACTGATTGGTTAATCTATTTTGCATGAATAGTATTTTTTTGTCTTCATCTAAAATTCTGGTAAAAGGAATATCAAAACTGGCTGTAATTTGAGTTTATTTTCATTTAAAAGAAAGAAAAGACATCATCTCCCAAACACAGTTTTTATGATAGTTTTACTTTATATAAAAAGTGAATTACCTTTTTTCTTCACATGCAGAATGTCTGAAATGAAGTACTACTTTTATAATTAAAATTATAAAAGATATTTTGAAAAAGCATTTTTCTTAGCAGAATTTAATATCTCTTTTCCAGGTAGTGGTTTAAGCAGCTTTATTTTAAGATAATTTGCTCGCTGGCATTGTTTGTGAAATGTTTTTAGCTACACGGCCTTTCTCATCAAATGGAAACACTTGTGGAAGCAGTATGCAGAAATCATGGAAGTTCCCTGTAGGCAAGGCCACATAGACATATAGACAGTAATTCTTTGGAGAGTTTACTTTTCCATTTGAGTTTACTTCTCCATTTCCAAAGTAGAATTTGAAACCATATCTAGTATTTGCCAATACTTTTCCTTAAGTGTAAGATCTTTCCTTGTAATTGTCCCTGATATCTAATATTTGCCAATACTTTTCCTTAAGTGTAAAATCTTTCCTTGTAATTGTCCCTGATCACCTCCTGAGCTATGGGGCTCTGAGAATTTTCTTCGATGGAAATGATTTCCTAAATCCTGCATCTTTGGCTCTAACAACTTCAGTGACTTATTTTTCCTTTGTAATGGTAAAAATATTATACCTTTTTAATGGTGAAAATATATTTGCTAACATTATAATCTGAATTCCAGGTTTCATAAAGATGGTATTTTATTCATTCTATGTTTGAAATGCTGATATTGAACTTAATAGACGAAGGGTACCAGTATTTACATGGTGTTGTCTTTGCATGTATTTTCTAGGGATGTCCTTTAACTCCATTGCCTCCAGTCAGTATTGCTATTCGATTTACCTATGTCCTTCAGGATTGGCAACAGTATTTTTGGCCTCAGCAACCTCCAGGTGAGATCATTTAGAACTATATTGGACTTACTGAATATAAATGGAAAGAAAAATAGGGGCTAGCAGGTGGTGTGGTAGTTAAAGCACAGGACTCCCACATGGCTGACCACATTCAAGTTCCAGACCCAGCAGTTTGAAAACCATGCCAGGTGTGTGTGTGCCCAAAATCCTGTGAGGAGAATGGAGGAGAAAGGATTGTGGTGTGGCCATCTCTAGGGGGGTGATTTCTCATCCCACCTCTCCCTCTCTCTTTCTCTGGTGAACACACGTGCCCTATGACAAAAACCTTTAGTGTATATATATATATATATATATATATATATATATATATATATATATATATATATACACACACATATATATACACATATACACACACATACACATACACACACACACATACATACATACATATTTAAATATTAAAATCATTTAATAACATTTCAAGTATTTATGTTAGAAAATATTCGCTTCATTTTAAATGAAATATTACTGATTTTATTACCTTTATCTTTTTTTTTTTTTACTTAAAATCTCTGTAGTTTCTTTAAACTGTAGTTTCTCTATGTTATTCTATATTTGACAGTCTGTCTTTGAAAGCTAAAATTATTTATAAGGCATCCCATGCTGTGAAACTCTGTGTGCTTTAAATTACTATGTAGTGAATGATTAAAATGTCTGTTTTTAGAACATAATAAAAGAAACCACCCTCAGAAGCTAAGAACAGACAAGCAGAAAACCTTATAGAAAGTAGAATTTGAAGAAAGCTAATAAGGAAAGCAGAGAAGGAAAATGCATGTGTATATATACACACTTATGGAGAAAAAAAAAGGATATTTAACTTGCACTTAAAAGTATTGAAAGATCAGCTTGCCTGCTTAGCTGTTGATAACTGATTTATTCAACAATTAATTATTAGCCTTTTAGCTGACATCAAGTATAATTATTAGTATAAGCCAGGCTGTAACAAGGACAGAAATATGAACAATTACCTAAGTTCTAGAGAAGCTTAGCCTAATGGATATATATCCTAATTAGGTAAGGTTTGGTTTCTGGGTGTTTCTTTCACATATGAGCAATTGCATTCAAGTATGTCTCATAAGGAATTCAGTACAAACTAATAAATAATTACAAGGATTTTGTTAGCTGAAAACATTTTTTTTAGTACACTTTCCCTAGAGAGAAATAAAATAATACTTTTAGAGTTTATTTTTGTTCTAGGGTGTTGGTTGTTTATAGGATTAAGAATAATAACTAGGTCAGCAGGTGGTGTGGTGGTTAAGGTGCTGGACTCCCACATGACCAACTACAGTTTGAGTCCCAGACCTGGTACCTTGCTTTCTCACTTTCCCTTTCTCTCTCTCTCTGTCTCTCTCTGATGAGTGGATGTGTCCATAAATAACATTTAAATAAATAATTTAATAATAATAATAATTAGAAGGCTTGGGATGACATCAGAATCAGTGTGGTACATCCTTACCTTTTGTATACTACTGTATCTTATATACCACTCAATAACTGAAAATGCTGATGTACAGTAAAAGAATGTATCTAAACTACAGCAAAATGAAATAAAAGCTAAGCTTTAAATTTATATTAGGAGGGGAGCTGGCAGATGGTGTGATGCTTAAGATGCTGGACTCCCACGTGGCCGACCACGGTTCAAGTTCCAGACTTGGCAGCTTACTTTCTTGCTTTCCCTCTCTGATACTGGACTCCCATGTGGCTGACTATAGTTTGAGTCCCGGACCTGGTGGCTTAAACTCATCCCAGGCACATGTGCATGCATGCCCAAGATCCCAAGAGGAGAATGGAGGAGAAGGGATTGCAGCGTGGCCATCCCCCCTGGGGGTGATTTCTCACTTTCTGTCTCTCTGTCTCTCTGTCTTTCTGGTGAGCACACGTACCCTATAGCGGAAACCTCTCCAAAAAAAAAAAAGAAAAGAGACTGAACAAGTAATATGGGACAAACACTGTGCTGGGCATTTTATATCCTATTTTATATAATTCTCATTTACCTATGAGATGAGTACTATTTTTTCTCAAGATGTAAGTTTCTTAGAAAATGTTTCTTAAAAGATCATAAGAAATTAATCCAAGGTCATATGTCATCAAATGATAAAGTTCACATTCAAACACTAGTCAAACACCAAATCCCAATTTGGTTCTCAAATTTTAACTGTGTTGGGACCAGCAGATGGCATAATGGTTACGTCAGTGGACTCCCAGGGAGTCGACTGCAGTTCCAGTCCTGGACCCAGTGGCTTAAAACTCACGCCAAGTGCATGTGTGTGCGTGCCCAAAATCCCGAGAGGAGAATGGAGATGGGATTGTGGCATGGCCATCCCCCTGGGGGGGGGGTGATTTCTCATTTCTGTCTCTCTGTCTCTCTATCTTTCTGGCGAGTGCACATGCCCTATAGCATAAACCTCTCCAAAAAATAAATAAATAAATAAAAAGTATTGCCTTTTACTATCAACAAAAGTATTTTATTAGTGATGATAAATTTGCAACTCAGAAATTATTGACAGTAAAACTGATGAATACAGGTTTGTGATTAAATTGTTTTAATTGCCAGAGGTTGCCTGCACTCATCAAAAAGAAATAGAGAGGGAAGGGAAGGAGACAGAAAGCACTTTCCAATGGGATGTGGTCATACCACAATCCCTTCTCCATTTCTCCATTGTATCTGGATTTGAGGCATTCACACGCATACACCTGGTATGTTTTTCAATCTTCCAGGGCCTGGATTCAGACTGCAGTTGACCATGTGGGATCCAGCTTCTTTAACGACTAGACTACGTGGCCAGCCTGGTTATTAAATTTTTTAATGCTTGGATAATGCTTGTTAGATTATATTAATCACATTCTTAGAAAATGTAGGAAAAAAAATCAAAGAAATAATATTCTCTCTAGTAATATTTATGGAGTATTTCAAAAGGGTAAAGTATGAACGCATGGCTTGAGTCTAACACTGAATAATAGAGATGATTGCTTCCTTTTGCTATAACATTCTGAGGTGAAGTCTCTTAATACTTGACTATAGATGCTATACCTTACGCTAACTTGCTTCATTGCTATATTTGTTTTCTTATAGGTACTGTTAAAGCTATAATCTTCCAAATGGTTTAACCTCACTAGATTAGATTCTTATTTCTATTTGTTTGCCAATTAATAAAAGAATATTTCTTTCGTTTAGATATAGATGCCCTCGTAGGAGGAGAAGTTGGAGGCCTGGAGTTTGGCAAGTTACCATTTGGCGCCTGTGAAGATCCTATTAGGTGAGAATTTCAACCCATCATTTGAATTAGGGGATTATTTTATTTTTCAAATTTATATTGATACTGATTTACTGTGCTTTATGATACTGTAGGCTTTTGGAATAAATGTAGAAATGGAAATAGAACTGTGGCCTACCAGCCAAATCTGGTCACTATGCTGGTTTTGTACGTTCAGTGAGCTCAGAATGGTTTTTAGATCTTTAAGTGTACAAGTCAGTGTTTTTTTGTTTTGTTTTGTTTTGTTTTAAGTGTGGAGTTGTGTAACTACATTACTAATTCCAGAACATTTTCATTATCTCAAAAAGAAGCTCTACCTGTAGCCACCATTCTCCCTGATCTTTTTAGTCCCTCCAGCTCTAAGCAAATATTAATCTACTTACCATCTCTATGGATTTTGCCTATCCTGGACATTTCATATAAATGAAGTACAATACATGACCTTTTGTGTCTGACTTCTTTTCATAGCATAGTGTTTTTGAAGTTCATCCATGTTGTTGTAACCTGAATCAGTACTTCACTGCTTTTAATGACTGTAAATATGCCATTGTAGAAATATACCACATTTTGTTTATCCACTCAAATAGTTGATGGATATTTGGGTCATTTATAGTTTTTGGCTATTATGTATAACTTTTTTCATGTTTGTAAAACATTAATATGGATGTGCTACCTTTTTTGCTACCTTTTTTTAAACCTATTGTTTCTAGGGTTTTTTTAAATTGTACATAATGCTATTTGTACTGTGATTTTCTTACGGAGAATATGTGTCTCAAAATACAATTGCTGAGTCAAGGGATATCTATATAGTATTAAAAGTTCTGAATAGATTTTTTGTTTATTTTAGTGAACTCCATTTAGCAACTACATGGCCTCATCTGACTGAAGGAATCATTGTGGATAATGATGTTTATTCGTAAGTATGTTAAAAGTAGTACATTGAGATGAAAAATACTTCAGTAAAATTAATTAACTTCCAAGTGGTTAGCGGCTTTCATTTTTGTTTATATCAGTTTCTGCTAAGATGGGTTGGTTTTCTATTTTTAAAGATCACTTCTTACAGTGGTTAATATAAGAATAGTGTTTTAGGCTGCTGGTTTGGGAAGTATGATCTTTTCATTCAGAGATAATGAACAATTTAAATCTTAGCATTTTTTAACAGAAAATATTTTTAAGCATTTTGGGATTCAGTGCATAATTGCTTTAACTTTTATTAGCTGGCACAAAGCATTTCATAAAGTGCTTTGGAGCGGCATTGCTCATTAGGATTTGTGGTAATAATATTTGGTAATTAAATGTTGGGAATAATAAAACATCTATGCCTTATAGTCCTGTGCAGTGGAACTGACTTGAAAACTATAGCAAACTTTATCCATAAGAATGTAGGAAGGAGGAACGCAATTTTAGCACCTTTTCATGCTTTGTGCAGAGCAGTAAGAAATGGGACACTTATTCTTTTTATAATTAAAGTAAATGTATTGTGTTTGCTGATGACAGATGTAACATGAGTTTTCTTAATCAGGTGATTTAGGTGTAAAAAAGAATGTAATCCCATAATTTAAAACGTAGCCAGCTTGTCACTGTGGGCACACTGGGATGCTGAGGCAAGAGGAGCATTTGAGACCAGCCTGGTTAATCTAGAATGATGTGTCTTTTTTTTTTTTAAGCAGCCAGTTAACATTTTGGTGTATATATTTTTAGAGTTTAAATTTACATATTAATTTTCTTTATTCATGCATTACATAATTTTGCATGTTTTAATGCCAATAAGTACATATCTTTGTTATCTTTTTTTGATTGCTACATAATATTTCCTTAAGTACAAATACATCTGATTGAGAAAATAGGGCTTTTGATTTTATGCAAGTTTTTAGTCTCTCTGTTTTTTAATTAATGGTGATCTGGAAAACTTTGTTCAAGATGATTATGTGTATTTGATTCTTATTCTTTTTTACTATTTTTAAAATGTAGTTCTCTTATCGCTTTGTTTGTTTGTTTTTCTCCCTTTAGGTTTTTGCCATAGGACATGTGTGCTTTTGGGAAAGAGACAGTGAGAGGGAAAGTAAGAAATCACCACAAAATGGGGATGGCCATGCTATAGTACTTGTCCTCCATTCTTCTCTTGGGATTTTGGGCATACAAGAACATGTGCCTGGTGTGATTCTCAAGCCAACTCTGGGACTCAAAACCACTGTCGGCCATGTGGGAATCCAGTCCCTTAATCACCACGCCACCTGCCTGGCCCCACTTACTGAGTTCTTAATGTATATTTATCATTCTGAATTATTTTTATATGTGATTTTTTTTATAATTTTGTTTTAAGTTTTATGTTTCTTTTTTTTTTTTTCTTTCTTCTTTTGGTCTAAAACTTTGATTTCTTAAGATTTTATATTTTTAGAGTCAGCCTCATTGTCTAGTGATTAAGTGAGCCAGAGCCCATGTGGCCAACTGCAGTTTGAATCTCAGCCCTGGTGGCTTGAAAAGAATGCTGAATGCATATGTGTGGATGTCCAAAATCCTAACAGGATGGGGAAATAGAGGGATTGTTTGGTGGCCATGTTCCATTGGCAACTGCTTACTCCCTTTGCCTCTGTCTCTCTCTGGCAAGTGTATGTGCCCTCTGGCAATTAAAAAAATGTTAATTTAATTCTACAAAAGATTTTATATTTATAAGATTTATCCAAATGGCCCTATGTATCTCGATAACAATAAGTTTAATGGGGGCAAAATGGATTGCTCGTCCTTCTGTACAGATTTTCATTAGACTGCATTTTGATAAGTTTATTAATCTTGAAGATTATCATAATTAAGGTCTTAGTTTATTATTTTGCATTTTAGTGATTTGGATCCTATTCAAGCTCCCCATTGGTCTGTTAGAGTTCGAAAAGCTGATAATCCACAGTGTTTGCTAGGTAAGATACATTATGGTCTTTTTTTGGACTATCACTAATTTGCCTACCTCCCATATCAGGAACACTGAATGCATTCTTTGTACTTCATTTCACCTATCCAAAGAAAAAAAAATTTAATATTTATAACCTCTATGACATTAACATGCAGAAATGATCTTTGCTAACTGCAGTGAATTCTTTTTGGACACTTGCTATCTTTCAGTTTTAAAAGCCTGCACCTTAGTATTCTCTATTACTTCTCGTTATTCCAGTTTTAGTCTTTAGATTCTTTTATGTTACTCTCTTTACTTCCTTCTGTGGCTTAGTCTGCATCTTCTGTTCCGGTTGGTAGAGCCCTTTTTGCCTTGTGGACCTGTGATATATGGTGGAAAGAGCACTCATTTTGACAGTCTGCATTAGAGCCCTGTAGAGTTGTATTACATCTGCAAACCTGTTTTCTGATATGGGAAGAGAGGTGTAAGTAACCTTACACACTTAATGGTGTTATTTGAAGAATCAAATTAAATAACATAAATGGAAGTGCTTTGAAAAACATTAATTGCTATGCAAATACTACTATTGTATTTTGTGCCTGGAATTGTCTTTCTCTTCTCCTTTTAAAAAATTTTTAAAAAGGGGCCAGCAGGTGGTGTGGTGGTTAGTGCGCTGGACTCAGTTTGAGTCCTGGACCTGGCAACTTACTTTCTCACTTTCTTTCTCTCTCATGCTCTCTCTGGTCAAATTAAAATAATACTAATACTAATACTAATACTAGTAATATATAAATAAAATTAAACAATTCTTTTAAAAATTAAAAAAAAAATTCCCCCCTTTTTCATAATAGGCCATAAGCATGTGTATGAGAGAGAGAGGGAAAGCACCCAAGCAAGGAGCAGGGTCTAGTCAGGCCACAATCCTTCTTCCCCCAATATTCCATTCCTTTAGAATCTTTGGCAGGCTCACACACACCTGGTGTATTAACTCCGAGGGGAGGGATTTGAACCCCAGTTGGCCATGTAGGATCCTACTTCCTCTGCACAGCGCTTAGCCAACTGCTGCACTAAGGGGCCTGACCCTTTCTCTTTTTTTATAGGTGCATCTCTTCCATGAAGACTTGCGAACTCATCTCTTCAATGTGCCTTTCCATCTTCCCCCCTTAATGTTTAGTACATACGAAAATATTTTCCCATTTATTCCATTCATCTATGTCACCTTTGCTCCTTGTCACCTATTAATATGTAGCTGATGGAGTCACTGAGTGCCTATTGTTGATAAGAGATTATTTTCTTGGGCTTTTTATCATTTATGCTTTTCTTGACATGTTTACTTGCAATTACCATTTGTGCTATAATAGCGGAGACAAAGATAGATAAAGTAAAATTCTTGCCATTGGCAAATTTATCTGGGCTTTAGGAAAACAGTATAGTGTTTTAGAAGGGCTAGCAGGTGGTGTGGTGATTGAGGTTCTGGACTCTCAGGTGGCTGACCATGGTCCAAGTCCTGGTCGTGGTGGCTTACTTTCTCACTTTCCCTCTCTCTGTCTGTCTATCTCTCTCCAGTCAAATTTAAAACAATAATGATAATAAATAGAGTTAAACAAATAATTCTCAAAAATAAAGAGTTTTAGAGTTGGATAGACATTGGTTCAAATCCTAGATCCACCAGTTTGAACAATTTTCTTAAGCTTCAGCATTCTTGTTAGTACAATAGAGGAATACACTTTGTAGGCATTTTAGGAGAATCAAATGAGATTATGGGCCAGTCCTGTAGCACTGTGGTTAAGAGAGCCAGGATTCCACATGGATGACCTTGGTTTAAATCCTTTCCCTAGTGACTTGAAAACCACACTAGGTGCCTGTGTGTGCATATGCTCAAAATACCAACAGGATGGAGAGATGGAAAAGATGAGATTATGGTTTGACCATACCCTGTTGGGGGGTGCTTTCTTTCTTTTCCTGTGTCTTTTTCTTTCTGGTGAACACATGTGCTCTTTAGCAATTGAAAGAGAGAGAGAAAGAGAGAGGGACCAGCAGATGGCATAATGGTTGCGTCTCTGGACTCCCATGTAGTTGACCATGGTTTGAGTCCCAGATCCAGTGGCTTAAAACTCATGTTGAATGCATGTGTATGTGTGCCCCAAAATCCCGAGAGGAGAATGGAGGAGAAGGGATTGTGGTGTGGCCATCACCCCAGGGGGTGATTTCTCTCTTTCTGTCTGTCTCTGTCTCTCCAGTGAGCTCATGCACCCTATAGCAAAAATTGTTTTTCTAAAAAGAAGAGAGAAGAAAATGAGATTATCTTTATGAATATTTCACGTTTAACACAGCACCTGTCTTACAGTAAATACGCAATAAATAGTTTGTGTTGTTTAATCATGGAATTACTATTCTATTTCATTTATTATTTATTATTCAGTTTATTTAAATCATTTCCTAATATCTTATTATTCCTCATCCATTGACATGTGAGATAATTGTACAGGACCTTAGAATTGGTCTCACTTCTTTGGCTAGTTTTTATGACTGGATTCCAGGATTTTCTTGTCTTTCTAAGCTCAGAAAATGTTCTAGAACTAATTGATGAATTCTAAACTTATATATACTCAATATGTTATATTTTAGTACCTATGGTTCTTATTAGGCTTTAATTTCTTTGTACAAATGTACCTCATTGCAGCTATTTGGAAGATAGGTAAGGGCTTTGAAAAGTTCGTGGAAAAATAATGTATTATGAAAAAACTATACATAGATTTCAAATATTTTTGCACCAAAATAAACCTGTACTTTAATTCTATTTTTCTGCGAACCTTGTGAAGTCCCCTAGTATCACATCCCTTCCCTTGTAGTAATGACAGAAAGTATACCATCTGTAGCAGAAGCTGAGATACTTCTTCCTACATCCTTTTTCCTTCCTTAATCCTCGAGAAACTTATCTTTAGAGTTTTACATTTCTTTTAATGGATTTAGAATTTTAGTAAGATAGCTGTTGGGGAAAGAAAAAGTATATATACTTATATATACGCACATATATATATATATATATATATATATATATATACACATATATAATGATATTCTTGTTACTTACACAACTTAATGATAATAAATACTATTTTTCCCATTGAGACATATAGTTAGTTAAGTATCAAAAATGAGTAACATTTTTTTCTGTGTAGGTGATTTTGTCACTGAATTTTTTAAAATTTGCCGACGAAAGGAGTCAACTGATGAAATTCTTGGGCGATCCACATTTGAAGAAGAAGGCAAAGGTGACCTACTGTTTTTTAAATGTTACTTTTAGATGTCTTACTTCTTTTCTTTGGCCCATTTTCCAGTAACTTCTCATCATTTTCTCATTTTGAATTAAGTTGGAGAAGCAAGTTTGTTTTTTGGTTTTTTTTTGGAGAGGTTTTTCGCTATAGGGCGCGTGCACTCGCCAGAGAGAGAGAGAGAGAGAGAGACAGAGAGACAGGAAGCGAGAAATCACCCCCCAGGGGGGATGGTCACGCCGCAATCCCTTCTCCTCCATTCTCCTCTTGGGATCTTGGGCACGCACGCACACGCGCCCAGCGTGAGTTTTAAGCCACCGGGTCCGGGACGCGAACCGCGGTCGACTACGTGGGAGTCCAGCGACGTAGTCATTATGCTAACTGCTGGTTCCCGAGAAGCAAGTTTTGATGGACTAGACTGTATCTCTCCAGGTTATATGTATAGCTTATTAAGACATTAAGAGCATTTAATAAGTTCTTTACACCTGAAGGGTGAGGTATTTTGAAAAGCAGAATGTTAGAAGTTTATTTTTAAAGTCCCTTATGGAGAAATAATTTGTGTGACACCTTTTGTAACTCATGCTGGCATGTGAGGCTGAACATGTGTATTAAAATTTTATAGTTCCAAGGTCATGTAACTGTGGTGAAAAGAATGGCCAAGATATTTTCTACAATCATCAATTTGCTTATCATTTTAAGCCTCCTAAGGTTGTAGATATAGTGTGTATTCATTTCTATTCTTTTTATAGAAATTGCAGACATAACTCACGCTTTGTCTAAGTTGACAGAGCCAACGCCAGTTCCAATTCATAAGTTATCAGTCTCAAATATGGTACACACTGCAAAGAAGAAAATACGAAAACACAGAGGTGTGGAAGAGTCACCACTGAATAATGATGTCCTCAATACTATTCTCTTGGTAACTAGATGTTTTTTAATTATATATCTGCATGCATAACCATTTATTCACTATATATTCAGTCCCCTCTAAGTGGCAGATAGGAGTTGGGAATATAAAGTGAGTAAAATAAAGTTTTCACATTCAGAGAATTCCCACTTGTGTAGTGGAAGGAGGGAAATTATAACTACAGTATACCATGTTGCTGTAACAAGTCAGACAGAGGAGCTGCAAGAATGCAGCCGAGAGTGCATCTGTCTCTGTTGGGGCAGTGGGAATCAAGCAAGACTATAATGAGGGACACTTGAGCCGAATCTTGAATAAAGGAGGCTTTAGGAGCAGAGAGATAGCAGAGGCCTGAGACCATTGCTGAGCAGTTGGCATTTTGTAGGGTGTTTTGCAGGGAGTGGCCAGGGAAAAGGCTAAAGAGGAAGCAGGTAACCTGACAGGGTGAAGTGCCGGATTTTATCTCACTGTTTAATACTGTTTTAAGCAGAGGATCAGCACAATCAGAACTACATTTTTCAAGGTCCCTTTGACAACAGTCTCAGCTGGGGTAGGTGCCAGTGTGGTAGAATGAGGCCAGCCTGGGAGGCACGCCCCACCATGGTTTAATCTGGACTTGCTGCAAGACTTTGAACAAGTCAATTTTCTCATCTATAAAATGAGGCTAACTAAACCTTCTGAGATTGTTGTGAACATTAAAGGATCTCCTATGACAATGCCTGGTATATAATAGACTTTTGATAAATAATAGTTATTTTTATTGTAATTATAGTTATAATCATACTGCTTGCAATTTGTACATTAAGGTAGTGTTGAGAAAGACCTTCAAGAATAGTGTCGGGGACCAGCAGGTGGCGTGGTGGCTAAGGTGCTGGACGCTCCCACATGGCCAACCATGGTTCAAATCCTGGACCTGGTGGCTTGCTTTCTCACTTTCTCTCTCTCTCTCTCTCTCTCTCTCTCTCTCTCTCTCTCTCTCTTTCTCTCTCTGTGTCTCTCTCTGGTCAAATTAAAATAAAATGAATGAATGAATGAATAAAATAAATAATTATAAAAAAAAAGAATAGTGTCATAAAAAGAATACTGAACTTAGAAACTGGGTATTAATCTTATTTCTCCATTTATCTGAGCAAGACATTTTTTAAATTTTATTTATTCATTCATTTATTTTAATTTGACCAGAGAGAGACACAGAGAGAGAGAGAGAAAGAAAGGGAAAAAGCAAGCCACCAGGACTAGGACACGAACCTTGGTTGACCATGTGGGAGTGTCCAGCACCTTAACCACTGCACCACCTGCTGGTCCCCTGAACAAGACTCTTAACCAGATTTTTAGCTTAAATGTAAGATGTGGGCAGTGGTATTTCAAACATGGTGGTATGAGAACAGAGTCATGTTTGTAAATGAACATAATGTTGGTGCTTGGCACACAGTAGTTCCTCTAATTTTTAAAAATCTTTTGAGTGGGGTCCGGCAAGTGGTGTGGTGGTTAAGGCACTGGACTCCCATATGACTGACCGTGATTTGAGTCCCAGACCTGGAAGCTTGCTTTCTACTTTCCCTTTCTCTCTCTCTCTCTCTCTCTAGTCAAATTAAACAAATAGTAATAATTATGATAAATGAAATAAAATAATCATTTAAAAAAAACCTGTTGAGCATATTCTGTAATATGTGTCCAAGTACACATATTAAGTGAAACTACTAGTCAGTAGTACCACAAACCAATTGAGAGGAGCAGGAAAAAAAGAGACAGAAAAAATATTTTGTAGATAAAAGGCCCCTTCTAAAAGAATGTCCTTGGGGTCAGCAGATGGCAAAGAGGTTAAGACGGCTGGATCCCACATGGGCAACTACATGGTTTGAGTCTCAAACCTGGCAGCTTTGAAAAACATATGTGTATGTGAATGTGCTCCCAAAATCCTGAGAGAAGAGAATGTGGAGTGGCCATACCCCCCAGGAGGATGATACTTTTCCACTTTCCCTATCTGTTTCTCTCACTCTATCCCTGTTTCTGATGAGCTCATGCACCTTGTAGTGCAAAATAAGTTCCTTGGAAATTTTATTCAGATTATATAGCTGAGTTGTCATAGACACTGAATTACTTTTTATGATAGCATGTGCATGAGAGAGGGGGACAAGGAGGGAGGGAGGGAGAGAGAGAGGAGCACTTTCAGTGGGGTCTCATCATACTACAGACCCCTTTCTGTAGCCCTCCAATGCCTCAGGATCCTGGGTGCCCATTTTGTGTGCCCGGCATGTTTTCAGGCTGATACGGGGATCAGAATCCGCAGTTGACCAGCTTTGCAGGTTACTTGTGTTACTGCTGTACCACAGCTGCTGGACCAATTGAAGTATTTTTGTTTATTTTTGTTTTGTTTTGTTTTTTTGAGTTTTTTTTTTTTTTGAGTTTTTTTCTTTTTTGCTATAGGGCGCATGTGCTTTGCCAGACAGACAGAGACAGAGAGATAGAAAGCAAGAAATCACCCCCCAGGGGGGATGGCCACGCCATAGTCCCTTCTCCTCCATTCTCCTCTTGGGATTTTGGGCACGCACGCACATGCGCCCGGCGTGAGTTTTAAGCCACCAGGTCCAGGATGCAAACTGCGGTCGACTACATGGGAGTCCAGCAACATAGCCATTACGCTAACTGCTGGTCCCCCAATTGAAGTTTTTTGACCAGCCCTACACATGCATGTGTGCATTTGGGTATGCATGCACACACACAAACCATGTGGAAGAGATACATTGGTTATTACAGTCTTAGACTGCTTCCCACTTTTAAAAAATTAATTCATTTCTTTCATGAGCAAGAGAGACACAGAGACAGCACCCGCAACAGGTCTTGATGCCATGATCCACCCCCATCTTTAGCCAGCCTTGGATCATGGGCACTCTCTCCTGGTATACTCAGGGTGATCTCCATAGGTGAACTCAGAACCCTTCTGTGTGGGTTAGCCTTGCAGAGTGCTGCATTTTATTGCTGTGCCACTGCTCAGCCCCTGCTTCCCACTTTTAAGGAGTATCTTATAAAATGGTTGTGTGTCTTGAATATCATACCTGTAGTATTTGGTATTTGAAAACCTGTGGATAATATAACTCTATAAATCCTTATCAGTATATGGGTATATTTACATTATATATTTATAGCTTTATCTTTTTAATAGTATTAACACTTCATAAAAATTTACTGGTTGGCCAGCAGATGGTGTGGAGGTTAAGATGACTGGATCCCACATAGCTGGCTGGGCAGTTCGAGTCCCAGACCATGGCCTGAAAACATGCTGGGCATGAATAGAGGAGAAAAGATTACAGCATAGCTATCTCCCTCTGGGGGGGTGATCTCTCACTTTCTCTCTCTCCCTGTTTCTAGTGAGTGCATGCCACCCTATGGGGAAAAAAGATTAATGGCCTTGGATGAGACCGTGAAATCATAGTGAAAAGATTTTTCTTTATACTGTTCAACTCACATAATTTGATGGTTACTCTTAACAAAATGTTCTGATTTCTAAAATTGACTGGTTATTGAAGGTATGTGTATTTTTAAAGAAAAACTGAAAAAATTGAGAGCGTAGAACCAACTGGCTGGTGTAATAGGAATATTCCTGTTCTAATAGCAGCACCATTTAAAAGTCAAATAGTGTCTATGTGAGTTAAAAAAAAATTAACCAAATAAGAAATGTAGTCTAACATGATTATTTTCTTTTCTTCCCCCTAAGTTCTTATTCCCTGATGCTGCTTCTGAGAAACAATTAGATGGAACTACTTCAACTGACAATAATCCTCCACCAGAAGACTATGTATGTTGATGTGGAATTCAGTTTTAAAATGTATTTAATTTCTAGGGGTTTGCTGTATTTCTAGTTTAGTAGCATAAGTAACATTTTATTTTCAAAATCACCTTTGAATAATCAAATGGAGATCATTGGCTTGACTCGGATAATGAACTGCTACAGAACATTGGTATAGATATAACATATTTTCAGCAGTAACAGTTCTTCTGCAAATGGAAAATAGCATAAACATACAATATCTAGCGATAGGATTTCCCTTTAAGTTTTTGTGAAATCATTATATTTATGTCTTGCAATAGATTTTTCTCCATCATTCAAAACCAGGCAGTGAGTAGGAAAACTCTTTAAAGATATAAAATGTTCATTTTCTTCTTATCCAAGTCTTAGAGAAATTGAGAAATGAGACTGTAAAAGACAAGTATTGCAGTGTATCAACTATTTATAGTAGTTATAATTGAGAAGTAGGTTTCATTAGGTAAAGGGGAAAAGCTGAGGCTTTTGTATTTTCAATTATACAGTTCTGAATTTATGGTGTTTTTTTTGTTTTGTTTTGTTTTTGAGAAGTGTTTCCTCACTTTGTAGTTAGAGATTTTTAAAACAACATATGAAATTTGGAATATATATATTTTAATTCCACAGAAGAACTAGAAAGTTGTAACTTAATCCTCATTGAACTAATTCATTTTTTTGATTGTGGTAGAAATCTTGAAAACATGGAACTGCTTAAGAATAGTTTGAGAAGTCGTATATTATTAGACTTGTGATAAAAGCTAGTTTTATTTTTTCTAGGATAGGTTAATTTTAGTATTAAAATCTCTCCCTACACACTTTTTAATTATATGTGTAAAATATGTCATTAACTTGTTTTGCTTTGTTTCTGTTTTGTTAAATTTAGAGTCTCTACAATCAGTTCAAATCTGCACCATCTGACAGCCTAACTTACAAACTGGCTTTGTGTCTTTGTATGATCAATTTCTACCATGGAGGGTTGAAAGGAGTAGCCCACCTCTGGCAGGAGTTCGTGCTGGAAATGCGCTTCAGATGGGAAAACAACTTTCTGATACCAGGGTAATAATTTCAATATCCGTGTGTTTAGACAGGATTTTTGCTTTTTAATAGACATTTGGTTTTTGACCCATTAATTTTCCACTTCTTGAAATCTGACCTAAGAAACTGGTAAGAAACTTAGATATAATTTATGTTCAGAGGTGTTTACTACAGCAGATTTATGATGGGAAAAAGGCAAAACAACCTAAATATCAGAAATAAAATAATAATTAAGTAAATGTAATATTCTACAATGGAAAATTACAGGTCTGTTATACATTTTTCCCCAAGAATCTTTAATAACATAGGAAGATCAAGAAGCATATCGTATATGAGGGAGTATATCTGGCTGATCGCTGGAACCTAGTAGCTTAGACCTAGAAGAGGCCGGGAGTTCTGTTGACAAAATGGAGTTGGAAGTTCTAATTATTCAAGGATCTACTATAATAACTGAAAAGAGAATATACAGACTATTTTGTCTATATTATGTGAAATATTGTGTGCTGGTAACTTCCTGGGGTGTATTTAGAGTCTTTTTCTCAGTTTAAGTTTTATTTTTTTCCTTTTTTTTAGGTTTTTGTCATATGGCACATGTGCTCGGCAGAGACAGAGAGACAGAGAGAGGGAAAGAAATCATCCACTCTAGGGAGATGGCCTTGCCACAATCTCTTCTCCATTTTCCTCACAGGATTTGGGCATGCATGTACACATGCCTGGTGTGATTTTCAAGTAGTGTGTCTGTGACTTAAACTACAGTTGGCCATGTCGGAATTGAGCACTTTAACCACCACTCCACCTGCTGGCCCCATTTTAAGTTTTTATCAGTCTGAAAGCTATAACTAATTTATTATTATGTTTTGAAGTATCTATTATATTTGCCATTGGTGATTTGTGGACTAGGAAGATAAAGTATTGGATTGTCAGAAAAGTCATGATGCATTTTTGCATATAAAAATATAGAAAAAATACATATGACTCTTCTAACAACCCAATAAATTTTTATCTTTTTATCGTATGTGCTCCTTCTCTGGAGCTCAGCTACTTTAATTATAGATATCTAGTTCTGATTATTTTTACCAATATAGTTAAAGATTTGGGTAATATAAAAAAAATGGAAACAATTTTACTAAAACTGAACTTTCTTTTCTTGTTGCCTTATTTGATAGATTAGCAAATGGACCTCCAGATCTAAGATGTTGTTTACTACATCAAAAACTACAGGTAAAGATTTCTCAATAAAAAAATAAGTATGTGGTCTTTAATTATTATTTTAATTCTAAATATAGTAACAGGTTATATGATATTAAATATTTAGGCAGTAGATAGATATTCTTTAACTAATTTAGCTATGAATCTTATTTCTGTTTTCTTAAGATGTTAAATTGTTGCATTGAAAGAAAGAAGGCTCGTGATGAGGGGAAAAAGACAAGTGCTTCAGATAATGTAACAAATACATATCCAGGGGATGCTGGAAAGGCTGGAGACCAGTTGGGGGCAGATCATCTAAAAGATACTGAAAAGGAGAAGGGAGAAGTGGGAAAGTCTTGGGATTCTTGGAGTGACAGTGAAGAAGAATTTTTTGAATGCCTAAGTGATACTGAAGAACTCAAAGGAAATGGACAAGAGAGTGGCAAGAAAGGAGGACCTAGGGAGATGGCAAACTTAAAGCCAGAAGGACGACTCCACCAGCATGGGAAGCTTACATTGCTGCATAATGGAGAACCTCTGTACATTCCAGTAACCCAGGTAATGTACACGGCTCTTTCTACGTTAATTTCTTTGTTTTGTTGTTTATATAACTTAAACCTGGTTGGAAATTATTGCTTTGGGTAGGAGAAATTTTTAAGGAAGTCTGTGTTTAAAGATTTTTAGATTTGAGATCATCTCATGCTCTAATGGTTAAAGGAGCCAGATCCCACAGCTGATCATGCCATGTGAATTCTGGCCTTGGCAGCTTGAAAAACATGCTGGGTATCTGTGCATGCGTGCCCCAAATCCTAACAGAATGGACAGGCAGAGGGGAAGAGATCAAGATGTGACCATGCCCCATTGTGAGGTGCTTTCTCCCTCTCCCTCTGTCTTCTCTCGAGAGTGCAAGTAACCTCTGGCAAAACAAAAAAATAAAAATAAACTTTTGGGATTTCCAGGTCACCATTTCTGAAATTTCTGAAGCATTTGAAAGTCTAAGTAGATAGTAGTTCATCATTTATAAGGTGACCTTTTTTTTAAGAGAAATTTTTGCTATCGGGTGTGTGTGCTCACTGGAGAGACAAAAAAAGAGAAATCACCCCCCAGGGCAATGACCATGCTGTAATCCCTTCTCCAATCTCCTCTTGAGATTTGGGGCACACATGCATATGTGCCCAGAGTGAGTTTGAAACCACTTGACCTGGGACTCGAACTGTGGTCGGCCATGTGGGAGTCCAGCAATGTAACCATTACACCATCTGCTGATTCCATGATCTGTTATTTTTTAAACTTAGTACTTGAGTGTTTAAAAAACAAAATTTAAAAATATGGAAGGGAAAGAAAAATAAAAATCTTTTAATTATATGACTAGTTTTTAATCTGTTCAAAAATTCAGTTCAAAGTGATTTTATGCCATTAGTTTGTAGAACAGCAACAACTGAACATCTGAGGAAGAACAATGGTTTTTGTTAAATAATATGTGAACATATTTTATTGTGAAAAATCAATCTAGAAAAAGTGAAAGCCACCATCCAGAACCTTCATTCCTAGAAGTAACCACTATTGGGAACCAGCAGTTAGCGTAATGGCTATGTCGCTGGACTCCCACATAGTCGACCGCGGTTCGCATCCCGGACCTGGTGGCTTAAAACTCACGCTGGGCATGTGTGCATGTGTGCATGCATGCCCAAGATCCTGAGAGAATGGAGGAGAAGGAATCGCGGCGTGACCATCCCCCTGGGGGGTGATTTCTCTCTTTCTGTCTCTATGTCTCTCTCTGTCTGTCTGGCGAGCGCACGCGCCCTATAGTGAAAACCTCTCCGAAAAAAAAAAAAAAAGAAGTAACCACTATTATTGAATTGAGTCATAGTTCTCATACATAATCCTAGCTAGCTAAGAAGGCTGGGGGAGGATTGTAGCACGAGATTCTCCTAAGGGTGCTTATTTCTCTCTCTTTCTCTCTCTCCCACTCATGGAAAAAGAAATAAGCAAATCATTAAAAAAAGAGCAAATTATTAGGTATTTCATTATTAAACTTTAATGCTTAATGTATAATGTTTCTAATCTTGTTATTGAGCATATGGTTGGTATTAAGGTTTTGTATAGGCCTGGGTTTTAGGACCTAGCAGAAGTTGGATTTATGTCTGGCACCACCATTAACAGTTTTGCTAGTATAAGGCTCCTTTCTGAGCCTTGTTTTTCTCATCTTCAAAAAGTATAGGTTCATTTGCATTTTTTAGAATTTTATGTAAATTAAATAGCATAATGTATATATTTTTAAAGACAGGGGCCCACCATGCTGTAGTCCTCTTTCCTTAGCTCTCTAACTGCTTTCACAACCAGCCCATTTTATTTTAAATAATTATTTTATTTTATCTTTATTTATTTATTTAATTTTTATATTAATTTGACCAGAGATGAAGAGAGAGAGAGAGAGAGAAACTAAGCCACCAGGCCCAGGACTTGAACCGTGGTCAGCCATGTGGGAGTCCAGTGCCCTTAACCACCACACCACCTGCCGGCCCCCAACACAAATGACCCTTTTAAGACAGGGTCTTGTCATGCTACCCAGGCCAACCCTCAGCTTGAGATCTTCCTTCCCCAACTCTGGAGCTTCTGGGATTGCAGGTGCATGTCACCATGACCAATCATTAAGTTAGATCAGGACATTGAACCCAGGCCTCCCATGGGAGTCAGAGCCTGCAGAGCACAGCATCTTTGCACCATGTGCCACTGTGCTTGGACCACATATGTTTTTGTATGTGAATTCTTTCAGCCTAATTATTTTAAGATTCACGCATATTGTTGTATGTGTTAATACATCATTTTTATTGTTTTCCATTGCCTGAGTATACCACAGTTTGTTTACCCATTGAGTCATAACTTTTCTCTTTTTAAAAAAGAATGATTTTATTTTATTATTCTTTTTTAGTTTGACCAGAGAAAAAGAGAGGGAAAGTGAGAAAGCAAGCTGCCAGATTTGGGACTTGAACCATGGTCTGCCATGTGTGAGTCTAGCTGCAGCTTAAACACCACGCCACCTACTGGCCCCTCACTTTTCTTTTTTTTCTTATTTTTTTTATTAGATTTTTTGCTATAGGGCACAGTACATTCACCAGAGAGAGAGAGAGACAGAAAATGAAAAAAAATCACACACACACACACACACACACACACACCCCACCCCAAGGGAGATGGCCACACCACATTCCCTTCTCTTCCATTCTCCTCTTGGGATTTTGGGCACACACACACAAATACACAAATGCATGGCTTACTTTTTTTTTTTTTTTTTAAAGTTTCTTTCTTTTGTGTGTCAAAGAGATGGTGCCTCCATTAGGGTCTTCATGCTTTAATCAACCCCCCAGCTTTGTCCAACAACAGATCATGGGCATGTGTGTGCCTGGCTTACTCAGAGTGGTCTCAAGATATGACCCATATGGAACCTTTCCCCATGGGTTAGCCTTGCAAGGTGTTGGGTTTTACCTTCGTGCCCCAAAGTTTATCCATTCATTTTTTCTTCTTTTTAAAATTTGCTATAGGGCGTATATACTCACTGGAGAGGGAGGAAGTGGGAGGCGGGAATTGAGAGAGAGAGAGAGACAGAAAGCACCCGTCCCCTTGCCCCAGGAAGGATGACCACATCACAATCCCTTTTCCTCAATTTTCCTCTTGGGATTTTGGGCACGGATAGACACGTACCCAGTGTGTTTCAAGCTCCTGGGTTTGGGACTTGGACTGTGCTGTTAGCCGTATGTGCTCCAGCTCCCTTCACCACCATGCCACCAGCTGGGGCTATTCATTCATCCCTAATGAACATTCCAAAAAATGAGTATAAGAAGACTTGGGCAGTAATGGATATACTCATTATTTTCATTGTGATGATCGTTTCATGGGCATATACAAACGCTAAAACTTACCAAATATACCCTTTAAATTATGGTACATTAATCATAATTCAGTAAAAACTGTTAAAAAAGGTGTCATATGATCAGTGCTTAACAAGGAAGAAAGAAATCCATTTCCATTTCTATCTTGTTCTAACATATCTGCAGTTTAAAAACCTGACCTGTTAATTTGTTTAATGATCAAATATTATGTACCTTAAAAGCAATGATAGTTTGTATTACTATGGTTTGTTCAGGATGAAATCACATATCATATTTGAAAGCCCTCGGTATGTAAATGTTCAGCAAAGATTAATTTTTTTGTATCCTTTTCCTCCCATTTTTAATTAATAGTAATTCCAGGTTGGCCTTGTGGCCTACATGTTAAGGGAAGCCATATTCTACATGGTTGACTGCAGTTCAAATCCCAATCATGAATGGCTTAAAAAAAACATACTGAGCACTGCGCTGCCCTTGGTCGTGGGGTCGTCGCTGGCACCCGAGCTGCAGCAATCATGACAAACTTACTTCAGATCGTGCGTGATCACTGGGTTCATATACTTGTCCCTATGGGATTTGTGTTTGGATGTTATCTAGACAGAAAGAATGATGAAAAGCTAACTGCCTTCCAGATCAAGAGTGTATTATTTAAAAGGGAGTTGAGGCCCAATGAGGAAGTGACCTGGAAGTAAAAAATATGGCCGAATTACAGAATGTCCACATTTTAAAAAGTAATGAGAAAATAAAAACATGTTTGTTATTTAAAAAAAAAAAACAAACATACTGAGCATGTGTGTGCATGCTCTGAATCCTGGCAAGATGGTAAAATGGAGGAAAAGAGATTGCTGTGTGACCATGCCCTATTGCAGGGTGCTTTTTCCTTCTTCTCTTTCTCGGTTTCTCTCTCTGGCGAGTACATGTGTGGTCTGGCAATTAAAAAAAATAGTAATCCCTGTTAGTGATCAGTCAGTTTTATATTTGTTTCCTTGGTTTAACTAGGTTAATAAAAAGTCTGAGAAAGTTGTTCTGGAAGCGCAGACTTTTTCTTAAAAAAAAAAAAAAAAAAACCTTAATTTAGTGCTTTATTTTTCTTCAAAATACTATGTCCCCTTATTTATTTCAGACACTTGAATTTATGGCCTAAATGTAGACTTACTTAAAACTTATTTTTCTTCCAATATGTGTCTTACATATTTAGAAATTAGTTTATATTTTACTTTTAGGTAGATGTAGGCAAATTTCTAGTACAATTTACTTCTGACTTTGAAGTTAATTTTATTTAAATTATAATATTATATATGTAGTTATATATGAAATGTTTGGAATTCAAAATGAAAAGAATGATAAAGCTTTATATGGATACTTGCTTCATAAGAATTCAAATACACTCTGTTTTCTATTCATGTAAACTTAATTCATCCTAAGTTTATGGCTAGGAAAAGCTTAAAATTTTTACTCAGTATTCTAGAATAGGACTAGAAACCTGGAGAATCTGACGAGACGATCCTTCACTAGTGAATTGGAACCAAACTGGTGTTCTTAAAACTAGTAAACAGATGTTCTGGGTTCTCTTTTCAGTTTGGCACTTGGTAGTTTTGAACTAGGTGATTTCAGCCATGGTTCTTCATCTTTGCACCTCAGTTTCACCATCTGTACCTGCCCTGACGCACTTGGCAGTGATCATGTGAGATCCTGTGTATGAGGAGGCGTCGGCATATTCAGAAGGAGTGTATTCTTGGGACCAGCAGTTAGCGTAATGGCTATGTCGCTGGACTCCTACATAGTCGACTGCGGTTTGAGTCCCAGACCTGGTGGCTTGAACTCACGCTGGGCGCATGTGCGTGCGTGCCCAAGATCTCGAGAGGAGAATGGAGGAGAGGGGATTGCGGTGTGGCCATCCCCCCTGGGGGGGTGATTTCTCGCTTTCTGTCTCTCTGTCTCTCTCTGTCTGTCTGACGAGCGCACGCGCCCTATAACAAAGACCTCTCAAAAAAAAAAGGGGGGAGTGTATTCGTATATGAAACTATGATCCTCATTATGCTTGCTGCTTATCCCCATGCCATGTCCTCTGTGTGCAGGTGACTTGGGAGTTCCAGGTGGGAGGGGTAATGAGTGTTCTCTCAGTATCCTCTGCCTTCCTCCTACCTTATGATTCTAGGATTATAAACCAATGAAAAATAGCTCCTTTTTATAGAAAGAATGAAGGCTCATGTTCTTGGGTGTTCTTCATCAGAGATTCATGTAATTTGTGAACTTCACTGAGATATGTCAAAGAAACGTAGAATATAAAAGCTTATATTCTAAGTATTTTGTCTTTAACTGCTAGAGCATGTTTCAGGATCTACCTGTCATAACAATGAGTCACAGAAAGATTTAGTGCTGGTCCAAGGTTGCAGAGTTCGGATTCAAACACAGACATGTTATCTCTGAAGCCTAAGCTCCTAACCATGATGCTGTATTGCCTAATTATTATTCAGCCCTGAATATTAGTGTGAGACTTTTCCTTTTTCTAGTCTCCCTTCCTTCCCTCCCTTCCTCCTTTTAATTTGCTATAGGGCACATATGCTAACTGGAGATAGGCAGAGACGGAGAGGGAAAGTGAGAAAGCACCCCCCAGGGGGATGACCATGCCATAATTCCTTGTCTTCCATTCTTCTCCCGGGATTTTGGGAACACATGCATATACATCCCCCAGTGTGTTTTCAAGCCTCCGGGTCTGGGATTCTAGCCATGAACCACACAGTTGGCCGTAGGGCTTCACCACCTTAACCACCATCTGGCTGGCCCATCGGTGTGAAACTTTTACTTAGTAGTTGTTGGGTAATTAAAAGTGATGTATGATCATTGTACAGAAAAACAAAAAAACTTGTAATTCCATAAGCAGAGATGACCAATATAGAAACACTAAATCTTTCTGTGACTCATTGTTATGACAAGTAAATCCTTCAACATGCTCTAGCATATTCCTCACATTTTTTTTCTAATATTGAAGCATTTCTGGGACCAGCCAATGGCATAATGGTTACATTGCTGGACTACCACATAGTTGACCGTGGTTCAAGTCCCAGACCTGGTGACTTAAAACTCAACACTGGGCACATGTGCATGTGTGCATGCCCAAAATCCCAAGAAGAGACTGAAGGAGAAAGGACTGTGGCATGGCTATCCTCCCTGGGGGGTGACTTCTCACTTTCTGTGTCTGTGTCTCTGTCTCTGCCTGTCTGGTGAGAGCATGTGCCTAAAACAAAAATCCCTTGGAAAAAAAAAAATTGAACCATTTCCATTATTTATAATAAAATCCTTGTTGAAACTAGTGTTGAAATAATGGGTGAAGTCTTTAAGTTTATGGAAGTATATACTATGACAAAAGCATTTGAAAGGGATTTCAAAAAATTTTTTATACCAAAATAAAATCATATGTTAATTCTATTTTTCTATGAACATTTTTAGATCTCATATATATTATTATTAGGACTTCATTTCCTTATCATTGAAAGGCAGGAAAATGTTCAGTGGGCCCAAATTCCTCTCTTATGTATCACTTTGTGTCAAGAAAAACATGGTAATCTTATCTGTGAGGAAGAAGAGGCCTGACAGTCATATGTATTCTTCTTAATTTGATACTTTTTAAAATATAAGTTTTGAAAAACTTGTGCATTGCTCTGAATTCTTTCTAATGTATATCTTTTTTGAAATGTTGTCTTTATTCTATTTTTTATAGTTCTGCCTAGTCTAAAAAAGACTGTTTGTGAGCTTTGTCCTTTTGTGCTTCACAGGAACCAGCACCTATGACAGAAGATCTGCTGGAAGAGCAGTCTGAGGTTTTAGCTAAATTAGGTACATCGGCAGAAGGGGCTCACCTTCGAGCACGCATGCAGAGTGCCTGTCTGCTCTCAGATATGGAGTCTTTTAAGGTGGGTCACACTTTAGAACTCTGGAGTCTATTTTGAGCTATTCTGAGATGAAACTGTGCAAGTCACTCTATAAAGTAGTAGGAAGACCTATATGTCTTTTAAAAAGTGTTTGGATTTTGTTAGTAGTTAAAATACCCTGCCTCCATCCCCCAGAAGACATAGTCAACCTTGTTTCTTAAGCTTTCTAAAGGAAAAGAACCAGTCTGTTATTAATGGTTGAAAGTGGAGAGCCGAATAATTTCTATATGTATGTTGGCATGCTTTCTTCCTGGTATGTGTTCAGCCAATTTAATGTGGGTCTTGTAGGAAATCCCTAAGATTTAATGTGAGTTCTTCACTCAGTGACCTCTGTGTGCCTTCTGTGTGTCTTACTCTGTGACTAGATCAGTAAATGGAGTGTTTACCCTCAGTTGGTAATGTTGTAGATGGAGGTAAGTAATCATGTCAGGTGTTATGTTCTTTCATGATGGCAAGGTCAAAAAGGTGATGGACTCCTGAGTGGTTCAGGGACAGTTTTTCAGAAGAGCTGCCACTTAGGATGAGTAAGACATTTGCTACCTGAAGAAAAATATTTTAGACTTAGATACAAATCTATATCTCAGATATGTAGGCTCAGGAACTGGTGACATTTGGCTTATTAGCTTAAAAACTCAGGTAAAAAGGACTTTTGTTTTTTGAATGATTTCTTATTGAGTATTAAGACAAGTCTATATATATATTAAAAACCCCAGTGGGTAGCACAGGGGGCCAGTGGGCTTCTTTCCTTTTGCTGGCACTCTGACCTGTCTCCTAGGCCCAGACTTTCTTCCTTTACTTGCTGCTACCTATGATGGCCTCTCCCAAGTTCTGCTTCTGTGCTATGTAGGCCAGCTGAATTTGATTTTTCTCTGAAAAACTTGTGCATTCTTTGAAACACAAACACCCCAATGCACTATGCCACTTTCGTTCTTCTCTGCTAGCAGCCCTAGTGACAATAAGAGATTTTTTTTATTCCCTGCTTATTTTCCTCATCTTTACTAAAAGGAAAAAAGTTTTAGAAAATTTCTTAAAAGCTGTATATTTTCCTTGGGACTAAAAAGAGAAACTGTAAGTTCTTTTCTTCTGTGAGACAAGAACGAGGTATGTATTGCTTTAAAACAAATAGTTGGTATAGTGGATAAAGAGATGTCGTCTCATAGGGCATGTGTAAAACCAAAACAGTAGAAAAGAGAACTGGCCTAGGGTATGTGTATACCGTGGGAAGTCCCAGCCTTCATGGCAGCTGTTTTCCACCTGACCTCTCACCGCCTTCACCTTCCTCTGTCCCTGTCTTTGCCAGTGTCTTTGCAGAGGCCCATATGAGAGGAAATTCCAAACAGGAACTGTGAAGTTCCCTACAGAAACTTAATGGTCCCACATGGAAGGGTTCTGTATAGTTCCTTTAACACTGTGCTTCAGCAAAACTGGGCACCTACAAATCTTTAATAACACTCCTAGAAAATAGTTTGTATTTCATGTAGCCAAGTTGTACATCTGCCATTTGGGATTCAGATAATATATTTAAGGAAATATATAGTCACTCTAAAATAGACATAGTTGTCTTTCCCTTTTTATGTAGGGTTGACTTAGTATTTTGGCCTTGAGAGGGTCCTGAGAGCTTGGGATAGATGCTAATGTGTTCCTGAAGTATACCTACCCTTCACAATTTCAGGACAGAGCCTGTTCTGCAGCATGCCCTTTTGGTACCTACAGTGAAAAGGAGATAAGTCATAGCTGAAGTGGGTCTTGACTCACTCCTGGTTTCTATATATTCAGCCTCAGACAATCAGGAGGAAGAATTCTGGTGTAAAATATCTTTCTTTAATATTGGGTAGTCGGGCGACCAGCAGTTAGCATAATGGCTATGTCACTGGACTCCCACGTAGTTGACCACGGTTCGCGTCCCGGACCCGGTGGCTTAAAACTCACGCTGGGCACAAGTGCGTGCGTGCCCAAGATCCCGAGAGGAGAAAGGAGGAGAAGGGACTGCAGCGTGGCCATCCTCTCTGGGGGGTGATTTCTTACTTTCTGTCTCTCTGTCTCTCTCTGTCTGTCTGGCGAGCGCATGTGCCCTATAGCAAAAACCTCTCCAAAAAAAGAAAAAAATATATATAGTGGGTAGTCGGAAAAGTCGTGACATATTTCTTTGTGTTTTCTATGCAAAAATGCATCATGACCTTTTTGATGACCCAATATAATGTAGGAGTTGAAGATTATTTTCTTTTGAAATTCTCCTTCTTCCCTCATGGCCATGTGTTTCTTGAGATATTTTTGTGTAGATGTGGTGTTACCTGTTAAGATGCAGATCTTTGTGTATGAATCCTTTAAGTCACTGAGTGTTGCTCACAACAGTTATTTGTTGCATGGACCAGGCCTAGCCTTTAGAAATTTTCTTGTTTGTAGACTGTGAAAGCCCTTCCTCTGACCTCATTTCCTAAGGGGGATTTCCTACATTGTAGGGATGGTTAAGCTGGTAGCTGTTGAGCTCAGTGAGGAGAAAAGGAGAGTTTGCCCCTCAAATTTGACAGACCGTTTTTGTCACTTTGGTTTTCATGCCATCCCTTCGTACTCTCCCAGTATATTGCTGGACACTTCTGTAGGAAGTAGGATCACTGAAAGATTTTTGACATGTGTCATTGTTGAGTCTATGAAATTATCCACTGGATAATACTTGAATCAATTTGGTTCCAGAAGCCTGAAAAACAATCATTTAAATCTCAGTTCCTTAACAGCACAAATACAATTTATATGATAGTGATTTGTTATATAAAGCACAAGAATTTGATAGCTGCATAGAACATTTTTGAGGTTACCTGATATTTATTGCAGTACTGATATTGATTTATTGAGGAAAAGAAGAGCAGAACTTTTCCATCATTGTATTACGTGTCTCATCATGATGTGTATTATTTAATTTACTTGATTTGGGCTTATTTGCTGCTTTTTGAAGTATTGAGTAATTATTATACTATAATTTTAAACTTAAGGTATGTAAATTAAAATCTGTTAATGAAAATTGTTTTCACGTTACATCAAGTTATTTCTAAATTTATTGAATGAAAATGTTTTCTTTGTCTATAAAACTTAGACAGCAACAATAAAATAATTTTGATACTATGTTTGACCTTTTTTTACCAAATTCATTTTACATAGTATATTAAAATGGTAGGCTTTTTGTAAAATTACTAATATGATTTTGCAAATAGGCTTATCAGTAACTGATTTTTATTTGTATCTGGGGATTTTGGGCCTTATTTTAGGCAGCTAACCCAGGTTGTTTTCTGGAAGATTTTGTGCGGTGGTATTCACCCCGGGATTACATTGAAGAGGAGGTGATTGATGAAAAGGGCAACGTGATTCTGAAAGGAGACCTAAGTGCTCGAATGAAGATCCCAAGCAACATGTGGGTAGAAGCCTGGGAAACAGCTAAACCAATTCCTGCTAGAAGGCAAAGGAGACTCTTTGATGATACCCGGGAAGCAGAAAAGGTAACTGAGGTTTAGGTCTCTACTACTAAACTAATTATTGTTGCATTTTAGAAATTATCATAGTACGTATTTGGGTCTCTGATACTAGACTGATTATTGTTGTGGCATTTTAGAAATCATCATAGTACATGAGAGCTTTGGACACACTTGAGAAGCAAAGCATTGAAATTCACTGAGTCTTTTTATATATCTTGTATTCACATTTAAGATTTTAGAGCTAGTTGCAAATAGGCCAAGAGAGGCATGCATAGTTTATGTAGAATGCTTCCCATTACATTGCCCTGCAATGTATGTCAAAGCATTAAAGCTGGGCATGTCTTTTCTTTCTTTCTTTCTTTTTTAAAAAATTGCCAGAGGGCACATATGCTCATGGGAGAGAGTGGCAACCATACCCCATGGGGCATGGTCATACTGCGGCCCCTTTTTCATCTCTTCTTCTTTTTGGGGTTTTGGGCATGTACCCACATGTACCCAACATGTTTCTCAAGTTGTTGGGTCTAGGCCTGTGATTGGTCACATGGGATCCAGTTGCTTAACCACTTGGCCATGGAGCCGGCCTGGGTGTATCTTTTGTCTTGGCAGTTCTCCTTCCAAAAAATTTTTTTAAGGAAATAATGAGAAAGATCACACAAAGATCTATGTATATAAATGATTTTCAATAAAGTTCTTTAATGAAAGTAGAAACAACCAAAATTTCCAAAAATAAGTGTTTGGCTCAATAAATTATGGTATAGCCATTTAGCAAGCAGGAAGGCAGCCAAGAAAATGAAAATGGGATAAGAGTAAAAGGAGCTGGAGAGAAAGTAGTAGAAATGAAAGATAATACATTTGGAGTTCCGGAGAATAGTGGCACCTGCCTGATACAAAATTGCCCTGCATATCCTCCGAAACCTCCTTCAGCCCCACCAAAAACTCCTATGAAATCAATACATAGAATAAGTAAATTTATCCCTTTAGCATTACTAGGAGGTAGAGATTACAGTGATCTTCAAATTACGAGTAGAGAAATAACCTGAAGGTCAGTGGAGCTCTCATTGCTGGAAGCCCCTGGATGTAGTGAGCGGGGGTAAGGAGCCTTGAGAAAAACAGCCAAGAAATACCGAGGAGTTAGACTAAGTACAAAGTAACCCCAGAAGGAGCCTAACACTGTGCCAGCATACTGAACATAGTAGGGCTTGGTAGTTCACAGCACTAGCTCTAGCAAGGGGGACCGAATATAGAGAGGACAAAAGTAGAGCCTTGGGGAGAATCAGATACATGGAGAAGAAATGGTACCCCTTGGAAGTAAAGCAGTGAAGGAAAAGGAGAGAGGTGAAAGTTAAGGATCCTGCAGACACGAAAGAGAAACAAGATAATCCCCCTCTAGCTCCCACTGTCTATTAAAGAAACTGCACCAGAGGGCACAGTACCTTCAAGCTGCATGACAGTACTAGGGAGAGGAAAGGGCAGGCCACACCCATACAAAACTACTTTTAAAAAGCAAGAAACACAGACTGGGTAATTTTAGCTCATGAAGCTACTTCTCAGAAAATTGGCCACAAAGCAGAAGAAAATTATCCAAACTGAATCAGATATCCTCAAACAATTATAGAGTACAGGAAAAAGCATGTGTAATCAGAAATACTAAAACTGAGCAGAAATGGACCAAAAAAAAAAAACCCAGAAAGAAATGGAACCATAGCTGATTTGACTCAGGACAGAGCTAGAATAAAAGACAGTCATATAAAAAAATGAAGACAAAATTACAAGGGGCTCAAGAGAGAATATTTAAATTGAATAAAAGGCACTGAAGAAAAGCAAGAAGGCAGCCAAAAAATGAAAATGGGATAAGAGTAACAGGAGTTGGAGAGAAAGTAGTAGAAATGAAAGATAAGAAAAATAGGAATAATAATTATTTTATTAATGTTCTTGAAGGAGAAAAATCAGAATACTAACAACTAATATTTAAAATTTTAATCCATGAAAACCCAAATTTACATATTGAAAGATCTCACTGGGTACAGGGGAATATGTACACACACATATGGGGGGAGAGAGAGAGAGAGAGAGAGGAAAAGTGAGAAAGCAAGCCATCAAGTCTAGGACTCGAACAGTAGTTGGCCATGTGGGAGTATAGCATGTGGGCCCATCATACCACCTGCTGAGCTCAAGAAAGGACTTTTAACATGTTACTCTCAATACAGGACAGTTAAGTGGACAAAACTAAAGAACAATCTAAACAAGATAATCAGTTAGGTCGACCTTTTACATGGACATCAAACACTATACCCGATAACAGAGCATGTACCTTCTTTTCAAATGTTCATGAAATAGTCACAAAGAATGGATATTATATTAGGACATAAAACAGTAGGTTTCATCATAAAACTATTTTCAACCAATAGTCTGATCTCAGCAGTAAAACTAGATATTAACCACAAAACCAGAGCCTTCTACCTGGGAGTTTAAAAACTTTCTATTATAAAATGCATGGGTGAAAGGGAAAATACAAAGAGAAATTAGAGAAGCTCTGAAAAATAACAAAATGAAAACACTACATAGCAAAATCTAAAGGATATATTTAATTAAGAAGTGATCAAGGAAAATCCATAGCCTGAAACACCTGTATCAATACAAACAAAAGAATGAAAATAGATTAATTAAATTCCTAACTCAGAAACCTAGAAAAAGAACAACAAAAAAAAACCAATTAAAGGAAATACTTTAGGAAGGAGAGAGTAATGACATAATTTGATGAAAATGGCACTAGACCTCTCTCGTCTTCCAAAAAATACATAACCCAGTTTAATCATGAGAAAAACATCAGATAAACTCCAAATAAGGTACTTTCTACAAAATACCTGATTAGAACCTTTTAAAACTGACAAGGTCATTAAAAACAAGGGAAGTTTGAGAAAGTGTCATTGCCAAGAGTAGCCTAAACAAATGACAATGACCCATGATGTGATATCCTGGATGGAATCTTGAGATAGGAAAAGGACATTAGATGAAAAACTAAGAAAAGCTTAGCCATCATGGTACAGGCAGTGAGTGGAGTGCTGTTGTGTGTTACTGGAGCCATAGGGAAGGCCCAGGATTTGGATCCTGGGCATGGCTGTGATCCTAGCTGGCTGGAGGGCTGATGGTAGGACTGCAGCATGGCAGGATCCTGTCAGAGTCCTTGCTCCTGCATCATCCCATTAATTAATTAATTAATTAATTAATTTTTAAAAATAAAACAAAAAGTTAAATTGAGTTCATAAATGTTAACAGCATTACTCATAGTAGCCAAAAAAGTGGAACAAATCCAATTGTCTGCCAGCTGATAAGCCAATAAAAATGTGGTCTAGCCATATACTAGAATATTTTGTAAAGAATTATCTACTTAATTTTATTTATTATTATTATTTTAAAGTTGGCTGTAGTGCATGTGACACTCACCAGAAAAAGAGAGAGAGAGGGAAAGTAAGAATAAGCTGCCAGGTCCAGGACTTGAACCATGGCTGGCTATGTGGAAGTCCAGCACCTTAACTGCCATGCCACCTGCTGGCTCCCTACACTAGAATATTAATCAGCCATAAAAATAAATGAAATACTGAGGGACCAGCAGTTAGCGTAATGGCTATGTCGCTGGACTCCCACGTAGTCGACCGCAGTTCGCGTCCCGGACCCGGTGGCTTAAACTCACGCCGGGCGCATGTGAAACTCACGCCGGGCGCATGTGTGCATGCGTGCCCAAGATCCCGAGAGGAGAATGGAGGAGAAGGGATTGCAGCGTGGCCATCCCCCCTGGGGGGTGATTTCCTGCTTTCTGTCTCTCTGTCTGTCTCTGTCTGGTGAGCGCACGCGCCCTATAGCGAAAACCTCTCCAAAAAAAAGAAAAGAAAAAAAAAATAAATGAAATACTGATATGGTTTACAACATGGATGAACCTTGAACACATCATGCTAAGTAAAAGAAGCCAAAAACAAAACTGATGTATTGTCTTATTCCACTTTAATGTCCAGAATAGGCAAATCCATAGAGATGGGTTAATTAGTACTTCCCAGGGGGTAAGAATTGGGGGGAGGGGTTGGGGAAATAGGGAGTAACTACTATTGAGTACTGGGTTTCTTTTCAGTGTGATTAAAATCATCTGGAATCAATAATGCTGCTGGTTATGTACCTTGTAAATATGCTAAAAACCACTGATGTGTCTATTTAAAGTGGTACATTATTTTACAGTATGTGAATTATATCTCAGTTTTTAAAAACTAAAGAAATCTAAATGAAGTATGTAATTTAGTTTACCAAGGTGGGGAGATGAAGGGCAGACCATACTAAAATGTTGGTGTTAACATTATAAGACAGACTGAAAAACCATTCCAGGTGAATTGCAATTAGAGTGCTATGATCACTGAAGGCAACATGGTCCTTAACTAGATCCTGTACTGGTGGTAGATGTTGTTTATAAAAGACCTTACTGGGTCAGTTGACAAAATTGTAATAAAGATGGTGGGTTAGATTAAGACTATTTTATAAATGTTTAATTTACTTTGCTTTATATAATCAAAATAAGTTCTGTTCTGATTATATAAGAAAATATTCTTAATTTCAGGAAATACACACTGAAGTATTTAGAGATAAGAAACATGATGGATGCAATTTACTTTGAAATTAGAAGAAAATGTATGTCTATAGTGTGTACATACAGCCAAAGAACAGGGAGAGACACACAGTGATCAAAATCAGATGGGGTGGGACTAGCAAGTGGCATGGTGGTTAAGGCACTGAACTTCCACATAGCCAACTTTTAAGTCCTGGACCTGGCAGCTGGCTTTCCTACTTTCCCTCTCTCTCTCTCTCTCTCTCTCTCTCTCTCTCTCTCTCTCTCTGGTGAAATTAAAAAAAATAATAATAAAAAATAAAATAAATAATTATTTTAAAAAAGAATTCCTTAAGAAAGTAAAAAAAAAAAAAAAAAAAAAACAGATGAGGAGGACTGGCTCCTTGGCCTGGTGGTTAAGGGAGACACACCCCATATGGCTGACCATGTGGTTCCAATCCCACACCTGGCGACTTGGAAAACAGGCTGGGTATGTGTGCGTACGTGCTCAAAATCCCAACAGGGTGGAGAAATGGAGAAGGGATTGTGATGTGACCATACCCCATTGGGTTTGCTTTCTCCCTCTTTCTCTCTCCCATCTCTGGCAAGCACATGCATCTCCTGGCATATTTTTTAAGAAAGTAAATGAAAAGAAAAATAAAGGGAGAAAAGGAGATTACAAATCAGTTATTTTATATATTTAATAGTAGTGCCCTTAACGTATTATGTATATTTTCAAAAATTTTTGAATTTTCTGTTTTTCTAAATTGACAGATAACATTGTATGGTTTTATCCTACAATGTTAAAGCTAGATAATTAACATTACCTCACATAATTATCATTTTTATGGTGAGAGCATCCATTCTATATTTTTCAAAAATACGTCATTAGTAACTGTCTTCACCTTGCTATACAATATCACATGTATTCTGCGCCTTACAAAATTCCAGAATGAAAATGCTCCACTGCTAATCATTGTTACCACTCAGTAGTGTACTTTATATATGTTTTTAATTTTCTTTGTATTTTCTAATTCACTTATATTGGATTGTCAGAAAAGTCAGTATTTTTCTATGCAAAAATGTGTCATGACTTTTCTGATGATCCAATATAGCATATGGAAGCTGAAAAAAAAGTGAAAATATTTATGATTATTAAAGAGTGAGGTTCTTAGTGCTCTCAGGAACATTATTCTTACCTTCGGACATGGTTGTTCCTTACCTGGGGAATCAGGTAGGTACTAAGAGAAGAGAAGAAAGCTCCTCTTCGCCCTCTTGTCAGGGATGTGAGCTGAGTGGTCTGGCTGGGATCGTGTGCCCTGTGCCTGTGCTGATCCTGTGGCTGTCACACTCCCTCAGGTGCTGCACTATCTGGCCATCCAGAAACCTGCAGACCTGGCTCGGCACCTGTTGCCTTGTGTGATTCATGCAGCTGTACTCAAGGTAAAGGAAGAAGGTAAATGTCTTCTTTGATGAGTCATTAGTTCATTTCCAAAATGAAAGTATATTTTACTTAATTTATTTAATGACGGCTTTGATCTTTTTAAAAATAGAAAGTCTGGAAAATATTTCTTCGGTTAAGAAGATTATAAAGCAGATAGTATCCCATTCCAGTAAAGTTCTGCACTTCCCCAATCCAGAAGACAAGAAATTGGAAGTAAGTGTGAAGTAGTATCAGAATCTTGCCAGGTATTTTCCCTGCTTGGCAGTAATTATTTTAGAGAGATGTTTTTTTTGTAGGCTTTGCTTTTTTGCTGTCTTCCAATGCACATCTCTTCCTTTCCCGTTGTTAGGAAATCATCCATCAAATTACTAGTGTGGAAGCTATAATTGCTAGAGCCCGATCACTAAAAGCCAAATTTGGAACTGAGAAATGTGAACAAGAAGAAGAAAAGGAAGATCTTGAAAGGTAATTGCTATTTGGTTTTATGTCTTGTTGGTGATAGGAAAAGCCACCACTCTCTTTAGAAAAATTGTAATAGAAGATTGAGACCTTTTTGTAGTATTCATATATTATTTGAAACAGGCATTGACTAGAGACAGAGAAATTTAATTATTATAGGATTTGACCTTTTCTCTGAGTATCTGTTGGTGTTTCCATTCCACCTACTTTTAGAAACAGTTCACCAGATCGACTTTCTGTAGGGGTTCCCTTGTTTGCTCTTGGAGATGCTGTACCTGAAGTCGCCTTTGAAAGCGCTATTGACCTTGTTACTCACAGTGCCCAGAAACTTGCTTTCAGCCCCCTCTGTCTTGACCAGTGTCAGCGATTACGAAACTCTCTGATCTCTAATCCAGATTATTCATTTTATTTGTGATAGCCAAGGCGCACATCTATGTAGCCTAAACTGTGTTTTGAGTGACCAGATGGCTTCTCTCAAATGAGGCAGTGATTGGAACAGTCTCTTCCTCTTTGTGGGATACACTGTTCCTAAGGGAGCCTGTGTCTCTGTTAGTCCCGTTCTGTTCTTTTTTTTTTGCCTATGTTATTTAAAAGGACAATGTTGCTTTAACAGGTGATAAAGTGCTTCTAAATTACCTTGTTCTGCAGCTTGAGTTTGTTATAATTTTTAAATTGTCATCAGACTCACCATGAGAAAATGAATTATTGATGCTAAATAATTAATGTTATGTGACATATCTTTAACAAATTCTTGTTTGAATTTTATCTCTTTTATTAAGTGAAATTTTCTCCTAGCCTACTTTACTCTTGAAAATTCCTTCCTTTTAAATGAGAAAAATAGGCTGTAATCAAGGGAGTTGTTTCTAAAATAGCAGTATGGATTAGGGAGCAGGTGGTACAGGTGGTGGCTCTGTGCCTTTGACTCTGTCAGTCCTACAAGACCTAATCTCTGGTATTCTTGAAAGCACAGTGTTTCTAGCACATAATGGTACAGATTACAATCGTGACTTTATCCAGCACAAGATATATTTTAATCATATACAGCTTAAGTAAACAAAAATGAGTATGAATCATTGCTTTACTGGAAAAATAAAACTTGGTTTCTATTGTCCAACAATGTTTACTTCCTATAGTATTTTATAAGCCTCTAGTCTAAAAAAAAATTAGGCTGAGTATTTCTTCTTACACTCTGAGAGAGATAGACTTTTTTTTTTTTTTTTTTTTTTTTTTTTTTTTTTTTTTTTTTTGCTATAGGGCGCGTGCGCTCGCCAGACAGACAGAGAGAGACAGAGAGACAGAAAGCAGGAAATCACCCCCCAGGGGGGATGGCCACGCCGCAATCCCTTCTCCTCCATTCTCCTCTCGGGATCTTGGGCACACACGCACACGCGCCCGGCGTGAGTTTAAGCCGCCGGGTCCGGGACTCGAACCGCGGTCGACTACGTGGGAGTCCAGCGACACAGCCATTACGCTAACTGCTGGTTCCCTGAGAGAGATAGACTTTTTAAAAATTTTGTGGAGACAGCTGACAAAGTAGTAAGATTGTCAGTTGAGTCAGTTTTAATTCCAAATGTCAATCTAGCCTATTTTAAATTTCCACTCCAACGTTGGTAGGTTTAGCTCATATAATTTGAGGATTTGTCAACAAAACCCATCTGGGAAGATGGGCACAAAGTGGCCTGAGCAGCTTGGTTTCTATCCTTTATTGCTTCTCTTTCCTAGATTTGTGAGTTGCCTATTGGAGCAGCCTGAAGTGTTGGTCACTGGTGCAGGAAGAGGACATGCCGGCAGGATCATCCACAAGCTGTTCGTCAGTGCCCAGAGGGTATGTGAGATTCCTGGTTGACTCTTAACCATGACCTCTCCAACCTCGACTTGGGAGGAGGCTGTCTTGATTCCCCCGCATGGCTGATTATACAGCCACTGATCTAAGTCACTGGGCTTGAACACTGAAGAAACAATGCTTCTGTGACTTCTGAGTTTTTGAGACCCATTTGCTCTCCAACATGTTTTAAAGTAAAGTAAGTAAAATGATAAGGGTATTTTAGGCCCTAAAGTTAAGAAATTAAAAGAGTCTGAAGTCCATTGCTACAGAAACTGACAGGGACTTCGATAGCAACGGCCTGTGCTATGCTGTGGAGAATATGTTTATTACTTTCAAGGTAGAATAGAGGTTAGTTTTACCATCTGTAAATCCAATGTACTTTAAAAGTGGATTCCCACTCAGCTTGAATTGTAAGTCTAACTAGTTTTGTAATGGTGAAAAGATCAAACTTCAGAGGCTTCTTAGAAAGGAGGAGGAAGATTATAGATTTTTAGGTCCACGAAAACTTAAGTTTCATGAAGGCTAGCAGGTGGCATGGTGGTTAAGGCACTGGACATTCCTACACCATGGTTCAAGTCTTGGACCTGGTGGCTTGCTTTCGCTTTCTCTGTGGTCAGAATTAAAATAGATGAATGAATGAAAAAATAATAATAATAGAAGAAACCACTTAAGTTTCAGCACAGAAAGAAAGCCTAGTCTGAAAAAATTATCTTCATTATTATCTCTACTAGTACATGTAAAGGTTTTTAAAGTTATATAATATAACCTTGGTTATGAGTAAGAGGTGCTGGCATTCACAAATGATCCTTGTTGCAGGGCTCATTAATATTAGGGATCCTGATTCAGGGTTCCTCTTACCTGGAATGACCCAGTTTTAAGAGTGTAATTCTCAGAAGCAGATAAGAGAAAGAATTTCCATGGGTTTACATATGGAATAACAATTTCATAATCTCTGTTAAAGTTGATCTGAAGTACATCTAGTGAATGTATTCAGAATCACAGCCAAATATTCAGATGTGAATTTTCAGCAAGAGCTGAAAACTGAAATTATTTATGGGGTAGCTCCCTACACTTAAGAATTTCAAATTAAAAGTCAAATATCATATTTCCTTATAAATTAGACTCCTAGAAAACAATAGATGCTTGCTTTGATTTATTTTGTTTTTGTCTCTGAGATGAAACTAAGAACTGAGTTTGTCTTCATATCCTATGATAACTTTGCCAGCTCACTACCCATAAGCTTGCAAGTACAATTCCCTGTTAACCACCAATATGAATTTTCCTCACATTGCAAAAGCTCTTTCCTCCTCCATCATTTTTGTAAAAAAATTTGTGCATTAAGAGGATTTAAAATCTGAAGTATTTATATTTTTAGTGCTGAGAGTGTTACTTGTTTTGAATAGTTAAGCAAAATTACTTTCTGCAAAATGGAAGTAGCCTCCCTTTCTCCCCTAGTTGCAAGTAAAGGCTCATTATAAAAATTTTAACACAGAGTATTTTAAAGAAAAGACTAATCACATAATCTCAATACCCATTTGATGATGTCAATATTTATTACGGCTAACCGGTAAATTTCTGAAGCTTATTCATGTAACTTTTATTTTAATAATTAACTGATACTTGCATCAACTTTACTAATAAATCAAGATTTTAACATATTTTTTACAAAGTTATGAAATTTCATTAAGAATTTTTATAGCATAGTAAATTGCGTATTTTCAACTTTTTCTTAAAATTATAAATTATCATAAACTTGATCATGATTGTATGTGTCTGGTATGTATTTAAGTGGAATTCAGCAAACACATGACTGATTAGATTTTGTTTCAGTCTTGCTAACTGAATAACTCTTAGATACCTCCTCTTATATTCACTGAATTATCTATTGTTCAAGTCATGAGCACGTTGTTTATTGGACTGTCAGGACAGACATGTATTTTGCTATGCAAAAGTGTGTCATGATTTTACTGACAGTCCAACAGCATGTTGAGTCTGCAAAAACAGAGTTAAAGTTTTGTGAAATCATTTCCCCATTAAATGACACTGCATGTCACCTGTTGAGCTGTCAGATGCATGAGTAGTATGGGGTATGTCTACCCTGTTTGACATTTGGGTGTGTTGTGTGTGGTGTGACTTTGTCTTGAATATTCTTTTGATCTTTTGACAGGATCATGTTCTTTATGTAGTGCACGCTGTCTCTGAAATAATCTCAATCTCTTATCTAGCCCTTTTAAAGCCATCTTGCTTGTTTCTCTTTCATCACTGTTTCTTTTTTCACCCTTTCTCAAGCTGACTGAATCTTCCGATGAGGTAACAAAATAGCTTTTGTCCCTCATAGTCCCTGTTCTTTCCCATCCCTCTAACTTCATAAGGCCATTAAAACTAACAACCTCTTTGAACAGTCTGGGTTGGGCATACCTTTCTGCTGATGTTTAGCTTAACATGATTTCATGTTTCCATTGCCAAAACAATGATTTTTTTTTTTTTCCAAATTAAGATTATGAAAAAGGGATAGTGATCAAGTGAAAAAATGAAGGCTCTGATTGAATATCTTTTTAATGTCATTTTAATGAAAAAATAGATGCCTTTAATATTGAGCACTTATCTCTTGTGGCCATTGCTATATGGACCTCTCTCATGTCTGCATCACATTAGCTGCCCAGCAAACACAACCAGTGCCCTCAATTTAATTTGGCAAATGAATCTTAGGAAGAAATGATTTAGAGTCAAGATAAAATCATCCTTCCAGACCCTGGGGAGAAACTGCTCCTTACTGGACGGAGGAGATCAGCCTTGGACTCAGGTCGCTGCTAGAAGAAATGTACAGACCCCAGGGTAGCTCCGTGATCCCTTTTCAGTAGATGTCTGACACAGCCCTCACTTTGCAAAGCAGATTGCCTGGCCGTCGTCATGCCTCTATCTCTGTCACCAAGCTGGCTTCTCGTGCAGTGTTTCAAGCTTCTTGCCTTTTCTTTTCTTTCCTTTCCTTTTTTTTTTGAGTATTCACAACATAGAGCTGACTGCATTATCAAGTGATGCAGGACATTTGTATGTTTTTATCCTGTTTCTTCACTTGTCATTCAAAAATATCTTTTTAGCATTTGACTTGCTTTTTAATTTAGCATCTGATTCTGTTCAAGGCTGCAGCCATGGCTCTACCAGAGGAGGAAGTGAAGAGAATGGGCTCCCCTGAGGAAAGAAGGCAGAACTCGGTGTCAGACTTCCCCCCTCCTGCTGGCCGGGAGCTCATTTTGCGCACCACTGTGCCACGCCCTGCTCCCTACTCCAAAGCTCTGCCACAGCGGATGTACAGTGTTCTCACCAAAGAGGATTTTAGGCTTGCGGGTGCCTTTTCATCAGATACCTCCTTCTTCTAAGTCTTCCGGCGTTACCTCATCACTGGCATAAGGAGACAGTGCTGCCTCCTGCAACAGGGCAGGTGAGCCAGGGAGAACCTGAGAGGTCAGGGAGAGGGCCCTGCTCAGTGAGTGAACAGGAATCATACCAGCACCTGATCGACTTCAGACGAGATGGGATTGAGCTATTGAAAGATTTCTGCCCCGGAGAAATGGCCTTTGGTTTATGGGGAGAAAAATAAAACGGAAGCAGCAGGAGCTCTCTGCATTCACTTTGGCAGGATAATGTTCATTTTATTCTCTTTCATGATGCCCTCTAGGCTACTGCCTTGCCTTCACAGTCTCTATAAACATTTAATGGTTATATTTACTAGTATCAAGTATACAAAATAGAGTATCTATTAACTCAGATTTCTGGATATTTTGGTGGTAGTTTCTAGTCCCAGAATCTGTGTTTTTAAAATACTACACGACATTCTGTATTGTTTATTCAATCACCTGGTGGTCATCTTTATTATATTAATAAACTTTTGATGAGCATTTTTAATATTCTAGGGGGAAGCGAAGATTTTGCATAGTTTCTGTTGTTCCATGTAACTGTCACCTAAATGTATTCCTTCTGATAAAACTGTATATTAAATGTCACTGCACATTGTTTTTTTTTATATATCTTGTAAGATTATTTTTCCTACTTGCTTTTTCATCACCATATAAGTTAATCAGCCTGTAAAGTGCTGTCCTCCTTTTTCTTGCCGTGTAGCAGCATGTGTTCCTTCTCTGTGGCTGCTGGCTGGGCCCTCTGTGTAAGGAGGTAGAAATGAACACACGCAGGAAGTACATACAGCCTCAGTACAGAGGCTATCATGCAGCTAGTGTAACTGGATATATGCGCTAATGTAATGAATAGAGTATTATTTTAATGCTCTGTTTTGCTTTTGTATTTTAGTTAAAATGATCTGTGGGGATGGGTAATACCTAGTGTAAGCATAGCAGCACCCTATTTCTAGTTATGTGAGGATCAAGCCCTAGTAAGTATGTGTGGCTCTGTGGCCTCTGTTTTAATCTTATTTTTAGGCCTAAATTTCCCACTTTGATGCAAAGTAAAAAATGATTATATGTAAAGCATAAACCTTGCCTGTGTAACTTCAAAGAATTGATAGAGCTCTGCAGACCCTGTTATATTATTTTTGTAAAAAAAAATATATATACATACACATATACTACATATATAGTATGCTTATACACACATAAATGTATACATATATAGGTGTCTCTCTCTCTCACACACACACACACACACACACATACACACGAAGTAGAGGAGGCCCTGGTTGATCTCGAGGCTTCACGAAGCCTTTCTCTGAGATGCTGGACTTCATTGCTGCTGCTAAACCATGCAGATGCAGGCCTGAGGACTGAGTGCTGGACCAAGTAGAAGACATTTCTTTCAAGGACAGAATTTGTCTGCATTCTAATGAGGAAGTTAATAACAAAAGAAAAATTCTTCAAAGGACTGGCTGGACTTTAAGAAGATATTTTGAATTTAATAAAAAGGAGCGTGTTGCTTTCTGTGGCTAATTTTCTTATTTTCTCCCCTCTGAGGGGCATTTCAATCTTATTTCACTTTGCTTCGTGCTGTCTCAGATCTCCCTAATTATTTGCAGTCTATGGAGTCTTGCAAAGCAGTGGTCTTGAAAACATTCTTTGAACTATTTTATTTATAGTTTTTGCTATAGGGCACACACACACACCAGAGAGAGAGAGAGTGAGAAATCACCCCTAGAGGGGATGGCCACACCATAATCACTTCTCCTCGTTTTCCTCCTGGGATTTTCGGACACACATGCACATGTGCTGAGTATGATTCTCAAGTTGCTGGGTTTGGGACTCAAACCATGGCAGTCAGAATGTGAAATCCAGTGCCTTCATACCACCTCCTGGCCCTCTTTTTGCCTTTTAAAAGCAATTACCCCATTCTATTTATTTATTTTGTGGTTATGTGTTTATTGCACATTTTCAACTTCCTACTTTGTGTCAGGTTCTGTATTAGACAATGAAGATAAAACAAACTGAACAAACTCTCCTTTCCACATCTTCCTGTCAGATGGGAATGATATGTGATGTTGCCATAAAATGTAGAACACCATCAGCTCAACTGTGTGAACTGGAAGGTCAACATTAATCACAGAGAATCTGGTCCTCCATTCCTTGAGAAGTCCTTGTGTGTTGGGGCCTGCCTTGCCTTCTGGCCAAGAACCTACCTGAAGGATCTTGCTGAGAATAAGACAGATATGTGTGCTGTGTAGCCACAGCTAACTGACAGGAGGGGCAGGCACGGTGTGCTAAGCAGAGGAAATAATGAACAGAAACGTGGAAACAAGATGTATGTCTGAGAAATAGCCAGCATTTCCGTTTGACTGAGATGTAGAAATTGGACTAGGAAGGGGCAAGAAATGAACATGGTCAGGTAAACTGAGTCAAGCCACAGCAAAGAGTTTGGGCTTCATTTTCAGGGCAGTGGTGAGTCACTGAAGGATTTTAAGTAGAGTAACATGGTATGCTTTAGAAGAACCACACTAAAGCAGGGCAGATTGAATGAAGAGAAGAAGGAAATATTAGGTCGTTGAGAAAGTCATGACATATTTTTCTATGCAAATATGCCCAATGGTCCAATAGATACATATCTTTGGAAGGAAGGCTGCAGTTGTATCTTTTTCTTTCTTTTAAAAAAATTCTCCTCTGTACTTTGTACTCTACTTTAATGATGTACACAAATGCTTGTAGAACCAACATGGAATGTCTTCCCTTTGGGGGACCTCCTTACCATCCACTCCTATACCACTGTAATAACTCAGGTTATTCAGAGTTTTTAAAACTCCATGCATCTGCATTTATATCTCATTCATTATTCCAGCAAATATTTTTAAAAAGAATATTCCATTTGTTATTTATTTTTAATTTGACCAAAGAGAGAGAGAGAAAGGAAAAGTGAGAAAGCAAGGCACCAGGTCCAGGACTCAAACCGCGGTCGGCCATGTGGGAGTCCAGTGCCTTTAACTACTACACCATCTGCCTGCCTCTTCAGCAAATATTGAATGGCTGCACTGGGCCAAGTATCTTCTTGGCTCTGGGGAGAGAGCAGTGAACAGAATGAGTGGAAGATCTAGCCTCATGGAGACAGCAGTCAGGGACAAGTGTCAAACTGTCTACGGGGAGAGAGGGTAGTGACATTGAGCAAAGACTAAATACAGCAAGAAACAGCCTTGTGATTAGAAGCACCAGAGATGACTCCACACACAGGGAGCACACTTGATATGTTGGGGGGGGGGGGGGGGGGGGGTGGCACAAAACAAAAGCCAGGGTGGCTGAAGTAAGTGAAGGCAAGAAAGGTGGACAAAGGCCAGATGACATAATACTTTGGGAGTTTTATGTTTTTTCTTAAGTATGTTCTTTTAAGGTGGGGTGGGCAGAGGTACCTCCAACTGGGATTCTCCCACCCTAGTCTGTCGGGATCACAGGTTGCTGAGTGCCCTGTGCCTTCAGGTTGTCCCAGGATCTGAACCTGGGCTCCTCCCATGTGGCTCCAGCATCTCACAGCAGCACCCTACTGCAGCATCAAAGGTGGGCCTTTAAAGGGGCAGCCAGTGGAGAGTTCTGAACCCGATGAATGTTGTGCTGTAACATTTAGAACCCCTCACCTATCTTGTTGGTGGAGGACAGGCTGCAGACGTGAGTGGAAACAGAGAAGTGAGTTAGGACAGTGCCAGTTTGGAGAGAGGTAGCAGTAGGGAGGGGGAAATGATCATACTTGGTATGTATTTTTAAGGCAGAGTACAAAGAATTTGCTTATGGTTTCCCTGAAGGTACAAGGAAGGCAGAGTGAGGATGACTAAAGGACTAGGACCTGAGTAAAAGAGGAATCTGAGAGAGATGTAATGGAAGTACATTTTTCATTTAGGACATGTTACTTTTCAGATATCAATTAGATATCTATAGTAGTCACCCTGGTCCCAGTGACCCCTGCCTCCTGCTTCCGGGAATCACATGCATACCCTCCACCCACACTCTACCAGGGTTGGTCTCTGTGACCAACAGACTATGTAAGAAATGTTGGTATGTCACTTCCAAGATGAACTTCTACCCAAGATTACATTATAAAAGACATCGTTGCAACTTCTGTTTTGTGTGCATGTGTGCTCTTGTCACTTGCTCAGGTGAAGTCAACTGCAGTTTCCCAAGCAACCTGAGAGAAAGGCCCTCACAGTGATGAACAGGGTTCTTCCTATAGCCACATGAATGAGCTGGGACGTGGACCATCCCAACCCCCATCCTCCATCCCTAGCTGCCTCACCATGCTGCTTCCAGGTTACTGAACCTCAGAAACAGTATGAGATATCTGTTTATTTTAATCTACTGGATTTTGGAGTAATTTGTTGCACAGCAAAAGAAAACTAGTACAATACCCAAGTGGTGGTTCTATACATTTGGAGTTTAAGACAATAGTTAGGGTCTGTGTTATAGACTGGGATCTTCAGATAGTACCTAAGTCATGGATAGTTGAGACCACCTAAGGTCTGTTCTCACCTCGGAGAGGAAAGGTCAGGGGATTGAGCCAGTGATGAAGAGGACTCAGGAGTGGTTACTGTGTAGGAGGATAGGAGTGTAATGTTGGAGAGGCCAAGAGGAAAAATATTTCATGAAGATGACCCTGTCACTGCCCCCACTCTTGCCAGCATCTTTCTTCTGGGCACATGGTAATGGGTAGACTAGGCATTCAACAAAGATCCATTGAATGAATAAATGCCTCTCTGGCAAAAAAAGTCCCACTGTTCTATCAGGAATCTTTTGACCTCTTTAATTTTGTGCCACTGGGCACCATGAAACTAGAACACTTCCAAATGTGAACTCCTGAAAGCCAAAGGCAAAGGACTGCTGCCAGCATTTCTCCAGTTCTGAGAAGGCCTTAGGCTCAGCCTGTATGCATGGCCATGGCTAGCCCTTGAAACAGCTTCTTTCTCAGGAGAGAAGAAAAAGTGGAGAACTAGTGATTTCAGGGAAAAAAAGAGAAACGAAGATTTTCTACTGATAATTCAGCCTCCAGCCCCCAAACTTGAGTGGTACGGAGGCCCTCTAGCCTTCTCTCTGTCTCTGTCTCTCTCTTTGTCTTCTCATTTTTGGGTAATTTTTCCTTTTGAAAATTTTTTAAGGTAAAGTATTCTCTTGACTTTCAGTTCCCCCTTTATCTTGCCAATGATCCCCTTTCTCCTCCCTTCCAGGAGAGGCAAGGGGCAGGCCTTCAGAAGACGACTCCATCATTGCTGCTGAGAACTAATACTTTTTGAATTTTTTGCTGTTTTTAAAAAATTTGGGGGGGGGTATTTTTTTTCCCTTCCTTTTCTCTTTCTTCCCCTCCCCCCGTTTCCTTTTCTTTTTCTTTTATCTCATCATGCTGCTCCTCAATCTTTATTCACTGTGTTTCTAGACAGATCTAAGAGAACCATAGGCAAACATCCAAATACTATTAGGGTTAACATACCCTTCAGTACCCACTAAATGTGCTGCACAAAGGGATAAAAACGGAACGGCAAAGAGATCCAGATCACCTCCTTCTGCACACTCCTGAACGCTCAGATTGAACTTCAAGAATTAGGAAGAAACACACCATCCATCAGATGACTAGAAATCACCGCAGAGTCACAGGAAATATGGGAAAGCAAGAAAATATCTCTCCTCCAAGGGAAAAGAATAACTCCTCTTCATCTAGATAGTTCAATGGAAATTATGGAAATGCCTGATAAAGAATTTAGAATATTCATAATGACGAAGCTAACAGAGATGGAAGAGAAGAGAGACAATGAATTGCAGAAGAGGCAGGAGAAAGGAGCTGACGAGTTCCAGGAGGTGAGGAAATTCTTGGAAGATCTAAAAGAGGAATTACACACTTTAAAAAAGAATCAAATGGACCTGTTAGAGATGAAGGCTATAATACAGGAAGTCAAAAATCTCCCTTGAAAGTATTAAAAGCAGACTAGATCATATAGAAAATTGAATCTCAGATGTAGAAGATAAAAATCACTGGCCTAGAAAACTCCACCACAAATACTGAGAAAATTGCCCCCTAAAAATGAGAATAATATACAAGAAATACTAGATACCATCAAACGTCCAAACATCCGTATAATTGGTATCCCAGAAGGTGAAGAGACTCATAAGGACATTGATAATCTATTCCATGAAATCCTGCAAGAAAACTTTCCAAACCTAGAGAGGCACTCAAAGATCCAGCCCCAAGAAATACAAAGGACCCCAAATAGAATCAACCCAAGAAGATCTTCTCCAAGACACATTGCAGCGGGACTGACCAAAAGTACAAAGACAAGATACCAAGATTGGCAAGAGAAAACCAGCACGTCACCTACAAAAGATATCCTATCAGGCTAACAGCAGACCTCTCATCGGAAACAATGTGAGCAAGGAAGGAATGGGAAAATACATTCAAAGTGTTAAGGGAAAAGCAATTTCAACCAAGAATACCATGCCTGTCAAGATTATCCTTAATATGGGAAGAAAAGACAAGAACATTCTCAGATAAACAAAACCTGAAGGAATTTACCAACACCAGGCCAGATCTCCAAGAAGTTCTCAAGGGAGTGCTATACCAAGAAAATTAAATACAGACACACACAGAAATAGGAGTTCAAAACCTAAGAAAATAGCCAACTTAATCATAGGGATAAGTCTGGAGCTGAATATTATATCCCAGAATTTAATCGGGAAGATGAAACCACAACAGAAGATAAAGTATGTGAGATTGAACTGGTGAAATAGCATTTTATGACTTTTTAAAAAAATAATTATTTTGTTTAACTTTATTTTTAAAAATTGTGACCAGAGAGGGACAGTGAGATAGAGAGAGGGAAAGTGAGAAAGCAAGCCACCAGGTTCAGGACTCTAACCATGGTCTGGAAGTCCGATGCCCTAGCCACCACACCACCTGCTGGCTCCTTATGATTTTTGACTAAAAGATTGCTGATTTTCTTCCAGGCTTTGTTTTGTTTTTAAGGATTTTTGTCCTGTCTTGGGCTGTTGATAGGTTCATGTACCTACTATCTGAACAGAATCCTAACCTGTTTCCTGGCTTTAAGTTTCAAGTAAAGTTCCTTAGCATTTCTTTGATTTACTAAAGTTAAAACTGCTTTTCTTGAAATTACCGGCTGAACTTGCTATGGAAAGTAGTTAGATTATTTAAGAAATTTTGTGATCAATAAAATGTGGGAGGGGGACCAGCAGTTAGCGTAATGGCTATGTCGCTGGACTCCCACGTAGTCGACCGCGGTTCGAGTCCCGGACCCGGTGGCTTAAACTCACGCCGGGCGCGTGTGCGTGCGTGCCCAAGATCCCAAGAGGAGAATGGAGGAGAAGGGATTGTGGCGTGGCCATCCCCCCTGGGGGGTGATTTCCTGCTTTCTATCTCTCTGTCTCTCTCTGTCTGTCTGGCGAGCGCACGCGCCCTATAGCAAAAACCTCTCCAAAAAAAGAAACAACAAAATAAATAAATAAATAAATAAATAAAATGTGGGAGGAAAAGGAATGAAAAACAACTGAAGACACTAGAGATAGTGTGGGAGGGGGTTGGGAAGTGGCAGAGGGTCAGAAATAGGATATATATATATATATATATAAAACTAGAAATGGAAAATTATTAACAATAACATACATGATTAAGCCACTATGCAGTATATCCTGATGGGAAATCACATTTTGCATGCTGTAACGATGCTTAGGGAATGAATACAAATTAATTAATTTTAAAAAATGTTTCAGAAACAAAAGAAGCTCATGGAAATACTGACTGAGCAAGTGTCATCAGCAGGCCTTGGTGAGGGACTGGAGGAGGGAGGCAAGGACTGGCTGCCCGGCTGTGGCCCTGAAGGGCAGCTGCTCTTGTGGTACGAGGTCAGCCCTGGCACGGCAGCTCTGCACTGCCACCTGCCAACACAGTGGCCTTGCAGCAAAAGAACTGTTCTCCCTGTGACCAGTCTGACCCACTCCCTTCCTAGCACACGCTGCAGAGCGGATGGCATTGCAGATGGCAGTCACCATCACCCACCACACCCAGGAGTCTCGCATCTCCCCAGGGAGCTGCTGCCGGAGAAAGGAGCAGGAGGAGTCTGCTCCTGCCGTTCCTTAGCAGCCTCCTCGGCAGACACCTGTGCAGGTGAAATGTTTGGCAGGACATGGCTCCGCCAGGTGCCAGTCAGACCTGAGTAACAGTGATGGGACACAGATCAAAAAACTAAGTTCTTCAGCCACTTGACAGTTTGAGTAAATAATGACTTGTCAGTGCTGTTTATTCACATGCCTCTTTCTCAGCCCTATTTTTGGCCCAGAACACTTTTTTATTTTCGCCCATATTACATAATGAGGGAAATGCATTCTTAGTAACCCACTGTCACTCTCCTGCGTTATCTTGCCTACATGAAAAAAGGAAGTATTTTTAGAGTGTGAATTTCCCAAACGTTCTTGGCTATTCTGAGACTGAAGGCAGAACGTCATGGGGGGAGCACGATCGTGAGGAGAGGCTGCCCCAAATTGCAGGCCTACCTCGGTGTACCGGAAACCATCCCATCAGTGAGCCCTGTGGGAATCCGGATGGAGCGGTGACCCTCACCACACGAGATTTCATCGGAGATCTTTGTGAATATCCAAGTCACACGTGCCCCTAGAGCACGTCATTCCCCACAGTTAAATAAGGTGATTCGGTTTCTGAAACATGAAAAACGTGTGTAGACTCTTAAATAAGGACCAACTCTTGCAGACCCTGGCGTTTGTCTTTGGATCTCTTTGCAGCACCATGATTTTAATCTCAACTGTAAATGTGATCTTCAGATAGTCTGACGTAGCTGGTAATCACCTGTATAAATGATCACGGAAATGAAGAACACACTCCAAAATGATCAGAGAACTCAAAGACTCCTAAGATTCTACAAGGGGTCTTCAAAAAGTTCATGTAAACTGCATATCATAAAACTATGCATGGATTTTCTAAAAATTATAACAAAATAAACTAGCACTTTAATTCCATTTTTCCCATGAACTTTGTGAAGTCTCTTCATATCCTCAGTCCTTGCGGGGGGGAAAAAGGTCTGTGGAACCCAGGTGGGAACCCAGTACATTAGCCCATTCAACACTCACAGTCCTGTGGAAAACAAACAACATTCAGCTGAAACTGTACCCATCAACTCCAATGTGCCATCTCCTGCACTTAAGATGTAGGGAGAGCTGTGCATGGACCATAGGGTGTAGGCCTTCTCCTAGTCCACCTTCAGCCATGTGAAGAATGGTGTGAAGGCTGTCTGAGCATCGGATGGGCTCTCTGGGTTCATGCTGGGAGGAGGTGAGCAAGGCAGAAAGCACAGCTGAGCTGCTAGAGCAGCAAGGAGAGGGGTCTGGCGAGGTGCATAGGAAGGCTGCGAGTTCCACTCACATGCAGGTGGAGGATGTGGCATGTGGCAGCAACTTGCCATTTCACTGGTGCAAGAGTTTGGATCAAGCCTGCAGGTGGGAAGATGGCGAGTGAATCTTTTCTTTTTGGGAGAGGTTTTTGCTATAGGGCATGTGCGCTCGCCAGAAAGACAGAGACAGAGAGACAGAAAGCAAGAAATCGAGAAATCACCCCCCATGGGGGATGGCTATGCCGCAATCCCTTCTATTCCATTCTTCTCTCAGGATCTTGGGCACACTTGGGCATGCCCGGTGTGAATTTAAGCCACCAGGTTCGAGACTCGAACCACGGTCAACTACATTGGAGTCCAGCAACATAGCCATTATGCCAACTGCTGGTCCTATGAATCTTAACCACCTAGCATCTCTTGCTCTGTCTGGTGGGAACTATAAGTTCTTTGCGAAAAACTGGCCCCATAAAGGAAACTAGAGAAGGAAAAGAGATTTAATATAATAAAGAGACTTATTTATTTATTTTTTTTAACCAAAGGGAGACACAAAGGGAGAGGGAGAAAGCACCCTTCAATAGGGCGTGGTCATGTCACAATCCCTTCTCCATCTCTCCATCCTGTCAGGATTTGGGGCATCCATGTACACATGCCTGGAGTGTTTTTGAAGCTGCCAGAACCAGGATTTGAACTGCAGTTGGCATGTGGGACCTAGTTCCCTTAACCACAAGGCTTTGGAACCGCCCCAAGGGATGGTTTTAAAAAATGGTTTTCTAATTTTTGGTCAATTAGTGATGTAGTTATAGACAGTGTAATGTAGCACTTAGAACTTTGTAACTGACTGGGCTTGTATATGAAAAATCAAGAAAGGTCACTTATATTTTTCAACCTTATGGGGCAATAATTGGTGGGAAGGATTTAGCTGGGTACTTCTGGTTGCAAGGAGTGAAGACCCATTACCTTAATAATTGATGAGGAGCAAGTGAGGGCTAAGGACAGAACCAGAACTGTCATAGGGCCTGAACTCATGGAGTCTAGAGTTTGAAGGATGGCTTGGGATTCAGGTCAGCTCTGGGGAACCGAAACTACAGGAATTCCCTGGTTCTTACCCTCGCACGTGACTGCAAATGTGACGTGGCTCCAAGTAACTGGCTTTGTCCCACTAGCAGCCAGCTTCTTCTTCATGGTTTCATTCCTCTGGGCTTTCAGCTTGCTCAGGGTCCACAGGGCAGCTTTTCTTCCCTTCTACATCAGCGCCTTTCGATTCCAGCCTCTGTGGCCTTTGTCTAGCCTGGGGCTCCTAAGACGTAGGCCACTGGCCAGCCAATGGATTAGCTTCCAGGGGCATCCTTTCAGCTGTGGCTGGGAAATGTTCATGAATGTGACATACTGCTCTCTTAGGAGGGATACGAACAGGAAAGAATCTTTTAGAAGGTGTGGTAGTGGGTCTAGCCTGATCATGTTTATGACTTTAGCTATTCCTGAAGGCTTCTATTTAACTTTCTATTTAGAAGTTATTTCAGACCTAAAAAAGTTAAAAGAACAGTATAAAAAAGACCTATAAATCATTTACCCAGATTCATTTATTATTGATATTTTGCCATTTCGGCTTTTTAGGCTTTTTAATTTTTTTTTGGCTATTGGGCATGTGCGCTTGCCAGAGAGTCAGAGAGACAGAAACCAAGAAATCACCCCCAGGGGGCGGGAGGTGGGGCTATGCTACAATGCCTTCTCCATTCTCCTCTTGGGATTTTGGTTATGCATGCACATGCGTTCAGTGTGAGTTTCAAGCTGTTGGGTCCAGGACTTGAACTGTGGTCGACTATGTGGGAGTCCAGTACGTAACCACCGCACCATCTGCTGGTCCCTCTAGGCATATTTTTTAATGAATCTGTGTTAAACAAAAATGATGGGCCATCCTTGTAGTGCAGTGGTTAAGGGGGTCGAGTTCCACATGCCGACTGCAGTTCCAATTCTGGCCCAGCAGCTTGAAAAACATACCGGGCACGTATGCATACATCCCCAAAATCCTGATGGGAAGAGAAACGTAGGGAAAGGGGTTGTGGCATGACCATGCCCCACTCCGGGTTCCCTCTCTTTCTCTCTCTCAAGCACACATACCCTCTGACAATAAATAATAAACCTTTATAGTATTAAAATTTCAGGATCAAAATAAATTATTCATTATATAAATTTAAAAAATATTATTAATGATCTTATTCCCCTGCTGCCCATTTTTTCTCCCTGAGTAGGGAGAGAATCTGATTTCCAATTATCAAAGTAAAAGATCCAAATGTCCAGTTTTCAACCAAAAAAATTCATAAATAGGGCCAACAGGTAGCATAGTGGTTAAGGTACTGGGCTTCTACATGGCCAACTGTGGTTTCAGTCCTGGCCCTGGAGGCTTGAAACTCACCCTGGGCATGAGTATGTGCAGATACAAAATCCCTAGAGGAGAATGGAGGAGAAGAGCCTGCGGTGTAACCATCCCCCTGGGGGGTGATTTCTCATTTTCTCTCTCTGTCTCCAGTTAGTGCATGACCCCACAGCAAAAATCTCTCTCTCAAAAACAAAAACAGAAACCCAACACAACAAACAAAAACACAAGGCATACAAAGAAATAGGAAAAGATGGCACTGCAAACGAAAAAGTTAAATAAATAGAAATTGTCTCTGACAAAGGCCAGATTGTGTACTTACTAGCCAGAGTTTAGACCAGTTGTCTTAAAGATGCTCAAAGAGCCAAAGGAAGATACGGACAGAAGTCAAGAAAATGATGTGTGAACAATATGGAACTGTCAATGAAGAGAGAGATAATGGAGCTGCCCTTGTGGCCTAGTGGTTAAGGGAGCTAGATTCCACATGGTTCACCATGTGGCTTGAGTCCCAGCCCAGGTAGCTTGAAAGACACACTGAGTGATGTGTGTACATGCCCACATTCCTGACAGGATGGAAAAATGGAGAAGGGACTTCGGTGTGATCACATCCCATCGGAGGGTGCTTTTTCCCTCTCTTTTTCTTTGTCTCTCTCTGACAAGCACATGTGCCCTCAGGCAGTTAAAAGAAAAAAAAAAAATAGAGAAAATCAGTGAAACTTAGAGTTGATTTTTCAAAAGGTCAATACAATTACCAAAATTTTAGCTACATGTAGTAAAGAAAGAGAAAGCTCAAATGACCAAAACTAGCAATGAAAGAGGAATATTACTGCTCATTCTACAGAAATTAAAAAGAAAAAAGGGGGGCAGCCAGTGGCATGCTGATTAAGGTGGTTGAATCTCACATGGCTGATGATGTTGTTCAAGTCCTGGACCTGGCAGCTTGGAAAACATGCCAGGTGCATTTGTGTGCAAGTCTCAGATTCCTAAAAGAGAAATGGAAAAGGGACTGCAGTGGGCCATTCCCCACGGGGGATGCTTTCTAACTCTCTCTTTTTCTCTCTCTGGTTAGCACCTGAACACTCTGGCAAAATTTAAAAACAAGAAATGAAATTCTGAGAGTAACTATAGATAATTGTATGCCTGCAAGTCGGAAAACCTAGATGAAATGGAAGAGATCCTAGAGATACAAAACCTACCAAGATGAATCAAGAAAAAATAGAAAATATGAATTGAACTGTACTTAGGAGAGACTGAATCTGTTATAAAAACTTTCTAGCAAAGAAAAGTCCTGGCTTTCATGGTTCTCTGGTAAATTCTACCAAATATTAAAAAACAATACAAAACAAAGACAAATAAAAAACACCAACCTTACTCAAACTCTTTCAAAAGTAGAAGATGAAGAGATAATTCTTAAATCATTCTATGTGACCAGCCTTCCCCTGCTACCAAAGCAGACAAGGACATTGTAAGAGAAGAAAAATACAGAGCAATCTCTCTTATGACTATTGATACAAAAATGTTTATGAAAATAGTAGCAAATTGTATTCAGCAGCTTATTAAAAGGGCTATCCAGCATAACTAAATGGGATTTACTACTGGAAGGTATGGTTCAATACTGATTAATATAATAGACCACACTATCAAAATGAAAAGTAAAATAATTTCATTTGATGCAGAAAAAGAACCTGACAAAATACAGCACCCTTTTTTTTTTTTATAAGAAAACAACACAAGCAAACAATCCAATTTTAAAAATGGGCAAAGGACTTAAATGGCTATTTCTCCAATGATGTTATAAAAATGGCCGATAAGCACAAAAAAGATGTTCAGTATCACTAATCACTAGGGAAATGGTAGGGAAGTACACATAAAACCCACAATGAGATATTACTTTGCATCTATTAGGATGGCAATTATTTTTACAAACCCAGAAGACAAAACGTGTTGGTGATGCTAAGGAGAGGGGCATTGCTGGTGGGAATATAAAAGGCTGCAGCTGCTGTGGAAAACAGTATGGTGGTTCCTACAAAGTCGCCACTTGTTCCAGCAATTCTGTTTCTGGGTATATACCCCAAAGAATCAAAATCAGGGTGTCTTAGTCCATTTTGTGTTGCCGTAACAGAATACCTGAGGCTGGGCAATTTACAAAGAAAAGAAGTTTATTCACTTAGTTCATGTTACTGGAGGCTAGGAAATCCAAAAGCATGGCACCATCTACTCGGTTTCTGGTGAGGGACTTGGGCCTCGAGAAGCAGAGGGTGAGTAGGTGTCTGCGAAGATGCAAAACATTACAGGCAACCTCTCTATTCTAGTCCATTTTGCTGCTAACAACAGAAAATACCCAAGTTGGGGTACTTTATAAAAATAGAGGTTTATTCAGGTCATGGTTTGGTCCAAGGTTCAGGGACCGCATCTTGTGAGCATCTTACGGCTGCATTACAACACAGTGGAGGGCAGGAGCCCATGCATCTGTGTCCATGTGTCCCTGTCATTCCCTCCCATTCTAAGTCCACCAGAACTCAAACAAGGGGGCCCCACCTTAATGACCTCAATCTTAATCTCTTCCTAAATGCCCCACTTTTCAATACTTCAATCAGATTAAGTTTTTACCCTATTAATACTGTCACAATCAAATTTTAGCACATACATTTGAGGGGACATTCAAAGAGCTATTCAAACAATAGCTCTTGTTTTATAACAACCCATTCTTATGGTAATTCATCCAGTCTCCCATGAGTGAGAGTTTAGTAGCATGAGAATGGCACCATCTACCCAAGTGGTTGGCACCCCCATGACACAAACATCTCTCAGTAAACTCCATTTCTAAAAAGGTCCCACCTCCCAACACTGCTACTGGGACTGAGCCTCAACCTGAGTTTTGGTGGGGACATTCAAATCATAGCACAGGGTTTCAAATAGATATTTATACATTCATGTTTATAGGAGCACTAGTCACAAGAGCTAAAAGGTGGAGACACCCCAAACATCCACGAACGGATGAATGATGGTACAAAGTATGGCATATACATACAGTAGATTATTATATGGCCTAAAAAAGAACAGAAATTCTGATACATGCTACAACATGTATGAAACTTGAAGAAAATATGCTAAGTGAAATAAGCCAGATGCAAAAGGACCAATATTGTATAATTCAACTTATGTGAGGTACCGAGAAGAGTCGAATACATGGTGATAGAAGGTAGAAAAGTGGTTACCAAGAACTAGGGGTGGGAAATGGGAAGCTATTGCTTGGTGGGTACAGAGTTTCGATATGAGGTAATGAGAAAGTTCTAGGAGTGACCAGTGGTAAGATTACACAACAATGTGAGTATACTTAATGCCACTAAACTGTACACTTAAAAATGGTGAAAATGTGGGCCAGCCTGTGGCCTGCAGTTAAGGAAGCTGGATCTCACATGGCTGACTATGCAGTTGACAGCCTGGCTCCAGTGCTTGGAAAACACCCAGCTGTATGTGCTTGTGTGCCTGAAGTCCCAGAAGGAGGGAACGACGGTGCGGAATGGTGAGCACACTCCGCGGTGGGTGCTCCCCCCTCTCCCTCTCCGTCTCTCTCTCTGTGGTGAGCACATGCACCCTGTGGCAAACTTTTTTAAAAAGTTGAAATTTTTTTGTTATGTATATTTTACCACAATAAGACTTTATATATGACTTGCACTATATTTCCGCTGGATGTACTAGCCTAGAAACTCCACTTTTGTAGTTAATGATTAGGGGTCATAAGGCACAACTAACTTTTTTGAAAAACAAAACTTGGCAGGATCTATTTTAAGGAAATCAGTGCTTGACCGTGGTCTACCCGCTGCTTTGAAACCACACTAGAATGTGGCACATTAAGGTGGTGTGTGTGGGGTCATTCTTACAAGCTGCTCCAGGCATGGGGAACCAAATGGGTCTCAGAGATGCACAATGGGCTGGAGAAAAGGCAGGCCTTGAGGAGGGATGCCAGAGGGTCCTAATGCTCAGGGAACTGAAGACAGAGGAAAGGCAGGCAGAGCCCAGCAAGCTGGTATTTCATTAGGAAGGAAGTGTCACTGTGCTACCTAAGTGGCGCACAGTGAGGAAACGACCTGGCCTCACACCTCGAGTTTTGTGTACAGGGGACACCTGGCATCTCTCTTTGCCCTTTTATTCCCTCCTCCCTGATGGAGGCAGTGACCTACCCACTAATAAGTTTAGGGGAAGCCCATGAGGATGAAAACGCTTACACCTTCTCTGATCAGCTGTCTACAGAATAAACTAGTCATGTGCTAAGGACACAGTCCCTAAGGGTAGGCCCTGGGATCCTTCTGCCTGTGGGGCTGAGCTTTGGGGTAAGTACGCTTGCCTTCTGCAGGGAGGGGCCAGATCTGGCAGGAACCTTTAAAGTAGACGTGACCATTGGGATAACGCTGCAGGGCAAGCAAAGCTCTAAAGAAGGGTAATCTACTGTCACATTGCAGGGCAGTGCATACTGAAAGAAGGTGGTAGAAGTAAGAAAGAACTATGGGCAAAGTTAGAAATGAGAGAGAACTATGTGCAGAGTAAAGAAAGCTGAGTGATCACCAGAGAAAGTCGGGAGAGGCTTGTCTAAAACGACGGGAAGCAAGATATTTCACAGCTGCAGTGGGTAGTAATCCCCGACTTCTCGTTCCCCATAGAAGTAACGACAGAACGGCTCAGGGCCGCAGTGCTCTCCGTTGGAGACGCCAACCCCCGCTTCTTCCTGTCTTTCTGTCCTTTCTCAATCCACCGCAGCTCCCACTTAGGGTTCACGTCCCCCCAGACTTCATAGGCTGAAGCAGAGGCCTTTACAACCCTCCAGGAGAGACGAACTCCTGTTCACCTGCAGGCCACTGCCCCAGTATCCCATGTAGGCGTGGGGAGCCCAAGTACGAGGGCCTGCCTGGCTGCAGACGGATGCCACAATCCCCAGTTCTGCTCGTGTATCTCAAATGGACATGGACATTCTGATTTCCATCCGTCTTGGTTCTCCACTGGTCCCCAGTGTGAGGTGGGGAGAGAGGCATTAGTAAGTATCCTCCCTAAGCCTCCTGACACAGGCTGAGATCCCTAATGGACTTCGTTTACCAAATCCGAGACATTCGGAGTGCCAGCGTGGTCGCCCAAGCGGGAAATCCCACACCTGATCTCATGGGAAGGCTCGCAGCCAAAACTCTGCAGAATTTCCTTCAGCTCCATGTACAAGGTGGATTTGAAACAAAGAAATTTTGTGTTTAGATTGGGTCCTAGTTCCAAGATATTTCATTATGTACATGCAAATATCCCAAAATCTGAAAAAAAATAAAATCTGAAATCCAAAATGCTTCTGATCCCAAGCATTTCTGGCAAGGGATACTCAGCACATGGCAGTTTTCCAAAACAAAAAAAAGCTTAGCAACGCTTCACGCACGCCTTTTAAAATATCCACGTGATGAAAGCCAAGGCAAAGTTAAGTCACTGTTCTGTAGGGGAATATTACATAGAAACTGGTCAACATTTGGCAGGACTGCACAGGTGGTTCGAAAGCTGAACCTCCACCACCCAGTTACAGCCTAGGACAAGTGAGCAGGGCGTGCGGCAGCCGCGTGTACACTGTGCCCGGTGCTTGCTGGTGCCGGACCATGACGGTGCTGATTTTTCTTAACGCTTACTTAGTAGGCCAAGCTATCAATATGTTGGGATCTTCCTTTTCTTTTTCTGGTGTGTGTGTGTGTGTGTGTGTGTGTGTGTGTGTGTGTGTATGTGGCGGGGAGTATGCTTTCTTAAACTGGGTCTCACCATGTTGAGACCCTCCTGCTTCAGCCTCCAGAGTAGCTAGGACTACAGGTGCCCAGCTCTGCACCTGCCTGTCTCACACAGGGGTCGCTGTGTAGCCCACAGTGCTCACAAGCTCACAGTCCTGCTTTAGCCTCCCGAGCCCCTGGGACCAGAGGGGCTCTTTCTTTTCTTCTTCTCTCTCTCCCGCCTACCCCTCCCCCAAAAGGATGTGTGTGCTCACCAGACAGAGAGAGGAGAAAGTGAGAAAGCACCTCCCATGAGGAATAGTTACACCGCAATCCTTTCTCCTCCATGCCTCCTTCCTTTGGGAATTTTGAGCACACATACACATGCACCAAGGATGTTTTTTAAGTCATTGGCTTCATAGTCCGCTATGTGGGATCCAGCTGCCTTAACCACTACACCACAGGCTGGCCTGGGATCTCAAACAGACCTGAGTGATCCTATTGATACAGGAGTTTGGAGGTTCTGCAATCTAATGATGAAATCGAATCAGGTTGTTGGGAAGGCAGATGTGTTAGAGCAGAGAGACTGTGAAATAAGGACTTTTTAACAAATGCAGAATAATTAACAAAATTTTAAAGATATTCTTTGGGCCCGTTTCTAGAAAACAGCTGGTATCTACTACTGTAAGACCAGTCAGTGATTTGACAGAGGTGGAGAGAAACCACTGAGGCAGGGAGGCAGGAAGTCGGAACTCAGAAACCACTTGACTAAGCTACGCTTCCGGAAGGTAAACAGGACTGGGGCAGCCAAACACCCATGACGACCTAAAGCAGAGGACAGACTTGAGTTCGGTTTGGACATCTTTCTGGTGGCTGGCTAATCAGGGGTCGGGGTGACGAGGAGCTCAGTTTTCCAGTTCAAGAGAAGAAAAGGTAGAATGAGAGATGAGCTAATAATATGCCACCGAAAATGAGATATTACTTCAACAATCTTGTCGATGTTTGATATCTATGATTCTGTAGCCTATAAGTAAACATAATCTTTCCATTTTACTGTGAAGAGCTCAAGAATGTTGACTTCTTTGACATGTAATTTAAAGTGCTTCATACTTTTATTTCTAAAGAAACTGTATTTTAAATGTTTCACTCAGGAATCTGAAAAAGAGATTTGATTTATTAGCAAGATGTGTGGGCAGAAAATCCTTCTTCCATCCACACTTGAGAAAATGTAGAAGTCTATTCATCTGTCACAGGAAAACCTCCCCGAGAAATGTATGTTAGACTATGATTACTGCCGGGAGTGGGCTTCTTTACAAATTCCACATGAATTCTCTTCCCTGGCTCTGGAGCGAAAAGTAACTTTGTTATTCAACAGAGAGTGTCTGGGACATGTCACTCTGACGGCAACGGGAAGAAGGCTAGCCTGGTACTGGTCATATGGTTTGGATGTCCAAGTCCATCCAGCTCAGGAAGCCTGCACCCAACCCTGAATCCAGAAAGCATTTTAAAAAGTGACATTTGACAAAAATGCTTATTAAAATGCTTTCTGGGGGGATCAGCAGTTAGCGTAATTGCTATGTCGTTGGACTCCCACGTAGTCAACCGCGGTTCGCATCCCGGACCCAGTGGCTTGAAATTCACACCGGGTGCGTGTGCATGCGTGCCCAAGATCCCGAGAGGAGAATGGAGGAGAAGGGACTGCAGCGTGGCCATCCCCCCGGGGGGGGTGATTTCTCGCTTTCTATCTCTCTGTCTCTCTCTGTCTGTCTGGCGAGAGCATGTGCCCTATAGCAAAAACCTCTAAAAAAAAATGCTTTCTGGGTTTTTATAAGACAGGATTTATTTTATTTTTTATTTAGTTTTTTTGACAATAGAGTCTTAGGATGTCAACATCCTCCTTCCCCAGCCTCACAAGTATCCGGGCTCACAGGTGTGTAACACGCACCTCCGATGGGCTGTGTTCCCCAAGCCAGGCCAGGGCATGGCCATGTCTCTCAGCACAGACATACTCTCACATGGTCCTAGATCGACCCTGGTTCATTCTTCAGCTACCACTTCCTGGTTCTGTTCCCTGGATCCAAAGTCTTTCTTCTTTTCTCAGCATCAACTGTCATCTTGTCACTTTTGAGTCTTTCTACCTGCTGGGCATGCCCCGTGTTTTTTTTTTTTTTTTTTTGGAGAGGTTTTTTTTTACTATAGGGCGCGTGCACTCGCCAGACAGACAGAGAGAGACATAGAGACAGAAAGCGAGAAATCACCCCCCTGGGGGGATGGTCACGCTGCAATCCCTTCTCCTCCATTCTCCTCTCGGGATCTTGGGCACGCACGCACACGCACCCAGCATGAGTTTTAAGCCACCGGGTCCGGGATGCGAACCGCGATCGACTACGTGGGAGTCCAGCGACGTAGCCATTACGCTAACTGCTGGTTCCCGCCCCGTGTTTTCTACCCCTCCCGTCTCTTGTGTGGGAGCAGCTATCTTCTTCCCTGGGCACAGGGGCAGGGTTGAGGCACAGGGCACTCTTCCTTCTCTCTGCACATGGCTGTCTCTTGAGGGACATTTCTTGTGTTCCTCTGTTGGAACTGCTCATTTGCAACCCACAGAGGGCAGCTTCTCTTTCAGACCAAGGATGAAGAACAGCTTCCCTGTGACCAGCAGTTAGTGTAATAGCTATGTTGCTGGACTCCCATGCAGTCGACCGCAGTTCGAGTCCCGGACCCGGTGGCTTAAACTCACGCCGGGCACATGTGAGTGCGTGCCCAAGATTTCGAGAGGAGAATGGAGAAGAAGAGATTGCAGCGTGGCCATCTCCCCGAGGGGTGATTACTCGCTTTCTGTCTCTCTGTCTTTCTGGCAAGCGCACGTGCCCTATAGCAAAAACCTCTCCAAAAAAAAAAAAAAAAAAGAACAGCTCCCCTAAGCGTCCCAAGGCCTGAGTTGCTAACTCCTGCTCTATTTTCAGTCCTAGGACCTTCATTTCAATGTACCCTACGAGATTCGATCTACAAGCAGATCAAAGCAGCAAATGGCAGGACAGAAAGCTTAGAGACATGTCAGGAAAGAGAGGGATGAACCAGTCAAGTGTCCTGCGTGGCCACTGCTCATTGCTCCTTATAGCATTTTAATTGGCAGGATTTTGAACCTCATGTAGAGAGAGACCATCTTCATGGATCACTTTGCCCCAAACCTTCATACAGTTGTTACATTTGAAAACTTTCTCCTTAGAATCAGCACCTTAGCTGTTGATACGAAGTGCAAGCTCCCCTCAAAAGATGACCTACTTAGATGAAACTCTCGCTTGTAAACGCCCCATGCTGTAGGAAAGGCAGCGTGGCATCTTCTCAGCTCTGCATTGTGACGTGGTGTCCTGGGTTACCTTGGAAATGAGGCAGAAATCCACAGCGCCTGACCAGCAGAGCAAAAAGGAGGCCACAGAAAGCCCAACCTAATTTATAGAACAAACGCTATTTGATCCTGTACAAGGCAATAGTCAATAACAATACCGGAAGGAAAATGTATGGTTGTATAATCTTTCTAAAAACAGGTCCGCTACGTTGTAAAATGCCAGCTATGAATTAAAATTGGACAATGTTCAAATAATGAGGTGTATACTCTAACAGTATTATAAACAGGTGCCTTCAGGAAGTGTAACTCTTCCTTGGTCCTGTATTTTGTGTAGTTCTAACTCCTTGTTCTCATGATTCTGAAGTATTACAGGATAGGACCCAAGGCTTGTCTCATCATCACTTTTTAAATGTTGATTATGTTTTAATATTACCATTATATTTGAACACATATCTAACAATCTGCTTATGTTTCACTATAAAGTGTTTTACTGTCATCCCTCTTTTTTCTTCTTTAAGGTTTTTGCCATAGAGCATGTGTACTTGCCAGGGAGAGACAGAGAAATCACCCCCCAGAGGGATGGCCACGCTGCAATCCCTTCTCCTCCATTCCCCTCCTAGGATTCTGAGCATACACATGTATGTGCCCGGCGTGATTTTCAGGTTGCCAGGTTAGGAACTTGAACCACAGTCAGCCATGTGGGAGTCCAGTGCCTTAACAGCCACCTGCTGGCCCCTATCTCTTTTTTCAAAGAGGTGCCTGAACCCAGAAAGCATTTTAATAAATGACATTTGACAAAAATGCTTATTAAAATGCTTTCTGGGTTTTTATAAGACAGGATTTATTTTATTTTTTATTTAGTTTTGTTGACAGTAGAGTTTTGCGACGTCACCATGCTCCTGCCCCAGCCTCCCAAGTATCCGGGGCTCACAGGTGTGTAACACACAGGCTTTTTTAGAGTCTCGCACTGTCGCCCTCACTGGCCGTGAACTCTCGTCTCTCCCTTCGCAGTCTCCCAAGTTACTGAGACGACAGTTATGTCGTTGCGCCTGCCTTCGGGTCGGACTAGAATCAAACCTGGGCCTTCCGGTGGTCCTGCCTGGAGCACAGCATCTTAGTAGCGTGTACTGTCCCAGCTAAGCCAAGACAGGATTTTAAAACAGAAAATGAGAACCAGGAGACAAAGGGTGTTTTGGAAGTGAGTCTAGTTTTATGGCTACACACATACCCTAAAAAATGAAGCTTAGGTGACAATTTACATTTTGTGTTTTCAGTTAGTTTTTTAACAATTATTTCAACCAGAACACCTGAATTGTCTATGGACACCATAGATACAATCAGCTCATTTTCAAAAGTACCTTTTCAATAAAGATGACTAGCTAATAAAAAAAGCAGAAGAGGTAACAAAATTGTGTACCCCAAGCCTATTTTAAAGCATGTAGTGAACTAGTCTTTCTTGCACACTAAACACTGGTCATGCTTGGCCCAGAATTCTTGAATAATGATGATTTGCCTCTGAAATGTTACAGTGTTCCATTTATACCTACTACAGTCCAGAACCAATGCTAATCCCCAGCATTTTTCAGGTAATTGACAGTATATTTTTCAAACATTATCTATGTATAATACAGTGGTTAAGGCATATTGGGGGAAATGAAAGCTTAACTAGCCTTGCTGAAACATAATTGAGAGTCTATATGACATCAACCTGACCATCGAAATGTTTGATAGTGCATCTCAACTTCTATTAGGTATTTTGAGAAGGTATGCAACACTAAAAGTACTCAGGGTAAAAACAGAATTTGAATTCTTGATTTTTGTTTGGAAAATTTTCATTCTTAGACTATCAGACAAACATGAAAAAATTGCATTAAATTCTTCCACATGTAAGCCATTTCTCATCCATTATTTTTGTACTTTACTTTTTTACCAAAAAACGTGTGATGTCTGATCCATGCTTTGATGCTAGAAACTGTCTTCTCACCTGGCTTCTTTCCTTGGCTTGTCTGACAGTTCTCTATAAGGTAAAAAATATGCACACATTAGGAAAAAAGTACTGGCTATAGACACTTTAGGGAAAAAGCACCCCCAAAGTCTTTGAATTGTTAATCTGAAAATCTACATTGTCACTACCCCATGTACCAGTGCTTGACCATTAGGGGGTTCCCAAATCACAAGGCAGAGCACCCCAGCAGCTCAGGCAAGTGCCCTGAGGTCCTAGGGTCATGAGAACTAGGTTTGAAGGAGAAAATATACAACTTTAAAGGATGTCTTACTACCCAGTGAAATAATAAATCCCTCATTTGGGGAGTAGGGAAGCCATAATTCTCCTCATCTAAATGGGTACTCAGGAGGTATCTTGGGATTTCTCAGAGTGCTGTGCGTGGCAGGCCTGCTAACTTCCTATTCTCTGGGCCCAGAAATCATTCCCAACTCAACAGACAGGTCAATGTAGAAAAAAAATGAGAGACCAGATTGGATTCTTCTGTTAATCATATGATAAAATTTTCATGAGAATCTAAAAAAGTAATAACAGTAATAATTCTTTGGCTATTTCTAAATTCTCTTACAGGCCTTGAATTTGCTAATAATTTATACAGTTGAGAAATCAGATGACCTCATGCCCAACTGAAGTCCACATGCTTATGAGGTGATTCAGGTGGAAAGGGTAGGGAGAGAGGTTAAACTAAAAAAGACAAAACCAAAAAACTAGGGTAAAGACCTACCAAACAGAATATTATGCATCCATTTCATTACGAACATACATTATGAATGGCCGGAGAACATGGAAAAAATACTAATTCTGCCATAGGTGAAAAAGAAAAATTGGATACCAAGTGGCAAGTTAAACATATGCTTCTTTCTAATACTATTTCCACTGGTAGATCCTACGACCTTTTGCTAGACTGCCTATTAAAAACTCTTCCTGGTTGATAAATAATACAGGTGGAGCATCCCTAATTTCCAAATCTAAAATCTGAACTGCTCCAACATCTGAAACTTTTTGAATGTCAACATGATGCCACAAGTGGAAAATTCCACACCTAACCTCATGTGATGGCTCATAGTCAAACCCTGTACTACAAAAATATTGTAGGTGCAGCTGCAGTGGCACTGGTGGTGGGACTATATGGGAAGGCCCCAGGCGACCTACACCTTCAGGTGCACCTCTGGGAGTTCCTGTGATCTTGGCTGGCTGGAAAAGTCTGCAGTGCAGGGTGATCACAGTGTGGAGCAGCCCTGTCAGCAGGAGTATCTGTCTCTCTCTCTTTTTTCCCTCTCTTGAAAAGTAAATAAACCTAATATAAAATATATATATATATATATATGTATATATTACATATATATAAATAAAAATATACATAAAATTACCTCCAGGCTATGTGTAAAAATATAAATGAATTTAGGGACCAGCAGTTAGCGTAATGGCTATGTTGCTGGACTCCCATGTAGTTGACCACGGTTCAAGTCCCGGACCCGGTGGCTTAAAACTCATGCCAGGCGCGTATGTGTGTGTGCCCAAGATCCTGAGAGGAGAATGGAGGAGAAGGGACTGCGGCGTGGCCATCCCCCCTGGAGGGTGATTTCTCGCTTTCAGTTTCTTTCTGTCTCTCTGGCAAGTGCACACACCCTATAGCAAAAACCTCTCAAAAAAAAAAAAAAACCAAAAAAAAAAATATATATATATGTGTGTGTGTGTGTGTGTATATATATATAAATGCATTTCATTTTCAACTTAGGTCCCATTCCAAAGATAGCTCATTATATTACAAAATTTAAAAATAAATCCAAAATTTTAAACATTTCTGATCCCAAGCATTTCGGATGAGGGATACTCCACCTGTATACATTTTAATCAACAGGTAATTGCTCAAAGATGTGTGAAGGCTAACAGGTTTCGTATTCTGGCCAGCAGGGCAAGCTCTACATATTGAGCTGACTGGTCCTTGAGAAAATCATTAAGGTTCTTAGATATTCATGACATCTCTAGGCATATGCACATGCGTGTCACTGCCTCAGTTCACCGGACTTCCAGTCTGAGGGTTTGGATCTCTTTAAGAATGTGCAATATGTAAGTTTATTCATTTCTTTCCTAGGTGGTGGTGGTCTTAGAATGAATTAAAAGGAAAGCAGCTTCCCTTGTATCTGTGACTAGGAACTTACACAGGCCCAGAGAGGAAAGCCAAGTGTTAGAAGAGGGAAGCAATAAAATGCATCTCGGATCCCACACCAGAGAAACAGATTCAGCCACATAATCTTCACCCCAGTATGCACAAGTTTCCATTTGGTTTCTCAGGATGAAGTCAAAGCTCCCTGGGAGCTGCACTGACCTCTTTATGACAGACTGTGCAGAGAGTCTGCAGGTTGTCCAGGGAGCACTGCCCCCCTCCCCCGTACACTGGCTTGATGTGATCCACCTGCCAGAAATGTCCTTCTGCTGGGTTTCTTATCATTTCATTGAGCTGCAATAAGAACACAAGATCAGCAATTTTCAACACGCTGTGGGAACTGTTGGTTCTGCATTGTGCAATCATGTTTATGCTGCAAAATCATGGGGAAAATACATTAGGATGGCTTTTTATAGCTTTTATTGTGAGTAGAAAAAAGCCCTCTAGGTTAGCAATTTGAAAGCAATAAAATGTGATTCTGAAAGTTTTTTTTTTCCCCATACCTAACCCATTTTGAAAAAATTACAAGCAAGTATAAAATATCAAGACTCTTGACAGATTGGGAAAAATTAGTTGTTTCTTCTCCTTTGAGTTAGTTTATATATTCACTAAACCAAAACTGAGAAAAAAAATAAGAACAGATTGGAAATTTAAAACTTCTCAATATTACTGACCCAAATAATCTTTAATTGTTGACCTAAATGCATTCGTGATGATATCAATGGCAGTTTGATATTAATAGCTGTTACCTGGCACTTTTAAACTATTCATCAGAGAATTTTCTAAGTTACATGAGCTGGGATGAAATTTCTAAAGCGAGAACTTGCAATATTTGGAATAAACAAAACTGTCCATGTAAAACAGCCACTATTTAGGCCAGTCCACAAACACAATTTATATTCAAACTACATTAAAATGGGATGTACCTTAACATATTGCCTTAATTAACAATTCACACTGTGGCAATGCAATTGTTTAAATATCACAAAGATAAATATGACAGTTGTTTTTATTTCCTTGGTCTCAGATGAGGAAGAAATTATAAGCAACCTCATGGCTGCTGGCCATGGAACTTCAATTATGTCTAAAGCATCTTTAAGAAAGTCCACTGGACCCTTGGGCAGCACAGTGACCTGATCAGTAACAGTCCTGGCCCTCAAGGAGCAACCAGAGGCAGCAAGCCAGAGGAGGGCACTGCTCGGCTGACCTTCTCTACGGCCTGCCCAGCGTTCTCCTTTGTGCCGATCTTCCCAGCTTCGGATAGAAGACATATATTGGATTTTGTTTATGAGGTTGGTGTTGTTAGAAGCAACTACAAATGGAAATCTTGTGCATCAAGCAAGTAGTGTATTCTTAGGAAAAAATCTGTTTTGGATCTGCCTTTTGTAACCAATTCTTTCCCCCTGAGCAGGCTCCACTCTGATAGACTCACTGATCCAGAAGGTGCTTCTTTATTCTTCCCTAGCAAAAGTATAGCAAAACGCCCAGGGTCACTCTTCAATATCCTCAATTCACTTCTTGAAAGAATCATCCTCTAACTGGCCCTCCCAGCCTGAGCCGGTGGCTCTTGCTGTGCGCAGAGCACGTTCATTGTGGATGTCCGCCGTGTTCGGCTGCATTCCTGCACAGGCTGCTTTCAAGATGACCTTGAGTCAGTTTGCCGTGTGCCTTCTGGAAGCTTTCGCAGCAAGGCAGGTGACAGTAAACGGAGCTTGGCTCACATCCCTCACATGGATGTGCTAGGTCTCTCACCAGTTAGACCAAGAGATGTTTCAGGAACTGGATATCATGAGAGAAATGTATTTCCCTAGTTCTCAAAGGCATGCTCTAATTCATCTTTGCAGTAATCATTTTTAATTAATTCTACCATAATTCAGCAATACTAAGTAAATACAGAGATATGAGTTGTCAGTCAGGAATTCATCAGTGTTTTAGTGGGCAAGGTATCAGTGGCTCAGAAGTGTTCCTTTGTGATTAATCACACTATGAGATTACACATTTTGCTCTGGTTTGAAATTTAGAATTGATTAGTTAATGAGATTAGAATCCAACTGAGTCTTGGGAATAAAAGTGAGTACCATTCATAGTGTGCTACAAATAATATTTCGCCATAAACTACTCTATGAAAATCACATTTTATGATGGAATGAAAACAATATACATATATCCTTCTCAATGTAATGAATTACATTTGTGGTTATCCATTTGCCTGATGCTCAATATTAGCATCATAAAAAGTGGAACTGCCAGGTCACAGACGTGTGTCAGGTAAGACCCATTCCCAAAATAAATGAATCAGGATTGAAATAAGCCCTTAGATTTTATAACCACTATTCAAGAAGTCAGGGGCTAGAAGTGAATATCAAACAATACCATGAGGATTCAGGGAGACAAATCCAGAATGTAGGAAATCTTACAAACAAATGATCTAGTTCCGTCGGCACTCGATGGTGTAAAAACGGATGAAATGCTATTATAGATTAAAAGGAGCACAAGAAGCATAATGACCAAATACAATGTGTGGGTCATATGTGAATCTTAATTTTGAAGGAAGCAATTGTAAAGAGACATTTTTGAGATGATCTGGGAAACCAAACATCGACATATTATGAATAAGGAATTACAAATATCCTGGGTGTGATAACTCATAATGGAATTATACTTAAAAGAAGGAAAGAGAAGGCAGAGAGGAAAGAAGGAAGTAAAGAAGGCTTTAACTCCATGAGAAACATAATGAAAGTATTTAAGGGTGAAATTAAATACTGTCTGGAATTTACTTTAAAATAATCCAGGAGAGAGGCCAGACCGTGGTCTATGTATAGTTGGATGGCTGGACCCCACCTGAACTGACTGTGTGGTTTGAGTCTAGGACCCAGCAGCTTGAAAAATACATAGGGTGTGTGTGCATATCTGCCCAAAATCCTGAAAGAAGGCAGGAATGGAGGAGAAAGAATTGCCGTGTGATCATTTTCCATGTGGGTTAGAATGCTTTCTTGTTTTCCCTCTCTTTCTCTGTGTCTCCTGGTGAGTGCATGTACCCTCTGACCAAAAAAATAAAATAAAATTCCAGAGGGAAAAAAGGCAGTGAGGCAAGGCACAGATAAAAATGTTTGACAAAATGCTAACAAACTGTTAGAAGTGGGTGGTGGGTATTGGGTTAATTTTTCACTCTACTTTTGTATATATATTTGAAAATGCCCATGTTAAAAAGTTAAAAAATAAAGCTAGTGAGTCAATATTCATCATGCAGTACACAGCTGCCGTCTTTCTGTCACATGATTATAATTTACCTGTTCCAATGGGAGCTTTGATGTCCAAGTAGGATCCAAAAGATTCTTTCTCTGACTTTTAGGGGCGTCTCTCAGACGTAAAAAGAGCTCTTGTGCATTCACATTACACAGCTGACAAACCCCATGTTCAGTTTCAAATACTTTGGCTCTCAGGTAACCATTATTAGATCGAATCCAAAACTCCTCTTGACATTTCAGAGAGCAAAATCGTGAATCCCAAGCATTGGTTTTATCCTCTTGCTTAGTTTCGCAAGTGGGCTGCTGACAGCGGAGGCAAAGTGGGTTTCCTTCATTATTCACAGCTTGCAAATAGCCTCTGGATGTGGAAGGCATCCCAGTGAGAGCTGGTTGAGCAGTACAGGGATTTAGAAATGGGACACGGGCCCCATCTTCAAGAAACTTTCTGTAATTGAACAAAACATTGAATTAGGTAACTAATGAACAGTTCCTTTAACCACTGCTTCACATAAAGGCCTTCAGTTTCTGTACTGACAAACAGTGAACATAGGGCCCATAGGTTTTGTGATTCAGTGTTGAAATGAAATAGCTAGTGTCAGTGCTGCGTATTCCATGTCAAGTCAAGAAGAAAGCAGTGATGTGTTTAAAAGAAATTAACTTGGGGACCAGCAGTTGGCATAGTGGCTATGTTGCTGGACTCCCATGTAGCCGACCACGGTTCGAGTCCCAGACCCAGTGGCTTAAACTCACACCGGGTGCATGTGCATGCGTGCCCAAGATCCCAAGAGGAGAATGGAGGAAAAGAGATTGTGGTGTGTCCATCCCCCTCGGGGGTGATTTCTCACTTTCTGTCTCTCTGTCTCTCTCTGTCTTTCTGGCGAGCGCACACGCCCTATAGCAAAAAAAAAAAAAAAAAAGGAAGAAACAAAAAAACTCTCCAAAAAACTAAAATTAACCTGGGGGGCCAGCAGGTGGCATGGTAGTTAAGGGTGCTGGACTCCCAGATGGCCAACCACAGTTCGAGTCCTGGACCTGGTGACTTGCTTTCTCCCTTTCTCTCTCTCTCTCTCTCTCTCTCTCTCTCTCTCTCTCTCACACACACACACACACACACACACACACACACACTCTTTCTCTCTCTGGTCAAATTAAAAAGTAAATTAAAAAAATAAAATAAAATAAAAAGTTAAAAATTAACTTGACTGCAAATATACTGCCACTCTTGGGAATCTGGATGCCTTCATGTTAAACACTGGATTGGAAACTTCTGGAGAAGCTGGAAAATTAGAAGTTAGAAAATTCTGGGACCAGCAGTTAGCGTAATGGCTATATCGCTGGACTCCCACGTAGTCGACCGCGGTTAGCATCTCAGACCTGGTGGCTTAAAACTCATGCCGGCGCTTGTGTGTGTGCCCAAGATCCCGAGAGGAGAATGGAGGAGAAGGGACTGCGGCATGGCCATCCCCCCTGGGGGGTGATTTCTCGCTTTCTGTCTCTCTCTGTCTCTTTCTGTCTGTCTGGCAAGCGCATGCGTCCTATAGCAAAAACCTCTCAAAAAAAAAAAAAAAAAAAAAAAGGACCAGCAGTTAGCGTAATGGCTATGTCGCTGGACTCCCATGTAGTTGACCACAGTTCGCATCCCGGACCCCGTGGCTTAAAACTCACGCTGGGCGCGTGTGTGTGCATGCCCAAGATCCCGAGAGGAGAACAGAGGAGAACGGATTGCAGTGTGGCCATCTCCCCTGGGGGGTGATTTCTCACTTTCTGTCTCTCTGTCTCTCTCGCTGTCTGGCGAGAGCACGTGCCCTATAGCAAAAACCTATCAAAAAAAAAAAAAAAAAAAAGGAAAGAAAATTCTTCTTTAGGCTGGTTAATGTAGAACCCCAATGAAAGCTTAGTGACCACCCTGCCCTCTAACTCTGTGGAGTCACACATCTCATTAGGCCAGGGAGGGCATTACCAACTCCCTCTTCCAATTCCCAGCTTACAGAAAATGGAGTCTTCACAGCCCCAAAAGACAGAGTGAAATAGCTGATGGTGCCCATAGAAATCAGAACACAAGGCTTCATAATGCTGTCACCTGAGAGCTGATCGAGTTAAAATTAGAAACGAAATGCTGACTTTGTTAAAATCCAAGAAAAAGGTACTCTACTAGAACATGCTCAAAGGTCCTACATGGAAGTAACTGTTGCTCTATCTTCTGTAGTTCTTTGTTAAAAGGGTTCAAAGAAAGACTTATGATAGAACAAGTTCAAGACTAGGGAGCAGAACCCAGATCTGATGTTAGTTTTCCTGACATCTTCCTCCAAGGCCTGATGCGGGCACTTCGTCCAGCTGGTCTTAGGGTCCTTCCTTGTCCCCAATTTCTAAGATTAGGAGAGCTTGTGCCTCACAAGTTGCTAAAAGGACTGAAGAGCTACAATATCATGAAAGTTCTCTGTAACCTCTAAAGTGGCCACACAGGGTGAGGTATTATTACAAATGCTAATGCATAAATTTAAAGGAATAGTCTTGCTACTGCTGTGCCCTGATAGTTAAAAAAAAAAAAAAAAAAAAGAAAGGAACGAAACAACAAAATGCCTTACTTTGTGGAAGGGTCCCATCGCCTGGACTCCTTTATGATCAGACGGACATGGCCCCCGTCATTCTTCACCTTGTCCATCGAGGCTATGGCAACATCTTCTTTGGTTATATATCTAAAACAATGACATATTAGATAGGTCTTCTCTCTCTCATAGAAGAGCTTTTCTATTTCATATCACGCCTTGCTAAAGCAACAGGAAAAAAGGCAAGGTGTGATTCTATTCACGGTGTTAACGCTAATATTAGAAAATGGAACGTATTCCCTTTCTAGGGGTGTCCACTATGAGAGGAGACACATCTCTGTTCCAAGTCAGTTTTTTCTCAAGATTTGTTTTTCTAAGAAATTCAAGAATCATTCAGTATTCTTTGGAACCTTTTCATTTAGGGAAGAAAAAGAGTAGATGCAAGAATAGGAAATGACCAAACACATGCACAACTGATAGGCTGCCACGCATTGCAAGAATCTCTAGCTACATGGCCTTCCCTTCAAGGCTTCCCCAGTCACCTTATTAGTCATAACAGCCTATTGGTGTATTTGGGTAAAGCTATTCCCTTTTCAGTTAGCCAGGTTTCATCGCATCTTCTATAATTTCAAAGTTGTTCCCATTATCATCAGTCCATATAGAATTTATGAAATCTTCCACTGAAAAAAAGCCACTCTTGATGTGGGATTCAGAACCTGATTACACAACACTATCAATACTTCACAACAGTTTAGGGACTGGAAGTAAAGAGGAAAGTTATTCCAATTAAAGGTGACAGGGGAATTTAAGTAGGTGAAATGCAATTACCCAACTAATTCCTTCTAATTAGCATGACCCAGTTTCTCTGGTAGTTTACACCTATTGTAGATTTTTTTTTTTTAAATTGGTTTTTAAACACGAATTTCTTTATATTTTTGAGTACTTCTTGGTAGCTTGACAATAAAAATTAAAGTCAAATCACAATGAAACTGTATATTGTAGGTAAAATTTTAGAAATCTGCTTTTATGTTATTAAGGTAGATTTAGTAATAAACAGGTTTCCTTCCTTTTATAAACTTTGTCATTTTTAAAATCAGGTGATACATGCATATGGAGTAAGTTTCCCTCCCGTTTTCTTGTACTATTTAAAAATTTTAATAAAGAATTAATTATTTAATTTTTATCATTATTTTTCTTTTATCATTTGCAACAGGAAATACATGCTCACCAGACAGAGAGAAAGAGAGTAAGAGAGCGAGAAAGTGAGAAAGCAAGTCACCAGGTCCAGGATTAGAACTACAGTTGGCCAGGTGGGAATCCAGCACTTTAATCACCATGCCACCTGCTGGCTCCTTCCCTCCCATTTTCTTCCTTTTCAGCCCCTCCTCCAAAGTTACCTTTACTGCTAATTTTCTATATATTCTTTTAAAAAATTGCTTATTTTCTTCTGTTTGTAGGTATACACTTTTTGTTTTTGCACTTTCATTTACATGCAATTCATTTAACATAAAATTTACCAACTTTAAATCTATAATTTAGTGCGTTTTGGAATATACTCAACACTGTGTGAACATCGCCATTTTCTAATTCCAAAACATTTTCATGACTTGAAAAAGAACCCTGTCCTCACTGGCAGCTATTTTCCACTATGCCTTTTATTTTTAGAAACGAATGATAGCAGGGTTAGCAGGTGGGGTGGAGGTTAAGGCACTGGATCCCAGATGGCTGACTGTATGGTTTACACCCAGACCTGGCAGCTTGAGAATCACTCTGGGCATATGTGCATGTATACCCATAATCCTGAGAGAAGGCTAGAAAGAAGGGAAAGCGATATGGCCACCCCCCTGGAGAGTAATTTCTCACTTTCCCTCTCTCTCTATCTCCAGGGAGCATATGCACCATACAGCAAAAACTGAAACTAAAACTAACTAAATAATACAATCATATTATATCATACAATAAATGAATGATAGCATGGTACACACTAGTCTTCACTTTGCTCTTTTTACTTAAAGGTACATTGCAGAGAGACCTTTCCATAGAGTTGCTCTGTTTAATGGCTCCACGTCATTCTATTATTTGGATAAGCCATATAATGTATCTAACCAGTCTCTGATTAACAGGCATTTAGGTTGTTTCTAGTCTTTGCTATTACAAACACAGCTACAATAGATATCATGTATAGTGATATGTAGAAAATATTATGTATTAATAGATGCTAGGATACATATTATGTATTAATAGATGCTAGGATAAATCCCAGAAATCTAGAGTCAAAAGTGCAAAACGTGGGTACAGCTGACAAACTGCCCTCCGTTTAGACTGCACTAGTGTGAGTCCACCAGTGAATAAGTATCTGCTTCCTGTCACTAGCCTAGTGACATCATTTCAAATAGGCTCTGCTAATAGTGACAGGTATCTCACTGTAGCTTTACATTTTCGTTTCTCCTAGTAAGAGTAAGGGTGAAGGTACTTTCATATATTTGCATTTCCACTTGTGTGTCTTTCTGAAAGCAAAAAACAATGAATTCTTTTCAAATTCTTTAACTTGCCCTTTTAGTTCCCAAACTTTCTCTTTGCCCTCACCCTGAATTTCATCAACCATTTCATTCCCTTGACAGAAGCTCTTGGCTAAAGTATTAACTGTGGATTCTAAATGAACTAAAAAGCTTCCTAGCTTTGAGGGGCAATGGAATATTAAGCCTTGCCTCAGGTATTATTCAATGTTTAAAAGCTTAGAAACTTAATTCAGCTACTTTAAAAGATGCTGAGAAATCTAGTTAGAGATTTAGAAACTAAAAATACCCCCTTGCTTTCCTACAAGATATGTAAGCATGAATTTTGGGAAATCACAAGAAACAGATCAATCCATCACAAAGAAGGGAGTTGACAACTTTTCAAACCTAGTTGCAGGCTGCCAACATTTTGTTTTCCACTGGGGTTTGCTAGGAAGTTCATGTAAGTATACCAACTCTCAAAAGGACGATGATAAATCCTAATGGGGGCAAACAGGGGAAGGGAGAATGTTGTCCACTAAACTAATTCCTGGACAGAGATGAAAGTGAAGATGGCAATTTTTGGAAGAAGAGGAGAGTATGTGTTGGAAAGTGCCCCCAACAGTGAGTGCGATCCTGGGCTCTGGGCTGCTGACCTGCTTTGGAGGGCAGCTGTGGCTAGCGCATAAACAGCTGTCATCCCAAACACAAGGCTCCAACTGAATCAGGCTTGCCTCTGAGAAATGGAACACTCCAGAACCCAAACAATGGCTGTGGTCGTGGCTTCCATCCTCATCTAAAAATGAGCTACTTGAAAGCTGACTGGAAGTGACAGCTTGGATGGGGCCTGCACTGGGGGACATGGCTGGAGACCTAGCCGAGGCTTTTGTAGGAATTGCTAGAATCAGTATCTGTACATCTTTTTTGGGGAGCTATTCACTATTTTTAAGAGATAAATTCTCCAACCTCCTACCTAGGAGGCAAAAATGTAGCTGCTGGCATTTTGGAAGCTGAGTGAAGAAAAAGGTCTGAAGAGTTTCAGTTTTTACTATAACATCTTTCCCCTATCCCTTCTGAGCCTGGTGTTACCGAATCTGGAGGCTCTCTGTTTTTCTATAAAGTAAACTGAGAGGACAGTGGGAGGGAAACAGATCCACTGTCCAACTGCTCCTCACAGACCTCCAATCAATGCTGTAATTCGGCACCATCTTTCATACTTGCTTTCAGAGGTACATGGTTACTCCAAAATATTGAGACTTACTAAAGTTCCGCGAAGAACCATACTGTCCTATGACGGTATCTCCCTTCTACAGGTACACACACAAGTTTCATTTTGTGACTCTGCTAAGTTGGTTTCCTTGAAGCCTTTCTCTGCCTCAGGTCTCTTTAGATACACCTTTTTAACAGCTTTCTTCATTCTCTCTTTCAATCCATTGGTAATGCCTTACTATAGATCCTCATCTTATTTTATTTTTTATTCAGAAGCTACTACAATAGTCTTTTAACTTGTGTGGTAGGCAGAATTTTTAAGATACCTCCTAGGATTCCTGTCGCCTTGCTATTTAATCAATCACTAATTAAGTAATGCTATAAAGGTACTATGTAGAAGCAATTAGGTTATAACCAGCTGACCTTGTGATAGGGAATTACTGAGTAGGTGCTAGATAATCACATAGGCTCTTAAAAGCAGAAGAGGTGGAGTCAGCAGTTAGCGTAATAGCTATGTTGCTGGACTCTCATGTAGTCAACCGCGGTTCGCGTCCCGGACCCAGTGGCTTAAACTCACACCGTGCGTGTGTGTGCGCGTGCGTGCCCAAGATCCCGAGAGGAGAATGGAGGAGAAGGGATTGTGGCGTGGCCATCTCCCCTGGGGGGTGATTTCTCGCTTTTTCTCTGTCTCTCTCTGTCCATCTGGTGAGCGCACACACCCTATAGTGAAAACCTCTCCAAAAAAAAAAAAAAAAAAAAGCAGAAGAGGTAAACGGAGGGCTTCCAAGCAGAGGACTAGACACACCCTGAATTAGGCGCCCAGGTGCTAGGACTAGAGAGAGGGTCCTAGGAGCTGATGCTAGCCCCCACCTGGCAGCCAGCAAGGAACAGGACCTCAGTCCTACAATCGTAAGGAATGGAGTTCTGCCAACAATGAGCTTGGAAGTGAGTTTTTTTTCTTTCTTTGAAATTACTTATTTATTTTTACATTTTTCTACAAACATTTACTTTACATATATAAAAGCATTTTTGACACCCACTGGCCAGAATCTTTATGTCAGCCATGTGAAATCCAGAGCAGAGAAATCAGTAAGAGTCAGTTTAGACTTCTGACGAATAGAACTAGGAGAACATAAATGCGTGTTGTTTTAAGCTGCTAAATTTGCGGTAATTTGTCATGGCAGCAGTAGAAAATGAAGTGACTGGTCTCCTCACTTCCAATCTTGCTCTGATTGTTCTAACCTCCCAACTGCTGCCAGAGTGAGCTCTAGAATACACATCTGATAATTTAATCTGCTGCTTGCTAACACAAGTTATATTCTTAATATATCTTCTCTATAATTTTATAAATAACATTTGTGTCTGACTTTGGTTTGCACTGATTTTACGAACGGACTTGCTTTTACACCTGATTAGGCATTTTTCTCAGCTGGTACTTCAAGTGCTCACCCATGTCTGATAAAGAAGAAACGACTGGGCACGTCTAGAAGTGGCTGGAGTGTGCTGTAAACTTAACTATGAAGGAAATTATGATCATGTGAGAAAGAGAAGATCAATACTTCAACTAAAACTGTGGCTACGAAAGTAAAAAAAGAAGACTGGAAGAGGTATTGAGAAAAACAAAACCGGCATTGTGCTTTTATATGTGTATGTCTGTGTATGTCTACTTAAGTATAAGAGTGCGTGTGGGGAACCAGCAGTTAGCATAATGGCTATGTCGCTGGACTCCCACATAGTCGACCACGGTTCGTGTCCCCGACCCGGTGGCTTAAAACTCACGCCGGGTGCGTGTGCGTGCGTGCCCAAGATCCCGAGAGGAGAATGGATTGCGGCGTGACCATACCCTCTGGGGGGTGATTTCTCGCTTTCTGTCTCTATGTCTCTCTCTGTCTGTCTGGCGAGCGCACGCGCCCTATAGTGAAAACCTCTCAAAAAAAAAAAAAAAAAAAAAGAGTGTGTGTGTATGTGTATATCTATTTCTACACACCACTTACATTTTACATGTACTTCTTTAAAGATAAAGTTACATGCGCATGTTGAAAATTCAACCATTATAAAAGAGTTCAGGCAAGAGTATAAAACTGGCAACTCGTGGATAAATCCAATTAGTCAAACGGCTTTATTTGACATGCACAGTATTTTATTTTTAAATCTGAATTTGACTCCTGATGGGTTATGTACTTTCCAACTTGCTGTAGTCCTACTTCATATCCCATCTTTTTCTAGCTGTATACCCGATTTCATCATTCATTTATGGTTCCTGCTTTATATTTAGTCATAGGAGTTTATAAACCTGGCACAAGGTCCCTGAGAATAAGATTTCTCAACAGTGGCACTATAGACATTTTGAGACAGATTAACTCTTTGTTTGGGGGTGTAGTCCTGTTTACTATAAGAATTTTTGTTTTGCCAGAGGGCATATGTGCACACCAGAGACAGATGAAGAGACAGAGAAAGGGGAGACAGAGAACACCTCCAAGGGGGCATGGTCACACTATAATACCTTTTCCTTCATTTCTCCATCCTGTCAGGATTTGGGGCATACATGCACATGCAATCAATGTGGTTTTCAAGCTTCCAGGGTTCCAACCACACTGTTGGCCATGTGGGATTGGTTCCTTTAACCACTAGGCCATGGGGCCAGCCCCACTGTAGTTTTCTGCAGCATCAGGGCCTTTACTCACTAGATACTCCCCAGTTACAACTCCTAGCTGTGATCATTTAAAATGTCTCCAGACACTGCAACCATGGGGCACAAATCAGTCCCAGCCAAAACCTGTCCTAGAGAAGACTCTAGCAAGAGTTTCTAGAGCATCCTCCCATATGATTTCTATGTTAGTTAAAACAGCAATATATCTGTGTCTCCATCCCTTTTCTAACACTTTTATGAGTAATAATTTATCACAAGTTTCATTCCTTGTTCTCACATGTGAACATACCACACACCATCCTTTAAAACAAACAGCTAAAGAGATTTTTCACTGTGTAGGACTATCATCATTTATTTTACTAACCATTTTCCTCACTCTTCCCATACTATTGATGGACTATTTTCCCATCCGTGTGCACGAAAAAAGCTAGAGAACCGAAGCCATACAGTGGGGGAATGAGAAGATGAAGAGAGGTTACAGGATGTGGGGACAGCAAGAGCTAGAAGGCTGTCTCCACCAGTGCTGTTGTTTGGCCTATCACTCTGCCATCTCTTCCAAAGCAAGAGTGAGGGCACAGAACTGCTGACTGAGTCTCCTGGTAAGTCTTGCTTCGTGCCAAGAGAAGAGGCTCCGAAAAATGGGGATTCGAGCTCACACAAGGAGTATGGTATCTGAGTGAGACAGGGATGAGTAAGGTGCCAAACAGCTTTCCTTAGGAAAGTAAGTGGCTAGAAAGGGACTTATAATGAGAAAAGCAAAACTGTCACAGAAGTCTGGCCATTCCTTTTGTGTCATTTCCAACCATGGACACGATAAGTTTTCGTTTGCTACTCGAGTGGGGGTATTTTCCAACAGAACCAGCTCCCCTGGCACAGCACTCAAGTCTCAGGCCACAGAAGAGCAGGGCAGCTTGGTTCCAGAGGCCACCTGAGGTTCTCACAGTGAAATGTCTCCCTGTTGTTGATAAGTGTCCCCGGTTTAGAGGTCATAGGTTCCCAATGACCTGGCCTCTGCTGACGAGCGGGTCTCGGGCTCCTGTGAGGAAGATCTGGACAAGTTGATCTCTTCCAGCAAATTTGATCAAGTTCACTAGTTATCTAAGAATGTTGCTGTGAAATAACATAGCTGTGACCTTATACATAACTTTCTCCTAACTCATCAGAAATTTTGACACCTCAGACCCTGTTCCCATGAAATATAATATAAATAATACGAAAGAAGAAAGGCAATTCTTACCTTTTGGTACTATTTTGTTTAGTTTGTTGTTTTGCAATCTCTTCCAAAGCAAGAATTGGGCTACAGAACAGATGCCCGCTTTTCCTGATTACCCCTTGCTTCATGGCAGTTAGACTGCTCCATTCCCGAACGAACCTCAAAATCTGCCAGAAAATGAGATAATAAAAAGAATTAACAGCTCACCAGGCAGCTTCCTTTGAACAGAGGCTATGTGCAACATCAGAAAACTAATGTTTTGTTATTCCTCTAAAATCAGCTTTTGAGTTAAGGCTTTCTTAATTTTGATAAAGTTCTTCATATCTTTATTGTAAACTGTCTATATGTTCTCAAGAGGTTCCTTCCAATCCAAAGACTTCAAAGGCATAACACCCAGTGTATGCCCGTCACACACAGGGTCCAGCGGTGACCATGTGTTCGCTGAGAGCAAAAGAAGTCTAAACACACACATTGCAGCAGTGGCCAGGGCCACACTGGACTTGGCAGGTCTTACAGCCACAGAGTGACATCTGGGAATCACTCTGTATCTGAGGTCTAAGTGATCACAGGGAAATGCCTCTAATAAACCTGGGACATTTTTCTTGAGGGTCACCATTGCTCTCACTTATTAGTCTCTCACATGTAAGTGGTTATTTTCTGGGACTCTCAGAGTCTGGATTAGATGATACCAAAGAAAGTAGCTCACTGCCGCCTTTCCCTTTAAGACAGGTACAGCTGACCCATAGGCAATGCTTCATTTTCACTCAAAGGGTTAAAAAAGAATCCTAATTTTCTTGTAAAAATGGTATCCTGCATGTTGGGTCGGTGACTGTAAAGGATCCTTCTTAGCTGTGGAGGTAAATCAGCCACAGATCAGAATTAAGGCCCCGGGAAGGTTTTTGGCCTGGAGCTGCAAGCTGGTACTTCCCCCAATATGGTAGCATCCCTCTCTCAGAATGTCATTGTTAGAACTTAACCTTAAAAATAAGATGTGAATTTCTCAGATACAAATACTCCAGTTGCTAATCCTGTGAATGAGAAAGTAAATGATGTGAGGCTTATTCTGTCACAGAAACAGCAACCCTAGGTGTGATCATTTGCTCAGGAAACATTTCACATTTATTCTTAGCACCAGAACAATTACTAGACCCTACCTGACTTGATGAAAATATAGCCAGCGATTTGACCCTGCAGCAGGCTACAACGTGCTTTGATTAAACACAACATAATCATTAAAGTTACTAAAACAAAACTATTTTATTTAAAACTATTCTTACCAGTGAGCGATTTTGTTTCAGCTGAAAGCTTGCTGGTAAGTCTTCCCACAGGTCTAATTTTATATCCAGAGGAATGAAATTACAGTTCATCTGTTTTCCATCCTGATTACAGATTAGGAAGATGCTATTAATCCATTTTTGTCTATAGGCACTAGTACTATTTTAAAAGAAAAGCATTATATTTTGGCCTAACAGTCCCAGTTTCCTAAAAGATAAACCACGCTGGTGTATTGCAGGCAAGGGCCCGCCCCGCACAGCTCCTTGGAAGGGCTGCCTGAGAGGAGGAAGGAGGCAGGCTGCCTCTGTCCTGTGTGCTTCCCCTGCCCTTGCCTAGCCTGTGCCTCCACCTGCAGCACTGGGTGACACGTTTACTGCCCTGTCATTCTTACCTTTGCTGCCCAGGGGAAAATAAGGACCCAAAGCATGCGACTTGCAAACTGCATATCAATATAGAAGAATATCATTTCCTCAAAGTTAACAGTGCAGCCACTCCCAAATTCACAAATGACATTTCAGTTTTCACACAGAGTCTCTATGTCATGATCCTCTGGCCTCACTTGCTAGCCAGGAGTATGAGTGCAGGCCCCACACCTAGCTCATTTAAAAAAATTGTTTTAGGAAACCAGCAGTTAGCGTAATGGCTATGTCGCTGGACTCCCACGTAGTCGACCGCGGTTTGTGTCTCGGACCCGGTGGCTTACAACTCACACCGGGCGCGTGTGCGTGCGTGCCCAAGATCCCAAGAGGAGAATGGAGGAGAAGGGATTGGGGCGTGACCATCCCCCCGGGGGGTGATTTCTCGCTTTCTGTCTCTATGTCTCTCTCTGTCTGTCTGGCGAGCACACGCGCCCTATAGCAAAAAAAACCTCTCCAAAAAAAAAAAAAATTGTTTTAGACAGGTCTCACTATGTTGCCCAGGCCAGCCTTGAGCTCACCGTCTTCCTGCCCTAGACTCTCAAGTCATGGAGATTACAGGTGTACACCATTCCACCTAGCCCGTAGGTTGGACTGCGAACTGAACCAAGGCAGCCTGCAGCTTATGGTATACAGTCTCTCAACAGCATGTGCCACTGAAGTTGGGGGTCTAACCTCTTTTTATAATCACTGAAAATATCAGTTATGGGGCCAGCAGGTGGTATACTTTCTCACTTTCTCTCTCTCTCTCTCTGTCCCTCTCTGGTCAAATTTAAACAAATGAATAAATAAATAAAGTTAAATAAAATAATTCTTAATAAAAGAGAAAATATTAGTGTCAAAAAAATGAAAATAAGTTTCAGGGCCAGCAGGTGGTGTGATAGTTAAAGCACTGGACTCCCACATGGCCAACTGCAGTTTGAGTCTCAGAACTGACAGCTTGAAAATCACACTGGGCACATGTGCCCAAAACAATCTCAAGAGAAGGATGTGCCATGGCCATCCCCCATGAGAGGGTGATTTCTCATTTTCTCTCTCCCCGCCTCCTCAGTGAACACATGTACCCTATGGCAAAAACCTTAAAAAAAGAAAGAAAGAAAGAAAGAAAGAAAGAAAGAAAGAAAGAAAGAAAATATGATTCTCATATCAAAGAAAGGTATCAAAAAATAGTCTGAAAAACCCTTACCAGATGGGCTGGTATACCTGTACACTGTTACAGAAACAAGAAAGTGAAAGAAGGTAGAAAGAGCTATCCTAGAGAAATCACTAAAAAATTCTCAATGCAACATTGGCCCGTGAAGACTGGTTGCCAGTGGCACCCTGAGAGTAAGTGGGGCTGCGCTGAGGTCCCCATAGTCAGCTGTACAGTGTCCCAAATTGTTAGGGCAGAAAGTAACCACATGGGCCAGCCCTGTACGTAGTGATTAAGGGAGCCAGATCCCACGTGGCCAACTCCATGGCTCAAATCCTGGCCCCGGTGGCTTTAAATGCCAGGCACATGTGTGTGCATACCTAAAATCCTGACAGGGTTGGAGAATGGAGAAGGGACTGTGGCATGACCATGCCCCATTGGGGGCGCTTTCTCCCTTTCTCTCTCTGGTGGTGAGTGTATGTGTTCTCTAGCAAAAAAGAAAAAAAAGTTAGGAGGAGAAGAAATAACCACACACAAGGGTGTAGTCAGTTAAACATGGGTAGAGGTTCTTTCATAAAGGGAAAGAAAAGCCTCTCATATGAAAATCTATTACATATCAACAATACTTGAACTTATCTCTCAGTCAAAAAGAAATGTTATAGCTCCCACAATCACTTCGGAAAAAACACGGAATGTACTTATACAGTGATTCAGAGTCTAGATGTGTGACTATAACTTGTCATTGCACACCCTGAATTAGACGGGATTCTGGCTGAAATGAACAGCTCTAATACAGCACAAGAGGCTCAATACCTATTACTGCTCTTCCTTTAAAAGGTGTTATTTTAGGCTGTGATCTGGGTTTTTATCTAAATTTGTAATTCTAAATTTTACTTCAGCTCATCTGAGCTAAAAAGAAAAGTCCTTATCTCCATTCTTTATTAGCTGTGAAAAGACACATCAACATTTCATCTGCTTAGTGCCTCGGTGTATAAAATTAGTTAAATGGGAAAGAGACATGTAAGTATTTAGAGCCACTGCAAAATGCATTTGAGACTATAATAGAGATGTTCCAAAGGTGAGGGTCTGTGCTCACGGGCAAGGTGGCAGAGCCGGGATATGGGTCAGCAAGGCTAACGTGGCAGGGTTGGCAGCAGACACACTGCCCCAAGGGGGCACGACACCGAGCTGACGATCTAGTCGGCAGAGTTTTCATTACTCAGAGTAAAAGGTTTGAATAGTTTAAGGGCTTCTGAGTTCTTGGTGTGCTCTGCCTGGTGCCTGGCTTTAGGCCCCTCTGGCGACCACTTCTCTCTTTTTCTCATGTGATGATGTGCTGACAAGCAGGGTCTGGAGTTCGCTTCCCATGAGGGATGAGGGTGCTCTGGCACTCAGACCTGCGTGGAGATGAGGTGGGCCAAGCAGAATTCACTGGTGCTCCCTGCAATGTGGCTTTCCACACCAGAGGCTTCACAGGCTGGAGCGGGGTCCAAGCCTACAGAAAGAGTGCTGACTGCTGCCTGGCCTGCTTCTTGTGTCTCTCTGTCCTCTGTGGTCTCCTGCTGGAGACCGCTTGGGCACTCATGATCCTGGCCATCTCCTCTAACAAAACATTGTTACATGGCATGCCATCTATCCGAGTCTGTATTAGTTCAGATGAAAACCTGTAATTGAAAGTTTGGTTAACACCAACGTAGGTCATTATCATTATTATTATTATTTTAATATTTATTTATTAGGGCCAGTGGGCAGTGTGGTGGTTGGGGCATTGGACTCCCACATGGCAGACCACGGTTTGAGTCCTAGACTTGGTGGCTTGCTTTCTCACTTTCCCTCTCTCTCTCTCTTACACCCATGCCAGATAGATAGATAGATGAAACATTTATCTATATTTATCAAATGTTTCATCTATCTATCTATCTAGCTAGCTGTTGTAATTTTCAAGCTGCCAGGTCTGGGACTTGAACTGTGGTCAGCATGTGGAAATCCAGTGTCCCAATCACCATGCCACCTTCTGGCCCATAGTTAATCTTTTAAGAGGTAGCCTTTCAATAGAATGGACCATGAGTTTTGAAAGTTACAAATACTATTTTATTATTCTTAGTAAAAATAGAAATTTGAAATGGTAGGTGACTGAAAAAAAGTGTTTAAAATCTCTACAAATCTTTCTTCAGATACACTAGTTTACTAAGGCCAGAGGTTCTCATGGCCCTCAAAACCCTTTCGGGGGCCCACAAAGTGAGGAGTGTTTCTGTAATACCAGTAAGACCGTTTTCATCAACATGCTGCCATGATGCCCAGTGGCTACATGACGTTTCCCACAACCTGAATGCAGATACATCATCTATTAAGACTTCAGAGAAAATTGCTTAAAAATGTAAGCACTGTTCTCACCAATACTTTTTTTTTTTTGGAGAGGTTTTTGTTATAGGGCATGTGCGCTCGCCAGACATACAGAGAGAGACAGAGAGACAGAAAGTGAGAAATCACCCCCCAGGGGGGATGGTCACACCGCAATCCCTTCTCCTCCATTCTCCTCTCGGGATCTTGGGCATGCACGCACACGCGCCCGGCGTTAGTTTTAAGCCACTGGGTCCAGGACGTGAACCACGGTTGACTATGTGGGAGTCCAGCGACATAGCCATTATGCTAACTGCTGGTCCCACCATATAATTTTTGTTTGGAAAAAAAATTTTTCATAAAAATATATTATTTTATAATTACGCAATGGGTTTGTTAGTGTTACTTTTAAATTAATTAATAAGTGAATTCTTTAAGTGTCTTCATTTTCATTCTGAATACTGTAAATATCACTAGATATAACTCATATAAGCTAAAACTCTTTGGGATCCTGAGACTGAAAAGTTTGAGTGTGACTAACCCAGGCTATGGCAGGAATCTAGGCAATCATATTACGAAAGCTCCCTAGAATTTATCCAACATGGATTGGTACAAGTAGGCTTCTGTGTAGTGCTGCTGCTGCTACACACAATCGCTGCAATGCTGGCCCACGGCGCAGTGGTTAAGCACAGTGCATAAGGAGCAGGATCCCACATGGTCAACTGTGGTTCAAATCCTGGCCCCAGCAGGTTGAAAAAAATACTGGCACATGTGCACATGTCCCCAAAATCCTGATGGTATGGGGAAATGGATGTAAAAAGAATTGTGACATGATCATGCCTTATTGGGGAGTACTCTCCCCACCCCCTTCCTGATGAATACACATGCCCCAGCAATAAATAAATAAATAAATAAATAAGATCAATGCTGGTGCTAACACTTACTGAGAGTTCATTATGGCTAGGCTCTGTGCTAAGTGCTTTACAGGATTCAGCTTGTTTTATCCTAGAATAAATCCTTTCTGCACATTTTACAGCAGAGAAGCCCAAAGCACACAGAGCAGTGAAGTGAGTGAAGTGCCCAAGCAGCCTGTCCCTGAAGTCTATGCTCTATTCTGTTTTGTATCTCACTGTCTTTAGATTTAATTTAAGAATCTGAGAATAAGTTTTAGAAAGGAAAAGAACTAGATGCCTACCTCAACTGTCAATAAAATTAAATATCTTCATTGAGAATGAAAAAAAAAAGAAGTCTTTTTTATGTTTCAAGTCACAGAATCTGCAAGAATTTGCTTACCTTGGAAAAGAGGTGAATGCGGTCAGTATTCCTGCTTGCACAAAACATTAAGGTGTCATACACCGGCAAAGCGTCTGAACTCTTCAATTTCTCTAATAAAGAAGACAAAGGAAACTGAAGGCTTACCTACTCTTGATCTAAAATAACTTCTTTTATTTTTCAGTTAGAATGTCAAAAAGGGACATATGTCGGGCTTGAAATAATAAAACTACCACGATAGGCCTTGTAGGAACATAGCAGCTGACATGGTAACCAGCAGCTTGACATTTTTCTAATGACCCAAGTAGAAAGAAACAGATTCAGAAGTAACCGAAAAGGTACAAGCTAGGCATAAAGGAACATTCCCTGCCACAAAGAGTCACAAGTGATCTTGGAGTTTAGAATCCATTCTTTTTGCTAGAGTAGATTTCAGTTGAGACTGAATGCATTTTGATTACTAACAGCAATGTAGCTATGCTCAGGGCCACTTAAAGGTCTGACTCCATGACTTGGTGCCTCCCACTCACAAAAGGAGATGAGTGGACAACCTTCCTTCCTTCCTTTTTAACTTTATTATGTTTTTTAGTTTCAGATTATTTTCACATTTTACATAAAGTCCCCAACACGATGTATAGACACACACACACACACACACACACACACACACACACACACACATAGAGAGAGAAATAGATAAATTTTTAAGAGACTTTGACATTTTTTTGTCTGTTAAATATTTCTCCCCTTTGCACCTCACACTCACCATCCACCACCCAGTCTCTACCACCCACTCTTCTCCCTTATAGTCTCTAGTATCTATACTTATCCTCTCTATCATATCTTCACATCTTTTAATTTCTGCCATAGAGGGCAGATATTTGGTACACACTGAGCAGGGATATGTAGTGTGTATCTTTCAAAGTCTGGCTCATTTTGTTCAACATAAGTGTTCTATATTCATCCACTTAAAATCAAATGATGTGTTCTCATAGTTTTCTTATGGCTCAGTAGTATTCCATAGGGTATATGTGCCACAGTTTTTCAACCCAGTCATCAGTTTTTGGATACTTAGGTTGGTTCCTTATTTTAGCAATTGTGAATAATGCTGCAATAAACATGGATGTGCAAGTGTTTTTCTGACTGAATGTTTTCCTATCCTTTGGGTAAATAACAAGGATTGGGAGGGATTATGGTAGTTCTGTTTGTAGGTTTTTGAGGAAACTTCATATTGTTGTCCACAAAGGTTGTACTAATTTGCATTCCCACCAACAGCTTAAGACATTTCTTTCCGATAATCCCTCTGTCCAATATATTCTGCAGGAGAAACAGGATTATCAAAGCAGGTCTAAATAATAATTATAGTAACACTTATTGAGCACATACAATGTTTCAGGCACTGTTCTAAGTACATGTATTAACATCTCTCAAAAATAAACAGTGCATTTTTACAGGAGTAAACAAAGGCAAATTAACTTGTTCAAGGTCACGCCAATAGTAAGAGGATGTAAACCCAGTAATCTGGCTCTTAATCTGTGTACACTTATTTCTTCATGACCTTTTAAAAATGTTTCTCCAGGTCTAGAAGTATGAAATTTGTTTGCGATTCTAACTGGCAAAAGTCATCACAATATTGCTGTTCTATTCAAGGCATTGGTCACTTTACAGAATTGATTGTGGATTATTCCTATATTTCATAAATTAAAAAATGTACTAAAATGTCTCTGAAATCGGCATGTCTTACAATAATAATAATAATGGCACTTTACAATCATTGTTGGGTAGGTGAAAGTTGTGAAGTAGCTGTTGTTGCTTGAGCATGCATGAGCAGTCATATCTATAGCACTATTGTCACTTCAACACTATACACAATTACATGCATTGCCATTATTGTATGTATTGGATTTAATGACATTTGAAATATTTTCAAACTTTTTCACAGTCATTTGGTATGAAAATGAAAAGTTACTGGGCCAGCCAATGGTGTGGTGGTTAAGGTGGCTAGATCCCACATGGCTGACTATGAGGCTCAACTCGCTGACCTGGTGGCTTGGAAAACATGAAAGGCATGTGTGAATGCGTGCCCAAATTCCTGAAAGGAGAAATGAAAGAGAAGATTGTGGCATGGCCATCCTCTATCAGGGGTCCTTTCTCACTTTCTCTCTCTCTTCTCCAGTGAGCACATGTGCCCTCTAGGAAATTTTTCGAACCGCGGTCGACTACGTGGGAGTCCAGCGACATAGCCATTACGCTAACTGCTGGTTCCCTCTAGGAAACTTTTGAAAAGAAAGAGAGGTTATCACATACGGCAAAAAATTGAATACTGAGCAAGAAGGCATAAATTTGATATTAAAGAGGCAAACATGTATCACTGAGCAATAACCCAAATTTCTAAGTAATGAGTACTTCATGGAGCCTAAGTAAAAGAGATCCCTGAAAATATAGGACACTATCTTGCATTTGGTTACTGAGATGTACAAAAAAGTTGTCTATTGGGCCAGCAGGTGGTGTGGTGGTTAAGGTGCTGGACTCCCACATGGCTGACTGCAATTTGAGTCCCAGACCCGGTAAATTGCTTTCTCACTTTTTTCTCTCTCTCCTTCTCTCTCTCCCTCCCTCCCTCCCTCCTCCCCTCACTCCCTCCCTCCCTGGTGAGTGCAACTGCCCTACAGTGAATTAAAAAAAAAATAATAATAATTATAAGTAATTTTGTTTTTTAAAAAGTGATCTATTGGGACCAGCAATTGGCGTAATGGCTATGTTGCTGGACTCCCATGTTATAGACTGCGGTTCGAGTCCCAGACCCAGTGGCTTAAACTCACGCCAGGCATGTGTGCATGCATGCCCAAGATCCTGAGAGAAGAATGGAATAGAAGGGATTGTGGCATGACCATCCCCCTTGGGGGGTGATTTCTCGCTTTTTGTCTCTGTCTCTCTGTCTTTCTGATGAGTGCACGCACCCTATAGCAAAAACCTCTCCAAAAGAAAAAAAAAACAAGTGAAAAAAAAGGTGATCTATTACATACCAAGCAAAGCAATAAAAAGCAGGAGACTGCTTTCAAATAATGTCAAAACAACAGAGGGTGGTCTGGTCTGGTCTGGGCTATCATTAAGAAACTTTGGCCTACTTGGCCAAGACCGAAGACAATGGTCTTTCTTAATGGTTCAAAAATAAGTGCTTCTCATAACTGGTGTGTCTTCAGATTTGAAGAACTATGCATGAAAGCTTAAAGATTAGAAGTCATTTTTTGATAAAAAAGAATTATAAAAGTATAGGGCTGGCAGGTGGTGTGGTGGTTGAGGTGCTGTACTCCCACGTGGATGACCATGGTTCAAGTCCTGGACCTGGTAGCTTACTGTCTCATTCTCCTCCCCTGCTGTCTCTCTCCCTCTCTGGTCAAATTTAAAACATATATACATATATACATACACACACACACACACACACACACACACATATATACATATATATATACACACACATATATACACATATATATACATACATACACATACATATATATACATACACATACATACATACACACACACATAAAATAATGATAATAAATAAAATAATTCTTCAAAAAAAGAACTATAAAAATAATTCCAAATCAGTTGTTATTCATTCTTGGTAACTAGCAGCTATATTGGGGAACATATTTCTTTTTTCAGTGTTTCCATGAAGTGTAATTCAATAGCTCGAGAGGATAGATGATGTGTCTTTTGAAGACACAACCACCCTTTCAAACCCCCAAAGTTCCAGTTAGAACAAAAACACAGTTCCAGAGTAGTACATAACCACTGGTTGTATGTACAAGAGCATATGCAGGTGGGATAAACATTTAACATTGTGTGCTTCCTCTGTCTTTTTTCCTGTTTTTTTTTTTCTTTTTTATGGAAATGCATGTTGGTGGAAAGATGTGAAACATATCTCTTGTGTAGAGTTCTCAATCCAATGATCTGAAAAGTGAGAAAACGGAAGCAGAGACAGGAGGAAAATGCTAGCATTGTCTGGAGTAGATGTGGCCAATGTAAACGTCACTGGAAGAACAGAATTTGTAAAAGTCTAGGGATTTTTGAAAAGTATTTGTCAATATAAGCGAACATATGTCCCACCAAAGGACTAACATGTAACTAACAAGCCTTAGATGAAAAACTTGTGACCCGGTTGGTGACAATCACTAGGTATTGATTCCCAGTGTGATGTTTAGTCCACTGTGCTGCACGCTGGCCCACATCAGAGCTTCCTGAGCACATAATGGACGCTTTACAACAGGAACTAGGAAATTATAGCATTCTCCCCCTCTATGGCTTCACTTTCCACAGTCTCAGTTATCCATGGTCAGTAATCAACAAGAAGGGTGGGTACCATACAACAAGATAATTTGAAAGACAGCACATTTACATAAATCATATTACAGTTTTTGTTATAATTATTCTATTTTATTATTACCATTAACCTCTTACTGTGATTAATTTATAAATAAAACTTTATCATTTATAAACCTTTTTCATTTATAAATAAAACTTTGTCATAGTATGGATAGAAAAAACAGTATGTCTAGGGTTTGGGACTGTCTACACTTTCAGACATCCACTGGGGACCTTGGAATGGATCAACTGTGGATAGAGGTGGGACTACTATGGAAACCCAAAAGAGCATAACCCTCACCTATCTCTACTGTCTACTTAAAGGCTGTTAAGATTAACAGATCTAAACAGGATCCATTCCAAGGTATTCTCTGGGAAGACTGAGGATTTAGAGAGAAGGAAGGCTGTTAGGAAAAGAAAGGAGAATGCATTGAGCTCAGAAATTCTTAAATGAACATTTCATTTTAAAACTATGAATCTCATTCCAAATTATATCAGAGTTGAACAGTAACCAACTTAGAAGAAAAATCTCAACAGTCTCGTTCCAGCAATTTTGGGTTTCTTTTAATAAGTCTATCAATCTGTGTGTTACCATGGTCACTAAATGAGTAACAAGGATAATAGCCCCAAAGTGCTCACAGTCTTTTGCCAGCTGGCACATAAAAGAGTGATGTACGACACACAGACTGGTACTGGCTAAGCATCACAGCTATAAATAATGAATGGAATCAACCAAAAAGTAAATAAATCTGAAATGCTACATGGTTGGCTCCAAATGCAATCATGATTCACGTAGCCTTGAAGCTATGTTCCTTAAAGATATTTTCTTTAAAAAATATCTTAAAATATGCTTATTAAGCACAGCTATTTAAAAGCACTCACATGTAAAGGGTTAATGATTTATTAAGTACCAGTTAATAATCTGTCAATCTTTCTATGTGTCCAAAACACTTCCCAGATAGCAAAGCAACACCCTCACTGAGTGAATGGGCTAGACTTGGCTGAGGCTGGGCACGAGGCCTGGTGGCGGCACTTGTAGCTATTTATTGGTGTTGCTCTCTGTGTGGTGGCTGACTGCCAGCATGCAGACACACTCAGCTCTCCCAGCCATCTGGTGGTTAAGTGTGCGGTTACAAATGGTTGGTAGTTTTAATATAAAAGAATAAAAAGACCCTGGAACGAGGTAGTAATTGCAAATCTAATACTATAATATATGTTTAAGTATATGGTTATTATTTGGATTCTGGAAATGGAAAGAAGACTTACCATTACTTGGCTGGGGTGTAAGTCCATCTTCCCTCTCAATTTCTGATGTTTCTTTCTTACTCTCGGCCAACGGATCAGGTTCTGACTGTGCAAGGACTTGTTTCTCACAAGCTGAGCTAGTTTGAGCATTTTGGGAAGTGTCTTTCTCAGAGTCATCCTTCCCATTTCTGTTTTTATTCTGGATATGGTTGAGGTTATCTATTTGTAGAATTATTAAAATCAAACAAATAATTTACACTTAAAAATAAAGAAAGATGTCACACTAAGGTCTTAGAAAAAAGAACAGAATTAATAAAGTTCATTCTTTCAAAACACTTATCGGGAGCCTACTGCACACTCAGCACTACGCTAAGTGCTGGAAGGACAGAGAGGAGAAAGACAGATAAGTCCCGGTTCCCAGAGATGTCACTCTAAGTGGCAGAGATCAACAATAAAATAAGCAAATAGTGTATATTCGGATAAAGAGAACACAAACAAGTTTTGTGAGCAAGGGTGTTGCAGGCACACACTTGAAAGCAAAAGTTGTCAGGGCAAGCTCTCAGAAGAATCCCTCTTGAGTTAAGAGGTGTTCATGAGGTTAGGAAGCCTGGCCTTGGGGCTTGTATTCTTAAATTAGAGTCTAAATGCTACTGGAGGCCATTATAGAGATTTAGGCAAAGGAATAAGAATGACTTCAGGTTTTCAAGGATCACCATGGCTGCTGAGCACAGAAGGATCGCAATGGGGGAGACTAATGTGGAGCCACTGAGGCCTAAGAGAAAGCTGACGGTGGCTTTTGTGCAGGTTGGTAGCGATACAGAGATAGTAGTTGGAATCATGACTTATTTGAAGGTTACTTGATGAAGCGAGTATGAGAGGGGAAGAAATCTAGGATACTGCCTAGGTTTTTAGCACGATGTATGAAAGACTAGGCAGAAGATCTGGGTGTGGTAAATGGCAGCGGTAATGAATCAAGAATTCTACTTTGGGGGGACCAGCAGTTAGTGTAATGGCTATGTTGCTGAACTCCCATGTAGTCGACCGCAGTTTAAGTCCTGGACCCGGTGGCTTAAACTCACGCCAGGCATGTGTGCGTGCGTGCCCAAGATCCCGAGAGGAGAATGGAGGAGAAGGGATTGTGATGTGGCCATCCTCCCTGGGGGGTGAGTTCTCGCTTTGTCTCTGTCTCTCTGGCCAGTGCACGTACCCTACAGCAAAAAAAAAAAAAGAGAGAGAGAAAGAAAACTACTTTGGACACACTAACTTTGAGATATCCATTAGGCAGCTAGATGGAGATGCTACATAGGCCAGTAGATCTATCCAGTCTAGAGTTCTAGTGAAAGATACATGTGGTCTTCAAAAAGTGCACGAGAAATGTGTATTATGAAGAAAATACCCATGGATTTCAAACTTTTTTATACCAAAAAAACTTGTACTTTAATTCCATTTTTCCATGGGGTTTTTGAAAGGCCCTTGACAAATCTGGCATAAGACAGATGTTTAATATGAACTACAAATGTTAGAAACAGAGCATAAGAGAAGTATTATAATAAAGGACAAATACCAGCATTCAGTGTATACTCTACCAAATTTTCGCTAATGCATTAGAGACTGCAATAGCAAACTTTATGGAATGTCATATTCTCGTATTGTTCCTTTAATGTTCCAGAGTCCATCCTTAACTGAAAATTGTATATAGAAGACATAATTTAAAAACTAGATGAATTAGGTAATTCTGATTTTCAATACTTGTGAAGGTACATCCAAACCAAGGTTGGAAACTTTTATATCAAACTGTAGTAATATACTTCTAATAATTATAACTTTCATATACAGCATATTCACTGTTATTTAGAATATTTATTTCTCTCTAATCAGACTTTCATATTCACAAAAATTAGTTTTTTTCTTTTTCTTTGTAAGCTGCTTGACATATTCCTTATTAAATCATGAGCCTAGGAATTTTTATGTTGCTCTTGGTATCACTGAGAAAAAATCAGAAGTATAAAACCCACATTAAACAATGATTTCTGTTGTTATAGCACTTAGTGTGATACACACTTAATGTAAACTGACATTATTTTATAGTCATGAAATATTTTTATTGCTGTAGCAGGTGGAAATTGCATGGGATGATGCTAATTGTGGCAGGGATACTGTATGGAATAAGCTTGTGATCCCAATTTAGTTCATAGACAACAGGTGCTCACATGACAAATATAACCACCCAGATGGCAAATTGTTAGTTCTGGTAGAAACCCCTAGAAGTGAAAGAAGAAAGACTCAACCATCGACTATATTTTCTTTCAGATCAAAACTAGGCAGAGAGGAGAGGGTGCAAGCCAGACAGAGAGGAATTACAATACCCGAGTTTCTGTCTTAGCTAAGTCTCTGTCAATGTCAATATTCAGAAGAATTAATGTATAATGGAAAACTAGATGTGTACAGCTACTACAATTGATAAAATAATTACTTCCAGTGTCTAAAGCTATCAATGCTTTTCATGACTATAACAGTGCTCTCTAAATTGCAAACAAAAAGAACATTAATGATCTTTATTTTATGACAGCCATGGGCATTAATAACTATTTCAGAAATCAAAACATTAGAAAACAGCATACTATACTATAAAAAGCATACTGAAGGGAGCTAGCAAGTGATGTGGTGGCAAAGGCATTGAACTCCCACATCATTGACCATGGTTCGAGTCCTAGACACAGCAGCTTGGAAATCAAGCCAGGCATGTATGCACATGTGCCTAAAATCTCAAGAGAAAAATGGAGAAAAAGGAATTGTGGTGTGAGGGTGCTTTCTCACTTTCCCTCTCACACCATCTCTAGTGAATGCATGCCATACCCTATAGCAAAAATTAAAAAAAAAAAAAGAAGAAACCCACAAAACAGACATCAAAGTGGTTCTTAAAAAAGATGTATGGACGAATTTTGATAATTTGTCATGCAAAACACAGTACAATGTACACTGATTTGGCAAAGAAGTGATACTGGATTACTTTGCTACTTAAACATAAAAATAATCTATAATTTCCTTAAAAACAAGTATTATCTACAGTGGAAAGAAAACAGCAGGTCTATGACTGTAAGGCATATTTGCTACCATAGCAACAGAGCTTCTCTTCCTGCCCACTGAATTCACATCCTGCTGACATTAATCAGAAATGTCCATTTGTGCCAAATTAATGCCATATCACAGACGCTTGGGGATATACATTCTTGACAGAACCGGGAGCTTTTCACATTCCACAGGGGATAAATTCAGTCTTCACCCTGTGAAGTCCCTACTCCACCTTAAAAGCTGAAGTCAGTGCGGAGTCGCACTAACCCGTGCTGACAGCAGTCTAAAGCACAGGTCACAAAGACACCACTGCCGGCCCTCCCCACAGACCCCTTCTGTGGACTCACCGGCACTGACTCGAGGATTCTCACACATTTCACAACAAGGTAACATTGAATGATTGAGATAGGTGCAGAAACCACACTGCCAGCCCTTTTCAGGAAGGGCTGGAGCGTCTTGCAGGGAGCTGGCCTCATAGACACTGTCTGTGAGTGGAGCCTTGCTTTGCCTGGGACAGGACAGCTTCTCTTCCAGGGGATTGCGAGGGTCATCTGTGGTGACCAATTTCAGTCTTTTAACTTCAGGTTCAAAATCACTTTCATAAGCAACATCGCTTGCAGATATTTTTCTAGGGTCTGATGCCATTAGAGTATTTTTTTCTTGGAATGTTCTTGATTCATCACAGGAGGTCACCAACTGCCTTTTTATAGGTTTTGGTAAAAAGAATGATCGAATATCATGCTGTTTTTCTTTTTCAAACTAGGAAAAACAAACAGTTATCAAATTAAGAAGCAATCAGATAATGTTCTTCCTAAAGGAAAGAGTGCAATAAGACGTTTTCACTAATTATGCTGCTTTATCCTACAACTACCTTTCTGGAATTGTGTTCTGTTGTGCTAGGACTCTTTACACCTACAGAAGCATAACGCTCCCAAGTACTTCCTATGTCCAATGCTCTTCTCTGAGCTTACTGTGTGCCAAGCACTTTACATATATGAACAAATAATCCTACGGCAGCTCTGTGAGGTAGGTACCATCAGTCCCGCAGTTCAGATGAGGAAATTGCAGCTTTGGAGAGGTTCGTTTGGCGAGAGAAGTAATGCAATATAAATACATTTCACAAACTATCTGCCCTAGATGTATGTCAGGAACAGAAGGCGACTGTATATTTCAATATTTCAAGTCAATCAAGAACTTAGAAAAATGCTCTCACGCCCAAACTGCAAACACGGTGTTCAGAAACAATGTGACTCATATTAAAATGTTTCCTTGACCAGGACACATTTTCTAAACAACATTCACGCTATTAATTAGACAAGCTTCATTAACAGACACGTTGTAGTAATTATCTTGTTTTCAAGAGATATGCTTGTATTGTCTAAAAACAGCTATATCATCTCATTTTTTCATCTTCTTTTCAATGTGTAAATCTTAATTCCCTAATCAGAGAGTAGGAGTCTTATATCCATGGCTAATTAGCGACCAATTAAGGTAAATTAAATAAATTAATTTTAGGGAAGTCCTACTAGGGGCTGAAGCAGGAACTGTGCTGAGCACGTACTGCGGTGGGCTGTTTCCAGCTGGCCACACCAGGTCTTCCCTCACCATCTCCTCTCCCCGTACACCCCTGACCTGCCTCCACGGAGAGGGGTCTATGTTCTCACTCGAACCTGGTGGGCTTTTGTAATTGTCTCACCCAACAGAATGCAGATAAAGTCTGTGTGAATGCCCCAAGTCCTGACAGGATAGAGAAAGGGAGGAGAAAGGACTGTGGTGGGATCCCCCCATTGGGGGAGAGGATCTACTCCACCTCCCCTCAGGCTGACTTCTGAGGTTAGCTCATTGAATGTAATATGGGTTCACCTGGTTGGCCCTTTCTTTCTCACCTCCTTTCACTTTGGACGCTTGTCTTTGGAACCTAGCCATCCTGGAGTGGAAGCCCAGGCCACATGAGAAACCATGCATGGGTTTTCCAGTTGACAATTCAGAAAGGCCCCTAGGCAGCCACCCCATCGTGGCAGAGAGGGGAGGGAACAAGCCTTTGAACACTTCCAGCCTCAGCTTTGCGGTCTTCCAGAAAATGTCCCACTCACCGTGGAGTAGACATTTCATTCCCGTTGTGCCCTAGTTGGACACTACACCACAAAAACTGTGAGAAATAACACAGGCCTACTGTGGTTTAAAGACACTAAGTTTTTATACTACTCAGCCATAAAAATGAAATCCTGTCATCTGCAGCAACACGGCTAAGCTAGAGGACATTATGTTAAGTGAAACACGCCAGGCACAGAAAGAGAAAAATCGTATGTTTTCACTAACACGTAGAAACTAAAAAAATTGAGTTCATAGAAGTGGAGAGTAAAATAGTAGTTACTAGAGACAGGGAAAGGTGGGGAAGGAGGGAAAGAGGAGATGTAGGTTAACACACTGAAAATTATGGTCCAATGAAAGGAACAAGTTCTAGTGTTCTATAGCATAGAGGGGTCACGAGAGTTAAAAAAAAATTGCTCTGTATTTCAAAATAAGTAGAAGGATTTTTAGTGTTCCCAACACAAAGAAATGATAAATGTTTGAGATGATAGATGTTCTAATTACTGTAATTTGATCATTACACATTGTATTCACATATTGAAAAATCATACTGTACTCCATAAGTATGTATAATATGAATCAATTAAAAAAGACACTAAGTTTTTCAGTAATTTCTTACAGAGCAATAGATAACTACAATACACACTGCAGATAAGATCAAAATACCATATGGTATAAAGAGATCATTTACATAATGAGTCATGCACAGTTACTGTAGCCCCATGTAAGAAAGATTCAGCAAATTCAGGGACCAGCAGTTAGCATAACGGCTATGTCACTGGACTCCCACGTAGTCGACCGCAGTTCGAGTCTCGGACCCGGTGGCTTAAAACTCACGCCGGGCGCGTGTGTGTGCGTGCCCAAGATCCAGAGAGGAGAATGGAGGAGAAGGGATTGCGGCGTGGCCATCCCCCTTGGGGGGTGATTTCTCACTTTCTGTCTCTCTGTCTCTCTCTGTCTGGCGAGAGCATGCGCCCTATAGCAAAAAAAAAAAAAAAAAAAAAAAAAAAAAAAAAAAATCCCCCCCGCCCCCAAAAAAAAGATTCAGCAAATTCATAGAGGCAGAAAGACTGGTGGTTACTGGTGGGGAGAGGAAGACATGATGGGGAGTTGTTGCTGAATGACTGTAGGGTGTCTTTGGGTAGTGAAAGTGTTTTGGAAATACTGGTGATGATTGCACAACACTGTAAATGGAATTAATGCTACAAAATTGTACACTTAAAAATAGTTTAAGGGCTGGTCCATGGCCTGGTGTTAAGGCAGCTAGATCCCACATGACTGAATTTGTAGTTTGTGTCCCAGACCAAGGGCACCGGGTACACATGTGCGCCCAAAATCCTGAAAGGAAAGAGAGAAGAGATTGTGGTATGATCATGCTCCATAGGGGGAGGGGTGCTTTCTCTCTTCTCTCTCTTTGGCAAGTGCATGCGCCCTCTGGTTAAAAAAAAAAAAAAAAAACAAGTTTGGGGCCAGCAGGAAGTGGTGATGGTTAAGGTGCTGGACTCCTACATGGTGAACAAAGTCTTAGTGGCTTGAAAATCACCTTGGGCGAATGTGTATGCATACACAGAATCCTGAGAAGAGAATGGAGAAGGGATAGCAGTGTGGCCATCCCCTTTTGGGGGGTAGTTTCTTAATTTCCCTTTCTCTGTCTCTGTCTCCAGCCAGTGCATGTGTCCTGTAACAAAAACCTAAAAAACCCACCAACCAACCAAACAAAACCAAAAGTTTAAAGGCCAGCCTTGTAGCCTGGTGGTTAAGGGAACTGGATCCTGAGCAGCCAACTATAGTTTGAATCTTAGTCCCAGGAGCTTGAAAAACATGCCAGGTGAGTGTGTGCATATGCCCAAAACCCTGTTGGAGAAAGAATGGAGAAAAGGAAGAGAAAGAACCATAGTGGGACATTCCATTGGGGAGGGTACTTTACTCCACTTCCCCTCCAGAAAGCATATTTGCACCCCCATTCAGCGCCACCCTCTTCTCTCTATGGTGAATATATGCACCCTCTGGCAATTAAAAAAAAAGTTTAAATGAGAAATTTTATATTACCACAATTAAAAAAAAAGGATGGGGGCCTGCAGATGGTGTGGTAATTAAGGTGCTGAACTCTCACATAGCTGACTGCAGTTTGAGTCTTGGATCTGGTGGCTTGCTTTCTCTCTCTCTTTCTCTCTCTCTTCTCTGTTTCTCTCTGGTGAGTGCACGTGCCCCATAGCAAATTAAAAAAAAATAATAGTCATAAATAAATTTTTTTTAAAAAAAGGGATGAAAGAAAAAAAGAGGAACTAGGAATCTGACAGGGAGGGCTGGGTGACTGGGTTTAGTTGCCAGGGAGCAAGTAGCCAGTTGAGGGCCTCATAAGACACATTGGGAGATGACAAAGTTAGATGAGACTGTGGGGGTCGGGGTCCAAAAAAAAAAAAAAAAAAAAAGAAGAAGAAGAAGAAAAAGAAAAAATATATATATATATATATATATATATATATTTTTTTTTTTTTGACAACTTTATTATTTCACTGGAAGTGAACTAAAGGAAAATTTAATATATTTTATACCCATATCAGGATGGCAAAATTAAAACATGTAAGAAAAAAAGCTATCTCTGACACCTCTGATAATGCTGAGCTCTTTTTTTGTGTGGCTGTTTTTAATACATTGTCACATACTATAAAAAGTTAATTAGTTGTGGAAGTCACAGAATGTAGATAAAAATGTAAAGATGAAATCATTAACTAGGAGACAGGATTTTTAAAACAATGCATATGAGAAATTCTAAGGAAAGGATAGAGAATGAAGATGAGTAGACTAATAGAGTTTACTGTTAAAAAAAGATGGGCCAGCGGCCAGCAGTTGGCTTGATGGTTAAGGTGCTGGACTCCTACATGGTCGGCTGTGGTTCAAGTCCTGGACCTGGTGGCTTGCATTCTCAATTTTCCTTTCACTCTTTCTGTCTCTCTCTGGTCAAATTTAAAAAATAATTAATAACAACAAATAAAATACAATAAATAAACAATTCTTTAAAAAAAAAAAAAAGATGGGCCCGATGGTGGCACCATGGTAACACAGCTAGACCCACATAGGAAGGTCTTAAGTTCATCTCTTAAGGCCTGCTTATACCCACCGAGCACATGTGTGTGAGCCCGTGGTTCAGGATGGCTGAGGCAGGTGGTCAATTACAATGTGAAGACCCTGTTAGGGATGTCTCTCTTTTACTTATGTTAGAAAATAAATAAACTTAGAAAAAAGTGACAAATATGGTTAAACATTTTTAAAATATTTTTTAAAGATTTTTAAAGATTTTTGCATTGACCAGAAAGAGAGAGAGGGAAAGTGAGAAGTCACTCTCCAGGGGGATGGCTATGTCACAATCCCTTATCGTCTATTCTCCTCTCGGGATTTTGGGCATGCACACGTGCAAACACACCCAGTGTGATTTTCAAACCTTGGAGTTGGCCATGTGGGATCCAGTGCCTTAACCACCATGCCACCTGTTAAACCTAGTTAAACATTTTTTAAAAATGTTTTATTCCATGTAACAACACTGCAATGAGTTTGTAGGATTTTGAGAATATCAGCAAACATTCAACAAACATGAACAAATTATATCAGCTACTTGAGGTTAAATCATGCTGCTGTTAAAGGGAAGTGCACTTTCTGAGAGGGCGACTGTCAGGAAATGGGCTGAATATGCCCTTTTCCTTAGTCGGTTTTGTGGAGTGTACATCCTCATCAAATCTTCACAAACATTGCTCTCTTCAACAACTGATGCTTCTGGGAACCAGCAGTTAGCATAATGGCTATGTCGCTGGACTCCCACATAGTCAACCGTGGTTTGTGACCCGGACCCGGTAACTTAAAACTCACGCCGGGCGCATGTGTGTGCATGCCCAAGATCCTGAGAGGAGAATGGAGAAGAAGGGATTGCGGCGTGGCCATTACCCCTAGGGGGCGATTTCTCGCTTTCTGTCTCTCTGTCTCTCTCTGTCTGTCTGGCGAGCGTACGCGCCCTGTAGCGAAAACCTCTCCAAAAAAAAACAAAAACAAAAAAAACTGATGCTTCTGACGGTGTTGTTCCTTTATGAATTGCAAACATTTTCTTGGATCTAGAGGCTTTTAGGGACTTTTTCTATCTACAGAGTTGTAAAATCTCACAATGTGTATGATATCTTTAACTGGACTAACATACATTGTATTCATGCAGGAAAATTCATTTTTGCATGTTGTAATGATGTACAGTGATTAAATATATAAAATAATACAAAAAACTCACAATGATCTGTATACATGGATCTACTGAACATCATTTCTACTTAAATGTCTTGAAAACTTTTCATCAGGGCCCAGGATATCTTCTTAGTTTTGGATAATACTAATTATCTTTAGCTCTTATAAATGTCTATTATTTTTCTGTAGTTTCTTCCTCTTCACTTTCTTTTTCTGAGATTCCTGTTAGCAAAATGTTGGATTTATACATTTATGCTTTTATCTTTTACTCCATTATTTTCCTTCTTTTTGTCTTTTTATCCTCTAAACTTTTGGAGTTTTCTTCTATCTTTCAACCTTTCTATAAAACTATTTTGGCAATCTGTCTATCTATTTACTGACAGTCTTGCTATGTTACAATCCTCTCGCCTGTCTCCCGAGTAGCTGGGTTCATAGGTGTGTGCCACACCTGGCCTTTTCAGACAGGGTTTCCCTATGTTGCCCCCACACACACCCGGTCAGGAGTGAGTGCTGTGTTGTCTTCAAAATAGAGAATAGTACAGCAGTTCACAAAATAGAGAGTAGTACAGGGACCAGCAGTTAGCGTAATGGCTATGTCGCTGGACTCCCACGTAGTCGACCACGGTTCGTGTCCTGGACCCGGTGGCTTAAAACTCACGCCGGGCGCATGTGCGTGCATGCCCAAGATCCCGAGAGGAGGATGGAGGAGAAGGGATTGTGGCGTGGCCATCCCCCCTGGGGGGTGATTTCTCGCTTTCTGTCTCTCTGTCTCTCTCTCTGTCTGTCTGGCAAGTGCACGTGCCCTATAGCAAAAACCTCTTAAAAAAAAAAAATAGAGAATAGTACAGCAGTTTCCAGAGGCTGGGGAAGGCGGGCTAGCAGGAGACTGGTGAATGGGTACTCACAGCTAGATAGGAGGAATAAGTTTTGGTGTTCTATTGCACAATTGGGTTACTACAGTTAACAATAATATATTTTAAGTTTCAAAATAGCTAGAAGAGAGGGTTTTGAATGTAGGGTGATCACTGGCTGATTTGCTGGGGGATTTCAATCAGTCTCTCTAAGTTTTTTCTTGGTCTAGTTAGTTTCTCCAGAAAGAACACAATGGGGGGGGGGGGGGCTGCTGATCAGAGACAGGTGCTGAAGATTTCACTATTGATTAAGGAGTCCTTCACTTGATCTGCTTGTTTTCAACTTAGTGCCTTATCTACTCCCTTGCCTCTTGTCCTAAATATACTTTTTGTTTGTTTAATATCTTAAGTTATTTATTTATTTAACAATTAAAGAATGAATTTATTTTGGCACAAAAACCTTTTGAAATTCATACATAGTTTTCCCATTACACGTATTTCCATGAGCTTTTTTTTTTTTTTTTTTTTTTGAGAGGTTTTTGCTATAGGGCGCGTGCACTCACCAGACAGACAGAGAGAGACAGAGAGAAAGAAAGCAAGAAATCACCCCCCGGGGAGATGGCCATGCCTCAATCCCTTCTCTTCCATTCTCCTCTCGGGATCTTGGGCACGCATGCACACGCACCCAGCGTGAGTTTAAGCCACTGGGTTCAAGACTCGAACCACGGTCAACTACATGGGAGCTCAGAGACATAGCTAACTGTTGGTCCGTCCATAAGCTTTTTTTTTGAAACATTTTTCAAAATTATGTTCATTCCCTAAGCATCATCACAGTATACAAAATGTGATTTCCCATCCAGAATATACTGCATAGTGGCTTAATCATGCATGTTATCTTTTAAATAACATTTTTTAAGAGTAGTAAATAAACTGAATTCAGTATAGACATACATAAAATATATAATAGGCCACTATCACATATAATGAAAAATGTTTAAATCATATCAGAATCTTTTACCTTACTCTATTTTTAGAGTATTTGTTTTCTGGGCTAGTCTCATGGCCTAGTGGTTGGGGGAAGCGGATCCCACGTGGTCGACTATGCTTCAAATCCTGGCCTCTGTGGGCTGAAAAACAAACCAAATGTGTGTGCACGCTTGCCCAAACCTCTGGAAGGATGGAGAGGTGGAAAAGGAATTTCTACGTGACCATGCGCCATTCAGGGTGCTTTTTTCCTTTCCTTCTCTCTGGTGAGTGTGTGCACCCTTTGGCAATTAAACAAACAAAAAATTTGTTTCTTTAAAGGTTTACCTCTTCATTTCTCCACTAAGGGAAACAAAAAAAGAAGAAAGAAATGAAACAGAATTGTTCAAAGCAACTCTCCTAACAAAAGAAATCCTCCCCCAAATGAGAATTCTTTTTTAAATAATTATTTTACCTTATTTCTTTTAATTTTACCAGACAGGGACAGAGCAAGGGGACGGGGAGAGAAAGAGAGAGGCAAAGTGAGAAAGCACACCACCAAGTCCAGGACTTGAACCGCAGTTGGCCATGTGGGAGTCCAGCGCCTTTAACCACCATGCCACCTGCTGGCCAGCAAAGGGGCCCTTCAAAGATCAACTTTTACAGTCAAGCCTTTTAGTTAACCTATTTAGTTAAGCTTTTTTTAAAAAGGTTTTTGCCATAGGGTGAGTGTGCTTGCTGGAGAGAGACAGAGACAGGGCAAGAGAAATTGCCCCCTAAGGGAGATGACCATGATAATCCCTTCTCCTCCATTCTTCTCCTGGGATTTTGGGCATGCATGCACATGTGCCTGGTGTGATTTTTAAACAGCCAGGTCCAGGGCTCAAACTGCAGTCATCCATGTGGGAGTCCAGCAGCTTAACTGCCACACCACCTGCTGACCCCTAGTTAAGCTAGTTTTAGAATGATTTTACTACGTAAGCAATGACTCATGTTGGAAAGGAGCCATTGAGAAATTCGCATTACGTGCTAGAGCAGGGTGAGGGTAAATAAAGGTCAGCAGAGACTGGCAGTAATCAGAAATTGATGTACACATCTGGCCACAACAGGAGCTTCCTAATAGTGCACGGGAGGGTCAGGTGCTGTTCCAGCCACATGTCCCTTGGCTAATAATAAAGTAAGACGTTAGCAAATAAAATCCAGAAAAGGGGGGAGAGGGTAGAAAGGAAATCATTTTAATAATTTTGTGAGAGCAAGGCTACACCAAGAATAGAATTTTAGCAAAAGGAGAAGCAAGATTAGCAATGACTTCAGCTAATGTTATAGTGGCTAAGTTGAACAATGAAGAATGTCACTTGAAGCTTACAAGCTATGTTAGTAAGAAGGGATGCCAGAGGCTGGAGGGTTGGACAGGAATAAGGATTTCTTCTGAAGGCATCAGTTAGAACCATGATCCATATGACTGGTACTGCTTTCTGATTGGAGCCTCTGGGCAGCTGACCAGATATTGTGTGATGAGGGATTTGTGTGTGTGTGTGTGTGTTTGACATTTAGCAGCTATGACTGACAGAAAAACAACTGAGCAAATCTTCATAATACAACCTAAAGTTAACTGTGTGTGCTGGAAAGAAACAGGGAAGGATTATGGATTTACTAAACAGAGTCCCTAACTTGGGATTCAAGGGCTTCTTCCAAGATCTTGGATGGTTCTTTGAGCCTTGGAAGCCCTTGAAATTAGTTGTAAAATATTGTCTGTATTGTATGTGCATTTTTTGCAAGCAATATCTCCATAGTCTCAAAGGAATTCAGGACCCTAAAAAGGTTAAGAAATTAGGGTAAAAGACCTGAATATGCACCTGTGGGTTTTTGTTTGCTGAAGACAGGCTGTCATGCTAGTGATCTTCCTGCCCTAGCCCCTGTGTTGGGAGCAGAGGCATGCACTACTGAGCCCAGCTCCTTCTTAGCAGGGTCTTGCTATGTTGCCTTGGCCAGCCTTGTGCTCACAATCCTCTTGCCTCAGTCTCCCAAAATACTTGTATTTGTAGGTGCAAGCCACAGTGCAGGGCCTTTAGGTTGGCCCTAGAGCTAACCTCTGGACTCCCATGTGTCTCCAGCCTCTGGAGCACAGTGTCTTAGCAGCTCATGTCACTGTGGCTGGGCCACTTGTCGTGCTTTGTTTTGTCTTTCCAATTTGCCAGAAGGCACATGCACTTGCTGGAGAGAGAGAGAGGAAGAGAGTAAGGGGAAGTGAAAAAGCGCTCCCCATGGGAAATAGTCATGCCGCCATCTTTTTTCCTCCCTCTCTCCTGCCTTTCAAGATTTGAGGAATACGTGCACATGTATTAGTGTATTTTCCTTGAAGTCCTGGACTTGAACTGCTAGTTGGTCGTGTGGGATCCAGCCACTTAAACCACATGCCATGGGCTGGCCTTCACTGTGGTTTTAATAGCTATTTCTTTCTTTAATTTTCTGTAGGCAAAGAAGGATTGAGAGCACATATGTAAATATATACCTGAGGGTGAACTTTACTTTTTAAAGGGAAACAAATACATGAATTTTCTGAAATATTGCATGAGAATTCCTCTGGCTCAAAAATAATTTTAAGTAGAATATCAACACAGAGTAACTCTGCAGGCAAGAAACATACTAATTAAGTTCACCTGCCCATCACCGGAGGTGGACTCATCTCATAAGGTAGCAAATAACACAAGGAGTGTGCATGCAGTCAAAGAGGGAAACTATTGATGAAGTGAACAGAGAAAGCACCTGAATTTTTTTTTTAATTTAATTGTATTTATTATTATTATTAGATTTTTTTTTTTTAATTTACTATAGGGCATGTGTGCTCAACAGAAAGAGAGACAGACAGAGATAGAAAGAGGGAAAGTGAGAAAGCAAGTAGCCTGGTCCAGGACTCAAACCACAGTTGGTCACGTGGGAGTCTAGTGCCTTAACCACCACGCCACCTGCTGGTCTCACACCTGGATTATAATGGCTAGGAAATTACTGTATTGGCAAGAGCCTAAAGAACTCAAATGTTCCTCCAGCTGCGCTGCCCGAGAGCGTGGCTCCCCGAGTTCCCAGGCGAGGCCCTGGGAGCCCGAGGTGTGCAGCCCCCTCGGTGCGAGTCCCCGGGAAGACAGGGTCGTGTGTGGCCCCCACAAAGCGGAACCCGACGGACGTGGAGGACGAGGAAGAGAAACCCATGCTCAGGCAGCCACCACCAACGCAGATATGGGATGTCACCAATCCAGATCTATTGTCTGCCAGGAATACCAAGCCTCTAGTGCACTCTCCTTCAGTGGGGCCTGCAAGAATTTGGACTCCCAGTGCCTCTCTAATAAGCATTCAGAGCCAAGCCTTCTCCCCAGACCTGTGACCTGGAGGGGCTAGGGTTGCCCGAAGACTAACAGGGCACAGTTCTCTCCAGGCCAGGAGTCTCGAGTAGGACCGTTAGTCAGATGTGAGTTCATAGGCCCATGCTATGCAGTCTGCGATCTCTGATTTCATTGGAGTGACAGAGTCTGACTCCCTATGGACATACTGCTCAGCACGTTATGTTAAAAGTTCATTAATTTCATGAATAGGAGACAGAAACAGGGATACTATAACCGTTTAGGGCCTGACACCAGGCTCCATCTCTCACCTCAGCCGACCTGGGTTATGGGGCATGAGTCCCCTGAAAACTCAGAGAGGTCTCTGTCCTAAGCTGCAAACCACCCTGTGGGTCTGCCTTGCAAAGAGCCACATTTACTGCTGTGCCATGGACTGGCCTGCTGATCACTCTGACCTCCCTCATCTACACAAAAATGCCTAAAACCTTCTCTTTGGAGAATAAAATGATTGAAGAGTGTCTGTAGGTTCTTCCTTCGTCCAGGGAAGATGGGTACAATCCACCCACTTCTCTGAGCGATGTCAGGAGGACTGAGTCCCGGTTGACCACAATGGAAACTTTCTCTCAAACATACCACTCATGAGGCATTCTACCTTCCCCAGCTCATTGATCTTAATCTCCCGACCTCTAGGACTATGGGAGAATAACTTTCTGTGTTTTGAGCCGTTGTTCTTGCTATGGCAGCCATGGAACACTAATCCAAGCCTCAATTTGTTAATCATTATATTCCTTATCAATGTATAAATGAAGGTGGTCTCATGCCTAGTCATTCAGAAATCCATATCCCACATGGTTGACTGCAGTTTGAATTCAGGACAAGGCAGCTTGAGAAGTAGGCCAGCATGGATCATGCAAGACCAAAACCCCAGCAGGATGATGAAATGGAAAAGAAGGGATCACGAGCCCTTCTTCAAGAGACAGACTGCTCCATGGCTCCTGCGATCTAGCCATTTTAGGAGAAAGGAATATGTCCCACTGTTAATTGGGCCTCCAGCATACAAAACCCACGTGACTCAACTTCCAAGTTTGGGAAGAAACCGACCATCCACCAGATGACTAGAAATCGCTGCAGGACCACAAGAAATATGGGGAAGTAGGAAAATGCCTTTCCCACAAGGGAAACAGATAGCTCCTCTTCATCCCTACACAGTTCAATGGAAATCATGGAAATGTCTGATAAAGAATTCAGAACATTCATAATGGCAAAGCTAACAGAGATGGAAGAGAAGAGAGACAAGGAACTGCTGAAGAGGAAGGAGAAAGGAGTCGAAAGAGTTCCAGGAGGCGAGGAAATTCATGCAAGATCTAAAAGAGGAATTTCACACTTTACAAAAGAACCAGATGGAACTGCTAGAGATGAAGGCTATAATACAAGAAGTCAAAATCTCCCTTGAAAGTATTAAAAGCAGACTAGATCATACAGAAAATAGAATCACTAATGTAGAAGAGAAAATGGCTGGCCTAGAAAAATCCACCATGAAGACTGAGAAAATGGCCCAAAAATTTGAGAATAATATGCGAAAAGTACTAGATACAATTAAACGTCCAAACATCCGGATAATAGGCATCCCAGATGGTGAAGAGACTCATACGGGCATTGATAATCTTTTCCATGAAATCCTGCAAGAAAACTTTCCAAACCCGGAGAGGCACTCAGAGATTCAGTCCCAAGAAATACAGAAGACCCCAAATAGAATCAACCCAAGAAGATCTTCTCCAAGACACCTTATAGCCAGATTGACCAAAACCACAGACAAAGACAAGATACTAAGACTGGCAAGAGACAAAAGGCAAGTTACCTACAAAGGGTATCCCAACAGACTAATGGCAGACCTCTCATCGGAAACAATGCAAGCGAGGAGAGAATGGGAAAATATATTCAAAGTATTAAGGGAAAAGCAATTTCAACCGAGAATTCTGTACCCAGCAAGGTTATCGTTCATTTGGGAAGAAAAGACACGAACTTTCCCAGATAAACGAAACCTGAAAAATTTACCAGCACCAGACCAGATCTCCAAGAAGTTCTTAAGGGAGTGCTATGTCAGTAAAATTAAATGCAGACACACAGAAATAAGAGTTCAAAAACTAAGAAAATGGGCAACTTAATTGTAGGGACAATGTTTGAAGATTAATATTATATCCCAGAATTCAATCTGGACGATCAAACCTTAACAGAAGAAAGATTAAGTACATGAGACTGAACCGATGAAACAACATTCTGTGACTTGACTAAATTATTGCTGCTTTTCTCCTAAGCTTTGTTTTCCGGTTTTAAAGGATTTTTGTCCTGGCTTGAGCTGTTGATAGGTGCATGTACCTACTATTTGAACAGAATACTAACCCGTTTCTAGGCTTTAAGTTTCAAGGAAATATCATTACCAGTTCAAAACTACTCTTCTTGAAATTACCTGCTGAAAGTAGCTAGATTACTTATAATATTGTGTGGTCAACAAAATGTTGGGGAAAAAGGAATGGAAGACAACTGTATATAGCAGAGGTAGTGTAATAAGAGAGTGGGAAAGGGCAGAGGGTCAAACATGGGGTAAAAAACATATATATACGTATACATATGTATGAAAGTAGAAATGGAATATTATTGATGATAACATGCTTGATTAAGCCACTATGCAGTTTATTCTAGATGGGAAACCACATTTAGTATGTTGTGATGATGCTCAGGGAATGAATGTTAAGTAATTAAAAAAAAAGTTGCAGGAGGAAAAAAAAACAGTAAAACTGTTCGTATCAATTTTAAAAAATAATGCATATTTGATGACTGCAGTAAGCTATATAGTCCCAGCTGGGTACCACTTTATAATATGTTCATTCTACTCACTGGGGATTATGCCTAAAGTCAGACTTTGGTTCATGTATAGGTATATATCAGCTGTGCTAGCTATTGGATATATTTAGACTAATTAAGTTCATTATGGGGGGGGAGGCATAGAAAGCAACCATGGATACCAGAGACAATGTGGGAGGAGGGCGGGACATGGCAGAGGATGAGGGATAAGGAATCAAGAATGGCAAAACAAAAAACAAAGTATAGAAGACATAAGAATTGGAAAATTATTTGCTGAAAACATGTATGTTGATGTGCTTGATTGAGCCAATACACAGTGTATTTTGGATGGAAAATTCATTTGTATGCTGTAATGATGTATAGTGAATTAATGTAAAAAATAAAAATTTAAAGAGAAAAAAAAAAGAAAAGAAAAGAAGGGATCACGGCATCACCACGTCCGATCAGGGGGCTGTTTCAAAAAAAAAAAAAAAAAAAAAAAAAAAAGAACTCAAATGTCATGTAGGTCAGTTTAAAACAAAATACTCTCTCCTTGATGTTTTGAGACAGAGATATATACCATCAACTTTTTGGGGAAATTCCAGCAGGTGTTAGGATATGCCTAGATAATAAAAGAAGAAAGTAACCCTCAAGAAGATGGTGATTTGTAGAGAAAGAATCTAAATATTCAGGTAAAATTTTTATACATGCATAATGCTTTTAATGACTTTTCTGTTGTCTTTTTTGAGTAAGTGAATTTTTCATGAGGTGCCTCCTTTTAGAAGAGTTAGTAAGATTCCCATATCTACCAATGATTAAATCATCTGAGATAAAGATGGTGAGAAATCACTGTAAACACACTGCTCCCTCCAAAAACACACAATTTCTAAAGATGTTAGATTAACCAATAACACGACTGTCTGCCCCTTAGAGGCTGGGGTTGGCTTTATAAGTCTTATCAAAATAAACAAGAATCCTCAAATTACAACAGTCATACTGATAGCCAAATACTCAACTCCCATACCATTCTGGTAGGTGTATATTTAAAAAATTAATTATTTTATTATTGTTATCGGCATTTCTAAGAGGCAGATAGGCAGGAACACAGAAATATAAAATATATTTATGGCCTAGTAATGTTTTGTAACTTAGTATCAAGATAAAGCTAACTCTTTTGCCTTTTATAACTATATTCTACCGTTTAGAAAAGACATTACAGTAACAATGTAATACCTTAACTCTCCAGGACTATTCTTATTAAAAAAAAAACTGCATTAAATGACCCTTTTAATGTGTGATACATAGGAAGTTAAATGTAGGTAGTTCTAATAGGAGTAGCAACCTAAGCCTTTAGTAATTTTTATCACAAGGCTCATGGGAAAAATATACTTAAAATATACCAAGTCATAAGGAATGTAGAAGATAGAAGAACACATTCCTCTCTTCAGTTATATAGCTGACACTCAGTAATTGTGTTCCTGTCTTTTGTTCAATATTGTTTTTGAAAAACAAAAGAAAAATATTGCTTTTGGTGAGAAGCACTGGGCATAAAAACTGCAAAATGCTTAAGATGGCAAAATGCGTGTTTTTATCTGAAATGTTCAGGGACCTAATCTATTTGCTCTCTTCGGCACCATGGTAAACCACTGGTCTTTAGAGACAAATCCCCTGGCCATGACGATGGGATTAAAAGTCAGTTATTAGAACTGAAGGGGAGGAAAAGGAAATCTAGTACAACTCATAAAAAACAATAAAGCACTTCAAAGCCTGGTTCTATTCCCGGGAAGCAGAGGCCACGGACAAAAGCACTCATGTCAGGTTTAATAGACTTTGATCAAAGGGTAGCTCTGGTAGGAGCCATTACTGCCGCATGTCACTCGGCTCCTGTTCCTAAAAGAATTAATAACCCTCTTTTCGACAAATGGGGGATTGGGACATCATGCTGGTCTCCTGGAAGACGGACGATTAATGACTTAAACTGGAACTAAAGTGCCCTCACTAACATTTGTAAACAAGCCAAAATGAGTCTGTTTTCAAATGATATGGAGTGACAGAAGTAGGGTTTTAATCATCCAACTAAAAAAATTGATTTAAATTATCCTAAAATGGAAATCACTGATTTTTTTTTTATTTTCCAAAATGTCCATTCCCATGTAATTGAATAAAATTTTAACAGTGATCTACTCAGAAGCATAACTAGCTTTATCTGTAGGCCCAGAGAAAACAAAATAAATCAACAAAATAAAACACTACTATGGCTAAAAAGATAAAAGCAATAACAAACAAAAACAAAAACCAACGTGGTATAAAAGAAAATGTTATTACTTATTTCTAATGATGCTATCAAAAGCAGTATACACGGGACCGGCAGTTAGCGTAATGGCTATGTTGCTGGACTCCCACGTAGTCGACCGCGGTTCGAGTCCCGGACCCGGTGGCTTAAACTCACGCCGAGCGCGTGTGCGTGCGTGCCCAAGATCCCGAGAGGAGAATGGAGGAGAAGGGATTGCGGCGTGGCCATCCCCTCTGGGGGGTGATTTCTCGCTTTCTATCTCTCTCTCTCTCTCTCTGTCTGTCTGGCGAGCGCATGCGCCCTATAGCACAAACCTCTCAAAAAAAAAAAATAAATAAGCAGTATACACAAATGTCTTTGGAAACAGTTGTGTCTTCCAATAAATAAGGTCAATAAGAATTTATGGCAAAATATTATATTGGGTCATTGGAAAAGCCATCATGCATTTTGCATAGCAAAACATAGAAAAATACATCATGACTTTTCCAATGACCCAATGTAACATGCCATACATAACACTAGAATGTAACTCAGAGGGCTGCATTAATCGAACGGTCTAGTGTGTGCCCATGTGCCACCAGGTCTCAGTCAGGTCTAGGCCTGTGCTCAGATGCCTCCTGGACACCAGCAGATGTTCAAAGTAGCCTCAAGCTTCAGACTTGGAATGACTTCTTTGCTGAGCCTTTCCCTGTCTCTTCAATGTGGCTCTCCTTGTCTATCTACCTGCCTGTCACAGGGGCACTTCTCTTAAATACTTGCTTCAGTCCCTTCTACTCTTACAGCACATACTGCTATGAGACAGGACTGCACCCTAGTCTCGTTTTGTGGATTCTGACTCTGAAACATCTGGAATTTTTCTCTTTCCTTCTGTTATCACTACTGCTCTTAGGAGTTCAGGCCGGCATTTAGAGCCCCTAATCCCTGCTGGGAATCTCTGACAAATGAGCTTATACATATTAATAGCCTCATGAATAAAAAGGCACAGGCTTTATTAATAGACCCATACCAATGTAAAATTTGTACCAATGTAAAATTTTGGCCAAAATGGGACTCCTTACTTCTTATCCCAAATCCAGTAGCAGAGGAAGCCTTAGGGCCAGCCTAGCAGGCTCTGTGGCTTTATTCAGCATGGAGGTTGCAGTGCAGGGGTGTCCCTCCCAGAGCACAGGGACCCACTCACCTTGAACTATGACCCAATCAAGTACTCAGGCTTGAATAAATCAGAGGAGAAAGGCCTTCACCATAGGCTGAAACTGGGTATGGGGAGGGCAAAAATAACCCAATTTTCCAGATACCACTGACTCCAATAACTGCTGTCTTTTCTCCTTCCCATCCATTTCCCACACTACCACTAGGATTTTGAAAACAGAAATTTGGTCATGTCATTCATCTGCTTAAAACTCTCTAATGACACTACACACTTCGAGGACAGTCGTGCTTCTTGGCCCGGCGTGTGTGGGCTCCTCTACAGCCACTTAGGGCCAGCATTTTAGGCTTCATCTCTTCTTATGTCCCTTACCTCACACATTCACATAGACTTCCCACTCCCAGGACAGTGATGATCTCGTCATGTCACTGTGCTCTTAGCCATGCTACTGATGTTTCCTCTGGCTGAAACAGAGCCCACTGTTTTTGAACTTACCCTTCAAAACCCAGCTCAGGTGTTTCCTAATGGGATCTTTCCCAAATCCTACAGTCCATCCTGTGTTCTCTGACCTCATGCTGCATCAAAATGATTTGTGTACAACTATTTCTTCCACCTAAAGAGTAAGCTCCAAGGGGACCAGCAGTTAGCGTAATGGTTATGTTGCTGGACTCCCACGCAGTCGACCGCGGTTCGAGTCCCGACCTGGTGGTTTAAACTCATGCCAGGCGCATGTGCGTGCATTCGAGTCCTGACTCTGTCTGTCTGGCGAGTGCACGCGCCCTATAGCAAAAACCTCTCCAAAAAAAAAAAAAAAAAGAGTAAGCTCCAAGGAAAGTTTGCTCTTTTCTTTATCTTTGCATCCTTAGAATTAGAATTTAGCAGGTAGTATTTTTCAAACTTAGAACTTTTTTGAGATATAGTTCATATACCATAAAATTTGCCCCTCCCCTGCCTTTTTAAAAGTTTTTTTTTTGTTTTGTTTTGTTTAACCATAGAGTATGTGCATTCACAGCAGAGAGACAGTTAGAGGGAAAGTGAGAAATCACCCCCCCCAGGGGGATGGTCACACCACAATCCCTTCTCTACTATCCCCCTGGGATTTTGAGTGCATGTGTGTGCACACACATGTACCTGGTATGAGCTTCAAGTTGCCCAGTCCAGGACCCGAACTGTGGTTGGCCATGTGGAAGTCCACACCTTAACCACCTGGTTGCCCCAAAATCTGCCCTTTAAAAGTATCCAATTCACTATCTTTTAGTATACTCAGAGTTGTACAACCATTACCACTGATTAATTGTAGAACATTTCCTCAAGAAGAAATCCCACCGACTGGCAACTGGGAGGCTGAGGGGGGAGGAGGACTGTGACATGATGAGAACTTGTCTAGAGAAAAAATGAAAAAGGAACCGATACCAGTTAGGCACTGTTACATACAGTGTGTGGGAAGCTTTCTTTTTATACTGGGCTCTTGCACATAGGCCTCAACAGACCAGACCAAACCTAAATGAAGTCATTTATGCTGGGTGCCACTTTATCAAACTGAACTTCAAAACGGGCCGGTTTTTCTACTTTTTGTTTCATTTTTTTTTTTTTTAGAGGTTTTTGCTATAGGGCGCGTGCGCTCGCCAGACAGAGAGAGACAGAGAGACAGAAAGCGAGAAATCACCCCCCAGGGGGGATGGCCACACCGCAATCCCTTCTCCTCCATTCTCCTCTTGGGATCTTGGGCACGCACGCACATGTGCCTAGCGTGAGTTTAAGACTTTTAAGATGCTGGGTCTAAGACTTGAACCACTGTCAACTACATGAGAGACCAGCGACATAACCATTCCGCCATCTGCTGTTCCTACTACTACCATTTTTTTAACTAGACAGTATGTAGGAAAGAAGGTTATGTTTTTTAAAGAATTAATAAATTTTATTTACTATTGTTATTATTATTTAACTTGCTATGAGGACACGTGTGCTCACCAGAGAGAGACAGAGAGAGAGAAGGAAAGTAAGAAAGTAAGCCGGCAGGTCCGAGACTTGCACCGTGGTTCGCCATGTGGCGGTCCAGTGCCTTAAACACCATGTCACCTGCTAGCCCCAAGTAGGTTATTTCTTATCTATATGAGACAACTTAAAAAAAATTATTTATTTTTATTTATTTATTTATTTTAGGTTTTGGCATAGGGTGCATGTGCTCATCGGAGAGAGACAGAGAAAGTGAGAAATCACCTCCTTCAGGGGATGGCCATATTTATAGCCCTTTCTCCTCCATTCTCCTAGGATTTGGGGCACGCATACACATGTGCAGGCATGATTTTCAAGTCACCGGTCCAGAACTTGAACAGTGGTCATACATGTGGAATTCCAGTGCCTTAACCACTACCCAACCAGCCGGCCCTGAGACAACTTTTTATTTGCATTTCTTAGCCCACAACAAAAAAATTCATACAAAGTTGGCATTTAATCTAAAATGCAGTTCAATTTTGAATTTTTAAAGCATTTTAAAATTTCATAGTTATGCTCAAGAGCTCTCCTTAACTACATGTAGTATTTTTGCAGCAGACCAGCAACCATCCTACATATTTTAAATGCAAATGTGGGTGTTTGAAATGTAAATTTGATTTGGAAGAAGGATGGCTTAGAAGGCCTTGAGGACAGCAGACCAGGGGCTTGAGGATGGTTGGGCTGGAGGATGGAGAAAAGGCAGCGCTTTGAGAGAGGCCAAAGCTGCCGGCACACAGGGAAGGTAAGAAAGGTAAAGGACCAGGCAGGGGCCAGTGGGGAGGAAGGAAAATGGAGACCTGCAGTGAGAGTGCACAAAACCAACACAGTGACCAGGGAAGGCCGAGACTGCAGTGTAGTTTGAATCAAGAGTTGACAAGAAATAGTCAGGAGGACCAGTTCTGGCTGAACTGGGACACAGCCTAGAGATTCCAAAGGGGTAGAAAACTGCTGTTTGAAGTAACAAGATGGAAGCAGCTCTGGCTTACTGAGACTTGAAGAGAAGCCGTGAAAGAAAGAAGACGTGTCCTAAGCAGGAGCCAGACTCACGGCCTACTAAATTATAGTCTTCTCTACTGCTCGCCTGTGAATCGTTTATGCACCGTTTCTTTTAGGGTACTTTATATGCAATGACTGAAAGGAACCTAGAAGCCTAGGGACCCAAATGGCTGAACAAACAACGTTGCTGACTACCTGTTATGGAGAAAAGAGCAAAAGAAGACAGGAAAACTAGAGAAAGAGGGAGGCTCGCTGTTTGAATACTCCATTGAGTCTACTTTATTAGAAACTTCATCATATGGAAATGACAACATACACTATTGTGATAGATAGTTTGGGTATCAACTTGACTGAACTGAGGAACACCTTGAGAAAGCATCACACTGGGTGTGTTTGTGGGGCTGTTTCCAGAAGGGATTAACAAGCAAGTCTGAGTAAGCTACAGGCTAAAGATCTACCCTCATTGTGGGCAGGCATGTTCCAATCAACAGGGCCTTGGACAGAATAAATATAGGATGAGTGGACGAATGAATGAATTGGTCTCTTCTGAGACTGAGCAAGACAATTTCTGTTGCTTTGGAAATCAGAACTCAAGGCTTGTCATTGACTTGTTTACCTGAGGCCTTTGAACTTTGAGCCATGCTATCAGCATCCTAGGATCTCCAGCTTATAGATGGCCTGGTGTGGGACTTCTCAGCTGCCATAATTGTGTGAGCTGATTCTCCCAACAAATCTAATCTTATCTAGCTATATAAACCTATTAGTTCTGTCTCCCTAGAGAACTCTAATACAACTATTATCCATAAATTTCTCTCCTATCTGGAGATGACCTACTTTATCTAATTCAATGGAAGCCATTGTAGGAAAATCAAAATACCTCAAAACCAGAAGAGTACTTAGATGTCAGAGAAAAAAGAAAGAAGCTGTGGAAACTGGCCCAATTACACCTGAGGCGGTGACCTTGGCAGTGAACTCCCAAGCAGGACTCTTACTTAAGGAAAGCCATGGGGCTGTGCAAAGAGCCTTTCTTGGTGGTGGTAGAATTTTTTCTCTTCAATTAACTCAGATATTAATTTAATGTTAACATAGGCTAATAAATAATTTCGTTAAAAATGGAAATATATCTAAGATGAGTAAAAAGTTACATACATTTACGTCCATGAGTTTCATGCAGGGTATTACTCAAATATTTAACAACAGTATAGCATGGCATTACCCAATGTTGAGTTGAAGTGGAGACATAGAGGCTCCATATGATCTCAGATCATGGGAAGGACTAGAAGTCCCTAGTGGTGGGGCAATGGACTACTGAAGAGATAGAGCAACAGCTATTTATCAAGTTTACCAAAATATTTCAATATTTTAATGATCAAGTGCACTTATACTGGTATACGCTGAGAGAATACCAGCCCTGATTCCATATTGGTTTGTTTGTTTTTTAAATCCCAATTGGATTATATGGCAGAAAAAGAATTCTGACGAAGAGAAGGAAGGAGTGCAATTCTGACAGGCAATGAGCACCAAGGATAAAGGAGGAAGATGATATCAAAACTAATACAAAGTTGGGACCAGCAGTTAGCGTAATGGCTATGTCGCTGGACTCCCACGTAGTCAACCGCGGTTGGAGTCCCGGACCCGGTGGCTTAAACTCACGCTGGGCACGTGTGCGTGTGTGCCCAAGATCCCGAGAGGAGAATGGAGGAGAAGGGATTGCGGCGTGGCCATCCCCCCTGGGGGGTGATTTCCTGCTTTCTATCTCTCTGTCTCTCTCTGTCTGTCTGGCGAGCGCACGCGCCCTATAGCAAAAACCTCTACAAAAAAAAAAAAAAAAAAGAAAAAAAAAAAAAAACTAATACAAAGTTTTGGGACCAGCAGTTAGCGTAATAGCTATGTTGCTGGACTCTCACGTAGTCGACCGCCGTTCGAGTCCCGGACCCTGTGGCTTAAACTCACGCCGGGCACATGTGCGTGCGTGCCCAAGATCCCGAGAGGAGAATGGAGGAGAAGGGATTGCGGCGTGGCCATCCCCCCTGGGGGGTGATTTCTTGCTTTCTGTCTCTCTGTCTCTCTCTGTCTGTCTGGTGAGCACACGCGCCCTATAGCAAAAACCTCTCCCCCCCCCCCAAAAAAAAACAACTAATACAAAGTTTTTAAGAAAAATTGTTTTTCTCATTCTTCTCCTCTTTCTTTTCCTAACCATAGGTTTCCTTATCCCCAAGACCCATGATCATAATAATATTAGGCTCTAGGTCAAGTCATAGAAAACTAATTTGCTAAAAGTCATAGAAAACTAATTTGCTAAAAAGTATAGATAAGTGACTTACTTGCTCAGTAACCAATATGCTAAAAGACAATTCACCTGAAACCCAGGTCACAGAAGATTAATTTGCCGAATTTTCCAAACTCATTGGTTTTCTGAAAATCATTTCTAGGGTTCACAGGATTCTGAATGTAACGGACAGGCAGAGTTAAGCAGACTATGGGGAGCTAGGCTGGACCTCCAGACTTCCTTCCTGCCCTCAGTTGATCCTCTCTTGCTCTGAAGGCTTACTCTCTGCTCATCTGTCTCCTCTTTTGAGCTGCTCAGCCTTCCTCTCCCCTTCTCTGGGGTTGCCAGGTTGGGCTGAGTTATACATCGACTAACATACACAATCTTCAGGGAGCTAGGACAGCGATGAAATGAACATTCCTTAAAATGCTGACATGACAGAAATAGCCACAAGCTGTTAAAAACCATCCAATTAGAACTGCAATAAAGTTTTTAGTGAAACAAGTTTTTAAAGACAATTGGCAAGTTTGGTTAATTTGGCAAAGTTTAACTGACAGAACTGGAAGTATCCTAAAAATACTACATGCTGGAAATTTTTTTGAAAAGGCTTTTTAAAAGGATCAGAAAGAAATCAGTATAAATAGAAAAATTCCCATAGGAAACACTAAAATTCTGTCAACATTCAGAAGAAAAATATGTTCATCACTAGACTAAACTTCCTGAGGCTCTTTTAACAAACTGAACATTTCTTAAAATGCGTAAGGCTGGAGGCTGGAAAGACAGAGTGGTGAGGGTGTGCTGGGTTCAGAAAGCAAGACCCGGAAGACTGGCTGAATTGAAGAAACACCCCAGAACCAAGCTCTCTCTCTGACCTTTCTGCTGCCCCCATCTCCAGATCATCTTTGAGCCTGTTTTTTCTCCCCAAGTACAGGAAAGGGCTTTGCTCTGATATCCCATTAACTGCTTACAGAATAAACCCACCGAAGAGTAAAACAAACACCTCTGGACTCCTCCCTGAGGTTTCATTAGCTATTGGGTCTTCTGGAAAGTCAGGACACATTTTTGCATAGAAAAATGGAAAAACACATCATGACTTTTCCAACACTCAGTAAACTGATATCACAGAAAGAAGACTGAGGAAAGCACACCTGGAGAGATTTTATCACAAGCTATTATTATTCACCTCCCACACCCATTCGATTCCCAAAGAGAATCATTTACTCACCATTACCTGAGCATTGGCCTCATTCTTTCTCCCTAAAAATAATTTATTTTAAAGTTGTCTGCACCCCAATTTTCCTCTCCCCTGTGAAGAGGGTATTTGAGTTTCAACTACCTGCCCCCTCTTTGAGTTCATATTTTGTATAACTTCTGTATACACACAAATATATATATTAAGTAAAACTTGTATGCTTTTCCCTTATTAATCTGCCTGTTGTCAGCTGATTTTCAGTGAACCTTCAAAGAACGGATATTCCTTTGCTTGTACACAGGCATGCCCACCTAAATTCAATCGTATGCTTGCCAAACAACAAACAAGTAAATAAAAACAAAGAAAAACAAATCTAAACAAAGGATCCCTACCTCAGAGGGTCACAATTTATATAATATAGTACATGTATTAAAAAAAAATCTGTGCAAGATAACACTAAACTATGAGAGAAGCACACTTAAGTCAAGAAAGTAAGATTTGGCTAGTGATTTTTAAAAAACTTTATATACAGATACAATTTTCTTCAAACAATCTTTTAAAAAACAATTAACAGGTACATATGTGTGTGTGAGAATGTACTTCAAAAAATTTTTTTAAAAAGTTTTTGCCATAGGGCAATATTACCTTACTGGAGAGACACAGAGGGAGACAGTGAGAAATTCTGTTCTGGGGTGGGGGGATGGCCATGCTGCAATTCTTTCTCATCCATTCTCCTCTTGAGATTTTGAGCATACATACACATATGCCCAGAGTGATTTGGGACATGCATGCACACATGCCCAGTGTGATTTTCAAGATGCCGGTTCTGGGACTCGAACCAGGGTCAGTCGTGTGGGAGTCCAGTGCCTTAACCATCACAACCTACTGGCCTACTTAAACACCAACCACCTACTGGCCTCCAGAAGTCTTACATTTTAATATAGTCAAATATCTTAATTTTTCCCCTTACTATCTGTATACTTTGAGGAAAATTTAATATATTATTCTCCAACCTCAAGGTCATAAAGGTAGCCTTCCATAATTTCTTCTGATGGCTGGATTATATGCTGCTTATTTATCTAAGGAGCTAAACAGTAAGTTCTCAAAGTATTAGAAAATAATAGCCAATGCCGTAGCCTCCTTCTATCAATGTTAAAACCTCTAACTTTCCAGCTTTATGTAAGCTTCTGTTCGACTGCATGAATAATTGAGAGTTACTATTTAAAACAATGTATGCTAAAGTTAAAGTTTTAGGATTTTAAAAAAAAGAAAAGAGTAAAGAATAAGTTCTATAATCTTACGTGAGTGAACAAAATTTCCTTCCTTAGTTCTTCAGAATTGTCATTTGGAGTCCAAGCTTCCGCAAACTGCAGGAAATCCCATTTTTCCTTATCATCTTCCTCTGCCTGAATTTTTTCCTTCCTACCATTCAGTGTGCTCCCTGTAACCTGAGCCTGTAAGATGGAAAAGCACATGAATTTCACAACCGTTCACCTCACATTTGACATTAATTAAGTGGTAACTTGATTTGGCATTTAAATGACAAGCTATCCACTAAATCTTATCCTCCTGAGATATCATGGGCTTTAGTAATATAATTATTCAAAATTACAACCAAATTACCAAGTCAATGATTCCTATGTTTAATGAGAAAAAGATCTAAAGATCTAACTAGAGAAATTATACTAGTTTCTTTTCTCATAAAACTTTTATTCTGATATTTACATGTATTTATATTAAAACTTATATGTATATTAAAATTTAACCTACATATGAACGGGCACTTTGAATACCTGTACTGAGTACTTGAAAAACACTGCTACAGTCTGAATGATTGTGTTCTGTTCCCAAATTTATTATATTAAATTCCTAAGTCTCAATGTAATGGTATTAGAAGATGGGAAAATTAGGAGGCGATTAGGTCATGAAGGTGGAACCCTCATGAATGGTATTGGGACTTTGGACCTTAGACTTTAGAATTAATAGACATGAATTTTTGGAGCCTGGGGTGGAATGCAATGGACTGAATGTCTCCCCAAAATTCCTGTGTTGAAATCTTAACATTATAGTCCTTGCTAGCTGACCCTATTCTTCTGTCATTTAAAGTAGCTGAGGAAGGGATTGGAAGATAACAGAAATACATGGACACTCATGCCTCTCTTACAGTAGAGTTTAACAGGCAGGGTACTACTAATTGAAGCCTTTTGTGAACGTGTTCTCTATTATCTATCAGCGTTACCTTAGTGTATGTACTTAAGTATTATTAACAGTTGTTAAACCCTGAATCAGCCTCCTAACTCATACAATCAATGTATCACAATAAGTAAGTTGGTAACTTGGTTTAAATTCAAGCTTTACCTTGCGATTCAACATTCCCCACATAAGGGTGTCTAGAGTCCCATTGGCAATGAGATAGTGAATATTCACAGAACTGCACTGTCCAATTCGGTGAGCACGGTCTTCTGCTTGTTTTATATGTCCAGGGTCCCAGTACAATTCAGCAAATACGACATGACTTGCAGCCGTAAATGTTAAACCCTAAGCAAAATCAAGAAATTAAGATGCAAATAAATTGGGAATGTAATATAAAGACATATGTGATAAAGTCTTTCTGAACATGTTAAATGGAGAAGAGAACACTGGAGCACTTAAAAACAAACCATTCATTCATTTGAAGCTAAATTAAAATGATTTGCTCATAAAATGCAGATGATGACTGCTTACTGCAAGATAGCCAGGTAAGCTACAAAAAATATATGTGAAAGATATTTCAAAGGTCAGCTTGCTATATATATATATATATATATATATATATATATATATATATATAAAAACAAAATCACTTTATTCTCTGATTAAGACTGAATTGACATTAGTAGTGGAAGATCTAATAAAATGCATTATAAACAAGAATATAAATTCTAACACATGGTAACCATAGCAACTAGGCAGAAAGCATTAACATCCTCTTCATTTAATTCATACTGCTGTGCTACAAAGCAAGAAAATTATGTCTCCAGTCACATTGCTTTCTTCCAGTAAATTTCTCACATGACATCCTGAAGACCCTGAAGTTTAATACCTATGTCTCAATATATATAATGCAACTGCATTTTATATAAGTTTATAATAGTATAATTTAAAATATTAATTATGTTTTGTTAGACTAAAAAATGACAAATCTACATAACTTTAAACTTGGTAGATTGAATGTGCTCATGCTACTGCTGCATACTAGCAAATGATGCTGGGTGGTTGGCAGAGATACTGTCCATCTTTTGGGAGAATCAGCCAATCCATGGTGTTGTTCAGATGCACTAAAACTTCTGACAGTGAGTGATGTTTATAACTGCTATGCATTATTTTGACATGTTGTTTTAACTTAAGATATTTTCAAATCACATAACAAAATCACATTAACATTCATTAAGTGATAGTATTCATTCTCAAGCTGAAAAATTTACTGAAAATCAGTCACTTTGGAAAAGAAGTTAGAAGTAATAAAAAAGTGGATAGAGTAAACCATGGTGCTAAATCATGCTGCTATTTAGGACCAAAAATTGCCACAAAATATTAGAGATAATACTATAAAAATAAGAAGTAGGTTTTTTTTGTTTTGTTTTCAGTTTGCTATAGGGTGTGTGTATTCAGAGAGATAAAGACAGAGGGAGAGAAAGGGAAAGTGAGAAATCATCCCCCAGAGGGGATGGCCACACTTAAATCCCTTCTCCTCTATTCTCCCCCTGGGATTTTGAACATACACGCACAAGTGCCTGGAGTGATTTTCAAGCTGCCGGGTCTGGGAATCGAACTGCCATTGACCATATGGGGACTCTAGCACCTTAACCACCATGCCACCTGCTGGGCCTGAGGAAGTAGAATTTGAAGAGACAATGCTAGGCTTATAAGAAGCATCATATCGGGTCCGGCAGGTGGCATGGTGGTTAGGGGTGCTGAACTCCCACATGGCCAACTGTGGTTCAAATCCTGGGCCTAGCGGCTTGCTTTCTCATTTTCCCTCTCTCCCTCTGCCTCTCTCTGGTCAAATAAAAATATGTAAATAAATGAAATTAAATAAAATAATTCTTTTTTTAAAAAAAAAAGAAGCATCATATGCCCACACAAACATAAAGGAAAATATGCTGGCAAGATCAAAATCACTTGGGCCAGCCAATGGCCAGGAGGTTAAGGCAGCTGGAACACACATGGCTGACTATGCAGTTTGAGTCCTGGACCAGCAGCTTGAAAAACACACTGGGTATGTTTACATGTGTGCCCAAAATCCCAAAAGGAGAGAGAAATGAAGGAGAAGGGATTGTGGTATGACCATGCCCCACAGTGTGTGGGGGTCTTACTGGCTTTCTTTTCTTTGTCTCTCTCTCTCTGTCTCTGGTGAGTGTACACATCCTCTGGCAAAGTTAAAAAGATCAGCATCATTCTAAAGAGCCACTAAACTATAATGCAAGACTCGCAGAACCAAGAACAAAGCCCTTTCTACTTTCCTTTATTCCTATAAAGACATTAGTCTTCAAGTATATGAGTGTTAAATTAGACAAGGTCTCCAGGAATACAGCTTTGAATAAAATGAGAGGTCTTAATTTCAAAAAGGTTTTTAAAATTTTTAAATTTACTTTTAAATTTCAAAAAATCCCAGACTATACTGTCAGGCTTTCTCTGACTAATCACCTTCCCTGCTAATGAGTACTTTCTAATGTTAAGCTTTTTGGTGATTTTCTCTATGGCTGGAATATTCTAACAGATTACCAGAAGTTTAATCCAACACGTGAGAAGTGTTGAGACAACCCTCCTTTTTGGTTGGAACTCCTGATGTGTTCTAGAACTGCTCCATCCTCACCAGTCTCTCTTGCTCTATAACTTTACTTACACCACTTAGCTGGGTAAAAGCAGGTCTGAGGCATATTCTAGGCCAGATGCACAGCAGCGTACTCAGCTATTTTTCCCTATGTTAAATATCCTGCTGTAGAGATTTACATCACAGTATTTTACAGTCTTAACAGAAAAGAAGTCTAGAAAGACTTACATACAAAAAGTTTTCAAAGAATTCATGGAAAATGTGTTTTAAGAAAAACTATGCATGGATTTCAAAATTTTTGCACCAAAATAAACTCATACTCTAATTCTGTGTTTCCCACAAATTTTTTGAAGCCCCCGTCATACTATGGAAGAGACTGCCATTGCTTTCTGTAATATCTATCCTTCTCTTTTCTTTTTTATTTTTAAGAGAGATATTTTTGCTAGAAGGCATGTGCGCTTGCCAGAGAGACAGAAAATGAGAAATGACCTCCCCCCCCCCCCCCCCGGGGCGCTGGCCATGTCACAATCCCTTCTCCTCCATTCTCCTTTTTTTTTTTTTTTTTTTTGAGAGGTTTTTCACTATATGGCGCGTGCGCTCGCCAGACAGACATAGATACAGAGAGACAGAAAGCGAGAAATCACCCCCCAGAGGGGATGGCCAGCCACAATCCCTTCTCCTCCATTCTCCTCTCAGGATTTTTGGCACACACGTACACGCACCCAGAGTGGGTTTTAAGACACCGGGTCCGGGACGCGAACCGCAGTCGACTACATGGGAGTCCAGCGACATAGCCATTATGCTAACTGCTGGTTCCCTCCTCCATTCTCCTTTTGGGATTTTGGGCACATATACACATGTACCTGGCATGAGTTTTAAGCTGCTTAGTACAGGACTTGAACAGTTGTTGACTATGTGGGAGTCCAGAGACATAACCATGATGCCATCTGCTGGCTTCTTCTCTTATTTCTTCGTAACATTTACCTGACTTTCGGCTGGTTGTGGGAGTTGCTATCTGGAATAAAGGATGCTTTCCCAGCTTCCTTTGAAGTTAGGTGTGGCTGTGGGGCTGACTGCAGGCCATCAAGCTGCAGCATGCCTTTCTCCAGTCAGCCACCTGGACTGCAGAGATGATGGAGTACCTCCAAGAGCCCACTAAGATCAGAGATACTTGCTAGAGGCAGAAAGTGCTAAGGCAGAAAGCCAGAATGGCCATGGGGTCTAAGGACTTCATGGAACTATCATACTAGGTTTAGACTATATACATGTCGGGAAAAGTCACTTTACAAGCTAAGTAATGTACAGTGATTGAATGTATAAAAGAAACTAAAATAAAATATATTAAATTAAAAAAAAGAAAACTTTGGATACTGAACTCTCATTTTTTTAAAAATTTTTATCAGAGGGCATGTATGCTCACAGGAGAGAGACAGAGAAAATGAGAAAGTACCCCCACCACAATCCCTTCTCCATTTCTTCCTCCTTTTGGGATTCTGAGCATATATGCCACCATATTTTTCAAGCTGCTGGATCCAGGACTTGAACTGCACAGTTGCCCATGTGTAATCCAGCCACTTTAACCACCATGCCATTGGTTTTCTCAGAAGTCACTCTTAATCTGAGTTTTCATTTACTTGCAACCAAACATAATCCTAAGGGGACAAACCAGAAGTGCTCCACAAAAAGTTCTGAGACCAAAGAGTTCTCTACTCTCAGGACACTTTACTTTGCAGACCCTGATGAAACACAGCTAAATAATCATAACTGCTATAAGAAAGGTATGAGAGGAATCAGCAGGTGGCGGGGTGATTAAGGGCACAAGACTCCCACATGGCCGACTGTGGTTTGAGTCCCGGACCCAGTGGCTTGCTTTCTCACTTTCCCTCTCTCTCTTTCTCACTCTGTCCCTCTCTGATCAAATTAAAATAAAGAAAGTTAAATAAAATAATTCTTAAAAAAATTTAAAAAGGGGGGACCAGCAGTTAGCATAATGGCTATGTCACTGGACTCCCATGTAGTCAACCACGGTTCGCGTCCCGGACCTGGTGGCTTAAAACTCACACTGGGCACATGTGTGTGCGTGCCCAAGATCCCAAGAGGTGAATGGAGGAGTAGGGATTGCAGCGTGGCCATCCCCTCTGGGGGGTGATTTCTCGCTTTCTGTCTCTCTGTCTCTGTCTGTCTGTCTGGCGAGTGCACGCGCCCTATAGCAAAAACCTCTCAAAAAATAAAAAATAAAATAAAAATAAATTTAAAAAGATTTTAAAAGAAAAAAGAGAAAGGTATGAGAAAATTCTATGCAAATGCAAAGGAAGGAAAAAAGGCGATGGAAAAGTACTACAGTGAAATTAACCATACTCCTTTTGGAATTTGTTTCTTTGAAAATTCAGGAAGACTGGCATCAAAGATATTGAGGCCTCTTCCTATTTCACCCCAACACTCTCTGAAATGGAATGAATATTAATATTTGTAACACCAGATATCCAGAAATAAAGTTACAAGCTAACTAACCAAAGTTACGGGTTAATAGTTTTTTTATTAGCTCCACAATATTTCATGATTGAATTTAGACCCAAAATTTCTTACCTGGCCAGCAGCCTGAATGCTTAGGATAGCCACACGGGTATCAGGATCCTTTTGAAACTGATTAACGAGATGTATTCTTTCTGAGGAAGGCACACTTCCATCTATCCTAATGTAACGAGTCTAGCATCAACAAGAGAAATGACAAAATTAGGACGAGCTGCTGTATACCATGTCAGTTTATATATTTTGCAGATTTTTTTGGTTTTAAGAAACAGGATCTTGCTATGTTGCCCATGTGGCCTCAAATTCATGATTCTCTGTCTCAGTCTCCTGAGTAGCTGGGATGACAGGTATGTGCCATCAGCCCTCGCTATGCTTACTCTCTCAGTCAAGTGACAAAAAATAAATTGATTAAGGTGACAGGTTAGCAAAAGTTACACAAGAAAAAAATTAACCAAGTTTCTTAAAAGCTTCTTATACTATAACATTTTATTTTTTTAATCTTCTAAACTAGTTGACAGGAGGGCCCATGTCTAATTCATCTTTATTCCATCAATGCCAGAGACAATGCCTTGTATATAGCAGGAGTTTCACAAATCACTTTTGAATTAACCTAACATTTTCGATAAAATTCCGTGTAAATTGATATGCAGTTGAAACAATGGGCCAGAGTAGCTTCACAGTTATATGTTCACTAATTCTGAATACAAATAAAACCACACATGTGAAAAAGGAGAAAAGGGATTCTGCTCACACATTAAGGATTCATGAAGAGTGGTACATTTATTTCTAAAATATCCCAAATATTAACTGAGAAAATATTGTTTTAATCTACCATTTGAGCATTCTTTTTTCATATTATTCAACTTAAAAGAAATATGTGACATTGTCATCTGGATTGAAGTGGGGAAATGTGACATCCATACAAATTTTTAAGAAGTATTAAACTGAGTCAGCAGGTGGTATAGATATTAATGTGGCTGGGACTCACATGAATGACTGCACCATTCAAGTCCTGGACCTGGAAGTTTGAAAATCACTCTGGGCACATGTGGCACTCTGGGCACAAAAAGGAAAATGGAAGAGAAGGGATTGCAGTATGGCTATCCCCACTAGGGGATGTTTTCTCTCTCTCTGGTAAATTCATGTGCACTGTAGACAAAACTGGGGGCGGGGAAGAAGTAGAAGTGTTAAAACGAAGTGTTGTTTTTAAGAATGACTTGAGTTGAGAAAAGGGAGCAATTAGTCTGTATTAGAATAGCTAAAAAGAATTTGTAACTCGATTTTGTAAAAACAAGTATAGGATCTAAATTTCAAAGTCTCATTTATTATATATGCACTTCAACAGAAAATACAGCCTTGAATAGCTGAGGTTTATGAATGTTTATTTTTACTTTGTTTCATAATTAGTTTGGTAAGAGGCACAAGCGCTTGCCAGAGATAGAGAGACAGGGAAAGTGAGAAATCGCTCCTGCCCCCAAGAGAGGGGAATGGACACAACAGTCCCTTCTCTATTTTTCTCTTAAGATCTGAGCACACAGACATGTGCTGGGGTGACTTCCAAGTCGCTGGGTCTGGGACTCAATATTGGCAGTCAGTCATGTGGGATCCAGTGTCTTAACCTCTGTGCCACCTGCTGGCCCCCATACTTTGTTTGTTTCTTATTTATTTTTTTTTTTTTAATTCTACCTATAAAGGCAAGTGGCTCTGTTACTACATGTATATATAGTTCACATAATTTTTCAGGAAATTTTTGGCTGCTTCTGCCTAACCATACAAGCCCTCAGTATGTAAAGAGAGCAGATGACAGGTTCAAACTTTGACAGAAAAAATGGAAGATGCTGTCACTGACAGAACTATTGCTAGCCTTAAGAAAATGCAGTAAAACTTATAAACTACCTGAGGCATTTCTTCCTTCCTTCCTTCCTTCTTTCCTTCCTCACTCCCTCCCTCTCTCCCTTCTCTCTCTCTCTCTCTTTCTTTCTTTCCTCCCTTTCTTTTTCTTTTTTTTTGGGGGGGGAGGGGGAGAGGTTTTTGCCATAGGGCGTGTGTGCTCGCCTGACAGAGAGAGACAGAGAGACAGAAAGCGAGAAATCACCCCCCAGGAGGGATGGCCACACTGCAATCCCTTCTCCTCCATTCTCCTCTCAGGATCTTGGACACGCACGCACACGTGCCCAGCGTGAGTTTTAAGCCACCAGGTCCGGGATTCGAACCGCAGTCGACTACATGGGAGTCCAGCGACATAGCCATTACGCTAACTGCTGGTCCCCCTTTCTTTTCCTTTTTAATTTGCCAGGGAGGACATATGCTTACCAGACAGACAGAAATAGAGGGAGAAAGGACTTCTCAATGTGGTGTGGTCAAACCACAATCCTTTCTCCTCCATTCTCTCCCAATCTTGTCAGAATTTTGGGTATGCACACACATGTGCTAAGCCTATATTTCAAGCCACTGAGGGGCTAGGATTCAAACCACCATCAGTCATATGAGATCCGGTTCCCTTAACCACTAGGGTATAGGGTTGGCCTCTGTGCCATATATTTCAAATTCAATGATTTTTTTTTTTTTTTTTTTTTTTTTTTTTGCTATAGGGACATTTGCTTGCCAGAGAGAAACAGAGAGAAAGAAAGAGAGAATAGGAAAATGAGAAATCACTTCCTGGGGCAGATAGCAACTCTGTAATCCTTTCTCCTCCACATTCCTAGGATTTTGGGCATGCATGCACACATGTACCTGGTATGATTTTAAAGCTGCTGGGTCCAGGACTAGAACCGTAAATCAGTCATGTGGCATCTAGTTGCTTTAACCTTCACACTACCTGCTGGGTTAGCTACATTAAATCTTAATAATTATATTTTATAAACTATACTGCCTGAAAGTTCAAAAGATCTGAATGTAGTTGGGGACAAATACTATTTGACAATTTTCTCCTTTTCCCCTGTGTGTCCAGTATTCAAGGTCTGCCACGCAGGCAAACAAAAAATTTAACTTTTAACTGCCTAACCTGCTGAAATGGTACTATCCAAGGAATAACAATAAAATTCCCTTATAGCCAACAGGGATCATATCTTTAGTGAATCCAGATAACTATTATTGTGACAATATACTATTGTCATAATAATAATTATCTTAGTATATTTTGAAATAAAAATACTGAATACTAATTTATATACCATCATGTAAATAAGGCAAAAATATTTCTCTCAATTTTAGGAGTATAATTGGGTTTAGTATAGAAAAAAATTTGCATTCTAAAAGCATTTCATAGAAAAATGGTAACATACCTTGTTTTCAATGACTGCTTCCGTACAAGCTTGGAGCATGCTTAAATGGTGAGCGAATACCAGAAATTTCAGTGAATCGTTCTGAAGCATCATCTTAATATAGTCCTTTACAGCACCTGCCTAAATATCAACAGTGAAATCTTATTAATGTTATAAAAATGTCTATTAAAAGTCATAGCACTTTTAATATAGCAAGAAAAATGCATTAAAATTAGTAATATCTATTAATTTTTTGCTGCTTTGTTCTCTCAGTAGCCTAAGGAAGTAGAAATCCCCCAATTAAGGGGCATATGGAAGGACAGGGTAAAACAGATGATGTTTGGGTGAAAGAATCCCATTCTGATGGCAGTTACATCCTATAAAAGCATAGGGATTAAATGAAAATTACATTATAAATGCCTAGATCTGCCCTGCCCTCTCAGCCTTCTTATACCCAACATACATTAAAACAGACAAACAGGTTTATTTCCTTCAGGCAAGAGAGAGAAATCATATAAAATAATTCTTAATTGGGGAATCTGACCAGCCAAAGGAAAAAATCCTAACATACTAATACCAGATCACCCTTTATTGAAAGTTATAATCTATAAGCCATATCCAAGCACAGAGTTGCTAGTGAGAATTTAGTGTCTTTCTAAATCACCAGACATTTAAGAAAAAAGGAAAGAAAGAAAGCAAGCAAGCAAACAACCAACCTTGGGGCCAGCAGGTGGCATAATGGTTAAGGACGCTGGACTTCCACGTGGTCAACCTTGGTTCAAGTCCAGGACCTGACAGCTTGCTTTCTCACTTTATCTCTCTCTCTATCCCTCTCTGGTTAATTTAAAATAAATAAATAAAGTTAAATAATTCTTTTTTAAAAAAGCCACATCATTAAAAAAGAAAGAAAGTAAACAACATGAACAGATCAAGTATGCAGAGAGAAAAACTGTAATAAATTGCATTTATAAAACAACTACAGGGTGGTACAAAAAAGGAATGCTCAGAGGGCAAAAATACCCTCAGGAATTAATCCACTGGCTATTAAGCTGAAGAAATCTCCCTGAAAGCTGACATAAAATAATAGAGAAAATATAAAATATAAGAAAATTAGGGGCTCAGCCTTCATGGAGCAATCAAACCAGAACTGCAGTGCTGGTGGCCACGTGGCTGGCTATGGGTTCGGATTCCTGGTTGACCTGGAACAGACAAGTGCCTGCACAGATGTCTAAGGTCCTGATGAGCTGGAAGGCTAGGAAAAGGGGATCACAGTATGACAAGGCCCATTCAAGGGTGCCCCGCTCTCATGGGTACACATGTGCTCTCATTCATGAATAAAACAAACTTAAAAATAAAATTAGGGAATCAGGCCATGAAGGCGATTATATAAATAAAAGTCCCAGAAAACAATACAGAGGAAAGAAAAAAATGTTCCATAGACCCTAAGGGCATAAGTTTCCAAAATGGAAAATACTCACTGAGTATTCCTCACAGTGAATTAAAATGGACCTAGAGCAAGTTCCATAAACATAAAATTTTAAAACACTAGGGGCAATAAATGATTTCATAAGCTTCTAGAGAGGGGAGGAAAAGATTTCATAGAATCAAAATAGAATAAACATTTTGACTTGCTTTGGATTTCTCAACACCAACACCAGAAATTCTGAGAGAATACGATCTAAATTAAGTAAGTATAAAGTATAATAAAGATATTTTCAAATATGCAAGGGACTCCAATAATTTACCTCCAATGTACCCTTTCTTGGAAGGCTATTGAACAATATGCTCCAATGAACCAAGAGAGTAAAGAAAGAAAGAAAGAATATCAAGGAAAGAGGTGATTCAGCATCATAGAGAAATAAGGAAAACCTCCAGGATGAGAGCTCTGTAACAGTGCACATTGGAGCTGATTAGAACGTTCCAGGGAATAGTTTAAGTTTTTTAGTTTTTGCTATAGGGTGTGTGTGCTCGCCAGAGAGAGATGGATTGAGAGAGGAAAAGTGAGAAATCACCCCCCTAGAGGGGATGGCCAAGCCACAATCCCTTCTCCTCCATTATCCTTTCAGGATTTTGGGTATGCACACACATGCACCCAGCATGATTCTCATGCTGGAGGTTTGGGACTCAAACCACGAAGCTGGCCATGTGGGATTCAGTGCCTTAACTTTCATGTCACCTGCTGACCTCCAGGGGATATTTCTTTAAGAAGGTATAATTAACTCAATCTTTAATGTTTTAAAATATCAGGAGGAGATTAACTGCATAAGGGAAACTTCTAGGATGAATCAGTGGTAAGTATACAGAAAACTAAGCAAAAAGAGCAGAAGGGAAAAAAAAAATCCTTGATAATTATTAACTCCAAAAAAAAATAAAATTAGTTGTAGAAGAACAAAAAGATATCCTAGTATATCACATGGTTCATCCATAAATATTGTAAACATGGCTCTATTATAATTATATACAAGGTGATTACTGGTGAAGCCAAAATCAGTGTCAGTTGCTATAAAATCGGTAAAACTGCACCTATCACTTCAGTAGAAGAATAGAAACAGGCAAAAGGCATGCATGTGAGGATGGGGAAGAGAGGGAAAGCTAAAATTTCATCTTCCATGTTGAAAACCCAAATGATGACAGCTAAAATAACGAACTAAGCAGTAAGGCAAACTAAGAAGTCATATGGTGTAGGGGAACTTGAAGTAAACATTAGAAAAATTAGCTAAAAGAATAAAAAGTAGCTGCCTTTAGGGAATAAGATTAGGGGACTGCTATTTTTTGAAATGGTCATTTGTGGTCAGTAAACAATCGATATTATGTAGCTTTGATAATAATGAAGAAAAATTAAAATGAGGGGCATTTAAAAATTTGAAAAATGCCTACTTAAAATTTATGCATATGTCCGTAAAGTCACAAGAATTATTCTATAAGCTACATTTGTGTGTCTAAATTTTCACAACAACAGAAACTCATCATGCAATGAGACTGGAGGCTGTTAAGAACTTTAGCCTTGGATTTCAGTGCCTCAGAAAGTGGAAATTTAGTCCTTTCAAAACGAGGAGCTATAAATTCTGGATATGTTGTCATGGCAACGGAACCACTTTAATAAAGTGCATGTTTGCTTAAAGAGCTATATTTACTGTGATAAGCCCTTAGAAAAGTACATGTCAGGTTGGAGTATTTTTAAGGTACATTCATTACTATCTAGTCTGAACTTACCAACTACAGAATCACTGTATTCCTTAGTCTCAGATGTATTCCTTCTCCTCATCCCAGAGCTATTTCTGCAGAGACCCTTCCACCGATACTATCCCCTCCCTATCATAACAGAGCTGCTGGTGCCAAAACTCAACCCCCCTTTCCTTCCAATCATTTTTTCGGAAAGGCTTATGCTCATTATTAATATCAAATATAATACATAAAGTTCAATTATATAACTGACTAAAAGGCTAAGATTAACCTAGCAACTCAGTCATCAGTTGAAGATGTTGCCTCCCAGGAGAAACTGTGTTTGGAGTACCAAAATATCCATGTTACAAATGAACTTTTACAATTTGCTTAGGTTCTTATGTTGGGATAGCATAGTTTTGCATTTTAAGGTATATTATACATTTATTTATTTGTTTGTTTGTTTATTTATTTATTTATTTATTTTTTTTGGAGAGGTTTTTGCTATAGGGCATGTGTGCTCGCCATAAAGACAGAGACAGAAAGACAGAAAGAGAGAAATCGCCCCCCAGGGGGGATGGCCACGCCACAATCCCTTCTCCTCCATTATTCTCTTGGGATCTTGGGCATGCATGCACACGTGCCCGGCATGAGTTTAAGCCACTGGGTCCGGGACTCAAACAGCGGTCAACTACGTGGGAGTCCAGCAACATAGCCATTATGCCAACTGCTGGTCCCAATACATAAATTTTAATTATCTTGATTTTATTCTAAACCATCAATGCATTGTCAGATTTTAAATTATCTGAACAAGAACTTGTTTGCAAATTATGTTTCTTTTTAAAATGAATATGCAATTTATTTACCATTCAAAATTCATTAAGACATGTGCAATATGGCAATTTTTCTGGAGTTTTAACCCTATCAAGATAGGACTGCTTGCTGAGGCTTAGCAACAGGGTCCAGTTCACATTTACCACTAATTAAATGTAAATGTTATTGAATAAATAGAATACTAAACACAATGCATTTAAATGCTTTCTTTAAAAAATCAGATTTATTATCCTAAAAAACATCCCTTCACCTCATAGCTGCCACCTCTCAATGCCCCCATCACTCTCAGCTCTAGGCAACCATCAACCTACTTTCCATCTCTATGAATTTGACTATTTTGGACATTTCCTATAAATAGAATTATACACTATGTGCTTTTGCGACTGATTTCTTTCATTTAGCACAGTATTTGCAGTCCTTGTCATAGCATGTATCCATACTTTGTTTTTAATTGCTAAGTAATATTTCATCACATGAATATATGCATTTTATTTATTCATTCACTGGTTGATATCTTCACTGACTTTCTTGTTTCTACAATTATATAGTTTGCTTTGTATTGTTTTTCATTAATGTCTTTGTTTTGAGAAAGTTGATTTACCTTTTCCCTTTTAAAATGATCTTAAATAAAAAAAGAAAGTCCCACAGTAAAGGAAAATATGCATTGCTTATTCACCCTCTACTGCCCACCAAAAGAGAAAGACTAAACATTTGTTTCCTGCTATTCCATCCTCCTTGCCCATAGCTCTTAATTTAGAAACTATTTCATCAACCTGAAGAAACAGTTTCAAACATAGTAGAACACAGCCTTCTAGGAAGACTAGTAGTTTCATAATGTCAGGGCTTTGGACATTTTTATAAAGTCCCATGCTAAAATTTCCCTGAAGAAAACATCTCATTGCAAAAGATGGCTCAGATAAACTACTGGGAGTGTTTTCTTATCTTAAGCATGTTTTATTTCCTTGTGAATATATCTGTAAACAGAAATCTAACAACTCTAATACATTTAATCGCTTGACACTGACCAAATTCCACAAGTAGATGGTATACAATACCCTAAGAAAAACATACTGATGTAATAGCTAACACAATTTCATGGAAGAATCTGGAATCTTAAATATTTCTATAAAACTTTTGAAACAAATGATAATATAACATTCAACCTAATCCTAATCTATCTATCTATCTATCTACCTACCTATCTACCTATCTATCTATCTATCTATCTATCTATCCACCCACCATCCATCCATCCATCTATCCACCTACCATTCATCTATCTATCGTGGGAAGGTAGATGAGAGAACATTACTATGAATGACATAACTCTATTGAGTTATCCAAATTTTAACAAAGTTAGAAAATAAAGTCAATAGCATTATTTATGGACTTAAAAAACTTTTTCATGAAAGTTGATTTCAAGGGAGTTTGACCATAAAACTCATTGATCATACAGAATAGCTCATCTAATTCTTTTAAAATTGAATTCAATTTTAAAAAACATTCTTGATTTCTTTCTAAACTCCATCCACTGGTCATAACTAAACCTTAGTTGGGTGTTAAAAATTATAATACACTAGGGCCAGGAGGTGGCACAAGGTTAACGGCGCTGGACTCCCACATGGCTGACCGTGGTTCGAATCCCAGACCTGGCAGCTTGTTTTCTCAGTTTCCGTCTCTCTCTCTCTCACTCTCTCTCTCACTCTGTCCCTCTCTGGTCAAATTAAAATAGATAAATAAATAAAGTTAAAAAAATAATTCTTAAAAAATTATAATATACAGACTGAGTGAACTTTTATTTCTATACCTTCCCCATGCCTATAAAGGAATGCTAAAAATCACTAATAGAAAATGGGCACCACTTTAATATACAGTCACTAATAAATATTAAATTTAATCCTAGTGAAATAAGCACATACTCTGGAGCCAAACTGGGTTTGGATCTAGCCTCCATCATTTACAGTCTGAGAGATGCTGAGTGAGTCATTTAATCTCTGTGCTTTTATTACCCATCTGTAAAAGGAGATAAAAGTACCTGTACTTCACAGGGTTGTGATGAGAATTAAATGAGTTAACACACGAAATAAGCTTGTAATTATACTTAGCACATAAAAAAATTACAAAAACATTAGCTCTTATTATCATATTTCTCCAGTAAGTTGTAGAAACAATTTCCATTTTCAAAATAAAACCCATGACTCCTGGCTTTCAGACCTCTTGCCCGGAGGAAATGGAATAATCCTCTGAGAATTCTGTTAACCTTCCCTTGCTTTTACCTACCTCACTTCCTGTCTGTTTGTAGCAGGACAGAAATTTCTTCTCTTCCCTAAGGCAAATCTCTTCATCTGTGATTCTAAACCTACTCTTTCCTGTCACCTCAAAACCTTATACTATTCCCCCTTCTCATGTGGATATTTTCCCATCTTTTTTTTTTTTTTAAAGAGATTTTTTTTTTTTTTTTTTTTTTTTTTTTTTTTTGCTATAGGACAAGTATGCTTGCTGAAGAGACACAGAGAGAGAGAGAGAGAGAGAAAGTGAGAACTCTCCCTCCAGGGTAGATGGCTATGCCACAATCCTTTGTCCTCCATTCTCCTTTTGGGATCTTGGGCACACACTCACACATGCGCAGAGTAAGTTTTAAGCTGCTGGATCTAGCATTCAAACCATGGTCGACTATGTGGGAGTCCAGTGACATAGCCATTACACCATCTGCTGGACCCTCCCTATTTTTAATTAAGTATTCTTCCATTCCATGCTACCAAAGAGCTAACATATTCTCTTTCCCCTCCTCTAAAATGATAACATTACTGTTTTATTTGTATTTTACTGATTATTACAGACCATCTCCTAGTAACGCATAGGAGGCAGCATGTCCCCAGTTCAGAGCCAGGGACCCTTTCCTCAACAACAAAACTGGCACAGGAAGATACACTCTTCAGCGTCATAAAATCCCAGGCCTGGTGCAGCCAGGACTGCAGCAGTGGCCTCATTCTTACGCACTGCACATTATAAATAGCCTTCCACCTATGTTAAGCTGCTGAGGCAATTAAAGAAGAAACACACTTTGTGCATAATGGAAACACATTTAAAGTAATTTGCCTTCTGGAAAGTACTTAAGGCACTAAGGAATGCTGCCATCCCTAACGTGATAGGAAATTTTAAATTATGGGTTAGTTGTAATAATGTCCATAGAAAAATAACTGTTTTCTCTTAAAATCATTTCCTCTAAAAGGGAGATGTTGTAATGTACCTGAAAGTAACTGAGAGTTGGTTAAACCATACATAAAACGTATATCTGTTTTCTTTTAGGATGGTATTATACTGACCCTCAATATGAAGACTCTATTTACTTTCGTCTATTGTGTTCTTTTAAAATTTATTTTATTTTATTATTTATTATTATTATTTTCATTTTAACCAGAGAAAGACAGAGAAAGAGAGAGAGAGAAAAGATGAGAAAGCAAGCTGCCAGGTCCAAGACTCAAACCACGGTCGGTCATATGGAGGTTCTGCACCCCAACCACCACACTACCTGCCGGCCCCCCATCTATTGTATTCTTAACAAATATTATAAAGCAATATAAAGATATATGAGAAAAGCAATCCTTATCTGAACTTTTTCACTAGTAATACTAATGATTTTCAGTTCATTTCCTTTGTTTATCATTATTTACTGTTTACAATTACATTATATGCTTCTTTCATTGGAACCATCTAAAAAAAACATGAAAATGTAATAACACTAAGGAAAAACAAACATACTTAAAACATACAAATTGCCATCCTCCTAAGAAGTACAAGTACCTCAAATACTAGACAAGCACGTTTATATAGCACATGGATCATGTATGTCAACACCACAATTTTATAGCATAGCACCGTATATCTCAAAATATATTGTATCAACTTCTCTTCACCTCCCCCCCCATTCCACACTGTCCTATTCTCATTAAGTACCTTCACTGCTTTTGTGTCCTCCAATTTTTCACTCTCTACATAGAGTACGGATAGTTGGTATATATTGAGTGGATACATACAATATCTTTCTTTCATAGCCTGGCTTACTTCACTCAGCAATAGATCGTCCATATCTGACCACTTTCTATCAAATGCCAGGGTCTTGTTATTTTTTTATGGCTGAGTAGTATTCCATAGAGTATATATACCACACTTTTCAAATCCATTCATCAGTTTGTGGACATTTAGGTTGGTTCCATGTCTTGGCAATTGTGAATAATGCTGCAATAAACATTGATGTGCAAGCACTTTTCTGACTGAGCGTTCTCCTGTCTTTCGGGTAAATACCCAGAAGTGGGATTGCTGGATCAAATGGTAGTTCTATTTGTAGATCTTTGAGGAACCTCCACATTGTTCTACACAGTGGTTGAACTAGTTTACATTCCCACCAACAGTGTAGGAGGGTTCCCTTTTCACCACATCCCCGCCAACACTTATCACTTTTTATATTCTTAATCTTTGTCATTCTGACAGGGGTTAGGTGGTATCTCATTGTAGTTTTTATCTGCATCTCCCTTATGATGAGGGATGTTGAGCATTTCCTCATATGCTTTTTGGCTGTTCGTATGTCTTCCTTAGAGAGATTTTTATTCAGCTCATTTTCCCATCTTTTAATTGGGTTAATCATTTTTTTTTTTTTTGCATAAGGCACTTGAGTTCCCTCATAGAGAGGCAGGATGTTAGTGGGAAACAGATATGACTTATTACCTGTTGATGATGGGTAAAGTCTTTTTCACAAAACAAAATGAGAAATAGTGATTGACTGTTTTAAAAAATAATTAGAATAATAATAATAATGATTGGGAAAAACATAGAAAAGATATTGAATGATGAAGTGGGGAGATTAATGTCTCTGTATTGACTGACATGCATGGCATTCCCTTTTGAAAAAGAAATGTAATACATTGTAAAGTTATATGTAATCCAATGTAATATAAAGAAGATTATGATGATAATAAAAATTCAAAAAATCTGAAAAACAAAAATTACATCTAATAAAAAAAACAATAAAATATATTGTATCAATATGACCTTGTTTGCTGACATGTCCTAATTTAAAACTCTAGTACTAATTTCTTGTTATCTATAAGGCACTATTGGTTATAAAAAAAAAAGAAAAGATTAGAGCAAAGAAAGAAACCTCCTCTCCTGGCTATCTATAAAATGGTAGATGGAAAACCATTTATCTGTAAGACTTTTGGCCTAACTATGACTAGGGCAAAGAAAGAGAAAAGATGACACCCTAGACGTCATTTCAAGGCCCAATGCTCTCAAACTACAATTAATGAACACTTTTAAAATGGTGACATAAAAGGAAAGTATACACTTTCTCAGAAGATCTGGCAAGATGGGACCAGCAGTTAGCGTAATGGCTATGTCGCTGGACTCCCACGTAGTCGACCGCGGTTCGAGTCCCGGACCCGGCGGCTTAAATTCACGCCGGGCGCATGTGCGTGCGTGCCCAGGATCCCGAGAGGAGAATGGAGGAGAAGGGATTGCAGCGTGGCCATCCCCCCTGGGGGGGTGATTTCCTGCTTTCTATCTCTCTGTCTCTCTCTGTCTGTCTGGTGAGCGCATGCGCCCTATAGCAAAAACCTCTCCAAAAAAAGAAAAAAAATAAATAAATAAAAAAATAAAAAATAAAAAAAAAAAAGAAGATCTGGCAAGAATAAGATTTTACACTTCACATATTGATTTAATGTATTTATTATAGAGTTGTGCTTCCCCCCCACTTAAATACCACAAATAATAATTCATTTTATACTAGGCTATAAGCATATGCCCTCACAATAGAATATCCTATAAGCAGCTACATACTCAAACACATCTACTTAAAAACTCATTATTTTCATTAAATTTTTCTCCCAACACTTACTGCAATTTTCAAAGATTAGATAAACCATTATCAGATAGTTTCAAATAATCTTTAAATTCCTTAACAGAATTGTTCAAATGATTGAATGAGAATATTTCTATTATCTAACAGTTTGTGCCTTGCTAAGTTTGGCACAGGTTATGCTTGATGGGGGTCTGGGCATGAAATGTACTTCATATTTTATCACAGTCTTGATGGCATAAAACTCCCACCCCCCAGCCCCCCAGCCACCCAAGCAAGAAATCTAGATCCTACCTTCTGCCTCCCTTCCATACTCAGTCACATCACTTATGTCTATTGATGGTATCCTTTTAAATCTCTTGAATTAGTCCTTTCTTTCCAGTTAAGATACAGTCCAGCTATGACCTTGTTTAATCATCAACTACCAGCAGACATTTCAAACGGATTCTCTGTCTGTAGGTTTGTTTATGTTCCATTTTCCACATAGTCAGTTATTCTGAAACAATCTGATCATTTTACTTCACTACAAGGTGCCTGATTGCTAAGAGCCCTGAGGGAAAATGACTATGAATTGTGACCTTCGTGATGTAGTTACTGTTCTTAGTGGTCTCCAGCCTCCTTTCAGTCAAGTTCCTTTGTAACGGTTCTATGGTTTTTTGCCATGTTGACCAACTTTTGCTACCTAGATATGCCACTTCTGGTTAATCTTTGAGAGTTTGCACAAACTGTTTCATCTGCCTGAAATACACTCCATCAACTCCATCCCCTTTCCATTTTACTACCTCCCTCTTTGGCTGTCAAAAATCTTACTTGTTTACTCTTGGAGGCATGTATCCTGCACTCTTAAGACCGGGCTAGGCATCTTCTTTCATGTGTTGCTGCCATACGTAGCACCCTACTTTTTTTTTTTTTTTTTTTTTTTTTTTTTTTTTTTTTGAGAGGTTTTTCGCTATAGGGCGCGTGCGCTCGCCAGACAGACAGAGAGAGACATAGAGACAGAAAGCGAGAAATCACCCCCCAGAGGGGATGGTCACGCCGCAATCCCTTCTCCTCCATTCTCCTCTCGGGATCTTGGGCACGCACGCACACGCGCCCAGCGTGAGTTGTAAGCCACCGGGTCCGAGACGCAAACCGCGGTCGACTATGTGGGAGTCCAGCGACATAGCCATTACGCTAACTGCTGGTTCCCCGTAGCACCCTGCTTTTGATGCACTCAATATACTTTATCATAGCTGAATATTTATTTCCTTGTCTTCCTCAATAGATTGCAGGTTCCTTGGGAGGTGGACATTGCCTTGTTCACCACACCTCTCTAGGACCAAGCTAGGTAGTAGGGACTCAACAAATACCTATTACTTTAACCAGGAAAACAATCAGAGAAAGGAAGCTTCAATACCAGTATGCATACAATAATAATCTGCAGTAAAGTTCAAAAAAATTAATAAACTAGTTTTGAAGAATTCTAAAACAAATTTTCTCATAAAGCAATATTAAATGTAGTTTATAACTACCTACCTCCTGCAAAACCTATTTAACATAATGTAGATAAGCTATTTTTTCAATTGCTATCGACTTTAACTACAGAATATCAATATTTCTGGGGAAAATGTATTTAGAATTCTAATTTCATAATGCCACAAACTAATTATTTCTAGCTGCAGCCTAGTAATAGAAATAAATAGTTCTGATTTACATAGGTGTTAGGACACAGATTCTAGCAAGAAGGCAATGAAAAATGACTTAAAACTCTAGGGTATTCGGGGGCCAGGGATTGGCCTTCTGCTGTCATTAATCTTTGGGAACATGACCCGGTTTGGGAACAATTGGGTTTTCATCTCTTTCTTTTCCTTCAAGGGTCCCGGGAATTAGATGCCAGCTTCCTATTGATTGTCAACACTTCTGATTTCCAACTAGGGTTTTTTATCACAGATAAGACATGATCTCAAAGGTCTCATCTGTATTCTTTTCCCTTAAGCAAGCATTCTGCACTTTGTATTCAGTACAAAGAAAACTAAGTAAGCAAGAAAACAAGACAGTTATTAACTCCAGGAAAAACAATAGTTGTCAAAGAAAAGAAATGTAATTATAGCTCAACCGTGAAATGTTTAACAGAGTCAATATATCGTAAACAGAGAACAACGATCAAACCAAAAATTACATGGGGAAAACAGAGCAGAAAGAATATATTGTGACTATTTTCTTCTCTATACCTGTCTTTTCATTTTCATAACAGTGTTTCTCATACACTACATATTTTTTAATCATCTTTAGTTTAAAAAATTTGAATACCATTTTTCCCTTTAAATTTTGTGCTTTTTGTACCCTGTTTTAAAAATTGAAAATATTTTTATGTATGTATGCTAATGAGTTTTTATAATTTTTAGCTTTTATATTTATGTCTATGACCCACTTAGAGTTAATTTTTATGTATGATATAAAATAATAGTCAAGACTCCATTTATTCTTTGTGGATATCCAATTGTCCTAGTACCTTTTGTTGAAAAGATCATCATTTCCTTACTGAGTTAGCTTAACTGCCTTTTTAACAGATCAACTGACAATCTATGTGAGGTTTCTTTTTGTACCTTCTTTTCTGGTTCATTAATCTATAATCATTAATCTTATGCCAATACCACAAAGCCTTGATGATTACTAATTAAGAGTAAGTATTTATAGCATGTAGTAAGAGTCTTGTTCAAAATTGTTTTGGCAACAGTAAATCCTTTGTATTGCCACATGAACTTTACATTCACTAATCAATTTCTACCAAAAAAGACTACAAAGAGTTTCATTAGCTAGCATTACACTGAATACAAAAATTTACCTACCAGCGGGCGTGGTGGCCGAGAACCATCAACTTAACAATACTGAAAGTTCTGATTCATGAACATGATCTATCCTGTCATTTATTCAAATTTGCTTCCCTTTCTCTAAAGAATATCTTTATGCTTTTCAGTACATATATTTTGCTGACTTTATCTTAAATTATTTTGTGTGTTTTGATGCTACTGTAAACTTTATTTTTAATAACTCAATTTCTGATTCATTATTGATCTATTATTCTGATTTATTATATGGGACTAGAAATGATTTTTGTATACTGAGCATGAATACTGTGCCCTTGACAAGTTTACTCATTAGTTCTAGTAGCTTGAAATGTTCTTTGATGTTTTTATGTAGACAATAATGTCATCTTTGATTATGAGGAATTTTACTTATTGCCTTTCAAACTGTATGCCTTTCATTTATTTTTCTAGCATTATCACTCAGTTAAGACTTCCAGAACCATGTTAAACAGAACTGATGAGAGCAGATCCTCTTGATCTTGCTCTTTGGGAACAGTACTCAGTCTTTTAGCACTAAGTATGATGTCATCTATAAGTCTGCATAAATGCCTTATGTTGAGATTTGGATGTTATAGTTTTCTGAGAGGTTTTATCATGAATAGATATTGAAATTTGTCATATGGCTTTTATTGGGATGATTATATGGTTTTCCACTGTCAATGTGCTGTTTTATAGTGTCAAACAAACCTTGTACTGCAGGTATAAATACTTTTTCACATACTGGTGGCTTCAATTTGCTAATATTTTGTTAAGGATTTTCGCATCATAAAAAATACTGACCTCTAGCTTTCTCACAATGTAGCTGTCTAGCCTTGATATTAGAGTAATGCTGGCTTTACAATATTAGTTGGGACAGATTTCTTTCTCTTTAGTTTTTTAAAGAAGTTTTAGAATTGGTTTTATTTTTACATGAAATGTTTGATGTAATTTAGCAATAAAATTGATGAGGCCTAAAATTTTCATTGAAGGACGATTTTTTAATAATATATTAAATTCCTTTAGTAGAAACCAGGTTATTATGATTTTTAATTTCTTCTTGAATCAGCTATAATATCAGGGGACTTCAAAAGGTCTGGGGGAGGGAACCAGCAGTTAGCGTAATGGCTATGTCGCTGGACTACCACGTAGTCGACCGCGGTTCGCGTCTTGGACCCGGTGGCTTACAACTCACGCCGGGCGCGTGTGCGTGCGTGCCCAAGATCCCGAGAGGAGAATGGAGGAGAAGGGATTGCGGCGTGACCATCCCCCCTGGGGGGTGATTTCTCGCTTTCTGTCTCTATGTCTCTCTCTGTCTGTCTGGTGAGCGCACATGCCCTGTAGTGAAAAACCTCTCCAAAAAAAAAAAAAAAAAAAGGTTTGGGGGAAAATGGAATTATTTTGGTGTAAACAAATTTTTGAAATCCATGCATAGTTTTTTCAGAATACCTATTTTCCATGAACTCTGACGATCTCTTATATTTATATAAACTATCCATTCATCTAAGTTTTGTTGTCTTTGTTAATGTAAATTGTTCATAATAATTTCCTTATCTTTATTTTAAAAGTTTCTTTCTTTCATGACAGATAGAAAGAGAGAGAAAGAAAAACAAGCATGCTCAACAGGGCTGCATGTGATCTCTCCCTCCCCACCAGCCTCCCCAGTCTTGATCATGGGCATGCACCCAGTACATAAAGGTCAGTGAGGAAACTGGACTTGCGATCTTCCAGGGGTTCACCATCACTTAGAGCAGCACACTACTGCTGTTCCACTGAGCTGGCCCATTTTTGCTTACTTTTTAAAATGCCTATGGGGTCTCCAGTGATATTCTTTTGATTCTATGTTATTGTTAATGTGAGTAAACCAGTTTCCTTCTTCCTTTTTTTTTATTCCCCTTGAGAGAGATTTTTGCTATAGGGCGCATGCACTTGCCAGAGAGATGGAGAGGAGACAGAAACAGAAATCCAGAGAAATCACCCTCTGGGGTGATGGCCACACTGTAATCCCTCCTCCTCCATTTTCCTGCCAAGATTTTGGGCCTGTATGCATACGCGCCCAGCATGAGTTTTAAGCTGCCAGGTCTGGAACTCGAACCCCAGTTGACTACAAGGGAGTCCAGTGATGTAACCATTACACCATCCACTGGTTCCTTTCTTCTTTGTTTTGAAGTTTATAAGCTTCATTAAAAAGAAAAAGTTTTTAGTATTGTTAATTGTTTTCTATTGGTTTGTTTTCTATTTCATTGATATCTGTTCTCTAATTTTCTTCCTTTGGCTATCTGTTTTATTTTGTTTCTGTAGCTATTTTTCTGGTTGCTTACAGTGACAGCATTTGTCCCCCAGGTTTTTTCCCTAGAGCATGTGCTATTGCCAGAGAGATAGAGAGAGGGGAAAGTAAGAAATTACTCCTGGGGGGATGCCCATGCTGCAAACCCTTCTCCTCCATTCTCCTCTTGGGATTGTGGGCATGAACACACACATGCACCTGGCCTGATATTTGAGCCGCCACGTCTAGAACATGAATCATTGTTGGCCATGTGAGAGTGCAGTGCCTTAACTATTATGTCACCTGCTGGAACCATGTGGAAATTTTTATGGTTAATTTATACTTTATTATTTTCTTCTTTTTTAAAAAAGTTTTTGCTATAGGGCACATGTGCTTGCCTATGAGAATGAAAGTGAGAAATCACCCCCCATAGAAAGACCACACTGCAATTCGTTCTCCCACCTTCTCTCAGGATTTTGGACACACATACACATCTACTTGATCCACTGGGTTCAGTACTCCAATCACGCAGATGGCCATATGGAATCTAGAACCTTAACCACCACACCACCAGCTGGTCCTATATTTCATTTCTAATACGAATATTTTTATCTTAGGGAATTATTTAATTTTATTCATTGTCATTATTATTATTATTATTTTTATTTTATTGAGGTTGACCAGAGAGAGACAGAGAGAGAGAAGTAAAGTAAGAAAGCAAGCTGTCAGGTCTGGGACTCAAACCACGGTCAGCTATGTGGCAGTCCAGCCGCCTTAACCGCCATGCCACCTGCTGGCCCCTACAACATGAATATTTAATATACTAATGTATTATACATTTAATGTCTAAGTACTGCTCTGGTAGCTTTCCACATTTTTTTCATTTAAGTATACTTTATAAGGTCCCTGTCATTTCCTATTTAGCTCCTTTAGAAACATGTTTTCCAAATACTTTTGTTAATGATCTTTTGCTTACTTTTGTATGTTCATACTTTGTGAACATACTTTGTATGATTTCAGTTCTTTTACAGTGTGCTTTATGCATGTGAAAAGAATGTGGGTTCAACTGCATAACAGTGTTCTACAAATGTCAAATGGGCTAATCATGTTAAATTTATCTCACTGATTTTTTTCTATTTATCAATTACTATGGGATGATTTTGATAATCCCACCTATAATTTTATACTTATTAATTTTTCATTTCAGTTAGATTGAAGTGATACAATAAGTTACCTTGTTATGTCCATTATTTATACATTTTAATTTTTTCCATGAGCGATATAGAGAAAGAGAGAAAAAGAGAGAGAGGAAACAGGCACTCCCAAGTTTCCATTCCACAAACCTTTCCCCATCTTAGTTGGCCCAGGTCACCGGCATGTATCCATACACAGCCTGTTTAGGGAAGTGCCAGGATGCAAACCCAAGACCTTTCCTAGTTTGAGGTGAATTGCTACTCTGCAACAGCCTGGCCCCTGATTTCAAGGGAAATCTTGGGGCTCCTTGTAACAACACAGCCTAAGACAGGTTCTTTTTTTTTTTTTTTTTAAATGAATTACTTAATTTTATTTATTCATTTATTTTTAATCTGTCTAGAGACACAGAGAGAGGGAGAAGGAAAGTGAGAAGGCAAGCTACCAGGTCCAGGACGCGACCCTGGTTGGTTGGCCATGTGAGAGTGTCTAGCGCCTTAACCACCACACCACCTGCTGGCCCCAGATAGGTTCTTTGCTGCAACTGTCTTGATATGAAACTTTCCTGGCATTCCTGCCTCTCACAACCAACAATGTTTTGCCACTGTGGGTGGTTTTAGAGAGGTTCCTGTCCCTCTTCCCGTACTAACAGATCTTGGCCTCATATAAGGCCACGTCCTAAGTCAAATAGAATTTCCTGCCCACCACCAGAGATAGAGATTTTGTTCCCATCCTGTCCCAGAAGCAGTCTATCTTCAAGTGGGATTTGGAGGCTAAAGGAGAGGGGCTTTGCTTCCTTCAGAATGGCTTAAGACTTTAGCTTAGAAGAAGAAAAGGTGCTGTGATATTTAAGGTGGCTGGATCCCATGGCTGACTGCATAGCTCGAGTGCTGAACTTTTTGGCCTGCAAATCCCGAATGGAGAAATGGAGAAGAAATTGTACTGTGATCTCTTCTCTTTCTTTCTCTCTCTGTCACTCCACTAAGCATGTGCCCTCTAGCAAATAAAAGAAAAGAAAGAAGAGGGGGACAGCTGGTGGCATGGTGATTAAGGTGGTTGGATCCTACATGGGGACTATGTGGTTTGAGTCCTGCACCCAGTGGCTCAAAAATCTAGCACCTGGACACGTGTGTGCCTGTCCAAAATCCTAAGAGGAGAAGGTACTGTAGTGTGGCCATCCACCCTGAGTTGTGACACCTCACTTTCCCTCTCTGTCTCTCTCTGCCAAGCACAAGCACAAAAGAAAAAAAAAAAAGATAAATGTATATCCTTTAAATATAAACAGGTATATTAAAGTTCCTCATCAAAGTATACATATATACACGGAGACAGAGGGAGGCTGAGGCAGGAGGATCAGAAGCTCGATGTTGGCCTGGGCCACATAGCAACACTCTGTCAAAAAGATAAAAAAAGTATACCTGTATAATGGAAAGGATCAGTATATGGACAATGTGGCATTATTATACTACCGCTTACTTCAAATATGCCTGAATTGTTCTATAATAAAGAGTTTAAAACATGGCAAAGACATGTTATAGTACAAAAATACTCAGTTAAAAATATAAAGATACATTGAATTTGCACAAATACAAACACAAGATGCCCCAGCTACGAGTACCTTGGCAATGGCAGTTTGTTTAAACATGCGAGTAATCAACCCCATGACAGTCTCTGTAGCACCTGAATGTGGAGCTCTCATTAATTTTTCCCACTCTCCGAAGCTGGTATTCAATTCCTATGTGGGAGAAAATATCATTGTTTCAGAGTATAGCATTAAGAAAGAACAACTAATGCAGTCATGAATCATGTCCTGTGGTTTTTCTTCTCTGTATAGAAAGATATAAAAGAAAATTCCCAGAGATGCTGATGTGTTCATTTAAAAACATCAGTGCAGAGATAGGTCAGTCACATGTTTATGCCAATTATAGAAACCAATGACAATCTGTGGGTGAGAACAAAGCCCTTTGCTAACATCATAAATCAATTACGGCCTCCTCTAAAGAGAAATATTTTCTGACGTGAAAATAAAAATTTAAATAAATACGTAAGAACACAAAATAGTGAAAAAATATATGGTTAACAAAGTATTTATTTTTTCTTTTTTTGGAGAGGTTTTTGCTATAGGACGTGTGCGCTCGCCAGGCAGACAGAGACAGACAGAGAGATAGAAAGCGAGAAATCACCCCCCAGAGGGGATGGCCACGCCGCAATCCCTTCTCCTTCTTTCTCCTCTTGGGATTTTGGGCACGATTTTTAAAAAGAGATGATTTTATTCAAGTAAGCATAAAAACTTGGAGCATATCAGTTAATTAAAATTTAATAGAATCATAGACCAACTCCATTTTACTTTTCTTTCTAGTGTTACCATAGTAGATAAAGAAAATCAGATCATTCTTATAGAAAGAATATTTCTCACTGTTTATAAAATGTTTACTCTGAGCTTTCAATATACAACAATGAAAAATTCTTTGTCAATAAAGTCATGTCCAGATTTGAAGAAATTTCAGTGAGTATATAAGCACTGCACTACCTAGAAGTGTGGATAAGATTAGGTAAAATACACTTTTGGCTTTCTGGCATGTTGAATTTCACATCACACGATCATAGAGTTCTAGAAGTTCAAGAACAGGGTTGTACCCAAATTATTCTAGAAGACAGTTATTCATAATTTAAAAAATCCTAGAGCAAAAAGCCTAACTTCCCTTGCTAATTACTGGGATTGATATATTACAGATAATTAGAATTCTTAATACAAAATCTTTGTTGTAACTGAAGTACTGTTTTTCTAAATTCAGCAGAAATATGTTTTACATCACTAGGCTACTGTATTTGTTCACATATTTAATGATTAAAATTAAATTCTTCCTGCTGTCTTCTTGAAAATGATAAAAAACCAATTCATATGCTCTATTAATTAAACCTATTTTAAGAAAGCAGACTATTCCTTCTGTAAAATATGAAATATGTGCAACCCTTAATAGTATAATTCGAAATGATTAAAATAAGACTTTCAATCAAACAAGGGTTCTCACCTTGGCTGCAGCTGACGGAAGATCAAATGGAATCCGCTGTCTGATTTTAGGGGGTAGCTGACTTAAAACTTCAGTCTTTAATCTTCTAATCATTATGTCACTTAATAGCTGGTGAAGTTCATTAAGATTTGATGCCCCTCTACAATCCCACAGAGGCCTTTTACCGAAATATCTGTTAATAAGAAAAAGAAATGTAGCAAAGCTGAATAATAGAGTAAGAATTCAGTTTATCTAATGTGTTCTGCTTTTTAATGATAATAAGCCATAACACTGTTTTGTTATTTCTGAATGAAAATAAATTTTAAAAAGCTAAGCCTGAGAAACAGTAATGAGAAAGATTAGATACTAGTCTCAACTACAGAAAATGTTAGTGTCTAAACGTATTGTTTATACTGAGTTAATACAAGGTTGGAATGAACTGATGACTTTGAATTGTACCAGGTCATTGTTTCTAAATGGGAGCACCACTGGCATTCTGGGTGGGCTCACACAGGGTAGTAAGTTTTTAACAGATCAGGTCCTAAGTAGGCATGAATGACAAGTACACTGGTCAATCATTATAAGAACCCAAAACACCTAGAATATTTTCCATATCTTCCAGGAGGAGACTGTATCTCTTAAACATAGAAGATTGATTACTTGATGGTTTCTTCATCCTTTAAAGTCCCTGGACTGAGAACAGCCAAAGAATTTAAAAAAAAAAAAAAAAAAAAAAAAAAAAGGCACAAATCCACCATGAATAAGAGAATGGGAGAGGGGACATACAGGATAAACAATTTCAAGAAATATTTAGAAAGCACAATGCAGCAGACAAGTGGTAACTGACTTGGTAAAAGAAAGGAACTAAGGCTGTCAGGTAGTATGGTGGTGAAGGTGCTAGACTCTTGCATAGCCGAGGGCTGGCTATTCATGTCCCGACTTGGTGGCTTGCTTTCTCACTTTCCCTTTCTCTCTCTGATCAAATTTAAAACAATAATAGTAATAATGGGGCCAGTAGGTGGCATAGTGGTTAAGTCACTGGACTCCCACATGGCTGATTGCAGTTTGAGGCCTAGACCCAGAGGTTTGAAATTTACATGAGGCACATGTGCATGAGTGCCCAAAATCCAGAGAGGAGATTGGAGAAGGGATTGTGGTGTGGTCATCCCCTCCCTGGAAGGCGATTTCTCACTGTCTCTCTGTCTCTCTGGCAAGCACACTTGCCCTGTAGGAAAAAAATCTCTCTTAAAAAACAAAATAATAATAATAATAAATAAAATTGTAAAAAAGAGAAAGGAACTTAAAATGCTTGCAAAAGGCAAATTATCTTCCATGCCCCAAGAAGATCAGGAGTTGGAAGCACCATGTGTTGTAAGCAGGTGCTAAGGGATGAATCTAGGGGATGGATTGAATTTATACATCAGAAGAGCTGACCCAATAACTTGCCCCATCATGTGACAACCAAAATATTACCCCATAAAATTCCGACTTATTCCTAGGGGCCCAGGCTTCTCACTATTGAAAACAGCTTATAGAGAATAACTAACAAAGAAAAAATTCCTATTGTGCTATAATTACCAATATTAATAATTTTTATTTATTTTTTGAGAGAGATATAAGTAGTTGCTCTCTAGAGGGTCTCTCCCCACCATGGTCCTTCCCCCAGCCTTCTAGTGAGCCAGGGTCACAGAACACACAGAAGTACCCAGCATGTTCTGGGCTGCCAGGGATCTGAACTGGGCCTCACTTATGACCCCAGAATCACCCCACTGCCAGGCCACCAATATTAATTATTCAACTGCATACTCATTTCAATGGGGCTTTAGTGCGTTTAGCCCAAACAAGTGTCAGTCTGAGAAACTTAGAACTTGCTAACATCAACCTTTTTTAGTTTAATGTATTAAACTAAGTATATAAGAATAGTACATTGGAACATTAAAAACATGTACTTGCATGTATACTCAATTAGAAAATTATACTGAATGGATAACATCTATTGTATAATAAAAATAAAAAGCACCATTAAGAAAGTAAGACATTCACTCATTTAAAAATTTCTGAGCGCTGGGATCAGCAGTTGGCATAATGGCTATGTCGCTGATCTCCTATGTAGTCGACCAAGGTTCAAGTCCCAAACCCGGTGGCTTAAACTCACGCTGGGCACATGTGCGTGCACGCCCAAGATCCCAAGAGGAGAACGGAGGAGAAGGGATTGCAGTGTGGCCATCCCCCCTGTGGGGTGATTTCTCGCTTTCTGTCTCTCTCTCTCTTCCTGGTGAGCACATGCGCCCTATAGCAAAAACCTCTCAAAAAAAAACCCAAAAACCATGAATGCTGTCATTATACGAAAAAAAAAACGGTTTATTTATAATTGTCAGAAATCGAATTACTGAAACTCGCTCACTGAAATATTTTGTCTTCCTTTAATTTTTGTTTTTGTTTTTGTTTTTGTCATAGGACACATGCGCTCACCAGAGAGAGACAGTGAGAAGAAAAATGAGAAATCATAGGGGATGGTCACACAGCAATCCCTTTTCTTCCACTTTCCTCCTGGGATTTTGGGTATACACAAACGCGTCTGGCATGATTTCAAGCCACAGGGTCCAGGACTCGAACTACATTTGGACATATATGAGTCCAGCACCTTAACTGTTATACCACCTGCTGGCCCCTCCTTTAACGCTTTATGTTACCATATATATATTAAAAATTTACACACTGGGCCAGCAGGGGTTTGATTTGTGGAACTGACAGCTTGAAGATCATGCCAGGCACATGTGTGTGCATGCCAAAATCCCAAGAGAAAAATGGAGGAGAAGGGACTGAGGCAAGGTCATGCCCCCTGGGGAGTGATTTCTCACTTTTCCTCTCTTTGTCTGTCTCTGGCGAGTGCACATGTCCTATGGCAAAAACCTGAAAAAAAAAATTCACACACTAATGAAAAATATTTTACAATATCTGATTCCCACATCTATTTTTTCATTCATGACTTAGTACATAAAGACTACATGATTTTAAAAAATCTAACATTCCCAACTATCAATAATGAGAAGCGGTTGGTAGGGTTTTGTCTGTTAACTTTGAGAATGAAATGTTTGCCATTAAAATGGGTCCTTAGGCAGGCCAGCCAGCCAGGTGGCATGGTGGTTAAGGTGGATGGATCGGTTAAAGTCCCAGATCTGGAAGTTTGGAAAACACACTGGACTCATGTGTGTGCATGCTCAAACCCTGTAAGAATGGAGAAGGGATTGCAGCATGGCCATCTCCCCGGGAGGTGCTTTCCCACTCTCTCAATCTCTCTGTGGTGAACACATGCACCCTACAGCAAACAATAATAATAATAGATCCTTAACTACACTCTTCACGCGTGACACATCCTGCAGGTGTGTAACATGCTGGCTAATGATCTTTTGGCATGATTTCTACATGCTGGCACAGACAGAACACAGGTGTCTTCAAACACCAACCTAATAAGCCTTACCTGCCTCCTACAGAGCACTGATAGCTGAGCTCCAAAAGTGCAGATCTGTTTGAAAGTGTGAGCAATCTATTTTTAGAACACCAATCTATGAGTACCGGGTATGTATGTCATGGTGGGACTTCTTCACTCCTCCAGTAGACTCTATACTATTAAGAGATGCTTTAGCAAAGTTGCCTCCTGGGTGTTACGATTGTTTGTTTGCTTGTTTGTATTTTCTTGAAAGAAAGAGATGCCTGACAGGGTGCTGGCATGCCACAGTCCTTCCTGAGCCTTCCAGTCAACTAGAATAGCAGGAGTGCCCACAATTTCAGGTTGACTGGGGATCTGAACCCCTGGCCCTTCCACATGGCTCTGGCATCACACAGTGGTGCCCACTATCTGGGCCACAGTGGTTGGGCCCTCCTGGGTTTTACAACTGGTTGATTCTAAGCCATATGCTTAGTATGAGCCACAGGTTAGAGAAATTCGCTTTTGCTACTCCTCTGTCCCTTTCACTTCTCTTTCAGATAGCACTCAGAATGCTAAAATGTGTCATCTGCTCTAAAGAGGGCTGAGCACGTTTGCCTAACGCCAGCCTGATATCTGGGGTTCAGAGGGGAAATAAGCAGGAGAGGGAAGGCTACCAGAGGTACCATCTGTAAGTATTCTGTCTCTTCTCATTGAGTTGAGTAGTCATTATATATACATTCCTACTTTTTCAAAAAACAGACTGAAACAGGGGCCAGAAGGTGGCATGGTAGTTAAGGCACTGAACTCCCACATGGCCAACGGTGGTTCGAGTTCAGGACCTGATGGCTTGAAAATCACTCTGGGTGTGGGTGCAAGTGTGCCCAAAATCCAGGGAGGAGAAGGGATGTGGTGTAGCCATCATCCCTGGAGGGTGATTTCTTACTGTCTCTATCTCTCTCTGGAGAGCACACAGGCCCTACAGCTAAAAACATAGAGAGGGAGAGAAAAAAAAAAAAAAACAGATTGAAATAGACTTCATAATGCCATAAAATACTGGTTGTAGTATATTCAAGATATGCGCAACTATAAACACAGTAAATTTTAGGACATTTCTTCACCTCCTGTAGTTTTTGCTCCCTGAATCTCCCCATCCCTAAGCAACCACCAATTCACTTTCTGTGTCAACAGCTGTCCTTATTGTGCACTTTAATATAAGCAGAGTCATATAGGTGATCTTTGTGACTGGCATCTTTCATTCAGCATAATGTTTTCAAGGTTCATCAATATTGTAGCATGTCTCAGTATTTGCTTTTTAAAGCTGACTAACATTCCATTGTAGAGATATACCACAATTCGGTTACTCAGTTATCCAATGATGGACATTTCGGTTATTTCCAACTTTTGTTTTTTATAGATAAAGCTACTATCAACATACAAGTACAAGTTTCTGTATGGTCATATATTTTCATTTCTCTTGGGTCTACATCTAGGAATGGAATGGTTGGTCATATGGTAACTTGGTGTTTAATCATTTAAGGAACTGCCAGAATGCTTTCCAAGATAGCTGGATTAGTTTACATTCCCATTAGTAGTGTATAAGGGTTCCAATATCTCCATACATTTGCCAACATTTGTTGTATCTGATTTCTGATTCTAGGCATCTTCATGGGTATGAAGCAGTATTTCATTTTGGCTTGTCTTTGCATTTCCTGATGACTAATGATGTAAAGCATTTTTTCACGTATTTTTTGACCATTTGTGTAACTTCTGGGGAAAATATTTATTTTAAATCCTTTGCCTATTAAGTTATATGTCTTTTTATTTTTGAGTTGTAAGAGTTCTTTATATATCTTAGGTATAAGCCCTTATCAAATATATGATTTACAAATGTTTTCTCCTGTTAAGCAAGATTGTGGTTTCAATTTCTTGATGGTGCCCACTGAAATACAAGTTATTTATTATGAAGCATAATTTGTCTAGTTGTTCTTTTGTTGTTAAGTGTCCTATCTTAAGAATGGCTTGCCAAATTCAAAGTATGAGGATTTACACTTGTTTTCTTCTAAAGGTTTTCTAGTGTTTGCTTTTACATTTAGGTCTTTGATCCATTTTGAGTTGATTTTTACATATGCTATGATGAGAATCCAACTTCATTCTTTTTCATGTGGCTATTCACTTGCTCCAGAAACATTTAAATTGTCTTGGTGCTCTTAAAAATCAGTTAATTGTAAAAATGTGCATTTATTTCTGATAAATGAGTTATCATTATCAATAGAATAGAGCTGATACTTGGACCAGTAACACTGTCTTTAATTACCATTACAATGGAGCCTTCTATCCCTAATTTTCATTCTATTAATAGACTGTTTAGGCTATTCTGGATTCCTTGCAATTCTATATGAATTTTGGAATCACCTTGTCAATTTGTACAACATAGCTGAGATTCTGAGGGACTATGTTGAATCTATAGATAAATCTGAGAAATACTACCATCCTAACAGCATTGTATTTCTGATCTGTGAACATGTATTTTTCCATTAAGTTAGGCCTTAAATTTCTTTTATCAATGTTTTAGAAATTTCAGAGTATAAGTATAGACATATTTTACTAAATTTATTCCTAAGCATTTTATTCTTCTAGGTGCTATTATGGAGTAGTTTCCCTAATTTCATTTTTGGATTATTCACTGTAAGTGTGTAGAAATATCATTGATTTTTGTATATTAATCTTATACCTTGCAACCTTGCTGAACTCATTTATTAGTTCTAATCACTTTTCAGTGGATTCCTAACAATTTTCTACATAGAAGATCATGCCTTCTGCAAATAGACAATTTTATTTCTTTCTTTCTGATCTTGATATCCCCTCCTCCCATCTTTCCCTCCTTGCCTAACTGCTCTGGCTAGAACTTCTAGTACAATTTTGAGCAGAAGTGGCAGTAGCTGACTCATGGTCTTATCCAGGTCTTATGGGAAAGCATTCACTACAGTGTTGCCCTACAGGATGTCTGTGAATGCCCTTTGTCAGGTTGAGGGAGTTAATCATATGCGAGAATTAGCTTACAATTGTTGTTCAGAAATGAACTGCCTTCCATTGATAGATAAAAGACTACATTGATGTGGCTCTGGCTAAAGGTAAAGGAGATCTGAACCAAGTCTGTGGCTGTATAGAACAGACTGGTACAGACTGTGGGGAGGGAGGGTGTGATTTATTTTTTCTTTGTTTTTAAGAATTGCTTTATTTGACTTCAGGTGATTTCTCACTTTCTTCTCACTGTCTCTATCTGTCTCTCTCTACCAAGCGCATGTACCCTATGGCAAAAACCTCTTGAAAAAAAAAAAGAAAAAAGAAGTCTTCAAGCAATAGCGCCCATAGGGCATGGTAACTGAATGTTTATGGGCTGAAAGGTATAAGCAGCAGTTTGGTTGACTTCTAAGTCTTAATTTGTAAGGTTCAATCTTAATATCTCAAAGTGAAATCCTAAGAATAATATTCAGAAGAAAAAGGTCAGTACAGTTTTGATATGTTCCCTTTTATTTGCTCCTGGTATGCAGGTACACTGAAGATCTCTAGCACAATATTGTACCAGTATGGATTGGGGAGAATAGAGAGAGCTGGGCACAGATAACACATGAGTTTGAGAGTTAAAGCCTGAAAGTCAATAGCAACTGGTTATTGAGAGAGAGAGACAAATGAAAAAGGAAATGATCATTTTGATTCTGGTACCCTACAAATTCTATTATTTCTTCTACCAAAATTTCCTCCAAACCTCTGGCCTTTTAAAATATAATGAATTGGTGTAACTCCACCGGAATGTATGAATCCTAATACATGCTGAGATTAAGACAGTAATAATGGTTTCACTAAATAATTTAATTACTATACCTATATTCAGTAAAGCTATCATAAATATAGTTGAACTATGAAAGATATACAACAGACCAGTGATTTTGTAACAGTGACTTGAAAAAACTGCAAATTGATTCATTCCTAAAAGGCAGATTACCACAATATAAAAAGTACATATGAATATTTAGACTAATTTCATACATATATTTTAAAAACTATATTTTCAAAAAAAAAAAGAACAATGGTTCCCTTCTCCCCATGCCATAAACTCTGATGTTCTTTAAAAGCCCAGCTTAGAAACACCGTCCTGCACCAAATATTTTCTCATGTATTATGAATTTTATGAAATTGGATGGCAATCAAAAAAATTCACTAAAGGGACCAGCAGTTAGCGTAATGGCTATGTCGCTGGACTCCCACTTAGTCGACCGCGGTTCGAGTCCCGGACCCGGCGGCTTAAACTCACGCCGGGCGCGTGTGCGTGCGTGCCCAAGATCCTGAGAGGAGAATGGAGGAGAAGGGATTGCGGCGTGGCCATCCCCCCTGGGTGGTGATTTCCTGCTTTCTATCTCTCTGTCTCTTTCTGTCTGTCTGGCGAGCGCACGCGCCCTATAGCAAAAACCTCTCCAAAAAAAGAAAAAAAAAAAATTCACTAAATAAGAGAAATCAGCGGGACCAGCAGTTAGCGTAATGGCTATGTCGCTGGACTCCCACGTAGTCAACTGCAGTTTGCGTCCTGGACCCGGTGGCTTAAACTCACGCCGGGCGCGTGTGCATGCGTGCCCAAGATCCCAAGAGGAGAATGGAGGAGAAGGGATTGCGGCGTGGCCAATCCCCCTGTGGGGCGATTTCTCGCTTTCTGTTTCTCTGTCTCTCTCTGTCCGGCAAGCGCATGCACCCTATAGCAAAAAATCCTCTCCAAAAAAAGAAAAAAAGAAAGAATAACCAGTGAAAGTCAAAATGCAGAGTTGTAGGGATGAGGTACTTTTTGTAGAGTAGTATGATTTTATAAAATTTTATAAAAACTGTAATTGCTGTAATCTCAAAGGAACACTGTAATTTATTTCCTTTCAAACTTAACCCAGAGGTGGTTGCCACTTCGGAAAATTGAGCCGCTGACACTAACGTCACTGGGACTGCTGAGCTGCAAACAAACACAGCTGTATTCACTTGCACTCGTAGAGGAAGTGCTCAGAATGATTCTATACATATACCAAATTTCATCACTTCTATGATTCATATTCTTCCATTTAATATCTCTGAAATTCACAGGTGTGTATCAGTTTAATTGCAGCAGCTTTTCTGGCGGTAGTATATATACTAATAGTGCATATTACAATCAATGGAGACTTAGGTCAGTACAATCCAATACATGAATATACTTATTTTACCCTTTATTAAAAATAAGTATTTAATTTAATTTTATTTATTATTATTTTTTAAAATTTGACCAGAGAGGTACAGAGTGAGAGAAAGAGAAAGTGAAAAAGCAAGTCGCCAGGTCTGGGATTTGAACCATGTGGGAGTCCAGTTCCCTTAACCACCACGCCACCTGCCGGACTCTTATTTCACTCTTAAATTGTCTTCTAGTGAAGTCATTCCTGTTTATTTACATATTAAAAGTACATATTTTATTAAAGTTGGCTTAATTTTCATTTCTCCTTTACGATATGCTGAGGTTCTATTAAGATTTTTAAACTACATGTGGATATAGATTATATCTGTAAAATTTATTTCAGCTTAATACATAAAGGTTTACAATATATTTATTGTAAAAAGTAGGCATTACGTTGATAGGATTGAGAAATACTGCTCTACAATATGATTGCTTTCCTATTCTCTTCATGCTTATTTATAGCCATTATGCAATATGTGTATAAGACTAAGTTTTGGGGGAAAAAGATTTAATATTTATGTACTTCAATTTATTTGTTTGTTTGTTTGTTTTGTTATAGGGTTCATGCGCTCACTGGAGAGGCAGAGAGAGACAGAGAGACAGAAAGCAAGAAACCACCCCCCAGGGGGATGGCCATGTTGCAATCCCTTCTCCTCCATTCTCCTCTCAGAATTTTGGGCATGCATGCACACGTACCCAGTGTGTTTTAAGCCACACAATAAACACTGGGATCTGGATGGCTCTGTGGCATACTGATTTATTGTCCCTTGGATATATGGAAGTTCTATTTTTTTTTTTTATTTTTTTTTTTTATTATTTTTTTTTTTTTGGAGAGGTTTTTTGCTATAGGGCGCGTGCGCTCGCCAGACAGACAGAGAGAGACAGAGAGATAGAAAGCAGGAAATCACCCCCCAGGGGGGATGGCCACGCCGCAATCCCTTCTCCTCCATTCTCCTCTCGGGATCCTGGGCACGCACGCACACGCGCCCGGCGTGAGTTTAAGCCACCGGGTCCGGGACTCGAACCGCGGTCGACTACGTGGGAGTCCAGCGACATAGCCATTACGCTAACTGCTGGTCCCTCTATTTTTATTTTTTTGAGGAATCTCCACACTGTTTTCTATAATGACTATAGTAATTTACATTGCCAACAACAGTGTAACAAAGTGCTCCTTTCCCTTGCCAACATTTGTTATGTTTTTCTTTTTAATAATAGCTATTCTGAGATGAAATGATAATCTCATTGTGGTTTTCATCTGTGTGTCTCTGATAAGTGATATCTCATATCTTTTTATATGTTTGCTGGACATTTGTATGTATTCTTCTGGGAACTGTTTATTCAGGGCATTTGCCCGTTTTTTATTCAGACTATTCGTTTTTTTTCTCTATAGAGCTGAGTTCCTTGTATATTCTGGTTACTAATCTCTTGCAGGATAAATATTATGAAAATACCTTCTTCCATTCTCTAGGCTACCTCTTCACTATGTTGACTGTTTCCTTTGCTGTGAAGAAGTCTTTCAGTTAGATATTGTCTCATTTATCTATTTATGCTTTTGTTGCCTGTGCTTTTGAGGTTTTATTGATGAACTCTTTATTGGTATCAATGCTCTGAAGTGTTTCTCTAATGTTTTCTTCTAGTAGTTTCACAATTTATTTTTAAGACTTTAATCCACTAGGAGTTGATTTTTGTATGTGGTGAGAGATCTGGATTCATCTTCATTCTTCTGCATGAGGATGTCCAGTTTTCCTAGAACCATTTGTTGAAGAGACTTTTTCCCAGTGGAGATACTTGGCACCTTATATCGATACACACTACATATATATATATATATATATATATATATATATGCCTTTGCCAATACCATGCTGTTTCCGTTACAATGATCTTGTAGTATATTTTGAAATATGAGCATCATTCTTTGTGCTCAGGATTATTCTGGCTATTCTAAGTATTTTGTAATTTCATATAAATTTTATGATGGAGAACTCAATTAAAATATATAAACACATAGAGCTGGTCACTAGCACCAGGGTTATGCACTGTGCATAGGGAGTTGGATCCCACATGGTCAACCAAGGCCTCAGTGGCTGGGAAAACAGGCCGAGGGAGTGTGCATACATGTCAAAATCCTGGCAAGATAGAAAAGGAGATGAAAAAGGATTGCAGTGTGTCTGCACTTCAGTGGGGGGTGCTTTATCTTTTTCTCTTTCTGGTAAGTACATGGACTATCTGGCAATACATTAAAATCTGTCTGTCTATCTAAACACATATACATAGAAGTAAAGGTATGTAAAAAGACATATTATGCTAACATGAATCAAAACAAAGTGGGGGCCCAGCTGCAGTGGCACAAGCAAGAAGTCACTGCTGTGCAGTGGCTGAGGCAGCATGGAAGGCATGGGTTCAGTTTTTGGTCCAATCTATACAGGCCAGAAATGGTGACTATGCCTGTGTACCTAGCTAATTGGGAGGCTGAGGCAGAATCATGATATGGCAAGAACATCAAATATACCTCTCTCTTGTTCTCATAAAAAAAAAAGAAGAAGAAGGTGGGAGGAACTATATTGATTTCAGATGGAGGAGGCTTCAGAGGAAGGAACATTATCAGGGATAAAGAGAGATACTATGTAGGGCCAGCAGGTGGCATGGGGGTTGGGGCACTGGACTTTGACATGGCTAACTGCGGTCTGAGCACCAGACATGGCAGCTGGAAAATCATGACAGGTGCCCGTGCGTATATACCGGAAATCGTAAGAGGAGAATGGAGAAGGGACTACAGCATGGCCATCCCCCAGGAGGGGATTTCTCACTTTCCTTCTCTCTGTCTCTCTCCGGCAAGCACATGCTGCCTATGGTGAAAACCTAAAAAATAAAAAAGAGATACTACATAATGATAAATTGGTCAATACTGCAAGACCTAACAATCTTTAATATATATGTACGTAAGAACAGAGCATCAAAATATGGGATGCAAAAACTGATGGAACTGCGAAGAAAAACAGATGATTCCACTATTACAGTTGGAGACTTAACACTATTAGAAATGGTCAGGTTCAGCAGGCAAAAAAATCCGTAGGGATATGCTGAAATTCATAGCACCATCAATCAACCGAATATAACAGATATCTACAGACTATTTCATCTAATGACAGCAAATTACACATTATTGTCAGATTCCCATTGAACAGTCACCAAGATAGAACACAAGTTGGGCCATAAAACATATCTTAACAATAAATTAATAAATAATTTAAGAAGCACACAACAAATGTAAAAGAATGGAAACTATACAGTGTCAACCTCATGTCACAGTTACTATAAACTAGAAATCAGTAATAAAAGGATATCCCCAAATGCTTGGAGATTAAACACATTGCTATGTAACACATGGGTCAAAGAAAAAATCTCCAGAAAAACAATACTTGGAACTCAATGAAAATATACCTTTCAATACTTGAAGTAATGAAATATATATATTAAAAAGGAAGAGAGGGCCAACAGGTGTGTGATATTTAAGATGCTGGATCCTATATGGCTGACTGTGTGGTTTGAGTCCCCGGCCCAGCAGTTTGCAAAACATGCCGGGCAGGGATTATGGCATGGCCATTCATCCTGGGGAGTAATTTCTCATTTCTCTCTCACCCCCTCCCCCCCACACACTTATGAGCACATGTGCCCTGTAGCAAAACTTAGAAAGGAAGGAAGGAAGAAGACAAAGATAAATAACCTGAACTCTCAGTTTAGGAACTAGAAAAAGAAGGACAAATTAAACTCAATATGAGCAGAAAAGAATAATAAATATTAAAGCAGAAACCAATGAAATTGAAAAAAGAAAACCAACAAAGAAAATCTCTATTAATTCTTTTTAAAAAATTAATAAATTCAATAAAATCAATAAGCTGCTAGCACTAATTAAGGGAAAAAACAGAGATGACACAAATTAATAAATTAAATGAAAGAGGGACATCAATTACAGATCGCATGGACATTAAAAGGATAATAAAAAGAATTTAAAATGGAGAGGTAAGACACTTGTGGGACACAGATAAGGTTTATTATCTGTTGACGAGGATGTGTATGGTGGTCTCAGCTGGGCTGGACTGAGGTGTATATCATGCTGGGTAAAGTCTCTTCACAATCTAATGATGAAAAGCGATTTAATGTATGAACAATAATAAAAAATAGATAAAATAATACCAAAAACAGAATTTTAGGTTTTGATAACCTAGATGAAATACATCAATTATGAGTCTTTATTTACAATGAGAAAGAAAATCACAACGAATTACACAATTTAAGTTGATAGATATCCCAAATTCAGGGATAGAACACATTTTGACTATTCAGCCACTAGACACACACATAGACTGCTTTTTCCATACTTTGCTTTTATTAATTTTTTTTTTTTTTTTTTTGGAGAGGTTTTTGCTATAGGGCTCGTGCACTTGCCAGACAGACAGAGACAGAGAAACAGAAAGTGAGAAATCACCCCCAGGGGGGATGGCCACGCCACATTCCCTTCTCCATTCTCCTCTCAGGATCTTGGGCACGCATGCACATGCACCCGGCATGAGTTTTAAGCCACCTGGTCTGGAATGCAAACCACGGTCGACTACATGGGAGTCCAGCGACATAGCCATTACACTAACTGCTGGTCCCTATTAATGGTATTTTTTTAAAGAAAGATTTTTGCCAAAGGGCATGTGTGCTTGCCGGAGAGACAGAGAGAGACAGTGAGAGGGTAAGTGAGAAATCACCTGCCAGGGGGGTGGCCACACTGCAATCCCTGCTCCTCCAGTCACCTACTGAGATCTTAGACACACATGCTCATATGCCCAGAGTGTTTCAAGATGCCAGATCCAGGACTCAAACTGCAGTCAGTCATGTGGGAGTCCAGCACCTTAACCACTACACCATCTGCTGGCCCCTATTAATGATAATTGTAAGTTTCTTTTAGGTTCATAACTTAGCGGATAGTGTATAAAAATTGTTTTGAATTATTGTAAAATTCGAAAAATCCTCTATCAAGCTTCTATCATATATGAGCTATAAGATTTGGAACAATTATTCAGACTACCTCTGGCTTTGTAAATTTCAACCTTATTTCTCTTCCATTAATCACATTCCCACATCTGCTACCATAGGGCACATTCAGGCTGCAGTATTTCTGCTGGCCCGGCACCAAGAGTATTCCAGGAAGCCCTTCCTACATCAAGTTGGCTAGCAATAACCTAACTATATGTATAAATACAGCCTGTTAAACTTAGTCTAAAAGTATCCACAATGCAGATTCCTCTTAGCTTGATCCAAAAATATTTGCTGACACTTTAACAAGGACATATGAGACAATGAAAATTGTCACAACCCCTCCAGGCCTTGAAATGGCCTATGTAAGTAAAGGATTCTGAAGTTTAAGCTTCATTACTTTTATGGCAAAGAAAGAACATTATAAAAGAAGTAAGTACAACTGCAAAGATGTAATGAGCATGGATGAAAGACAAAAGGTGTAAATGAATAAAATAAATATTTTTAGAGGATAAAGTAGAGGCAATATGATTCGGAGTAGAATTAAAATACAAAGGGCATTTAATTTCTAACAAACTAAATTAATAAAAATTGCAAATGATTCTAGCAAAGTTATGACACATGAACTTTGTTTTGGATTTAAAATAGCTCATTTCTTTTTTTAATATACTATAGGGTGCATAAGGTTGCTGGAGAGATATGAAGAGAGAGAGAGAGGGGTATATTGAGAGAGAAGGAAAATGAGGAATCACCCTCCAGAAGAGATGGCCACATCATTTTCCATCTCCTCTTTTGATAATAATTTTTAAAAAGAGGTATTTCTTTATAGGTACTTAGCATTAACCTATGATGATGAAACACAAGTTTATTGTCAAGAACATGCATGCTTGGGAACCAGCAGTTAGCGTAATGGCTATGTCGCTGGACTCCCACGTAGTCGACCGCAGTTCGCGTCTCGGACCCGGTGGCTTACAACTCACGCCGGGCGCGTGTGCGTGCGTGCCCAAGATCCCGAGAGGAGAATGGAGGAGAAGGGATTGCGGCGTGACTATCCCCCCTGGGGGGTGATTTCTCGCTTTCTGTCTCTATGTCTCTCTCTGTCTGTCTGGCGAGCGCACGCGCCCTATAGCGAAAAACCTCTCCAAAAAAAAAAAAAAAAGAAAAAAAAAAAAAAAGAAAGAACATGCATGCTTATCTGTGTGATGAACTCAGACATGAACCATATGCACACAAATGCAGTTAATTTCTAACTTTGAAAATCACTTTCTGATGTTTTTAAAGTTAGGTTCTCTTGTGTTTTTTGCAGCAATTGTTTCCTCTCATCCTCAGCTGCTGGCAACCATTAACCTATTTTTGCATGTTCCAGAATGTCCATGATCATGCAGAATGTAGCCTTTAGATCTGATTTCTTTCACTAAGCCTATGTATTTGAAATTCATCTATGCTTTTGGGTAGATAAGTAGCTCATTCTTTTTATTGCAGAGTAATACATTCAATTGTATGGATATATCAAAATTTGTGCATTCACTCCAGTTAAAGTACATCTGGATTGTTTCCAGTTTTAGGTGACTATGGATAAAGCTGCCATAAACATGCATACAGAATTTTAAATGAACATGTTTTCATTTATGTTGACTAAACACACAGGAGAGGGATTTCTGGTTGGTAAAGTAAGCCTATACTTAACCTTTTTAAGAAACTACCATTGGGACCAGCAGTTAGCATAATGGCTATGTTGCTGGACTCCCATGTAGTTGACTGTGGTTCGAGTCCCGGACTCGGTGGCTTAAAACTCACGCTGGGCGCATGTGCATGCGTGTCCAAGATCCCGAGAAGAGAATGGAGGAGAAGGGATTGCAGTGTGGCCATACCCCTGGGGGGTGATTTCTCGCTTTCTGTCTCTCTCTGTCTTTCTGGCAAGCACACACACCCTATAGCAAAAACCTCTCCAAAAAAAAAAAAAAAAAAGAAGAAACTACCATTTTCCAAATTGGCTTAACATTTTGTATTTCTATCAGCAATGGATAAAAATTCCACTTGTTCATCATCCTTGTCATCGTTCCATATTGTCAGTTATAAATTCTTTAACTCATTTTAATGCATGTGTACTGGTATCTTACTGTAGTTTTTAACTTGCTTTCTCTGATAACTAATCATTTTATACATCTTTTCACATGCTTATTTGACTTCTGCATATCTTCGTAGGCAAAGTATCTGTAAATTTCTAACACTAAAAAATTCATTAGTTTTGTTTTCTTATTGCCAAGTTTTGAAAATTTTTATATATTCTTTTCCAATTATTTTGTGTGTTTACATATCTTTACACATAAACATATTCTACATTTATAAGTATATACATATATATATATGTGTATATATATATGTGTGTGTATATATATATATATATATATAAACTTACACACTGCTTTATCAAATGTGTGCTTTACAAATTTTTTCCTAGTTTGTGGCTTGATCTTTCATGCTCGTAAGAATGTCTTCGAAGAGATTTTGTTTTAATGAAGTGAAATTCATCACTTTTGTCTTTTATGGCTCCTGCATTTTGTATTCTACCTAAAAAAATCTTTGCCTAACCCACAGTCCCAAAGCTCTTCTCTACTATTTCCTTTAATAAGTTTTATGGTTTCAGGTTTTCCAATTATGTCTACAATCCACATATAGTCAGACTTTGCATATGGTATGAGATATGATTGAGTTCTTTTTTATTTACATTTGGATTTCCAATTGTTCCAGGAGCATGTGTTGAAAAGATTTGCTTTTGTCTATTGAATTCCTTTACATCTTTGTAAATAATCAATTGAATATATATGTAGATGTCTATTCTCTAACCTATTCTACTGATTTTTGTGTGGCTCATATATGAACCACAAAAATAAAAATTAAAAAAAGTGTCACTCTTCCAAACTTCTTCTTTTTCAAAATTCTTTGCCTTCCTTGGTTTTACATATGAATTTTAGATTTAAAATATTAATTTCACTTTTTGCCAAGATGGTGCTGAGGAGAAAGCTCCTGTCCCTTCCGAAGCTAAAGCCAAAGCAAAGGCTCTTGAAGGCCAAGAAGAAAGTGATGAAAGGCATGCACAGCCACCAAAGAAGATCCACACATCACCTGTGTTCTGGTAGCCCAAGACACTGCGGTTCTGGAGGTAGTCCAAATATCATCAGAAGAGTGCCCCTTACCGCCAGGAGAAACAAGCTCAACCACTATGGCATCATTAAGATCTCCCTGACCACCAAGTCTGCCATGAAGAAGATCAGAAGACAACACACTTCTGTTCACTATGGATGTCAAGGCTAACAAGCATCAGATCAAACAGGCTGTGAAGAAGCTCTATGATACTGATGTGGCCAAAGTCGACAACCTCATTGGGCCTGATGGAGAGAACGCATATGTGTGGCTGGCTCCTGGTTACTGTTTTGGATGTTGCCAACAAAATTTGTATCATGTCAATGGAGTCCTGCTGGCTAATTCTAAATGTACACTTTCTCGCCATTTAAAAAAAATGTCAATTTCTACAAAAACCTTACTGGGATTTCAATTGTTACTGCATTTGAATCTATGAAATTATTTGAGAAGAACTGTCGTTTTAAAAATATTGAGTATTCCTGTCCACAAACATGGTAAACCACTCCATTCACTTAGGTCGTCTTTTATTTTTTCATTAATGTTTAGTAGTTTGCATGTACAACTTTACAAGAAATAGCTGTAACATTTTGCTTTCCCATCGCAAAGTATGAGACTTTCAAAACTAAACAGTTTGAAACACAACAGCAATAGGGAAATTTTAGAATATTCTGTTCTTGTATTAAGTAATAGTGCTCTACAAATGAAACAGAATGTGTAGTTCTCGTTGTATTACCCAAGAATACTTATAGTCCAGAAAGTCCTTACATACCAGTATAAACATCTAAGAAATGGGAACCAGTCTACTGTGAACAGAGTGAGAAAATATAGTAAAGAAGTAACAAGAGGATAGATTGAAAAATTGTAATCACGCTGAAGAAAATGACAATAACTGAGACTACAAATAGACTTGATAAAGAACGATGACACGGGCTATAAAAACAAATACCTTGTTCCTTAAATACTGAAATACTAAATTGCTCTGAAACTGGAGTCAAGTACCATCGTGCAAAGAGTACAATGCAAATTAAAAATAAACACTCAACCTGCGGAAAGAACAAATAATCATATTGTGATTTTTCCCTTGTCCCTAATCATAATAAACTTATGGGACTAAAGACAGGGAGGATGCTAAAAGAAAATACGAAGAATTTATTTCTTCAACGCAGTTAGATAGTGATTATAGAAATTTTTAACATCTATTGAACTGATTTTTGAGATTAAAAACTTAGGGAAGTCCAGTGTTCTTAGACAAAATATGCCACTCATAAATTCTTATGTACCAGTATAAATAGACACCTAAGTTCTCTAAACTTGCAAGTGCAGGAAATGGCAAGAGGCTGCCATGAGTAGAGAAATTCAGATAAAATCAAGACATATGCATGTATAGATTGCTTCTTCTGAGTTCACTTAGCTCATACTAGTAAAATTCTTTGAGTTCTGTAGAATAGTGGATTATGAAGTATTAGGAACCAATTCAGTAAAGAGAAGTTCAAACTACAAGAGAAAACTGTAAATGAACAAACAAACCTACAAACTTTAAAAGTTATCATATTCACAAAATGACTGGATATTTCAATATTTACTGAATTTTTCTTTTTGGAGAGGTTTTCGCTATAGGGCACGTGTACTCGGCAGACAGACAGAGAGAGACAGAGAAACAGAAAGCAAGAAATCACCAACTAGGGGGGATGGCCACGCCGCAATCCCTTCTCCTCCGTTCTCCTCTCGGGATCCTGAGGCACACATGCACACGCGCCTGGCGTGAGTTTTAAGCCACCAGGTCCGGGACGTGAACCGTGGTAGACTACGTGGGAGTCCAGCAACATAGCCATTACGCTAACTGCTGGTCCCATTTACTGAATATTTTTATGAGAATAAAGGATTATTGCTAATTTTAACTCTAAAGGTATGATGATAGTATTATAATAAATTATCTTTTTAAAAGAGTCCTGGACCAGCAGGTGATGTAGAGGTCAAGGTGCTAGATCCCACATGGCTGACTACATGGTTCAAGTCCCAGACCTGATCACTTGGAAAATCACAATGGGTATGTATGCATGCATGTATGCCTAAAATCCTGAGAAAAGAATGGAGGAAAAGGGATTGTGGCACTGGTATCTATCCTCCCTCCACCCGACCCCCCGTGCTCAGAGAGGGGAGGTGATTTCTCAGCCTCTCTCTCTCTCTGGTGAGGGCACACATCCCTATAGAAGAAACTTTAAAAAATAAATAAATAAAGAGTCCTTACTCTGTAGAAATATATACTAAAATATTTTATGGATAAAATACAATATGTAGAATTTGTTTCAATATAATATGAGGGAGGGGAGGTAACTTGGAATAAAGCTAAAACAGATAGGCAATGAGATGATCACTGGTAAAGGTGGATGATTAATTCATAGTGGGTTCATTATACTATATGGTCTACTTTTTTTTTTTAGAGAGATTTTTGCTATAGGGTGCATGAGTTCACCAGAGAAACAGAGAAAGACAGAAAGTGTGAAGTCATCCCCCGGGGTGATGGGCATAAAGCAATTCCTTCTCCTCCATTCTTCTCTTGGGATTTTGGGCATGCACACACATGTGTCTGGCATGAGTTTAAGGTGCTGGGTTTGGGACTTGAACCACAGTCGCCTCCATGTGTGTCCAGAAACATAACCAACACCATCTGTTGGTCGCACTATATGATCTCCTTTTGATATTGAATTTTTAAAGTGTTACAGAATTAACTAAGCAACAAAAATCTTGAAATCCATAGGTGTGAGGATCCAACTGGGCAAAATGGCTCAAGGAAATTCAGGATGAGAGCTTTGTACCGTGCCTAAAGAAGAACCAGTCTAGATTGGAACCTAACAAAAGGCTGGGTGAGGGTTGAGGGGTGGACCTCTAGGAAAAACATTTAAAAATGTCTTGGAGTCTTTCAGTAAAAAAGAAAATAGTGGGACTAGCAGATGGTGTAATAATTATGTTGCTGACTCTCATGTAGTCAACCATGGTTCAAGTCCTGGACCTGGAGGCTTAAAACTCACACTGGGCATGTGTGTAAATGTGTTCAAGATCCCTAGAGGAAAATGGAGAAGGGACTGCGGTGTGGCCATCACCCCCCGGGGGTGATTTCTCGCTTTATGTCTCTCTGTCTCTCCAGTAAGCACACGTGCTCTATAGCAAAAAAATCTCTCTATATTTAAATTAAAAAAACAAAAAGGAAATAGTCATGGTTATATAGAAAATCAAACAGATGGAGGAAAAAAAGAAATAATAAATTATAAGATAACCAAAAGCTGACCACGAAAGGCACAGTCAACTATTTGATTTATTAGTGAACAGTATTTATTTAGTCCATTTATTTAATTTATTTAATAGTACATACATGGACAATAAACTACCAAATTAACTAAATATTGGGAAGAGAATGGAAAGAAAGTGATAGCAAAGGGTGTTTAAATTCCTGTTCTTTCATTTTTTAGTTATATGATTTGACAAGTTATTTAACCTTTCCAAACCTCAGTTTCCTCATCTATAAGACTGACATACTAATGTACTCTGTAGGAGTATTGAAAGAACTAAAGATAGTACATCTAAAACATGTGGTATAGTATCTTATATAAAAAATGTAATATCATAAAGTTGATAAAAGTGACATATTTTACTTATTCACGTAGAAAGATGTCATAAAATAGTATTACATGAAAAAAGCATTTATAAGATTGTGTACAGAATGGTTTTAGTTATATAAAATTTCATATCTGTATATTCATCCATCCAGCCTTCCATCTACCCATCCTTACATACTAGAGAAGCTAACTGAAGGGAAAGTCACGAAAAACATTAGTATGAGTTATCTGCAGATGGAAATATTTCAGTTGTCTTTTACTTATTTTATAAATGTTTTCTCTATACTTCATTTGTTCAAATAAGTATGAATCACTTTTCCAAAAGAAATAAACTATCTTTAAATTAGTAAAAATAAAGGAGATAAAGGAACTTATAAAAACAATGTTAAAGAACGGGATAAAACAATGCTAAGTGAAAATTAGCGGATGTCAGCATTTGTTACATATAAACTAGATTAAAATTATGTAAAAAAATAGCTTTATTAACAACGGTAGAACTAAAGAAAAAAAATGAAATCAACTTACTTGTTAGTAGAGTAGGATTCCGATATTTTTTTCTCCCCATTTTTACTGTAACAGTGCTCCATGTATGTTTTTTAAAAAGTTCTTATTCAAATTAAGCCAGAATGTACTTTCCTATTAAGTTCTACCCCTTGATACTAGTTTTGTCCCTTGAGGCTACAAAGACAAAAGTCTAATTCCTTTCAAACCTGATAGATCTTTAAATATTTAAAGACTTGTTCCCACTAGAACTTCACTTTTTCAAATTCCTATAGCCTTCATAAGATCAAGTGCTATGTCTTACTCATCTTTGTATCACCGGCAGCTCTGAAATAGTGTCTTAAATATAGCAGGCAATCAATAATATGAGGCATTTGTACAGCTGAATATGAGATTTCCCTCATTATTCTCGTCACTCATTCTCAGATATGTTTTCATTTGTTAAAATGTTTCTTAAAATATGACTTCTAATTCCCTTTCAGTTCCTTACACTCCTTGTCCCCAGTAACCTTCTAAAATCTACTCTAACCATTCCACTTCCATGTTTACAACTCAGTTCTGAAAAACAGCTCGGTCTGCTAATTCAAACATTCCCTCTCTACTTACCCTACCCTTCTATGGTGTTTGTTGATTCATACCAGTTTATAACCACTACACTTTTACTATCTTGTCAGGGTTCAGTCAAGTGACTGTTTACATTCTCCACATCCATATCTTCCTTGCCTTCACATCCTTTATCATCCCCTTTGATTTCTCAAGTCCACATAGTAGCTTTGTTCTTATTAGTAAAGCATAAATTCCCTTGTGCTACAGTCTATGCATCATAAGTTAATGAAAAAATCCAATCTTTAATGGATCTAACTGTAGGCCTTTTTCAGGCCTGTACCCAGGCTGCTGAGTATTGCTGGGGAAATTGTACCTTAGAGAAGAAACTGCTTCTGGTTCCACTTCTGATCTAGAGTTGCTAAGGACAAATGGTCACTCAGTGCAGCTAACAATCCTACCACACAAATCTCGATATCTTAATCCTATTTGGTAAAATTTCAAACCATGTCAGTTTTCATCAGATTTTTAAACCTCCAATTTTTCATTTTTCTGAACATATTTCCCATTTCACAAAGGAAATATAAGTCATGAGATGCAAACTCCCTCAAGTTCCTGCCAGAAACTATGATCTATTTCTAGTAATATAATACCACACAACCATAAAAGTAGAAGTTAACTATGCAAACAAAAAAATAACAAAAGAGGAAAGTTCAAAACAATGTATAGGTTTATAATATATAATTATCTTTGTAAAAAAAATAAGAATTTGTTTAAATATACACAGTTTCTGTGATAAGATATTAAAAAAAATACATTGGGTCATCGGGAAAGTCATGACACGTTTTTGCATAGAAAATCACAGAAAAATATGTTATGGCTTTCCTGATGACTTAATATATAGGAACTTAAGTGGAAGGGATTCCTCAATGCATATACTCCTCTATAGGTTGAACATTTTGAACCATGTGGCAATATTGTCTTAAAATATAAAAAACAAAACTTATAAATCTAGTCACACATGTCCCTTTTCATGCCATGTGACTTGATTAGTTCACTCTGTCATCCTGTGCCACAGCTTCCCTTACCCCATTTTTACTACACTCACCATAACTGTAACTACCTGGTTAAGGTTTGACTTGAAAACGCAGTGAAGGCTGGGACCATGTGGGTCTTGTTCTCTACTGCATGCCCAGTGACTGGTACATGCTACAGCATATAACAGGCATCTTACAATATTTTCTGAGTGAATAGATCAGTTCAAAATTAAACTAGACTCCAGATGTGGTCTAATCAATGCTTGGAGTAGAACTGTACTTCCTCTGGTTTTACCTTGGGTTATTAAAAACCAGAATTCTTTTTGAAGTGCATTATTAATAATACATGAGGATTTCTCAAGCCCCTTCTACATAAAACTGACTTTCTAAGAATAAATGTAAAATTTATCCTATTTTTATCTAATTATTTCTCAAGTTTATCTATGTCATCTGTTACTATCATACTTGACCCATTTTGAAATGAAATAGACATGACCACTATTTGGTCATTAAATGTAACTGCTGGTGATAAAGTACAGAGCAAATCCCTAAGAGACTTTTCTTGAAGCTGTAATGAGCCATTGTTTAACACTCTTTGGGAATGGCAATGAATACCTTAAAAATGTTATTGCCCAGCAATTTCTCTCTCATAAAAATTTAGACAGCAAAATCTAAGAGGTGGAATTGGCACAAAATATTGGTGGCAAAGAGAGTTTAGAAAATTTGATGCATCACCATTAAGATACAGAGAACAGATCTGTCTTCCCATGGCATACCTTTTGAAGGTAGCTGCTGATAATGAGGTGCCTGGCTGGGTTATCTATATGTCCTCTTTTCCTACATAAAACAATATTTATTAACATTGACATTTCCTAAGTCTTTGTTACTTCCAAGAAAAGAGGCAAAAATGGAAGAAAAAAAATCAGATCCAGGGCAAGTCATTTAACCTCACCAGGTCTCTATAAAATGATGACTTGATGATCTCAAATCTTTCCAGCTCTAACAATTGATCATTCAATGTGCTAATGGTTTAATCTGCATGTGCTGCCTTCTCCAAATCACATTTGAATTTATAGCCTCCTCTAAATATAACCCAATAAAGATGTAAGGCACTCTGGAGAGGGGATGTTCTAACTAAGTAATATTTTCTCTGTGCCTCTCAAATGAAACCAGTAGGCAGCTACCTATACCCTGACTTCTAATTTCTGAATCACATTTGCATTTGGGTACTCTGTTTGCCATTATTTAGGTATTTAATAAACTTTAGAACAGCAAAGTTACATTTCTGCTGAAGCTTTGCTTAACTTTATTTTGAATACAGTCATGACATTTCAAATATAAAATATGGGTCTAGAACTGAATAACTAACCAAAATTTGCATTCTGCAAAATTATAGTGTGAAAATGACACCTTCACAGAATAAAAACATTATGGAAAAAATATAACATTCTACAGACTAACTAAAATGCCAGGAACTGCCTTAATCTGAATCAGAGTCTATGTAACCATAGTGCTTTCAAGGTAAAGAAGTAAAGGAGTATCATAAAACTTTTTAAATGGAACCAGAAGAAAATGCCTTTTGAGAAGCATGATATTAATCCTTAAATGGTTTTCTCTATAAAATAGAAAATAGTATAATCCATAATCATAAGGCATTTCACAAAGATAAACACAAAGATAGTGTTCGCATTAATAAGAAAGGGACAGGTATATACTTCTGTTGTCATACAAAGGCTAACTAGAAAACAAAAAAAGAAATGTTTATTGACCACTAGGGTTTTTTCCCAAAAGGCAAAAACATTTATTTTCTATAGGCAAACTTTTGGCATTTACAGTATGTAAGAATAATTGTGATTAAATGCTTCCCAACAATACCTAGCATCATGCCAAACAGACCTATAGTAGGAATAAAGTAAATATTTAGGAATGACATATCAGGAACCATGGCATAGTCTGACCAGAATCCACCAGTCAATTGGGATACAGAGTCAACTCTCAAGTTCTATATGAAAATATACCTAAATTAAGTCAGAATTCTGTTTTGAAAGAAGACAGAGGATAGGTGACTAACAGTGTCAGCAACATATGCTACTACCGATTTCTGAGTAGAAGACAGGAAGCTAACTTGTGGCACTGTAGCAAAACACCATTGTTAATATCCACGCACTGTTTTAAAGAATCACTTGGTAATAGCTAAAAAATTATTCCTTTGATTAAACCAATATCCAAATAAATCACTCACCAGAAAACCTAACTCAGAACTTTATATCAATATAACCATCTAACCCCAATTCACAAAATTTTATCAACTTAAAATTTTAATAGAAAGTAGCCAAATGACAATAGCTTTTCCATTTTTCTTTTACATAAAAGTATTAAAATAAATGTCCCACTGTCATCCATGTAAGAAATCCTCTTAGTAGTTCAATGATTACAAGAAGAATCCCTATGCTGCTCATGATTTAAAGTCAGTAAAAAGAAAATCAGACTTTGAGCTGCAAAATATTATCTAAATCATTTAGTCCAGGCTTGGTTATTTGGAGAGCTCCATATCTAAATTGTAGAAAATTCTTCTCTAACATGATAGTGCTGCTTACTTTTCAGTACCACATCAATTTTCAAGAGCACTTGGGAGTTTTATCTGAGTGACCCCATTAGTTTGGCACCATCTATGAATTTAGATGAATGTTAAGAAGTTACATGGTAAGAAAAAAAATGGACCTAGTATTCGATGACTCAATTAACACTGAATTTCGTGTGCCAGGTGCTATGCTTGAAATGGAGTATATATAACACTGGAGAAGACAAGTATCCTGCCTTCAAGAATCTTCTAGCTAGAGGCTCACTGAATACAGTGTAGGCCACATTTCTTAGCACTGGTCACAAGTCATTGCAAATGGTCTCAATGCTCGCTTTAACAGCACAAATACAATTGGAATGATACGAAGAAGATTTGGATGGCCCTTATGCAAGGATAACTCATAAATTCGAGAAGTATTCCATATTAAAAAAAAAACACAACTAACTAAAAATAGAACTTTCTTACAGTCCAATAATCTTACTACTGGGTATATATCCAAAGGAGCGGAAATCAATACGTCAAAGAGATGTCTACACTTTCATATTTACTACAGCACTTTTGACAAGAGCTAAGATAATCAACTTAAATGATTAACAACGGATAAATAATTTTAAAATGTGGTGTGTGTGTGTATATATATATATGTATATATATGTATATATATACATACATATATATATATATATATATAAAAAACACCTTCACAGACTAAAATGTGTGTGTGTATATATACACACACACACACACACACACAATGGAATATTATTTAGCCATTAAAAAGATGAATTCCTGCTATTTGAGGCCAAATGGATGGACCTGGAAGAATTAATGCTAAGTAAGCTAGGAAATAAGCCAGGTTCTGAAAGATAAACACTGTTTGTTTTCATTTTAAAAATACCTTATGTCTCACTTGTTAGCAGCAGTAAAAAGTCTTAGTTGCATAAAAGCAAGTGTAATGGTAGATACCAAAACCTGTAGGGTGAGGGGGGGTGGAAAAGGATGGGGAGAATTTGGTTAACAGATACAAGAGTACATATATAAGTGGAAAGGACTATAGAATATTATAGCACAGTAAAGAAAGTTAATGACAATTTAATATTTATCTCCAAATAACCAGTAGAATGAATTTCATTTTTTTTTCTTTCTTTTTTTTTTTTTTTTTTTTTCTAGGGAGTATGCACTTGCCAGAGAAAGACAAGAGACAGTAAGAGGGAAAGTGAGAAATCACCTCCATAGAAATCACCATCCTCCTCCTGGGATCTTGGTCATGCGCACACACACATCCAGCGTGATTTTCAAGCCACTGGGTCAGAGACTCTATCCGTGGTTGGTCATGTGGAAGTCCATCCAGCAATGTACCAATATGCTATCTGCTGACCCAGAGTGAATTTCAAATGTGTACAACAATCATGACAAAAGACAGAGATGGTGGATATGTTTATCGCCTTGATTATGTGACACACTGTATATATGCTTTCAAAAATCATATTGTACTCCACAAAGACATACAATTATTTGTATGTAAATTAGATATATGATTATTTGTATATAAATTAGAAATTAAAATAAAAGTTATTAAACACATAAAAAATAGTCTCTTGTTAATAAAACTCCAGCCAGCTGAGTACCCACACTAAGGCAGAATAGCTGAAGCAACAATGTGGACTCCACAGTGCCCTGTAATTTCTACAGAGAAGCCTCAGAGGCTGTTTATTGGCTCCGAGGTTAACAGAGAATATCATGTTGACAATTCTAGGATATGCAAATAAATTCTGTGTGATAACACAACACAATTTTCTGCAATTTCCTTTTTGTTTTATTTTTTAATTTGCCAGAGGGCACATGCACTCACAGGAGAAAGAGACAGAGACAGGGGAGGAAAAGGGAAAATGAGGAAGCACCTCTCATGGGGAACGGTCTGCTACAAGTCATTCTCTTCTATTCTTCCTCCTTTCAGGATTCTGGGCATGCATACACATATGTGCTTTTTCTTTTTCTTTTCTTTCCTTTTTTTTTTGACATAGATTTTTGCTATAGGGTGTGTGTGCTCATCAGACAGACAGGGAGACAGAAAGCACGAAATCATCCCCTAGAAGGCATGGTCATGTCGCAATCCCTTTTCTTCTTGGATCTTGGGCACACGTGCACATGCGCCCAGTGGGAGTTTCAAGTTGTTGGGTCCGGGACTTGAACCATGGTCGACTACGTGGGAGTCCAGCAATGTAACCGCTATATCATCTACAGGTCCCACATGTGTGTTTTTTCAAGCTACTGGGTCTGGAACTGGAACCCTGCGGTATTCCATATGGGATCCACTCACTTAATCACCAGGCCATAGGCCTTTTCTTTTAACAATGTATCTTGGAAATTCTTTGTTATCATAACATGAAGAGGTGTATCACTCTTTTCAAAGACTGCATAGTGTTCCATTGTACAAATGTACCATAATTTATATAACCAGTCCCCTACTGATGGAGGTCTTGGCAACCATTCATTATTTATTAAATATACAATTTTTATTATGCACATATGTGTATACATGTGTATGTATACTTATATGTTTTTGTGTATATAATACACACATATGTGGATAACATACACATATTATAAAATCATAAACAATTATATACAATGGGATATGTGATCAAGTATAGGATAAACTACAAAATTTTTAAAAATTAGTCAGAGGGTGTATGCACTTTCTGGAGAGAGATAGGGTTAGAGGGGAGAAGCAAGAAAGCACCCCACATGGGGAATGGTAATGCCACAACCCCTTTTCCTCCACTTCTCTCTCCTTTTGGGATTTTGGACATCCATGCGTCCAGCATGCTTTTCAAGCCACTGGTACTAGAATTCAAAGCATACAGTCAGACATGCGGGATCCATCTGCCTTAACCACCAGGCCAAGGGATGGCTTAAAACTTTTAAAATTTTAATTGTTCAGTCAAATGTAGCAAATTTTGGTACATATAGCAAAATTGGCTTCAATAGATAATTTGTCCATTACATTCCCGTTTCCTCATATGCTCAATGACATAGGGACTTATCAAATTTCCCAATATTTGCAATTATAATAAATGAAAAGTAGTACCTTATTATAACTTCAGTATACATTTCTCTTATGAGATTTAACCTAGCTAAAAACTATATATGCTTTTCTGTAAATAGTTTATATATTTTAAATATTTTCCTGTTGTAGAAATTTGCCGTATCTTTAATTTGTAAGACGAAATTAGATACTTTACTTTCTTTTAAAAACTTTGCCAGAGGTATGTGCACTTACCAAAGAGAGAGAAAGAGAGAAAGAGAAAAAGCACCCTTCATGAGAAATGGTCAGTTCACAATCCCTTCTCTTCCATCTCTCTAACTTTTCATAATTTGAGGGGTACACACACACGCGCGCGCGTGCACACACACACACACACACAATCAGCATGTTTTTTCAAATCACAAGGTCCACAACTCAAATAACACAGTTGGCCCTGTGGAATCCAAGTACCTTAATAACCATGCCATGGCCTAGCTCTTTTTACTTTGAGAAATGGTATTTTCTTTTTTTTAGAATTCTTTAATTAATTTGTTATTATTATCATTAGTTAAGTTGACCAGAGAGAGGGAGAGAGAGGGAAGGTGAGAAAGCAAGCCACCAGGTCCAGTACTTGAATCTGGTACTCAAACCACAGTCAAACATGTGGGAGTCCAGTACCTCAACAACTATGCTATGCTACCTGCTGGCCCTGAGATGTGGTATTTTCTATAAAGGGAGATATGTTTTAAGTTCTTACAGAGGCAAATTTTTTTTTATACTGTTTCTAATCAAAGTTAAAATTCCTCTATGTTTTATTTATGGTTTTATTTAATAATGTCTAAATATTTGATCAACTTAGAATTGAATTTGTTGCAAGAAGGGAGAGCATAATACTTTTATTCACAACTGTCTTGACAATTCTTGCTTGCTCTTTTTTTTTTCAAATAATCATTAGAATAAATTTTCTAGATCTAAGAGAAAAATCTTCTAATATTTACTGAATATATTATGTCTGTGGATAAATTCAGGCAAAAGAGAAATCTTTATGGGGACCAGCAGATGGTGTAAGGGTTATATCACTGGACTCCCACGTAGTTGACTGTGGTTTGAGTCCCAGACCGAGTAGCTTAAAATTCACGCTGGGCACATGTGCGTGCATGCCTTAAGTCCTGAGAGGTGAATGGAGGAGAAGGGATTGTGCTGTGGCCATCTCCCTGAGGGGTGATTTCTCACGTTCTGTATCTCTAGCTCTCTGGCACGTGCACGCCCTTAAAGCAAAAATTTCTCTAAAAATCAAAACGAATCATTTTCTGTTTCATGGAATAAATAAGGAAATTTTTAACCAAAAAAAAAAAAAAAAAAAGAAATCATCAGAATGTCATAACTATGTGGACTTGTTTGAGGGTATTAAAGAAACTGAAAAAAAAAGCATATATATTAGGGAAAACACATGAAAGACTCATATAACTAACATAAAAAGAGATGACTTCTATAATATATAAAGATTTCCAACTTATCAATAAGAAAAAAATTCACTAAATTTACTACATAGAAGATCATAAATTCATAAATAGACAAAAGAAGAAATATAAAAATGACTCATATATCTATAAAAAACTGTTCAACTGCATTTACTAACACAATGTAAATGTACATTAAAACTGACAACAGGGAACCAGCAGTTAGCATAATGGCTATGTCGCTGGACTCCCATGTAGTCGACCGCGGTTCGCGTCCCGGACCTGGTGGCTTAGAACTCACGCCGGGAGCGTGTGCGTACGTGCCCAAGATCCCGAGAGGAGAATGGAGGAGACGGGATTGCGGCGTGACCATCCCCCCTGGGGGGTGATTTCTCGCTTTCTGTCTCTATCTCTCTCTCTGTCTGTCTGGTGAGCACACGCGCCCTATAGTGAAAACCTCTCCCCCCCCCAAAAAAATAAAAATAAAAATAAACTGACAACAGATCAGATTTGTAAGAATAAAATAATTGATATTTCACCATGTTGGCTAAATGAATAAAAAGAGTCAATATTATGGCTAGCAGAAATATACATTGGTATAACTTCTATGTAGCATGATTTGAAAGTTGAATACTACAAAAATACACATGCCTTTTGAACCAGCAATTTCACTTCTACACGTTTATCTTAGATTTAATGCCATGATACTAAGACATGAAATACTAAGACAGCTAACAACTGAGTGTTCATTATGTACAGTCACTGCTCAAGCAGTGACTTCTAAATATTGGCTCATATAAGTCTCATAATAACTTTCAGAGCAGGCATAATTATTCCATTTTTAGAGCTAAAGTATGGAGAGGTAAAGTTATTTTATAAAATGTAACATCTGTTAAGCAGTATATGTGAAACAAACAAACAAACAAAAAAACAAACAAACACAGGTGACCTAGCTTTGTGTTCCCATGCTCTTAACCACTCTAATAACCACCTCTCAATGAACCAAGACCCTCGGAGCTGCACTGTATGTCACAGTCATGTATTATAAGCAAATTTTCATTAAACATAGACTGCATAAATAAATTCCAAACAGAGGGCTAAATAAAGCATTTATTGGTCATGGGAAAGTCATGACACATTTTTGCATAGAAAAACAGAGAAGTAAGTCATGACTTTACCAACAACCCAATAGAATGAATGTTAAAGCTCTTTCAGTATCTGATACAGAAGGATCTTTAATATATACCAGGTAAAGAAGATAAATTACAGAAGATACGTATATTATGCTATTATACGTAAGAAAATAAAATGAAGTACTATTTTACATGCATAATCATTATGTGCTTGTTCATGCAAATAGTGTCTCCAGGAAGATACACAAGAAAATGCCAATATTAGTTACTTGAGAAAGAATAGTGTGGGTGGGAGCAAGGGAGGAAGAAACATTTATTTCCATTTTTGTATAATATACATGTATATGTAGTCAATACAAATAAATCATTTTTAAAATAAAAAAGCAAGGTCAGCTCCGTGGTACAGTGGTAATGCACTGTTGAAGAGAAGTCAAATCCCACGTGGCAACTGCAATGAGAGTCCCTGGCCTGGCTTGAAAACTTGCTGGTACAGGCACAAATGCTCAAGATCTAATGGACTGGTGGAGTGAAGAAAGGGGATTGCAGTATAACCAAAGCCATATAAACCGCTTACCTCTCTCCCCACTCCACTCTCTTCCTTTCCCATGTATGTGCTTTATCATGAATAAAGAAAAAGAAAGAGAAAAAAGTGGAAGATAAAAAATATACACACACATACAAAAATCCCCAGACCAAGCTATAGTGGCAAAGCTGGAAGACACTGTGTTCCACAGACTGAGATCACGTGAAAGGCCAGTGTTCAATTCCTACTCCAACCTGAAGGCAGGTGTGGTGGTGCATGCCTGTAATCCTAGCAACTATAGAAGCTGAGGAAGGGGATTCACAAGTTTGAGGCTGGTCTAGGTAACACAGAAGGATTCTAACCAAAAAAATAACCAGGTGTGGTGGTATGAATCAGTAATCCCTTCAACTAAAGAGGCAGAGGTAGGAGGATTGTGACATGGCAAGACTCTGTCTTTAAAAAAAAAAAAAAGGACCCAAGTGGTGGCACAGTGGTGCATCCTGGGTGTGCGTACACATAACTCATTTAGGCGGACTGAGGCTAAGTTGGATTGTGGTATGAAGGTCCTGGTGGGGATGCTTGCCTTCCCTCTTTCTCTCTCATGGAGAAAAAAAAAAGCAAACAAAACATTCTTGCCATTACCTATTTATTTTACATATTACTATTTTTTTAAGAAAGATTTTTGCTATAGGGCATGGGCATTTGTCAGAGAAAACAGGGAGAGTCAAGAGAGGGAGAGAGAAAAATCAACTCGCAGGGGATGGTCATGCCACAATCCCTTCTCCATTCTCCTCTTGGGACTTTGGGCATACACGCACATGTGCCCAGCATGAGGTTCAAGCCTCCAGGTCGAGGACTCAAACTGTGGTTGGCCATGTAGGAGTCCAGTGTCTTAACCACCACGCCACCTGCTGGCCCCTATTTTATGTATTTTTACATATAGTTCGTCCACACAAGCTTTTTTTACTTAAAGAAACTATTCCACAGCTGCTACAAGCTTGAAAAATACTGTAATAAAGAATGACCAGTAAAGCCTAATGTTCACAGCAAATGTATGAAGATAAATGTAGTAGTTTTGTCATACCTGACATGTGCATTACAGTATCTTTTGGCATAGTCGGTCCATGTTCCAAATTTTTGTGGAAAGAGAGCTTCAATTTGCATGAAAAGCTGTAACAATACAAGTGTTCATAATATGTTATAATGTTTGTATGTGAATTATTATTACCATGATAAAACCAGTTAATAAAACAATATAAAGTCAAACAAAATCTACTTATTATTTAAATCTAAATGTTTCCTTCTCAGCTCCATCTCTGTCATGCTCTTCTTTAGGGATAACTTACCTGTTTCTTAAATACATGTCTGTACATTTTTCATGCCTGTATAAGCATATGTATATATTATCTTTTATTAACATGAAAAGGATAATATACATATTGTTATACAACTAAAATTTTGTCCCTCAAAATGTCAGACACTTGGGAACCAGCAGTTAGCGTAATGGCTATGTTGCTGGACTCCCACGTAGTCGACCGCGGTTTGCGTCCCGGACCCGGTGGCTTAAAACTCACGCTGGGCGCGTGTGCGTGCGTGCCCAAGATCCCGAGAGGAGAATGGAGGAGAAGGGATTGCGGTGTGACCATCCCCCCTGGGGGGTGATTTCTCGCTTTCTGTCTCTATGTCTCCCTCTGTCTGGTGAGCGCACGTGCCCTATAGTGAAAATCTCTCCAAAAAAAAAAAAAAAAAAAAAAGTCAGACACTTGCAAGTATATCTATATTTGTTAATTAATTTTTAAAAAATGATATAAGGGGGCCAGCAAACTGTGTGATGGTTATGTCACTGGACTCACACACAGCCAACTGCATTTCAAGTCCCAGACTCAGTAGCCTGAAAATCATGACCGGCACATGTGTGTACGTGCCAAGATTCCAGGAGAATGGAGAAAGAATTGTGGCATGGCCATCCCTCCTGGGGGTGGGGGGGCTTTCTCACTTTCCCTCTTACTGTCCATTTTTCTCTCTCCAGCGAGTCTATGCACCCTATGATAAAATCTCTTTAAAATATTTTTTTAATTAAAATGATAAAGAATGTATTATAATAATAAAGAACTGTTTAAAGGCTGGCTAGTAATCTATTAGGTCATCAGGAAAGTCATGAAGTATTTTTCTACATTTTTCTATGCAAAAATGCATTATGACTTTCCCAATGACCTAGTATTAATATTATATAGATGTACTGTAAATATTTAAACACACTCCTGATATTAGACATGGGCTGTTTCTGGTTTTTAGGCAGCTACAGAAATAACTTAAATTTTCACTGTGTGTGGGTATGTATACACATGTACACAAACATCAGTGTAGGTATATGTATCTAAATTTATATCTATCAATGATCGATCTATCCATCTATCTATCATCCATCCATCTGCATTTCTATTAGATGGTTTGGAGGATATATTTTTAGAAATGGAGCAGCTGGATTTAAAGTATATGCTTTTTAAAGTTCACTAGATGTTATCATGTTGCCCAATAAAAAGATGGTCTCAATCTATACATTTTATTAGTAGTATCATGAAATCTTTTCATTTTCACAACCCTGACTGGTTGCACATGATAGTGTCATTATTATTTTAGTATACTTTTAAAAATAATAGCTTTATTCTGATGTAATTTTTATCCCGTAAAGTTCACACTTCTAAAGTGCATAATTTAGTGGGGCTATTTTTTGTTTATCTACAAAGTTATGCATTTTTTAGCACTGTTTAATTTCAAAATACTTTTATCATCCCCAAAAGAAAACCCACATACATTAGTATTCACTATCTAGTTTCTCTCCCTTAGTCCTAGCAAACACAAATCTACTTTTTGGCTCCACGAACTCCCCTAATATGAAAATTTCATATAAACAGAGTAATACAATATGTAGTCTTTTATGTCTGGCTTCTTTCATTTAGTGTAATGTTTTCAAGGCTTATCCATGTTGTAGCATGCATACCACTTCATTCTTTTTTGTGGTCAAATAATACTACATTATATGAATATGCTACTTTTTTTTTAATCCACTCATCAACTGAGGAACATTTGACTTGTTTTCACATTTTGGGTATCATGTGAATAATGCTATTATAAACATGTGTACAGTCCACATGGATCCTGAACTTCAGCTGTGAACTAGTGCTTTCAGAGACTTAAAATGAAGATTTCCTGCTGAGACTTCTTCCTCACTTATTTCTACCTCTACTCACTAAGTGTCTAGACAGGTCCAAGTGAACAGAATCTATATCTATACATCTGAATACAGTTAGGGTCAGAATATTCCTCTATTTCCACTGATTCTGATGCACAAAGAATGAGAACGGAATGGAAGACAGATTGCAGATCGCCTCCTCCTGCATGCCTCTGAACACTCAGACTGAACTTCAAGAATTAGAAGAAATGCACCATCCATCTGATGTCTAGAAATCACCGCAGGGTCACAAGAAATATGGAAAAACAAGAAAATATCTCTCCTCCAAGGAAAAATAAGTCCTCCTCATCCTCACACAGTATGATGAAATTCATGGAAATGTCTGATAAAGAATTTAGAATTTTCATGGTAACAAAGTTCACAGAGATTGAAGAGAAGAGAGACAATGAACTGCCGAAGAGGCAAGGGAAAGAAGCTGACGAACTTCAGGAGGTGAGGAAATTCTTGCAAGATCTAAAAGAGGAATTACATACTTCACAAAAGAATCAAATGTACCTGTTAGAGATGAAGACTATAATACAGGAAGTCAAAACCTCCCTTGGAAGTATTCAAAGCAGACTAGGTCACACTGAAAATTGAATCTCAGTTGTAGAAGATAGAATTACTGGCCTAGAAAAATCCACCACGAAGACTGAGAAAATTGTCCAAAAACATGAAAATACTATACGAGAAATACTAGATACCATCAAACATACAGATAATTGGTATCCCAGAAGGAGAAGAGACCCATAAAGGCATTGACAATCTATTTCATGAAATCCTGGAAGAAAACTTTCTAAACCTAGAGAAGCATTCAAAGATTCAGTCCCAAGAAATACAAAGGACCCCAAATAGAATCAACCCAAGATCTTCTCCAAGACACATTATAGCCAGACTGAGCAAAACCACAAAGACAAGATACTAAGATTGACAAGAGAAAAATGGAAAGTTACCTACAAAGGATATCCCATCAGGCTGACAGTGGATCTCTCAACGGAAACAATATGAGTGAGGAAAGAATGGTAAAATATATTCAAAGTGTTAAGAGAAAAGCAACTGCAACCACAGATACTATACCTGGCAAGATTATCCTTCATATGGGAAGAAAAGAAAAGAACATTCTGAGATAAACAAAATCTGAAAGAATTTACCAACACCAGACCAGATCTCCAAGAGATTCTGCAGAGAGTGCTATACCAGGAAAATTAAATACAGTCACACAGAAATAAGACTTCAAAAACTAAGAAAATGGCCAACTTAATCATATGGGCAAGTCTGGAGCTGAATATTATATCCCAGAATTTAATTGAGAAAATTGAATCACAACAAAAGATAAAGTACATGAGACTGAACTGGTGAAATAGAATTTTATGACTTTTGACTAAAACACATTGTTGATTTTTTTCTAGGCTTTGTTTTCTGATTTTAAGGATTTTTGTCTTGTCTTGAGCTGCCGATAGGTTCATGTACCTTCTATTTGAACAGAATCCCAACCTGTTTCCTGGCTTTAAGTTTTAAGCATATTTCCTTAGCATTTCTTTGATTTATTAAAGTTAAATCTGCTTTTCTTGAAATTGAAAAATAAATAAATAAATAAATAAATAAATAAACAAACATCTGTACATAATTTTTTGTGAGCATGTTTTCTGTTTTCCTGGGCAAATACCTACAAATGGAGTTGTTGGGCTAAATGGTAACTTTGTGTTTCACTTTTTAAGAGGCTGCCAAAGAATTTTCCAAAGTGATTTTGGTGCTTTGCATCTTTTTAATATGTAACATGACATTCATAAATAACCAATTTATCCAAGAAAAAAATAACAAAGGAAATTAGAAATAAGAGTGAGAAAAAAATGTAATTAAGGATACAACACACAAAAATATGTGTTGCTGTAAAATCAAGAGTTTAGAGAAAATTATAGCTGCATATGCCCTTGTTTAAAAAGGAGAAAAAGGTGCCAGCAGGTGGCCTGGTGGTTAAGGTGCTGGACTCTGACATGGCCAACTTTGGTTTGTGTCCCAGACCTGGTGGCTTGCTTTCTCACGTTCCCTCTGGCTCTCTCACTCTGTGTCTCTCTGGTGAGTGCAGATGACTTATAGTGAAATTTTAAAATAATAATAATAAATAAAATTAAAATAAATAATTTTTTTAAAAAGGAGAAAGATCTCAAATCAATAAACTAATTTTCCACATTAAGATACTAGAAAAGGAAGTGCAAACTAAACCCAAAGCAAATACAAAAAGGAGACAATAAAGATTAAAACTGAAATAAAGGAAATAGAAAACAGAAAGAGAAAAATCATCAAAACTAAAAGTTTATTTCTTGGAAGATCAATACTTTCAAAACTTAAGCTAAATTGACTAAGGAAAAAAAATGAAGACTCAAATGATTAAAATCAAGAATGAAAGAGGTGACATTATTACCAACTTCACAGAAATACAAGAGTCTAAGAAGGAATACTATGAACAACATTTTGCCAATAAATTAGATAACCGAGATGAAATGATCAAAATCCTAGAAATATACAAGGTACTAAAACTGACTCAAAAAAAAAAAAAATCTGAACAGATATACTGGGTTACTGGAAAAGTCATGATGCATTTCTACATAGAAAAAATATGTCGTGACATTTCCAACAACCCAATACAGTCAATGAAAAAGCTGAATTACTAATCTAACATCTACCCACAAAAAAAAGCACAGGCCAATTGAATTCTAACAAACATCTTTTTATTTATTTTTTTTTTTGAGAGGTTTTTCGCTATAGGGCGCGTGCGCTCGCCAGACAGACAGAGAGAGACACAGAGACAGAAAGCGAGAAATCACCCCCCAGGGGGGATGGTCACGCCGCAATCCCTTCTCCTCCATTCTCCTCTCGGGATCCTGGGCACACACGCACACGCGCCCGGCGTGAGTTTTAAGCCACCAGGTCCGGGACGCGAACCATGGTCGACTACGTGGGAGTCCAGCGACATAGCCATTACGCTAACTGCTGGTCCCTCTACCAAACATCTTTTTAAAAAGCAAGATTAATGTTTCCCAAACTTTTCCAATAAATAGCAGAGAAGGAACACTTTCCAAATCATTCTATGAGGCCATATTACTTTGATACCAAAATCAGACCAATATAACACAATTAATCTGTAAACCAGTATCTCTTATGAATAGACACAATAAGAATCAATACAATATTAGCAAACCAAATCCAACAACACACAGAAAAAGATTATGTACCATGACAAAGTGGGATTTATCCCCAAAATTTAAGATTCTTTTAACATACAAATATTAGTTAATATGATACATCATATCAATAGAATAAAGGACAAAAACACATAATTCTCAATAGATACAGAAAAAAAAAATGACAAGATTCCAAATATTTTCATGATTAAATATTCAATAAACAAGGAATGGAAATGAACTTCCTTAACCTAATTACAGAAAATCTAGGACAAACCCACAGTAGGATCATACTTGAAGGCTGAATACTTTCTCTCTAAGATCAGGAACAAAATAAGGATGTTCACTCTTGCTACTTTCATATAACATTGTAAAGGTTCTAGCTCTGACAATTAGGTAAGAAAAAAAAAATGAAATAAAAGTACTTGAGATTAGAAAATAAGAAGCAAGGGACCAGCAGGGGGCATGGTGTTTAAGGCACTAGACTCCCACATGGCTAAAAGTGGTCTGAGTCCCAAACACAGTGGCCCGAAATGATGCTGGGCATGTGTACGTGTGTGCTCAAAATTACAAAAGGAGAATGGAGGACAAGGGAATGTAGCAAAGCCATCTCCCCTGGGAGGGTGATTTCTCATTTCTCATTTGCTCTCTTTATCTGGGGAATGCATGTACCCTATGGCAAAAACCTAAAAAAGAAATAGAAAGAAAGACTTATACTGTGAAAACTACGAGGTAGTATTGTAAAAAAATTAAAGACAATCTAAGATAAATGGAAAGATATTTTGTATTAATGCATTGGGAGACTTAATATTGTTAAAATGAAAATAGTTCTTAAAGCACACTATAGTACCTATAAAATTTCAAGCTAGATTTTTTGCAAAAATTAAAGCCAATCAGAATATTCATAGGGAAATCCAAGGTACTTGGGATATCAAAAATAATCTTGAAAAACAAAAACAAAATTAGAGGATTCACATGTCCCAATTTCAAAATTGTTCACATAAACTTTGTACTTTTATATTATTTTTTTAAAAGAGTCTCAAATACAAACTGTGCAATTATCAGGACCCACAAAACTAGTATTTACCCTTGCTTTGAACAGTGGCTATCCTGGAGGTGGGATGAAAGTACTGACATGTGATCACAGTGAGACACAATAGTCACTGTTGCTTTGTCAATATTCTATTTCTCATGCTAAATAGGTAAGTATTCATTTTATCATTATCATTTTTACTATATGTATCTCCTTAATTTTCTTTAAAAATTAAGAAAATTTCTTAATTTCTCCTATGATGACATGATATTGGAATATTAAGAAAATTACATGGGGTCTATTCCATCCATTGCCATCCAAGAGTCAAAAATATCAATGTAAAATTGAGCATTTATCACCACTATTTATGTGTTTTTACGTGTATCTCAGAAGACTTCCAGGCTGAAATCTAAAGGCAGAATCTAAGAAATACTGTTAGAGAGACAATGATAATAATGGCTGTTGTTCAGGCTTAGCTTAATAATTAATAGTAACTACCTACCATATATTAAGCGCTTAACGTGTGTTAGTGCACAAGTCTAGGTATTTTCAAAGCAATTATTTCCTTTAATTCTCCCAACAACTTTGCAAGACAACAAGTCTATATTTTCCTATGACTCAGTGTTCATTCGTAGACAATGCTTTCTTAAGGAAAATTCTTTACAGATTCAAACGAGTTTCATCCATCGTTTCTTCTTTCTAAGCCTTTAACCACCACTAGTTTCTCAGAGTGGCAAAAACTAAATGAGTTATCAAACAAATGCCTTATTCCTCCATTTTTAAGTATATGCCTTATCGGTCCTGCACATCAGCTCTAGTTTCATTCTACCTTCTCATATGTAGATTTTGTAAGAAAAGAGGAACAGAAAGAAGTTCCAAAATGATCTATGAAAGAAGTAAAGTAGACAACTCAACTGAAAATGGATCAAAGATCTAAATGTAAAATCTCAAACTATAAAATTACTTGGGAAATGGGACCAACAGAAGGCAAAGTGGTTACCTCACTTCCCCACATAGTTAACTGCAGTTCAAGTACTGGACCCGGTGCCTTCAAACTCATGCTGGGAGGGCATATGTGTGTGTATCTAAAATCCCGAGAGGAGAATGGAGGAGAAGGGATTGCAGCATGGCCATCCCTCCAGGGGATTGACTTCACGCTTTCTGTTTCTTTTTATCTCTGTCCCTCCAAAGCATGCATGCACCCTATAGCAAATATCTCTCTGAAAAAAAAAAAATTACTTGCGAAAAAGGCCAGGGAAACACATGAAGACATTGGAGTAGGCAAAGACTGCTTAAATAAGACTCCTAAGGCACAATCAACAATATCACAAATAGACAAGTGGCATTATATCAAGCTAAAAAGCTTCTGCACAGCAATGGAAAAAGTAAATTGAATGAAGAGTTAACACTCAGAATGAGAGAAAATATCTGCACACTATGCTTCAGCTAAAAAACTGATAACCAGAATATATAGGAAATTCGAGCAGCTTGATTGCAGAAAAACTAGTAATCCAATTAAAAGATTGGCAAATGAGCTGAATATGCCTTCTCACTCCCCCCCCCCCCCCCCCCCGTCCCTCTGGTCAAATTAAAATAAATAAATAAAATAATTCTTAAAAAAACCATAATGAGATATCATTTGATATCAACCAATCAGAATGGCTGTTAAAAAAAACTAGGAACCAGCAGTTAGCGTAATGGCTATGTCGCTGGACTCCCACATAGTCGACCACAGTTCGAGTCCTGGACCCGGTGGCTTAAAACTCATGCTGGGCGCGTGTGCGTGCGTGCCCAAGATCCCGAGAGGAGAATGGAGGAGAAGGGATTGTGGCATGACTATCCCCCCGGGGGGTGATTTCTCGCTTTCTGTTTCTAATGTCTCTCTCTGTCTGGCGAGCGCACGCACCCTGTAGCGAGAAAAACTCTCAAAAAAAAAAAAAAAAAAAAAAAAAACTAAAAAAGAAACTAAGAATGGTCAGTGTGGGCAAGGCTGTGGTGAAGAGGGAATACTCCTGCACTGTTAGTGGGGATGTAAATTAGTATAGCCACCTTGGAAAACAGCATGGAAGTTCCTCAAAATTTTACAAACAGAACTACCATATGACCCAGTAACCCCATGCGTTGATATTTACCCAAAGGATAGGAAAACATGCAGTCAGAAAGTCACTTGCACATCTATTTTTATGGAAGCTTTGTTCATTATTTACTAAGCAAGGGGATAAACCTGAGTGCCCAAAATCTGGTGACTGGATTAAAAAAATGTGGCACATCTACACTATGAAATACTACTTGGCCATAAAGAACAGCAAGACTCTGTCATTTGATACAAAGTGGATGAAGCTGGAAAATCTAATGCTAAGTTAAATAAGTCAGACTATTAAAGATAAACATGGTATATTCTCACTCAATCTATTCCCATATGTCTTCACACAATGACAAAAATGGAAAGATTTAAAGATATAACAGTAGGTGGGACAAGAGTTGATACCAGAGACCGTGTGGGTGGAGATTAGTTATTGAGGTGGGGTGGAAGTGGCTCAGCAAAAAAGCATTTAAAAGACATAAGAATGTAAGGTTTGGGGACCAGCAGTTAGCGTAATGGCTATGTCGCTGGACTCCCACGTAGTCGACCGCGGTTCGAGTCCCGGACCCGGCGGCTTAAACTCACGCCGGGCGCGTGTGCGTGCGTGCCCAAGATCCCGAGAGGAGAATGGAGGAGAAGGGATTGCGGCGTGGCCATCCCCCCTGGGGGGTGATTTCCTGCTTTCTATCTCTCTGTCTCTCTCTGTCTGTCTGGCGAGCGCACGCGCCCTATAGCAAAAACCTCTCCAAAAAAAAAAAAAAAAAAAAAAAAAAAGAATGTAAGGTTTGGGACTAGCAGATACCATAATGTTTATGTCGCTGGACTCCCAAGTAGTCAACCACAGTTCAAGTCTGGGAACCAGTGGCTAAAAATTTATGCTGGGAATATGTGCATGAATGCCCAAGATCCTGAGAGGAGAATGAAGGAGAAGAGATTAAGGCGTGGTCATCCCCCTCAGGGGGTGATTTCTTGCTTTCTGTCTCTCTGTCTCTCTGATGAGCACACATGCCCTATAGCAAAAATCTCTCTCTAAAAAAAGGAATGTAAGGTTCATTGTTGAAAATACTGTATATGGCAAATATCCTCAATTTGATTATCATGCACTGGATGTATGCTTTGAAAAAACCGTATTAAAGGGACCAGCAGATAGGGTAATGGCTATGCCGCTGGACTCCCACATAGTCAATTATGGTTCAAGTCCCGGACCCGGTAGCTTAAATTCACGCTGGGCACAAGTGTATGCATACCCAAGATCCCAAGAGGATAATGGAGGAGAAAGGATTGCAGCGTGGCCATGTCCCCTGGGGGTGATTTCTCGCTTTCTGTCTCTCTCTGTCTTTCTGGCGAGTGCACATGCCCTGTAGCTAAAAAAACCTAACCAAAAAAAAAAAAAAAAAAAAAAAAAAGGAAAAAAACATATTATATACCATAAACAAGTACAGTTAAATGTAAGAAAATATAAAATAAATTTAAGAAAAGTTTCTATTACAGCAAAAATATACTAAAAAAATTAGAAATAAAGTATACTCACCCCCAATCATAAGAAACTGACAATGTAAAATAGGGTAAGTGAAGATTATGACCTTTAGCAGAACCTCAGGAACACATATGAAAAATTGTATTAAAAATGGAAACTTATAATAAAACCTTATAATAATAATTATTTTTATATATACCTATACGTTTGGCTGAGGTTTACATCTAAATAAATAAGAACAGTAAAAATAAAAGACATGTTTAATCATTATTAGCTATTTAGACATTCCCAATATATGCTTCTGGCATTTAAGGCATCTAATTTGAAATTAAACATTATAAAATAGGTGTCTACTTTAATTTGACATGATTTTAAAGCCCAAAGTATAAGAATTTTTATACCTCTTCAGGCCTTCCCAGGGCTGGAGTTCCTGTAAGAAGAATGGCCCTTCTGGCTTTCTGTACTATGGGCAATAAAATCTTGCTGCGAGTTGCATTTCTGGACTTCATGTAGTGTGATTCATCCACTATAACCACTCTGAAGTTTTGATTATTCAGTGCATCTATCAAAATCTCTGCATCTGCAGTTAAAAGACCATAACCTAGAACTGTCACTTTGCTGGTCGATATTCTCCTAGAAGAGAAAATCCACGTAATTTAAAAATATCTCAGTAACTAATTTTTCATAAACAATATAACTCTCTTGAGAGAACATACAAAGTAGAAGAAGAAACAGTGAAAATCAAGAGGAGATGGTACTATAATTAAACTCAGGCTCTCTTAAGATTTTACTGTCCTCAAATATGATCAACAAGTAATTCAATTTTAAACTGTGGGTTAACAAAAGCTGAAATTTTGATTAAATGGTCTTTGAAAGATTCTGACATCCAGTAAGCCACATTTTACTAGTACAAGAACATTATTTTTGAATAGTATTTGCTTTTATGCACCTAGGATCATGCATAAAGTAGATACTCAAAGACTAACTCTTCAGTGAAACCTTGACATGAATAGGATAGCGGTTTTCCAACCTAAGTGTTATTGGTATTCTCATCAGGACAATACTTGGTGTTATAGGACTGTCCAGTACACTACAGGGTATTTCACATTCCTAGTCCTACTCATTAAAGGCCAGTAGATTCTCTCAATCACTGTGACAACGAAAAAGTTCCTGATCCTGGAGTAATGGAGTACGGTTAGAAGAGGAGGCAGTACTACCTCATGTAGAGAACCAAAAAGTGATCCCTGATCTTCACATCTCCGTAATTCATACATCTGTAATATGTTTTATCTTGCTGTCATGAAATTATTTGTTTACATATATATTTCCCTTGCTACATCATGAGATTGGTAAAGACAAGAAATGTATCTTATTCATTATTATATGCACAGTTCTATGCTCCCAATGAGAGTTTGCAGACTAATAATTTTTAAAATCATTAACATAAAACCAAAGCATTTTTTCATTTTCTATATCATTAGTGAAAAACGTAGGACAGAGCTAGTCTTGTGCAGAGCTCCTATATAACTAGCCAGTACCACCATGGCAACTGCATTTTAAAAATAGCAACTGCATTTTAAGATCTGGATAAAACTACTCAAAACAGACTTAGGAATTTTTTTCACTGTACTGAAATATCAGAAGAGTCTGCAGATAAAAAGTACAGAGTTAATATCACTAACTAATTAAAGTATACTGACAGCAATATATAGAAGACAAAGGCTTTGAAGGCCATATAGCAATCTCTGTTTCAAAAGCAGTCTCTATCAAAAGCTGTTTCTTTACCTATATGACACTGGGTAGTTTTTTTTGGTTTTGTTTTGTTTGTTTGTTTGTTTTTTGCCTTAGTTAATATCCTTCAGAAAACTTATATTCTGGAATTGTAGTTCTATGTAATACATCCCAATGTTATTAAAATAAAAATATCAGCCACTATTTAATTGCAAGAGTATGTTTCCAAAACTACTAATGAAGGGACCAGCAGTCAAGTATGGTTCGAGTCCCAGACTGTGGAGTTTAAAACTGAAGCTGGGTACATGTGTGTCTGTGCCCAAAATCCCAAAAGAGAATGGAGGAAAAGGGATTACGCCATGGCTATGTGTAATTTCTCACTTTCTGTCTCTGTCTCTACAGTGATCGCACACACCCTTATAGCAAAAATCTCTCTCTTAAAAAAAAAATTAAAAAAAAAAAAAACTGGTCACATCTGTACTGAACATATAGACTTTTTTCCCTTATCATTACTCCCTAAATGACATCGTACAACAACTATTTACATACTATTTACATTGTATTGGTATTATAAGTAATCTAGAGGCGATCTGAAGTATATGAGAGGACCTATGTAGGTTATATACAAATACTACACTATCCCATAGAAGGTACTTGCATAGCCATAGATTTTTGGTATCCTCAGTGGGGGAGGAGAGGTCCTGGAACCTATCCTCTGTGGATACCAAAGGACAACTATATATTTAAAGAATATACAGTTGGGACCAGCAGTTAGCGTAATGGCTATGTTGCTGGACCCCCATGTATTCGACTGCAGTTCACGTCCCAGACCCGGTGGCTTAAACTCACGCCGGGTGCGTGTGCGTGCGTGCCCAAGATCCCGAGAGGAGAATGGAGGAGAAGGGATTGTGGCGTGGCCATCCCCCCTGGGGGGTGATTTCCTGCTTTCTGTCTCTCTGTCTCTGTCTGTCTGGCGAGCGCACGCACCCTGTTGCAAAAACCTCTCCAAAAAAAAAAAGAATATACAGTTAACTCTTGAACAACAAATGTGTTAGGGGAACCAACACCCTGCATAGTGAGAAATTCACATGTAACCTTCCCTAGAAACTTAACTACTAAGGGACCAGCAGTTGGTGTAATGGCTATGTCGTGGACTCCCATGTAGTTGGCTGCGGTTCAAGCCCTGGACCCGGTGACTTAAACTCACGCCGGGTGCGTGTGCATGCATGCTCAAGATCCCGAGAGGAGAATGGAGGAGAAGGGATTGCAGTGTGGTCACCCCCCGGGGGGTGATTTCTCGCTTTCTGTCTCTCTGTTTCTCTCTGTCTTTCTGGAGAGCACATGCACCCTATAGCAAAAACCTATCAAAAAAACAAAAAGAAAAAAACTTAACTACTAATAGTCTACTTCTGACAGGAAGCCTTACTAAAAATATAAAGTCAGGGAACCAGCAGTTAGTGTAATGGCTATGTCGCTGGACTCCCACGTAGTCGACCGTGGTTCATGTCCCAGACCCGGTGGCTTAAAACTCACGCCGGGCGCGTGTGCATGCGTGCCCAAGATCCCAAGAGGAGAATGGAGGAGAAGGGATTGTGGCGTGACAATCCCCCCTGCGGGGTGATTTCTCGCTTTCTGTCTCTATGTCTCTCTCTCTCTGTCTGGCGAGCGCACATGCCCTATAGCAAAAACCTCTCCAAAAAAATATATATATATAAAGTCAGGGCTAGAAGGTGGTTTGGTGGTTAAAGGTGCTGGACTCCCACATGGTCGACGATGGTTCAAGTCCCGGACTTGGTGACTTGCTTTCTCTCTCTCTCCCCCTCTCTAGTAAAATTAAAATAAATAAATAAAGTTAAATAAAACAATTCTTTAAAAAAATAAAGTCAATTAGCACTTGTATGTTATATGTGATATATACTATACTGTTATGATAAAGTAAGTTAGAGAAAAGAAAAATATTAAGAAAATCACAAGGGAGACAAAACATATTTATAGTATGTATATTTTGAAAGCCCACATATAGGAGTCAGCAGGTAGCATGATGGTTAAGGCTCTGAAAGCGAGTCCTGGACCTGGAGGCTTGCTCTCTTGCTTTACCTTTCTCTCTGTCTCTCTCTGATCAAATTTTTAAAAATAATAACAAATGAAATTAAATAAATAAACAATTCCTTAAAAAAAGAAACCCCTCATGGGACCAGCAGTTAGAGTAATGGCTATGTTGCTTGACTCCTACGTAGTCGACCGCGGTTCGCATCCAGGACCCGGTGGCTTAAAACTCACACCGGGCACGTGTGCGTGCGTGCCCAAGATCCCAAGAGGAGAATGGAGGAGAAGGGATTGCGGCGTGGCCATCCCCCCTGGGGTGATTTCTCGCTTTCTGTCTCTCTGTCTCTCTCTGTCTGTCTGGCGAGTACACACGCCCTATAGTGAAAACCTCTCCAAAAAATAAAAAATAAAAAAAAGAAATTCCTCATATAAATGGACCAATACAGTTCAAACTTATGTCATTCAAGTGTTAACTAAATAGATACATTACATTTATGTTTTAAAGTATACATTTTTTCACTTACTTTTAAAATATATCATAAGAGAACTTAGAAATTAAATGTAGTATTAAGTTTTACATAAATAATTCATATTTTCAAATATAAACTAAAATATGGGATTAGCAGATGGTGTAACAGTTACATCATTAGACTCCCTCATGGCTGACTGTGGTTCAAGTCCTGAACCCGAAGCCTTGAAACTCATGCCAGGCACATCTGTGTGCGTGTCCAAAATCCCAAGAGAAGAATGGAGGAGAAGGAACTGTGGCTTGGCCATCCCCCCCCTGGAGGGTGATTTCTCACTTTCTGTCACTCTTTCTCTCTCTCTCTCTCCGGTGAGTGTACACTCCCTATAGCAAAAATATCTCTCTAAAGAAAAAAATATATAAACTAAAACTCTTCATGCTACTCTCTTATTTCTAAATTATGATCTATAGGTGATATTTCATTCTAAACATGAGAATAAATACACATAAACAAAGCAGACTTTTTTGTCTCAAAGATGAAAAAAACTGTTCTTACCCGACATCAGTTTTATTCTGAATGACATTGATTTCTTCTGGACCTAACTCTGGGATCCACTTCTCGATTTCTTCTGTCCAAGGGTACCTCAGAGATGATGGGACCACTATTAGAAGAGGCCATTCCTCTTTATAGAAGTAAGCAATTGAAATCGCCTGAATTGTCTTTCCTAGGCCCATCTAAATTAAAAAAAATACAAATTAAAGATAAAACCTAAAATATTTTGAAAGAAAATATCAGATATCATATTTGACTATTATTATTAAAATAATTTTCCAATGTAAAATTAGTAAGATTACAAAGTTAGTAAAAAATTCAAGATAATGAGGAAATTTAATTTGTTAAGCAAATTATATTATTTTTACATCATCTGTAACTGGACTCAAAAAGACAAAATGCAAAGTATTAGTTATAGTGATTTCATACAACTTAGCTTTATGCAATGTACATGACCATTCATAGTTTCTCTTCTTAGAGAAAACAATTAGTAAATGACTTAGTAAATGCATTTAGTAAATCCCTTACTTATACAGTTTTAAAAAACTGTTATTTTAAATATAAAATAAGCTCTGAATGATGCACTTTCACAAAAGTGTTAGGTCATATGGAAAGGCATGACATGTTTTACTATGCAAAAATGCATCATGACTACTGAAAATCCAACAGTAAGCACAGAAGGTTACATTATTTAAATCACATCTCAGTGACGCAAAACTAGTATGAGATCCTGGGACTCTGATGTCTTCTCACTTGGCTCTTTTGATACAATCAGTGACCAATCCCTAAGCTGTTCCCATTTAAAAAGAAGTTACTAAATGAATGTATAAAGTGGTTTTGTTTATAATAGCCAGTAACTGGAGAAACCTCAAATGTGCTTCAGCTGGTCCATGGGTAATCCAGCTATGGTATACTCATACAAAAGAACAGTATATTCAATATGATGTACTACTATTCAGAAATGTTAAAAAATGAGCAAATCATTGCTTTACACAACAGCATGAACAAATCTCAAAAGCATTTTGCTAAGTGAAAAGAAGTTCAATTCAAAAGCTACAAACTGTATATGATTCCATTTATAAGTCAATCTGGAAAAGGCAAATCAATAGTGACAGCAGAGCTATGGTTGCCAGGGAATGGATGTGGGGAGGGAAGCAGTATGAGGAAATTTCTGGAGATCGAGTTGGTCTATATCTCAACTCTAGTAGTGGTTACATGAATATATGCATTTGTCAAAACTCATAAAATTGTCTACTAAAGCTGGAAGAATTTACCCAAAAGGGTGAATTATATCTCAATAATCCTTATATATATTTTTTATAGTAGTTACTATAGTGAATGATGGGAAAGAGAAAAACTATTGATAGAAGACAAGGACCTTGCTGGGACCAGCGGGTGGCGTGGTGGTTAAAGCGCTGGACACTCCCACATGGCCAACCAGGATTCAAGTCCTGAATCTGGTGGCTTGCTTTCTCACTTCCTCTCTCTCTCACTCTCACCCTCTGTCTCTCTCTGGTAAAACTAAAAAATAAAATGAATGAATAAATAAAATAAATAATTATTATAAAAAAAAAGACAAGGACCTTGCTTACTAAACTGTTTAAAAAGAAAAAGGAAAGACACAGAAATCTAAAACAATGAGTTTAAAGTGAGACTTAAATGATAAGTGAAATTCAAAAAAAGGGGAGGTTTTGGACTTTTAGCAAGTCTCCATTACAAAAGCCTCATTTTCTCTGTGTGTTTTTCTTTTTATAATTAAAGAATTATTTTATTTAACTTTATTTACTTATTTATTTTAATTTGACCAGAGAGGGATACAGAGAGAGAGAGAGAGAGAGAGAGAGAGAGAGAGAGAGAGAGAGAGAAAGTGAGAAAGCAAGCCACCAGGTCTGGGACTGGGACCAAGGTCGGCCATGTGGGAGTACAATGCCCTTAACCACCACGCCACCTGCCGGCCCACCTGTTTTTTCTTTTAACTGCTATTAACAACACCAAAAGGCAATCTTAAAATAACTCAAACGAAGTTACATTTATACCAATCAAATATCAAACAGAAATTTAAAAAAAATTAGTGTGGTTTGCCTAGGAAAATGTTCTCTTGACTGGAGAAAAGACTGCAAAGGGCAAAAGCTGTAAACAGAACTCAGTAAGTGACTGTATTTTCAGACCTGGCATATAGTAATTGCATAGAAATTATCTGAATATATGAATGAATGAATGAATGACTAAACAAAGATTAGGAACCCTACATTCCTGATCTATGAGGTATTACCCTGAAATAGGTTAAGACCCAGGAGCACAAAAAGTGTTCCTAGTTTTAAAAGGGGAGAAGGAAGTGACAGAAAAGCTTTTAGTCCAAGAGGGCAGTAATATTAGTTACTACTGTATTTCACAATTTTGAGCAAAGTCTAAAAATTTAACATCAAAACAAGATCTAGTTAAAGATTGTTTTTTAACTAGTCTTTATTAAAAAGATTTTGCTATGGGGCATGTGTATTCACCAGAGAGAGACGGAGATAGCTAGAGTGAGAAATTACCCCACCCAGGACAGATGGCTACACGACAGTCTCTTCTCCTCCATTCTTCCCTAAGAATTACGTCAAGCATACACATGCACCCAGCACGATTCTCAAGCCACTAGGTCCAGGACTTGAACTATGCTCTCAGCAATGTGGGATCCAGTTGCCTTAACCATCATGCCACCTGCTGGCCCTCTAGTCTTTTAAGGATAAAATTAGGTTAAATTAGGCAGCACGGGGCCATAGGTGGGTTAGGTATGAATACACACATGCACGACCTACATAGTTCATTACAAAATTAAATCATTTAACCCTTTAATATAAATATATTTCCAAGAACTAGCATGGAACCCAACCTTTAGGCCAATACAGTCAAATTTTATTTTTAAGGTTTTTGCCATAGGGTGTATGCACATGCCAGAGAAACGGAAAGTGAGAAATCCTCCTCCAGGGGCGATGGCCATGCCACAGTCCCTCTTCCTTCATTCTCCTCCTGGGATTTTCGGCACACACACACACACGTGCCTGGTGTGATTGTCAAGCCTTCAGGTCTGAGACTTGAACCGCAGTTGACCATGCGAGCATCCCACGCCTTGACCACTATGCCTCTTTGCTTGCCCCTACTTAGCCAAATTTATGACTTACCCGATAGAAGTAATCACAGCCCTAACAGAAAGCAGTTTATATAGCTTAAGTTATATGGTAAGATGACTGGTATGCTTCCCTGTTCTCAAAGCCCTCCAATTCTCATACCTGAAAATACTAAAAAGTCACTGGATTCTGTGGCTAGCTAGGCTCTAATAAAGCAGAAATTTAATGGTTACAGACCTTTCCCGGCTTGAAGTTATTAGTGCTGCCGCTCTCCCCTGAGACTCCCCTTATTTTGTGTGTGTGGACCAATTCACTAACCCCATGCTACAGCTGTGAGTCCCTGGTTATGTTTCCTGCCATAGTTTCATAACCTTTTTTTTTATTTCAAATTTTCTGGAAATAGGAATCTGTTTTGCTTCCCTAATTTTCTGAGAAGCAGAATTCTCTCTCTGAAACCCAGATTCTATCCCTAGCGCTTTACCATCTGCTTGCTACTAAATTTACTTGGTGCCAATTACCTGTTTCCCTAGACTTTTGCACACTTCATGTGGTATGACTAAATGTGTTCTAGGTTGGCCTGCTAGGTACGCCTCTCCCAAAGATTGCCACTTATGAAAAATTCCTAATATTCTCTACTAATACCAGGAATGTAAGTCTTCAACAGGGATATGTGGAAACAGAACTTGAAACAATTATTAGAAAAAAGACAGCAATATTGCAGTTACATGTTAAAGTCAAATGGTGCATTGCACAACATGGTCACTATAGTTAATAACGTAGTAGTTAATAACATATTCTTGAAAATTACTGAGAGTAATTTTATATATTCTCATCACAAAAAATGAGATGTTAGATAATATGTATATTAATTCGATTTAGTCCTTCTAAAATGTATACATATTTCAAAGTATGTTGTATACCATAAATATATGTAATTTTTATGTATGAACTTTAAAAAAGAAGACAACCAAGATAAAAGAGAAGCATTAGGTTGAGGATTGGGAAGAAATGGGGAATTGGCACAAGTATCCATAAAAATAAGAATAGCTCTAATATGCTGGGAAACTAACATATTAGCTTAGAAGTTTGGACATTTTTGTCTTCTAGAATCCTAATCCTGTTTTGTATCTAATCTGGTATTAAAATCACTGAATGAGTTCCTAACTCCAGATTATGTTCTTTTTCAGTTCGGAAGTGTTCATTATAATTCATTTTTAATTTTTTTAAAAAACCACCCCCCTTTAAAAACAAACTTTGCTTTAAGGTGTATGCACTCACCAGAAAGAGACATAGAGAAAAAGCACCTCCCATGGGGAATGGTCACACTGCAATTCCTTCTCCTCCCTTTCTCACTCCTTTTGGGATTTCAGACATGCATACACATATGCCCTGTGTGTTTCTCAAGCCATGGGGCCCAGGACTCAAACCACATAGTTAGCTATGTGGAATTAGCTGTCTTACCAACCAGGCCATGGGCTGGTCCAAAGACCCTTTTTAATATACTAAATTACTTGAGAAGTGTTCTATCTTTTCATCTCTTTGTCCAATTTTTTCCTTATGCTCAGGGAATTGTACTTATTACTGAAAGATTATCCTTTTGGGGGGGTCAGCAGAAGCCCAGGCAGCATATTTGATCAAGAATCTTCCACTTCAACAAGCTTTACCACTAATCTCAGTCTCCTTAGCACAATGCTGCTGAAATCTTTTACTTCTTTTGTTGTTATTTCTTTATTTCTTCTATGAATGAGAGAGACAGAGACAAAGAGAGACATCATCCCAAACAGATTCCTGACACCATATAATCCACCTCCAGCTTCAGCCAGGCCTGGAGCACGGGCACACACATGCTCTGTATACTCAGAGGTCTCCAGACATGAACTCAGAACCTTCGCATGTGGGACGGCCTTGCAGAGTGTCTCATTTTACCACTGTGCACTGTGTGGCACCCTCTACTTGCTTCTTCCTCCCAATTCCAAACTTCTGTTGGTCTTCTTAGAGTCTCATCATGTGCAGATACAGTTCAGGAGATAGCCAATGACCTGAGATTAATGTACGTATAGGTATCTGGGGTCTTTCTCTCAACCTCCCTCCACTCTGAGATTTTACCTTCAAGTTTCAAAGGCACAGTGCCCAGTTTAGGAGCAGTCTCTGACAGAAACAAGTATAAATAACTATTTAGATGTGCTGCTTATAGCTTTCTTTTCTTTTCTTTTCTTTTAGCATTTTTCTTTTTCTTTTTTAGTTTTTGCTATAGGTTTCTTTTTTCTTAAGTTTTTGATATAGGGCACATGTGCTTGCCAGAGAGAGAGAAAGGAAAAGCGAGAAGTCACCCTCAGGGGGGATTGCAAGGCCACAATACCCTCTCCTCTTGGGAGTTGGGCATGCATATACACACGCCCAGTGTATCCTCTAAGCCACCAAGTGTGGGACTCAAACTATACAGTGGGCCATGTGGGATCCAGTCACCTTAACCAACATGCCACTGACTGGTCCGCTGATAGCTTTAAAAAGAGTAAGATTTGAACATACAATGATAGATATAGGCAGCTAAAGCAGGGAAATAATATTTTGAGAGCTATAATGGTACTATTTTGTTATGCTTTGGAACATCTAAACATTTTCTTCCTGTTCCCAGCTATCTTATCAAACTCTTTTTTAATAACTTTTAAAATATAACTTAAAAAACATGAGCTGGCCTGTAGCACAGCAGTAAAGTGCCGTATGTAGGGAGTCAGCTCCCACATGGCCAATTGTGGTTCAAATTCCAGCAATGGCAGCTTGAAAAATACCACCAAGCACATTGTGTATGAATGCTCAAAATCCTGATAGGGTGGAGTTACGTAGGATAAATTATTGTAGCATGATCACCCCATTGGGGACGCTTCCTATCTCTTTCCCTTGTGTACTCTCTGGCAATTAAAACAAACAAACAAACAAACAAAAATAACTGCTTTTTAAGAACTATTAAAATATTTAGGGCTAGACGGTGGAGCAGTGGTAAAAGACAGCCCACTAGGAGGCTGACTCACATGGGAAGGCTCCAGGTTCTCGTTGGGAGAGCTTCCTAAGTAGAACTCAAGCGTGTGCACATGATCCAGAGCTGACTCAGGCCAGGGGTGGGTAGCAGCATCAAGACTCTTCTGGGGGGAGGTGCTCTCTCTCTTTCTCATGGAAAAAATAAATAAACTTTAAAAATTATTAAAATGTTCAGTATCAGTTAAGGAATAAACATAAAAAAAAAAAGAACGGTTCCCAAGAAAATTTAACTCATAGGATTACTCCAGTAAGGAGATGATGTGTTAAAATCAAGAATAAACAATAAATACAAACAAAAAGTGTGATACAAAATCTGCCTTCATTTTTGATGTTTGAATGCCAATAGTTTTCTTTTTATTCATTGCCAGAGGGCATGTGGACTTGCCAGAGAAAAAAGAGAAACAGAGACAGAAAGATGGAGAAACCGTACCCTGAATGGAACATGGTCATGCTGTATTCCTTTCTCCTCCATTTCTCTACCTTTTGGGGATTTGTAGAATGTATGCACATATGCAGTGGAGTGTTTTTAAAGTCTCCAGGGCCAGAATTCAAACTGCAATCAGCCATGTGGGATCTGGCTCCTTTCCCAACTGGACTATAAGGCCAGTCCAAATGCTGATAGTTTTCAAGCTCCTTTACCCTTCTGCTCCAATTCTGGACAAGTGGGTAAGAATATGAGGGTGCTATTTTCTCTGATACTGGTGGGAAATTCACACCATGCAAGTCCTGGTGAGAACCCTTACGCTACCCCTAGCCCTACCCCATAAACCCAATAACAAATCAAGTGTTTCCTTTCATTAGCTGCTGAGGAACCTGCCCTGATCTCCCCACAAAGGCTTATTTTGTGAGTAATAAACCTTTTAATATACTTTTAGTGTCTGTGTGATATCATCAGTCTTGACATCCAAACCAAACGTTGGGTGGAAGTATCCAATCCACTTCTTCAGAGTGACCATAACAAAGGGAAAGTCATTTCAATATATACCAATAAAATGGTATGTGATTTTAACGAAAGCATTTCTAAAGCTTTGTTGGCTAGAGTGAAAAAAAAAACTCAAAATTTGATCAACGTGGAATCATGTGGGATCCTTTTCTGGATGAATTCCTTCATTGGCCCTTTTTTTTTTTTTTCTTTTTTTGGAGAGGTTTTTGCTATAGGGCGCGTGCGCTTGCCAGACAGACAGAGAGAGACAGAGAGATAGAAAGCAGGAAATCACCCCCCAGGGGGGATGGCCACGCCGCAATCCCTTCTCCTCTATTCTCCTCTCGGGATCTTGGGCACGCACGCACACGCGCCCGGCGTGAGTTTAAGCCGCCGGGTCCGGGACTCGAACCGCGGTCGACTACGTGGGAGTCCAGCGACATAGCCATTACGCTAACTGCTGGTCCCCATTGGCCCATTTTTAATCTACCTGAAGATAATACCCTTTGTTATTAGAGAATTAACCTAAAAATTACACTTCTTATGCAGTTATTTTACCTGGTGACAAACATATAGCTTTTACTTTTTATCTCTTTAATGAAGAGATCGTGTAATGAAGTGACTACAAATGATTCCTGGAAATTGGACAGGTATTTACCAATACAAAATAAAGCATTTATTCACTAACTTTGTTACTTGTTGTTGGTCGTTCATTTTTTTGGCCTTTACCCAGCAGAAGATAGTTTAACAGGGCAAACTAGAAAAAGACATGTTCCACACTAGAAAATAAGACTATATCAGTATGCTCCCATTAAAAAAGGAAACGATACATAACATAAGATAACTGAGCTCTAGATAGAATTTGCAGAGGAAGATACTTGTCTGGGATTATTTTTTCCCTAGAAATAAACTTTCGAAATCTGTACTTAGATCTCAGTATTTTAAGAAGAATTTAAAATAGCATAACATTCCATTATAAAAGCAATAACACACTTGAAGTAATTTAAGCACATAGAAGTCACTACACTCAATAGGTGGCTCAAAGTCGTGGCTCTAACTGCCCCGGAATTTGTTAAAGTGGGACCCTCCAGTGTTTCACCACAATTAAGGCTAAATAACATACCAAAAACCTAAGTCTTGACTCCGAAAGAGTACAAATGTCTAGGACAAGAAGAAACAAATAGAACACATTAACTGCAATAGTACATTTTATTAATGTTTTTAAAATAGTAAATCACCACTGTACCTGGGAGAATAATTTTAGGTTTCTAAATGTCTCATTCCATAAAATTATTAAGCTGTCGGAAAAGTCATAACACCTTTTTGCATAGAAAAAGCGAAAAATGTGTCATGACTTTTCCGAAAACCTCATGTTAAGATCTATTAAATAACAATGACCTTAACACACAGAATTTCATTTTTTGTTATGATTACTTTTATATACCAATTTTTATACATATATATTACAGAAAGTGCCTGTTGACAGCATCAGTCAAGAAGCTTATACCTCTTAAAGTAGGGATATGGGTTTCTCTCTCTCTCTCTCCCTCTCTCTTTTTTTTTTTTGAGAGAGATTTTTGCTATTTTTTCTATAGATTTTTACGCTCACCAGAGAGACAGAAAGCAAGAAATCACCACCCAGGAGGAAATGGCCACGCTGCAATCTTTTCTCCTCCATTCTCCTTTTAGGATTTTCGGCATGCATGCGCATAGGCTAAGCAAGAGTTTCAAGTCCCCAGGTCTAGGACTCAAACAAGTCAGTCACCTGGGAGTCCAGTGCCTTAACACTATGCAACCTGCTGGCCCAGGGTTTTTCTTTAAAGAATGTGGCCCCAGGCCAGCCCTTTAGCCCAGTGTTAAGGGAGCTGAATCTCATATTGCTGACTATGATTTGAAACCCACCCCTGCCAGCTTGAAAAACAGGCTGAATTGCATGTGTGTGTATGTTCGAATTTCCACTGGGGTGGAGAAATCGAAGAGAAGGAAATGTGGCATGCCTAAACAAAAGAAAATTAAAAAAAATAGGTGGCCTCTTGGTTGTAGAAGAGACCCCTTTGGAGGACTCTTTTAGATATGCAGATTTAAAATCTCAAACAATATCTAAAGTAATTAAGTGAACCTACAGAGGGAAATGCTGGCCTGTAATCCAGAAATTCATTTTTGTTCAGGAGAATAAAGGGACATGTTTATTAGCAGAATTATTTCTTCATTCATATATATCAGGTTATAATTTTTCCCCATAGGAAAGAAACTCCTATACCACCCAATAAGGAGTTTTAGATGGGTATGCATGAAAATTGTTTGTTCTTAAAACTGGGTGTGTGTGTGTGTTACACTCACATGTTCTTATCTCATAGGAGACGAAGATCAGTGAACAGACCATAGAGAAATGCACAGATCAGGCCTGATCTGCTCTTTAATCAAGACCTAAGAGCTACACTTGGAGAAACATACTCTGACTTTCCTGATGGTTGACTCATCCTTATGGGCAGGAGCAGAGATTTTCCCGAAGGGAATGCACTAGAACCAGGTAAAACTAGAAAGGAGATGAGCCTCTGAAAGCAGCAAGATGGGGCATCGTGCTCCCATTGAGTTGGGGAGGTGGCAGAACTCAAGTCGGCCTGTAGTCCAAAGCACGGTTTAGAGATGCCCATCTGGAGGCTAGCAAAAAGTGAGGCAGAGAGAGGACTCTGGCATGGGCAGAGAGGCTGGATACTTGAAACTGTGCTTTAGGAATAGACATTTAGAAAGCAGCAGGTGGTGTGGTAATTAAAGCACTGGACTCCCACATGGCTCACTGGTTCGAGCTTCACCTCATGGCTTGAAAATCACACCAGGTGCGCACATGCTTACGTGCCCAAAATTCCAAGAGGACAACAAAAGAGAAGCAACCATGGCATGGCCATCCCTCCTGGGGAGTGATTTCTCACTTTCCTTCTCTCTGGAGAGAGCCTGCAGCCCATGACAAAAAATTAAAAATAAATAAATAAATAAATAAAAATAAAATAGAGATTTCTACCAGCAATTAAAGTTAAGTTCTTTAAATTATGGTACTTCTATTGTCCACATATTTCTAGGAAAGCTTATTGAAAATTGCAGTTTTAAAATGGGAAAAATGTAATCAACAGGTATATGGATGTTTTTTATATTATTCATGTTCTTACAACTCTCCTGAAAGCATGAAATAACCTCTAAATAAAAAGTGACCAAAATATGTTACAGTTCTACAACCTAGTATCAGCCTGGAGGAAGGAAAGAAGGCTGTTCTATACCTCAAAAGGAACAGCCCAGAAGAAATAATGTTAAACTATTCCGGACTATACCAAAGCCAGAAAATCTCAAAATTCTTCTAAAATTATTTTTAAAAGTCAATAAAACATTGATACTAAAAAATGAAAGGTAGCCACACTATAAAGAGCAATGTTACATGTGAGTATTTTTATAAATATTTTTAGTAGACTACCAGAATACAGAATCCAGTAGAACATTAAAAGAATAACAAATCATGACCAAAAGAAATTCATATCCAAGAGTAATTTTTTTTTGAGAGGTTTTTGCTATAGGGCGCGTGCACTCGCCAGACAGAGAGAGACAGAGAGACAGAAAGCGAGAAATCACCCCCCGGGGGGATGGCCACGCCGCGATCCCTTCTCCTCCATTCTCCTCTCGGGATCTTGGGCACACACGCACATGTGCCTGGTGTGAGTTTAAGCCACCGGGTCCAGGACTCAAACCGTGGTCGACTACATGGGAGTTCAGCGACATAGCCATTACGCTAACTGCTGGTCCCTCCAAGAGTAATTTCATGATCAGAAGAAATTCATATCTAAGACTATTGAACACAAAATCTTTTACTATAATTTATAATATTAACAAACCAAAGTAAAAATATCATATGATAATCTTAAGATGCTGAACAGGCAACTAAACAAATTTACCTTTCATTCCTGATAAAACACCTTTATTGTTAACTATTACTAAAAAAAAAATCTCTTCACATGACAAAAAGTAGATATCTCAACCAAAGAGACTATACCATGCTTAGTGGAGAAAAGGCATTCTATTAATATCACAGCAGAAAAAAGAAAAAAGAGATATAAATATTAACATAAAGCAGATTCAGGACCAGCAGTTAGTGTAATGGCTATGTTGCTGGACTCCCATGTAGTCGACCATGGTTCGAGTCCCGGACCCGGTGGCTTAAAACTCATGACGGCTGCATGTGTGTGCGTGCCCAAGATCCTGAGAGGAGAATGGAGGAGAAGGGATTGCGATGTGGCCATCCCCCGCTGGGGGGTGATTTCTCGCTTTCTGTCTCTCTGTCTCTCTCTGTCTGTCTGGTGAGCACATGCGCCCTATGGCTAAAAGCTCTCCAAAAAAATAAATAAATAAAATAAAGCAGGCTTGGAGTCAGCAGGTGGTGTAGTGGTTAAGGTGCTGGACTCCCACATGGCAACCATGGTTCGAGTCCTGGACCTACTAGCTTGAAACTCATACAGGCACCTCTGCATGCCTACCCAAAATCCCAAGAGGAGAATGGAGGAAAAGGGACTGCCAACATAGCCATCCCTGGTGGGGCGTGATTTCTCACTTTCTCTCTCTTTGTTTCCTTCTGTATTTCTGGTGAGTGCATGCACCCTACAGCAAAAATCTCTCTTTAAAAACTAAATAAATGAAATAAAGCAGGCAACAAAAAAAGTACTACTTGTAGATAATGTGAGCAGACAAAAACATAAAAGAATCGACAGGAAAACTATTACTAGTAATAAATAGCTAAGTATTACCTAAAGAATTTAGGTAAGGGGCAGGCAGGGGGTGTGGTGGTGTGGTGTGTGCCTTAAGGCACTGAACTCCCACACAGCTGACTGGCTTTAGTCCTGGACCTGGTGGCTTGCTTTCTCACTTTCCCTTTCTCTCTCTCTCTGGTCAAATTAAAAAATAAATAATAATAATAATAACAAATAAAATTAAATTAATAAATAATTATTTTTTAAAAAAGAATTTAGGTGAGTGGCCAGTTCCAACTAGTGTTGAAAAAAGTTCAATACTTTAGAAGTAACATCAAAACAGAACAATGGAACAGAATGGAATAACAGGAACAAATCAAATACATATAAGAGATGAGTATGTGATAAAGGTGGCATTTTAAGCAGATATTAAAAACAATGGTTCACTGAATTAGTGCTGTTGGGAAAATTGGCTAACCACTTGGAAAAATACAACATTGGCTCTTTAACGCATGCCTTATTTTAAACAGCTTACAAATAGATCAAATAAAAAATGTTAAAAAAGAACTCATAAAGAAAAAAAGATGAGTACAAATAACAATTTAAAAGTTATTAAAAGACATTTTTATTCATTATATCAACTCTGGGAAGCATAAAGTAAAATACACATAGAGCTAAATGGACACCTAAAATTTATATATCACAAAGAGAAAAACAAATGAAAATGAAAAAATACTTGTAATATGAATGACAAAGGCTAATTTCCTCAGTTTTGAAAAAGATCCAATCAAAAAGGAAAAGAAAAAAAAAAGGCAAACAATCCAACAGAATAATGGAGAAAAGATATGAAAAATCAACTTCTGAAAAATGGATGACACTTCTCTCCCATACAAAAGAACTAAGATCAAAGAGTACACATCTGATATTTACTCAAAATACTGAAGGGAAATGCTGGATTGCTGCAGCGATGCAGTGGTGCACAGAGACTTAGATGGCCTTATAAAGGAGAGAAAGAGGAAGCCTCCATGTACCACCCCATTGTGCCCACAGGGGGGCAGCTTGGTGACAGAGGGACTTCTGACTGGGGGGAAAGTGAGGAGGAAGCCCCAGCAGTCCCAACAGAAGCAATGGACAGACATCTGAAGCCTTTGCTGGAGGAAAATCTTATGGCATTCACAGGCCTGAGCCTGGTCCAGGAGCTACTGTGAAGTTCACAATACTGAGGAACACAGAGAGGAAGCAGAGCCTGCATTCTCCTCTCCCAGCTATGGCAGTTGTGACCTGTTGTCATCTTCAGGCCCCGTCTACCCAGGAAATGCAGAATCAGTTCACCCTGTGCCTAGGGCACCAGTACAAATGGTGACTTTTCCAAACAGGGCTGATTGGGACACACACCCAGCTGCACATCAGCGACAGGAGTGGTTTTACCCAACAGTGCCCACCACAACAGACTGTCAGGCCTATACTCAGCCACATATCAGCTGAGGGAGAAAGAAACAAAGGATTAACTAAACAACCAAATACAATGAACAAAATAACAGGAGTAGGTCTTTACCTATCAGTAATAACCTTGAACGTAAATGAATGAAATTCCAAATTAAAAAACACAGACTAGCTAAAGGAGACAAAAATCAAGACACAACAATGTACTGCCTACAAAAAATTCACCTCTCTAATGAGGACACGTCCTGACTCAAAGTACAAGAATATATAAAATCCAACAGGACATCAAAAAGATTATATGCCATGATCAAATAAGATTTATTCTGGGGATGGAAGGATGATTCAATGTGGGCAAATCTATAAACATGATATACCACATTAACAGAATAAAGGACAGAAACCATATGATCATCTCCATAGATGTGGGGAAGAAGCCATTGGATAAGAGAGAACATGCTTTCATGATATAAATGCTCAACAGGGTATGTACAGAAGGCCTGAACCTCAGCACAGTGAAGCTCATATATTACAGATCCACAGCTGACATCATACTGAATGGGGCAAATCGAAAGGTTATTCTTTAATAACTGGAACAACACAAGGATGTCTGCTTCCACCACTCTTCTGCAACATAATACTGAAAATCCTAGCCAGGGCAATTAGGCAAAAAAATAAAAAAGTAAGCAAACAAACAAGAAATACAAATGGAATCAAGTTGGAAAGGAAGAAGTTAAACTGTGTCTGCTTGTAGATGACGTAATCTAAGAAATAGAAAACTCTATAAAGAACTGATAAAAGAATTCAGTAAAGTTGTGGAACAGAATATCAACATACAAAAAATTAGTAGAGTTTTAATATACCAAAGACAAATTAGTTTTAAAAGAAAGAAAGAGTGCTCGCTTCGGCAGCACATATACTAAAATTGGAACGATACAGAGAAGATTAGCATGGCCCCTGCGCAAGGATGACATGCAAATTCGTGAAGCATTCCATATTTTTAAGATACAACATCCCTTCATGATCAAGACTCTTAGCAAAATCGGCATAGAAGGGCCATTTCTCAATACAATAAAAGCCATCTATGAAAAACCCATAGCAAACATCATCCTGAATGGAGACAAGCTGAAAGCTTTCCCACTAAACACAGGAACAAGACAAGGATGCCCACTTTCTCCACTCCTTTTCAATATAGTACTGGAAGTCCTCGCCAACGCAATCAGAAAAGAGGAAAAAATAAAGGGCATTCGAATAGGAAAAGAAGAGGTGAAACTCTCTCTATTTGCAGACGACATGATTGTATACATAGAAGACCCAATGGTCTCCATGGAAAAATTACTGGAAGTAATACATGATTACAGTAAAGTTGCAGGATATAAAATCAATATACAGAAATCGATAGCATTTCTATATACGAATAACAGGCAGACTGAGATAGAACTGAAAAAAGTTATTCTGTTTCCCATAGCCACTAAAAGTATAAGATATTTAGGAATAAATCTAACCAAAGAAGTTAAAGACCTCCACAAGAAAAACTATGAGAAGCTAAAAAAAGAAATTGAAAATGACACAAAAAAATGGAAGGACATCCCATGTTCATGGATGGGAAGAGTTAATATAATCAAAATGGCAATTCTACCCAAATTAATCTACCTATTTAATGCAATGCCAATCAAAGTACCAGACACATTCTTCACAGACCTAGAAAAGACAACCTTAAAATTTGTCTGGAATCCTAAAAGACCCCGTATTGCCAAAGCAATTCTACACGAGAAGAGTGGAGTGGGTGGCATCTCACTCCCCGATCCAAAAATATATTACAAAGCTGTGGTAATAAAGACAGCATGGTACTGGCATAGAAACAGACACATGGACCAATGGAACAGAATAGAGTCCCCAGAAATAAGTGCCCAAACATACAGTCAACTGATCTTTGACAAGGGGTACCAGTCAATCCAGTGGGAAAATGAAAGCCTCTTCAGCAAGTGGTGCTGGAGAAACTGGACTTCCACTTGCAGAAAGATGAATCTGAACCCCTACCTCTCACCTTTGACAAAAATCAAGTCAAGGTGGATCAAGGATCTAAATCTAAGACCTCAAACTATAAAGCTGCTCCTGGAAAACACAGGAGAAACTCTGGGAGACATTGGTGTAGGGAAAGACTTCTTAAAGAAGACCCTCAAAGCAGAGTCGATCGTCCCCAAAATAGACAAATGGGATTACATCAGACTAAGAAGTTTCTTCATGGCCAAAGACACAGTAGTTAGTGTGAATCGACAGCTCTCAGAATGGGAAAATATTTTTGTAAATTTTGCATCAGATAAGGGACTGATAACCAGAATACACAAGGAACTAAAAAAGCTGTTTGGAAAAAAGATGAGCAACCCTATTAAAAGATGGGAGAAGAAGATGAAAAAAAACACTCTCTAAAGATGACATACAAATGGCAAAAAGGCATATGAAAAAATGTTCAACCTCCCTCATCGTAAGGGAAATGCAGATAAAAACAACAATGAGGTACCACCTAACCCCAGTCAGAATGTCTAATATTAAAAAAACAAAAAATGATAAGTGTTGGCGGGGGTGTGGTGAAAGGGGATCTCTTTTACACTGCTGGTGGGAATGTAGATTGGTCCAACCACTGTGGAGAATAATTTGGAGATTCCTCAAAAATCTACAGATAGATCTGCCATATGATCCAGGGATCCCACTCCTCAGTATCTACCCAAAGGACAGAAGAATTCTTCATTGGAAAAGTGCTTGCACATCGATGTTTATTGCGGCACTATTCACAATTGCTAAGTCATGGAACCAACCCAAATGCCCCTGTATGGAGGAATGGAGTGAAAAACTGTGGCACATGTACTCTATGGAATACTACTCAGCCAAAAAATCAACAGAACCCTGGCTTTTGACAGAAAGTGGAAGAATATGGAAGATGTACTGCTGAGTGAGGCAAGCCAGGCTATGAAGGAGAGACATTGTATGTTCCCACTTAACATATACCATTTGTCTGCATTCTATGACTGAAACTGATTGACTAACAGTTGAACAAACACAAGAGATGAGTGTGAATGTCAGATGAGGTGTATGTGGAGGAGTGGGGCCTAATGAAGGACATTTGAAGGAGGGATACAGAGGTAGAGCATTGACGGGATGGGGAGGTGTGGTGTTATCTGTTGAAGATATTTTGATCAATGGGTCTGGGGAGAAATGTTCACATATCGAAATGGTCTCATTGTAAACCAAACAACATGATTGAAAGTATATACAAAAAATAATAATAATAATAAATAATGTGAAAAAAAAGAAAAAGAAAGAAAGCAATCCAAGAGATTCTTTGAGGAGTAGCAAATTTCTAGTTATTAAGCTGATATTTATGGCAAAGTCTGCACATCAACTGTGACCTTACTATACAGTTGCAGTCTTCTGATATTCTCTCATGTTGGGGGACAGGAGAAGAGAGAGAGGAAAGGATCAAACATGTACTATTTATGTAGAATCAAAGAAATTTTCAAAACGTAGTATTACACAAAAAAAGTAAAAAAAAAAAAAAAACAAACATGAAGCTAGGAGTGGCATCATTTTTATCCTACTTTAACTGATTATTAGGTTAAGATACTTTTCCTTAACATGCCTGTTGGATTTTCAACAATGTGGAGACTATATTATATTACATGTTTCAAAAGAGTAAGTAGGAAGAAGTATAAGTAATAATTCATGTGTTTAGTGAGGAAAAACAGTTTCACTCAATAAAAGAAAATACTAATCCCAACATTGTGAATTTCAAAACACACAAAAAAGAATGCTGAACACAGACCACAGTACTCTAAAGAATTCTAAGTTATATTTCTAATGTGGATAACAATCTGTTCTTACCACATTCAAAATCTTTGATGATGTTCATATTTAAAGAGTCACATGACAAGATAAATAATGAGATTCTTAATGTGAACTGCTCAGATGTATATGTATTATTCATTTAAACAGTACTACCCCTAGGGTAAAATTTGAATAAATAAAAGATCATGACAGCATAATAAAGACTAGTAATGCTTAACAGTTCAAAAGTAGATTTTTCATACTTATTTTGTATCTTTTAAAATCTGTTTTATAAAATTAAAATCTGGTGAACGAACTTGATTAAGATTTTACTTATTTTCTCCACATGTGTTATGAACTCAGTGCTTTGGCAATTTCTTAAAATTGAGAGCCCAACACCACGCAAAAGACGTAATTATAGATGCTGAGGAAAAAGAAAGAAAAGGAAAAACAAAAAAAAGGGGAAAAACAAAAAAGACATTTCGTTATGCTCTAAATTCTTAAAATTGATTATACCTATGTCTCATTTGGATATCAGGAAAATATTCAGACTTCAGCGTGTCAACTTCCCAATTCTGATTTAATCAAATTGGATATTTAAAACAAGGATGTGGACTGGCTCTATAATATAATGGTTATGCACTGCACATAAGGAGCCAGATCCCACATGGCCAACTGCGTTTGGAATTCTGTTCATGAAGACTTGAAAAATATGCTGGAAAAGTGTGAGTTCACACCCCAAATCCTGAAAGGCTAGAGAAGTGGAGAAAAAATAATTGTGACCGTGTCCTTACTTCCTCTTTCTCTCTCTCTCTCTCCCCCTCCCTCCTTCCCTCCCTCTTGTGACTGCATGTGCTCTCTGCCAAATAGAGAAATAAAATAAGGATGCAAAGAGACTGCCATGTGTATGGCCCCCAGTCCTCATTTTGAAAATAATTATTCTAGTGATTAAACTTTGGGAGAAAATAATGTTAGTGGTGCTTGCTTAATATTTGGCAATTTTCTCATTAGGAGGGAAAAACTTCAAAAAGATAAAAACCATGAAGAATACGTCCATGAGTGGGACCAGCATGTGGCGTGGTGGTTAAGGTGCTGGACACTCGCACATGGCTGACCACGGTTCGAGTCCCAAACCTGGTGGCTTGCTTACTCACTTTTCCTCTCTGTCTCTCTCTCTCTCTGTGTCTCTTTCTAGTCAAATTAAAATAAATGAATGAATAAAATTAAATAAATAATTCTTTAAAAAGAAAAATACTTCTATGGTTTTATTCTTGAATTTATTAATGATTCCTGGAGTATTGTATTCCTTGACTAATCTTCAATTACAATTCTAAATCAATAGAAAAACAGTGCTTTCAGGCCAGCTGGTGGCCTGGCAGTAAAGGCAGCTGGAGCCCTCATGCCAACTGTGTGGTTCAATTCCCACACCTAGCAGCTTGTAAAAACATGGTAGACACATGTGCTTGCATGCCCAAAAAAAGGGAGAAGAGATTGCAGCATGACCATCCCCCTCAAGGGGTGCTTTCTTCCTCCTCTCTCATCTCCTTCATGTCCTTGTCCCTGCTCCTCAGAGAGCACACATGCCCTTTGACAAATTATAAAAGATAAAAGAAAGAAAAAGGAAAACAGTGTTTTCTACTTTGCTGTGGAATTATGAAGGGCCTTCAAAAAGTTATGGAAAATGTGTATTATGAAAAAACTATGCATTGATCTCATAATTTTTGCACTAAAATAAAGTTGTACTTTAATTCCATTTCCCACAAATTTTTGAAGTCCCCTTGCATGTAGAATAATTTTTATCAAAAAACAGAATTTGGGGGAACAGCAGTTAGCGTAATGGCTATGTCACTGGACTCCCACGTAGTCGACTGCGGTTCGTGTCCCGGACCTGGTGGCTTAAAACTCACGCCGGGCACATGTGCATGCGTGCCCAAGATCCCAAGAGGAGAATGGAGGAGAAGGGATTGCAGCGTGGCCATCCCCCCTGGGGGTTGATTTCTCGCTTTCTGTCTGTCAGTCTCTCTCTGTCCTGTCTGGCAAGCGCACGCTCCCTATAACGAAAACCTCTCAAAAAAAAAAAAAAAAAAAAAAAAAAAAAGAAACAGAATTTGGCTTCTAACTTCATATTCAGAGGAGTTAGAATTTAATAGAAAAAGATTAATTTTAGAAATTTAATAAAATCTCCAAAAGGGAATCTAATTAGTACATTTTTTTATCAGTTATTTCAGATAATCATATAAATGATATATTTAAGCCTCAATAATGAAAACTCAACCATTTAACAAGTGAAAGAATAAATAACATATCACTAAAATTTCTAGATATAATGAACTCAAAGAATCCAAATATAATCTATTTTCATCAGGTTTTAGTATGTTTTTCCATTATTCATGATAGAGCATTGTGTGTGCATGTGACAATGAGAGACAGAAAGAGAAAGAGAGAGAGGAGCACTCTCCACAGGACCGAGCAACTCCAAGAATTCCTTCCTCTATACAGGACGCTGGGCACTTGTGCATGTGCCTGGCATGTTTCAGGCCAACCCAGCTGAAGAGCTGAACTGCGCTCCCTATGTGGGATCCAGCTTCTCTTGACCAGTGTATTAATTCCGTGCCGCGGATACAGACATCTAATGCATTCTAAGAAGAAAAAGAAGAACCAACAGTGGGGCCAAATGCGAGTTCTGGTGTGCAGATCCTGGATCAACTCGAAGAGGCCGGGCGCAGCAACACACACCTAGTAATACTGGCTAACAGGGAGGATGGGACAGAGGATGACAATGGTGAGAGCCTGCCAGAAATACTTCTCTCCCTTTCTCTTTTTCTTATTTTACTCCTATGTCCACACTTGCTTATGTTCTCTCTTTTAAGAAAAGAAAAGAAAAACATATGAAAAATACATATCTGTGCTGTATAATAACACTTTGAATGTTCTGAATAGGAATGTAAACAAAAGGGTCTTTCTAAAGTATGTTTAAATAAAGACTAGGAAACAAAGAGCAGTGAGCATTTGCAACTGGCAAGCCTGATTACTGCCATTAACAACCACAGATCAGCTCAGCTAGAGATTTTATAAAGGATAGGATGAATAAATCCCTTGTTTAGCCTTGTAAATAATTACAGTGTGATGCTTTATATCCTGTTTTATGTGGCAACACTATAATTAATTTGAAGACAACAAACATCGGCATTAAGAATAAAGAATCTTGTGCTGCAATTCAGATCAGTATATTAAGATAATCTTTTCTGCAGTTATATAATGACACATAAAGATCATGGGAGAAGTGAAGTAACAAATAAGGTCGCTGCTTATTTCTGACAAAAGGAAAATTCCTCTACTTTCAAAACAAGGAATTAAGTGCAAATCAATCAACAGCTTCAGAGATGAAATTTTTACAAGGTTACTAGGAGGCTTTCAGTTGAACAAGTACTTGGATTAATCTGTCAGTTCATGTATTGACATACAGCGATCACTTCGGAACCATTAGAAAAAAATCAAAATCTCAATCCTGTAATTTTTGAAAATGTTAATTATGCAATGTCAGAGATTCACTACTTAGATTCAAAATTGAGACCCTTTTAAGATGAGTCTTATATATTAATTATGCAATGTCAGAGATTCACTACTTAGATTCAGAATTGAGACCCTTTTATGATGAGTCTTATATATTACAAAGTAAGTAGAAAAAAAAAAAGCCTTTGCTTTAAAAAAGAAAAAAAAGTTATTTTAGAAGAAAAATAAGGGGCCAGCAGGTGGTATGGAGGTTAAGACAACTGGATCCCACATGGCAGACTCCACACGGACGCAGGTCCACGTGCATGTGTGCCCAAAATCTCGAGAGGAGAAGAAAGGAGAATGGATTTTGGCGTGGCCATCCTCATGGGGTGGGATTTCTCACTTTCCCAATCTCATTATCTCTATCTGTCTGTCTCTGACTCTCTCCGGTAAGTACAGTGTACATGCCCAATAGCAAAAATTAAAAGAAAAATAAGAGGGGACCAGCAAGTGGCATGGTGGTTAAGGTGCTGGACACTCCCACATGGCTGACCACAGTTCAAGTCCTGGACCTGGGGGCTTGCTTTCTCACTTTCCTGCTCTTTCTATCTGTGTGCGTGTGTGTCTCTCTCTCTGTCAAATTAAAATAAATGAATGAATAAATAATTAGTTTAAAAAAAAAGAAAAATAAGAATTAACTCACTTTAAAGTTTATATGAATGGAAAATGTAAACAAGCAAGAAGAAAACAAAATGTCTGGCCAGCAGGTGGCACGATGATTAAGGTTCTGTACTCACACATGGCCGAGAGAGGTTTAAGTTCCAGAATTAGCAGCTCGTTTTATCTCTCTCTTTGGTCAAATTTTTAAAATAATAAAAATGGTGATAAGTAAATAAAATTAAAGAGGGACCAGTAGTTGGCATAATGGCTATGTTGCTGGACTCCCATGTAGTCGGCCATGGATCAAGTCCCAGACCCAATGGCTTAAAACTCACGCCGGGCACGTGTGCGTGCGTGCCCAAGATCCCGAGAGGAGAATGGAGGAGAAGGGATTGCGGAGTGGCCATCCCCCCTGGGGGTTGACTTCTCGCTTTCTGTCTCTCTGTCTCTCTCTGTCTGGTGAGTGCACACGCCTTATAGCAAAAAAAACCTCTCACAAAAACAAAACAAAACAAAAACAAGCAAAATATAAATAAAATTAAAGAAAGAATTATTTTTAAAAATAAAAATAGAATAAAATGTGATTTAATCACACTCTACCATTTACAAAATGCCACAATTGAATAAAAATGGAGTCCTAATGATCTGGTTGATAGCTTCCAAAATTCGAAAGGTAAAGGAAGGCTACCAAAATCTGAGATTAGGCTGAAAGATTATTTGCAGAAAATTAAGCAAGAATGTAAATCAAATAAGGCTGCAAAATCAATTCATTATTTTAAGAAGACAAGAGATGTTACCCAAAATAAAATTAGCTGTTTAAATTACCTTAGGCAATAAAGAAAAAACTAGGACTTCTAAAGAATAAGAGAGAAACACATCAACACTTTAAATAAAATTCTTATTTCTAACACATTAATTTACTTTATTTTATTTTTTTGGAGAGGTTTTTGCTATAGGGCGCGTGCGCTCACCAGACAGACTGAGAGAGACATAGAGACAGAAAGCGAGAAATCACCCCCCAGGGGGGATGGTCACGCCGCAATCCCTTCTCCTCCATTCTCCTCTCGGGATCTTGGGCACGCACACACACACACCCGGCGTGAGTTTTAAGCCACCAGGTCCAGGACGCAAACTGTGGTCGACTACATGGGAGTCCAGCGACATAGCCATTACGCTAACTGCTGGTTCCCTAATTTTTATATTTTTAAAAAATATTTGCAGAGATGCTTTTTTTTTGGGGGGGGGGTCTAAAAAGCAATCCGTCCACCTCATATCAAGGCAAACTGTCTTGGGTCTGAACTACAGTTTTCTTCTCTGGAGTAGAATTTTATAGATTGCTTCTGCATTATCTGTAGAGTTACAGATAATTTCTCCTACCATGCAATGTCACTAAGAACTCCAGGGTAGTATTATAGCAAGGTAAAATATGTTTGGTTTCTGACATTTTTATTGCATAGGGATGCCCCTTGTTTTCCCAATATAAATATATTATTGAATAACTTCTCTGTTCTTTCTCTTTTATCTTCTAGTAAAATTAATAATGTCTCCAAATTCCTTAAATGAAACTATGTGCAGAATAGGCTCAAAAGTGCAGTCCTTTAATTATGAGTTAAGAAATTCGATTTTAATCTATAAAAAGAAATGAGATATGTCAAAATGATGATAATGTCATCATATGCTAGTCACAGGCCTCATTTATTAAATATTATCCATGTCAAAATAAAAAATTAACTGGTTTGGAGGAACCAGCTTATTAGAGATAATGTAATACAACTGAACTTAGAAAACTGAATGAAAATGTTTCCTAAGAAATAAATTGCAAATTGGGTTAGGAATCAAAATAAATGGTACTTGCAAAGTATTAATGACTATAACAAAAAAAAACAATAAATAATAAAAGTTACTTTTCATGGGAAAATGCATGTGTTCAGACCGAATCTGAGTTTGGTTTTATTTTACTGAAATATTAGTGACATCGAGTAGTGAAAACAGTAAAAAGTGCCTTGAGTGTGACCTGAGTGACTTGAGCTTCTTTTTTTGCGTGTAGTGCTATGGAGTCACTGCTTACCAGGAACTCAGAGAAGGGGATGTAACAATGAACACAGAGTTCATACTTTTTATGAGCAGTATATGGCCACAGAAGTCGCCGCTGATGCTATGTGAAGAATGGAAAGGTTACATAGTACCATTAGTGGTGGAAATGACAAGGGTTCCCTAAGAAGCAGGGTGTCTTGGCCCATATCCATGTCTACCTGCTTCTGAGTAAAGGGCATTTCTGTTACAGACCAGGAGAACTAGAGGAAAAAAGTACAAATCCGTTCAGGGTTGCATTGTGGATAACAATCTGAGCATTCTGAACTTGGTCATTGCAAAAAAAGGAGAACAGGATACTCCAGGACTGACTGATACTATAGTGTCTCATCACCTGGGACCCAAAAGAACTAGCAGAATTCAAAAACTTTTCAGTCTCTAAAAAAGACAATACCTACTAATATGTTGCAAGAAAATTTAAAATATATATATTTTATTTAACTTTATTTATTTATTTATTTATTTCTGACCAGAGAGGGACAGAGTGAGTCAGAGAGAGAGAGAGAGAGAAGGGGAGAAAGTGAGAAAGCAAACCGCCAGGTCTGGAACTCGAACTGTGGTTGGCTGTGTGGGAATACAACATCCTGAACTACGACCCCATCTGCAAGCCCCATAAGAAAATTCTTAAGCAAAGAAGGTATGAAATCCAGTACTACAGCACTGAAGATTCAGCATCTCATGACTCCACGTGTCCTAGAACACAAATGCCTGTATATTTCTCTCTAACGTTGTATTAAAAATAAGGAAGGGGCAACAAAATATGCTGAACTTTGGGCTTGAAGAATGAAGGAGGCCAAAGAAAAATGCCAAGAACAGACTGCCAAGAGACAAAGGCTATCATCTCTGAAGGCTTCTACTTCTCAATCTGAATCTAGTCAAAACAAGATTTTTTAAAAAAGGAACAAATATATAAGATTAGATCTAAAAACAGAGTAGTGAGAAAAATTCATTAAATTCATAGTTAACTCTATGTCATAAACTAGTAAATTAAATAAAATAACAAAATACTATGAATATGTTGGAATAAAAAAGTAATAGAAGACGAGACCAGCAGCCGGCATAATGGCTATGTCGCTGGACTCCCTGTAGTCAACCGCGGTTGACGTCCTGGACCCGGTGGCTTAAACTCACGCCGGGCGCGTGTGCATGCGTGCCCAAGATCCTGGGAGGAGACCGGAGGAGAGGGGATTGTGGCGTGGCCATCCCCCCTGGGGAGTGATTTCTCGCTTTCTGTCTCTCTGTCTCTCTCTGTCTGTCTGGCGAGCACACGCGCCCTGTAGCAAAGACCTCTCAAAAAAAAAAAAAAAAAAAAAAGTAATAGAAGACTGTGATGCAGTGGTAAATTCATAATGCTCTGAGAGGCTGACCCACATGGAAAGATTCCAGGTTAGTCTCTGCAGACTTCCCTGAGCACTCTGGGTACCCACATGCCCATGATCTGGGATTAGATCATGGCATAGCTATAAAAAGATCATGGCATAATGGCGTAGCTATAAAAAGCAACTCTGCAAGCTGACCCACATAAGAAGGTGCTAGGTTGTGCCTGGAGACTTCCTTGAGTATGCCAGGCATAGGTTTGCCCAATGATCTGGAACTACCTGAAGGTAGAGATAGATTATGGTGTCAAGACCCCGTTAGTACTGTTTGCCTATCTGTCTGTCTCATTCATGGAAGAAATAAATAAAAACTTTTTTAAAAAAATTAATAAATGCTAGGAATTCGTGTTATTATAAAAAAGTAAGATAACGAGAGGGAACAGAACAGCCCTTCTTCAAGAACCAGCTCCATGGCTCCTGCGATCTAGCCATGCGGGGGAAACGGAGGAATGAAGAGATCCCACTAATATTTCAGCCTCCAGTATAGACAACTCGCGTGGTAGGAAGACTCAGGCCTCCTCTCTCTGTATCTGTCTTTGTCTCTCTCTATCTCTGTCTCTGTCTCTGACTCCTCTCTCCTTTTTCTTTCTTTTTTTTAAATTTTTGCTTTTTAGAATTTTGTTTAAGGCGAGGCATCTTTCTGGGCCTGTTGGCCCCGCCTAGCCCTTTATCTTGTTAATAATTCCCTCTCCCACTCCCCACCCAGGAGAGGCAGAGGGAACAGAACAGCCCTTCTTCAAGAACCAGCTCCCTGGCTCCTGTGATCTAGCCATGTTGCGCGGTGCTAGTGCGCCGCGCAGTTTTCTAATTTTGGGGGTTTTTTTGAAATTTTTTGAATACTAATTTTTTATTTTTTTAGTTTTATTTGAAAGTTTTTCTCTTCATTTTTTCGCTTTTTCTTTGTTGTCCATTTTTGGTTTTTTTTGTTTTTTTTTTGTTTTTTTTTTTTGCTGTTGTTGTTTTTGTTTCCCTCTCTCTGTTTCCTTTTCTACACAGTCCTCGACCCTCAGATTGAACTTCCAAGTTTGGGACGAAATCGACCATCCACAAAATGACTAGAAATCGTTGCAGGACCACAAGAAATATGGAGAAGCAGGAAAATACCTCTCCTCCAAGAGAAAAGGATAACTCCTCTTCATCCACACACAGTTCAATGGAAGTCATGGAAATGTCTGATAAAGAATTCAGAACATTCATAATGGCAAAGCTTACAGAGATGGAAGAGAAGAGAGACAAGGAACTACTGAAGAGGAAGGAGAAAGGAGTTGAAGAGTTCCAGGAGGTGAGGAAATTCATGCAAGATCTAAAAGAGGAATTTCACACATTACAAAAGAATCAGATGGAACTGTTAGAGATGAAGGCTATAATTCAAGAAGTCAAAATTTCCTTTGAAAGTATTAAAAGCAGACTAGACCATACAGAAAATAGAATCTCAGATGTAGAAGAGAAAATGGCTGGCCTAGAAAAATTCACCACAAAGACTGAGAAAATGGCCCAAAAATTTGAGGGTGGTATGCGAGAGGTAGTAGATGCAGTTGAACGTCTGGACATCCGGATGGTGGGCGTCCCGGGGGGCGGGGAGACTCATGGGGGCGTTGATGGTCTGTTCCATGGGGTCCTGCAGGAAAGCTTTCCAGGCCTGGGGAGGCACTCGAAGATCCATTCCCGGGGGGGTACGGGGGACCCCGAGTGGAGTCGACCTGGGAGGATCTTCTCCAGGACACACTGTGGCCGGGTTGACCGGAACCACAGACAAGGACAAGATACTAAGACTGGCAGGGGAAAAGTGGCAGGTTGCCTGCAGGGGATGTCCCATCGGGCTGACAGCGGATCTCTCATCGGAGGCGGTGCGATCGAGGAAAGAATGGGAGAATGTATTCAAAGCATTGAGGGAAGGGCAGTTTCGGCCAAGAATTCTGTACCCGGCAGGGTTGTCGTTCGTTTGGGGAGAGAGGACACGAACATTCCTAGATAGACAAGACCTGAGGGAATTTGCCAGCACCAGACCGGATCTCCGGGGGGCTCTTGGGGGAGTGCTATGTCAGTGAAATTGGATGCAGGCACACAGAAACGGGAGTTCAGAAACTGGGAAGGTGGGCAGCTTGATTGTAGGGACAAAGTCTGGAGTTGAGTGTTGTATCCCAGGGCTGGATCTGGAAAATCGAACCTCAACAGAAACAGAAGAAAACTGAGTGCATGGGACTGAACTGATGAAACAGCATTCTATGACTTGACTAGGATATTGCTGCTTTTCTTCTGGACTTTGTTGTCCGGTTTTGGGGAGTTTTGTCCTGTCCTGAGCTGTCGATGGATTCATGTGCCTGATATTTGAACAGAATACTAACCTTGAAACCTTAAGTTTCAAGGAAATATCCTTACCAGTTCAAAACTGCTTTTCGTGAAACCATCAGCTGAACTTGCTATTGTAAATAGTTAGATTACTTATGATATTGTGTGATCAATGAAATGTCGGGAGAAAAGGAATTGAAGATAACTGTAGACAGCAGAGATAGTGTAATAAGAGAGTGGAATAGGGCAGAGGGTCAGACATGGGGTAAAAAAATATATATATATGAAAGTAGAAATGGAATATTATAGATGATAGCATGCATGATTAAGCCACTATCCAGTTGATTAAGCCACTATCCAGTTTATTCTAGATGGGAAATCACATTTTGTATGTTGTGATGATGCTCAGGGAATGAATGTAAATTAATAGAAAAAAATTTTTTTCAGAAAAAAAAAAGGGCATTAAAAATACCTATCTGATGACTGCAGTAAGCTATATAGCCCTAGGTAGATGCTACTTTATAGTATGTTCATTCTACTCACTGAGGTTTATGCCTAAAGTCAGACTTGTGTTCATGGATATGTATATTTCAGCTGTGCTTGCTATTGAAAATATTTAGATTTATTAAGATATTTAGTGAAACAATAAAATAGAGGAGGCAGAGAAAGCAACAATAGATACCAGACACAATGTGGGAGGTGGGTGGGAGATGGCAGAGGGTGAGATAGGGAATCAAGAATGGGAAAAAAGGCAAAATATACAGAAAACAAGAAATGGAAAATTATGTGCTGACAATAACACACATATTGATGTGCTTGATTGAGCCAATATACAGTGCACTGTGAATGGAAAAATCTCATTTTATATGGTATAATGATATACAGTGAATGGATGTAAATAAATAAAGAAAGAAAAAAAAAAAAAGAAAAAAAAAAGTAAGATAACTAACTTGATCTCTGAAATAATGATACATTTTGAAATAACCTAAAATGTGAATCTCAAATATAAAAACATATTGACAAGTGATAGGAATATTCTGTAGGTAGTATTTATTAATTAATCTTTTCTAATAATATTTAATGTTAATAGCCTCAGTACTAGGACCATCAGATGGCATAATGGTTACATCTCAGGACTCCCACATAGTTAACTGCAGTTCGAGTCCTGGGTCCAGGAGCTTGAAACTCATGCCAGGCACATGTGTATGTGTGCCCAAAATATCGAGAAGAGAAAGGAGGAGTAGGGATTGTGGTGTGGCCATCCCCACTGGGGGGTGACTTCTCGCTTTCTGTTTCTCTGCCTCTCTCTGTCTCTTTGGCAAGTGTACATGCCCTATAGCAAAAATCTCTCTCTAAAAAAAAAAGTCTCAGCATCAACATTAATAAAAGTGGATAAAGAATCATTTCATTTGACCTGGAGACTCACTTATGACAGGGAAGCAAAAGTCTTTACAGTAGCAAAAATGAAGAATAAGAAGTAGACATATCATTTAAAACAGCATAAGAGATTAAGTAAAGGATCCAACTTGTCTCAGTAGCTGACGATGTTGAGTAATTAAAAAAAATTAAATCATACTTAGTATAATGCTCAAGAAACAGAAATACAGAAAAGACATTTAAAAAAAAATTTCCTTTCAAAATGATTCTGATGAAAAAAAAAATGGAATGGTTGGCTGACTGAAAAACTTAATACTCTTTAGAAACATTTCACTTCCTGGATCAACCTCATGGCCTGGCGGGTAAGGGAGTAGAACTCCATGTGGTTGACTCTAATTTGAATCCCAGCCCTGGCACCTTGACAAATCTACTGTGTGTGTGTGTGTGTGTGTGTGTGTGTGCATGCGCATGTATGCATGCACGTGCTCAAAATCTCAGCAGGATGGAGAAATGAAGAAAAGATTGTGATGTGATCACACCCCATTGAGGGGTGCTTTCAATCTCATCTCTCTCTCATCCTACCATTGTGTTTCAGAGGGCACACGAGCCCTCTGAAAATTAAAAAATAAAGAAAGAACACATAAATGAACTCATTTTCTATGGGTTTAAATATATAAAAATTTAAAACACAGTAAAATATTGCCACCAATAAAAAAAAAGATTCTAGTTTAACTTTCCTTTTTTTATGTTTTTGACATAGGTGCATGCACTTGCTGAAGAGAGACAAAGACAGGGATCATGAGAAATCACATACCTCCCCCCGCCCCCAGGGTATTGGTCACACTGCAATCCATTCTCCGTTCTCCTCTCGGGATTTTGGGCATGTACATGCACCAAGCATGATTTTCAAGCCACCAGGTTTGTGGCTTGAACTACAGTCAGACATGTGGGAGTCTAGTGCCTTAACCACCACGCCACCTGCTGACCCTATTTCAATTTCTCTTTCTAAATTATCTTTAAATAATTTTTAAAAAGCAGTAGGAGGATGTTAGACCTTGCAGAAAATGACAAAGATTGAATCATTCTACTGAAAACTTTAGTACCACTACTGAGTAGAACTAGAAAAAAGTTAACAGACACAAGAGTCATGCAAACGAGAGGTTATGGGATGGTGTGCCACCATACAATAAAAAATATCATTGGCAATTCAACTTATATACTTCCAAAACTAGAATGAAATTTGTATGTTCACAACATAATGTAATGTTAAATGTTGAAGACAGTGAATACATTAATATTCTTGGTTTGATTATTATATACTATATACAAGCTTTTAAAAAACCATAGCGAGGGGGGAACCAGCAGTTAGCGTAATGGCTATGTCGCTGGACTCCCACGTAGTCGACCGCGGTTCGCATCCTGGACCCAGTGGCTTAAAACTCACTCTGGGCGCGTGTGCGTGCGTGCCCAAGATCCCGAGAGGAGAATGGAGGAGAAGGGATTGCGGCGTGAACATCCCCCCTGGGGGGTGATTTCTCGCTTTCTGTCTCTATGTCTCTCTCTGTCTGTCTGACGAGTGCACGCGCCCTATAGCGAAAACCTCTCAAAAAAAAAAAAAAAACCATAGCGAGGCAAAGCATTAATGGGACAAAGAAATGTGGTATTATCTGTTGATGTTTTATAGTTTTATCAACTGGACTAGGGAGAAATGTTCACATGTTGAAATATTCACTTTGTAAGCTAAATAATGTGATTGAATGTATAAAAAAAATGAAATTAAACAATGTAAAAACAAAACAAAACACACTATATTCCACAAAGATGTACAGTGTTTATATGTAAATCCAAAATTACAATAAAATGGGTCTTCTCTGTGGCTTCCAGTGGCAAAGGCAGCCAGATCCTACATGGATGACCATGCAATTCGAGTCTTAGACCCAGTAGTTTAAGAGTGTGGAGATGCCCAAAATCCCAAAAGGAGGGAGTGATGTAAGAGAAGGAATTGATATGTGACAGTTCCTCATGGAGTTGTTTTTTTTTCCTCTTCTCTTTATATCACTCTGGAGATCACACATACCCTCTAACAATAACAACAAATTACAATAAATTGGGCCAGCAGGTGGCATGGAGGTTAGGCGGCTGGCTCCCACATGGACAACTAGGAGGCTCAAGTCCTGGACCCGAGACTGTGCATGTGTGTGTGCCCAAAATCCTGACAGGAAAATGAAGACTGGACTGCAGCGTGGCCATCTCCCTTGAAGGGCAATTTCTTACTTTCTTTCTCTTTCTCCCTGGTGAGTACATAAACCCTATAGCAAAAAAAAATTTTTAAATTAAAAAATTAAAATACATAAATAATAAAAACATGGAAAGAAATTTCAAAAAAGTTAAGAGATTCTTACTTCACCTCACTGTAACATACAACAGGGCACAAAGAAGCTAAGAATCTAGACAAGCAGTTCTTAAGCTTTTTAAAAGCAATATAAGCCTTTTTTGAATAAAATAGTATTGAGCAACTCGACATCTGTAAAGTAGAAAGAGTGAGGTAAATATGGCTGAAGTAAAGTAGGTAGCTCACAGGCCATTCTCTCAGTTCTCTGAGACCCAGTGCTTTGGAACAACTTACAAACCAAGGAGGGCTCTGGCGATAAACTCCTCGGTGTTCCTTTCTTCTATGATGGTTTTCTAATTACTTCTTTCACGAAACCCGCCTAACAAGCCACCTATCCTACAATACCTTTTGACCTAACCATGAGGGAATGAATGGTTCCTTCTACAATAGTGCCAAATGTACACTGCAGCATTTCCAGTAGCCTATATTTTATCTCACAGAAACACACACCTCATCATTTGTGACTTGATTAGAAGGGGGGCATGCTTCTTAATCCACATTCCCAAGAATTTATCAAGTAGAAGACTCGCAGTAATGTTTGTTTGTTGACTATTAAAGAATATAGGTTAATTAATAACTAAAGGAAAAAATGGCTTTAAAATGTTTTTATGTAAAGAAGTAAGACCTGGGTTGTTAACAATCCCTAGTTGGTCTGTATGAAAAGTCTGGAGCCTTTATATATATTCCAATTACGTTACAATTCTCAGTACTGCTATGATTATGGCCCAATACAGCTGTGGTCCTTTTAGGTTTTTAAGTTCTGTGGACATGTAAGCTCATTATCCTAAAACAGAAAAGTAGATTTTGAAATGATATTTAATTTTAACCACTTTCTAAACAATTTATTCTCATTAAGAACATTCCGTTGGATAAAAACAGGAAGACAGGATTGTTTGCAACGTTGTCCTCCTCACAATGTACTTGAAGTACTAATGTATGTAGTGACAGTGCTTAGGGTAAAATAATGGTATTAGTGCTTGGTGCCTTTTAAATGCTTATGTGAACTGTAAGCATTATATTTGAGAAGGATGCTTTATGTCCGACTCTGAGTAGTCTCACCACTGCTGCCACCTCAACTGTTCATTTTGAATTTTGCCCAAGATGACTGAGAACACTGCAATAAATCCAGCTGTGTAAAACAGTGGGAACCCTGAATGAAATTACATCAACTTCCAAAGAAATCAGGTTAAATTTCTTTAAAATTGAAAATGTAATCAATTGCACTTGTACTTTGCTACTGTTCAAGATAAAAATTTTCAAACTGGGGCCAGCAGGTGGTGTGATGGTTAAGATGGCTGGATCTCACATGGGCGACTGCATAGTTTGAGTACGGGGCCTAGAGGTTAAGAAGCACACTGGGCATGTGTGCATGACTGCCCAAAATCCCAAGAGGAAAATGACAGAGGGGAATGGTGATGTGGCCATTCCCTTCTAGTAGAGCAATTTCTTACTTTCCCTCCCTCTCTATGCCTGACAGCAAAACCAAAAAAAAATTTTTTTAGTTCAAACTAGGGATGATTTGAGCTATTTTAGGACACCAGAAAGATGATGTCAGATATTTTAATGAAATTTTTTAAAAGATCCCTGTCTGGGACTGAGTTCTACTTCCCCCAAATTCATATTCATGTTAAAATTCTAACCTCCGTTGTGATAAATTAAGAAGTAGAGGCTTTAGGAAGCGATTGAGGTCATGAAAGTGGAACTTTCACAGATGGGACTAGAGTCATTTCTAAAGACACCTCAGGGAGCTCTCTTGCCCCTTCTGTCATGTCTGGACACAGCAAGAAGACAGCTGTGAACCAGAAAGTGTCCCCCACCAGAAACGGAAACTGCCAGTGCCTTGATCTTGAACTTTGAATCCTCCCAAACTGTGAGAAATAAATGTTTATGCCACAAGTCTGGTATTTTTGTTATGGCAACTTAAAGTGACAAAGACAATCTGTAAACTCCAAAACCCTCTTGAAGGAATACTTTCCTCAATAACTACTTGCCTAGAACAACTGGAGCTCAGCAGCAATAGATCTGCATGAAATGAAAAGCACTGACAACTGGGGCAGCTCCGTGTTGTAGGGTAATGTTCAGCAGAAGTTGGATCCCACATGACAACTGCAGTTTGAACCCCTAGCCTGAGACACACCAGCCACACACACAAGTGCCCAAGATCCAATAGGCTGGAGGAATGGAGAATGAGGATCATGGCATGGCCAGAAGCTGTGGAGGGTGCTCTCTCCCATGTATATCCACATACTTCATCACAAACAGAAAATTTAAAAGGAGAAGCAGCAGAAGCAGCAGCACTGACAAGATGTTCCTCTTGTTCTGCTAAAGAGATCTTTCTTGACTAACTCAAGTGGTCTCCTCCTCTCGCTATCATTCATTAATATTTTTGCTTGTAAGTATTAGCTGAAAATCTGTTTCCCAGGCACTGCTAGGTAGATATGGCTCTAGTCCTAGGAGTTCTAGTGTATGGAGACAAACATGGAATGTGATACAAACTACAGCTGAAATGAAAGCAACCAGGGATGGCAATAAAGAGGTAGTGATATTTGAAGAGGGTTTTGAATGATGACTTTGAAGTTGGAATTCAGGAGGAAGGGATGGTATACAGAAAGAAAGGAATTCATCAGGAAAAAACTAGCATATGTAAAGATATCAAAGCATAAAATGTCTTAGTGTTTGAGAAATGAAAAAAAAGTGAAAGGAAACTAGTATTTGTTGGCTTTCTGAGATACATTTCTCTTGTGCTGTATGCAAGTAATCTCATGAGAAAAGTATTATTACTCTACTTTAAACATGAGATACCTGAGGCTCAGAGAGATTAATTAATCCATCCAATTTGATGTTGACTATAACGGGTAAAGATTACAATAAATAGAGAGAAAGAAGTGTCATAGAAAGAATAGCAGAAGAGAATAGAAGAAACGGGTGGTGGTCAGCTTGTGAAAGTGCTTTACTCTAAAGGCAACAGGGAGAAAGGAGTATTTTTGAAATACAATTCTAGTGGCAGTATATAGTGGTTATTTTCACTTGATTCAGCTCTGACCCTCAGGAAAAAAAGGGACTAGTTCCCAATTCATTCAGTGAGGCTAGTATTAATCTAATACTAAAATCAGACAAAGATATTACAAGATAAACTATAGACCAATATTGCTCATGAATAAAGATACAAAAATTCTCAACAAAATACTTGAAATTGAATCCAACAATATTTACCTAGAGGGATATATTCTATATTCACAAGGCCAATTCAACATTTGGATATCAATAAATATGAGCTACCACATCAATAGACTAAAAAAGAAAAGTCATATGATTACATCAATTGACAGAAAAAGCAATTCATAAAATCTTACTATCCATTCATAAAACTCTCAGAAAATTAAGACTAGAGGAGAATTTCTTCAATCTGATAAAGAACATATGTCAAAAACCTACAACTAATAGTCTTACTGGTAGGAAACAGATACTTTCCCCCTAAGATTGAACAAGACAAGGATATTGTTTCTGTGCAACATTGTATGGAAGTCATAGATAGGGCAAGAAAAGGAAATAAAAGGTATATAGCATATAAAGGAAGAAATAAAATTATCTCTATTTAAAAATATTATGATTATCTATCCAGATAATCCCAAAGAATTAACAGAAAAACTGGAACTAAGTGAAAATACTAAGATCACAAGATACAAGGCTAATATGCACCACACAATTGAATTCCTATACAAAACAATGGACAAATGGAATTTTAAAATTAAAAAATATATACTTATAATAGGAACCCCAAAATGAAATACGTTGGTATAAATTTAACAATATATATCCAGGATATACAGGAGGAAAACTGATGAAAAAAAATCAAAGAAGTTTTAAATAAATGGAAAGATACTCTGTGTTCATGGATCAAAGACTGTAAAAATTTGAATTCTGCTCAGGGACAGCTCACGGTGGTTATGGTGGCTGGATCCTACACAGCTGATGGTGCAGTTGGAGGCCCAGAGCCAGTGGCTTGAGAAACATGCCAAGGATGGTGCCTGAGTGCACAAAGTCCCAAAAAGAGAATGAAAAAAGAGGAAATGAATTACAATGTGACTCTCCATAAGGGGTGCTTTCTCTTTGTTTCTGTCCTGTGAGGACACATACCCTCGAGGGGGAAAAAAAACTATTTCAATTCTCTTAACTTGAACTTCCCCAAGCTATTTTATACAGATTGACAAACTGACTCTAAAGTTTATAGAGAAAGGTAAAGAATCTAGAACAGGGGCCGGCAGGTGCTATGGTTGGTGCTTAAAGGCGCTGGACTCCCACATGGCTGACCATAGTTTGAGTGCCAGACCTGCCACCTTGCTTCCTCTCTTTCCCTTTCCTTCTCTCTCTGTCTCTCTCTGGTCAAATTAAAAAATGATAACAAATAGAATTAAATAAATAAATCCTTTTTTAAAAAAATCTAGAATAGTCAACACAGAATTGAAGGAAGCCAACAAAGATGGAGGACTTGCATTACCCAATGTCAAGACTAGCTATAAAGCTATAGTAATCAAAACAGTATGGTCCTAGTAAAAGAATAGATACAGATTTGTGAAACAGAAGAGAGAGCCAGAAATAGGCCCACACAAATAAAGTCAACCAATTTTTGACAAAGGAGGAAAAGGGATAATCTTTTCAACAAATGATGCTAAAACAACTAGACATCCACCTACAAAAAAGCGAATCTAGATATGGATCTGATACTTTTGGAGAAAATCTGGGGACCTTGGATTTGGCAATGAGATAAAGACCAAAAAGACAATTAATGGGGGCCAGCAGGTGGCCACTGGACTCCCACATGGCTGACCACAGTTCAAGTCCTAAACCTGGCAGCTTGCTTTCTCACTTTCCCTCTTTCTTTCTCTCTCTCACTCTGTCCCTCTCTGGTCAAATTTAAATAAATAAATAAAGTTAGATAAAATAATTCTTTAAAAAAAAGACAATCAATGAAAGAGAAATTGCTAAGTTTGACTGTAATAAAATTAAAATTTCTACTTTGCAAAAGACACAGTTAATAGAATGAAAAGGTAAGTCATAGATTAAGAGAAAGTATTTGCAAAACATCTATCTGATGGAAAAAAAAAACCCTGCATCTAAAATATAAAAGGAATTCTTAAAATTTAACAACAACAACAACAAACAATTTAAAAATGGGCAAAGATCTGAACAGAGACCTTACCAAAGAAGAAAAATACAGATAATACATAAACATATAAAAACATGCTTATCATCACAGGTCATTAGGGAATTACAAATTAAAATAACAATGAGATATCACTATATACCCATTAAATGTTAAATTTTGCTTTTAAGAATTACTTATTTTATTTATTTACTATTATTATTATTATTACCATTATTTTTAATTTGCTATAGAGTATGTGTGCTCACCAGAGAAAGAGGGAGTGAGAGAGAGAGAAAGCAAGCCTCCAGGCCCAAGCCTCAAACCACAGTCAGCCATGTGAGAGTCCAGCACCTTAACTACCACCCATCTGCTGGCCCCTACACCCATTAGAAGGACTAAAAGAAAAATGATTATAGCAATGATTAGTGAGGATGCAGAGCGAAAGGGACTCACATTCATTGCTAATGGGAATACAAAGTGGTATAGCCAATATGAAAGACAGTTTCACAGTTTCTGACAAAAGTAAACAGTCTCATAAGGCATGTGTTGAATTGGGTCCCCCAAAAAGTGTTAAAGTGCTACCTTTTAGTACTTCACTATAGACCTTATTTTGAAAATGGTTCATTAAGAATGTAATTTTTTTTTTTTTTTTTTTTTTGGAGAGGTTTTTCGCTATAGGGCGCGTGCGCTCGCCAGACAGACAAGAGAGAGACATAGAGACAGAAAGCGAGAAATCACCCCCCAGGGGGGATGGTCACGCCGCAATCCCTTCTCCTCCATTCTCCTCTTGGGATCTTGGGCACGCACGCACACGCGCCCGGCGTGAGTTGTAAGCCACCGGGTCCGAGACGCGAACCGCGGTCGACTACGTGGGAGTCCAGCGACATAGCCATTACGCTAACTGCTGGTTCCCAAGAATGTAATTATTAATAGTTAGATGAAGTAAAACTAAAGCAGGGTGAGCCCTTAATCCAATCTGACTAGTGAACTTAAGAGAAAATGTATAGACATACACATGGGGGGGGGGCGATAAAGTCTTCATGTCCAGCTTAATTTTTAAAATTTTTAATTACATTTTTGCTATAGGGCATGTGCGCTTGTCAGACAGAGGCAGAGAGGAAAAATGAGAAATCACCCTCCAGTGGGGATGGCCAAACCACAATCCCTTCTCCTCTATTCTCTTTTCTGGAGTTTTGGACACACAGACATCCTTGGGGTGTTTTTCATGATGCTAGGTGTTTTTCAAGACGCCCGGTCTGAGACTCAAACTGCTCAGGCGGCCATGTGGGTTCCAGTCATCTTAATCACCACACCAATGCGTGGCCCCTATTTTCATTTTTTAATCCTCAAGCCTATCAAATTAATGTTGGAAGAGTCTATATGCCATTTCTATTTTAAGGTCTTCTGAGAAGAAAGAGCCTTCAAAAACAGTTCTGTATTTCCAGACACATGTAGATTTCCCCCCCTGCAAAGAAGCTGATAGAGATTTTGAAATCTGACATTGGCTTACTCCTCTTTCAGAGAAGTATCTTGACCAAAAGAAAAGCCCCTCAACTATTTACCTTTTAATAAGTTCCAAAAGAGACAGCAAGTAAGAAAAGCCTTGATAATTGGTGGGTTTTTTTTTTTTTTTTTTTTTTTTTTTTGAAAAAAGGAAGGGAAGCAGTACTTTACTTGGTAAACCACTCTTTCCCACAAAATGTTTTTTTTTTTTTTCGAGAGGTTTTTGCTATAGGGTGCGTGTGCTGACCAGAAAGACAGAAAGAGACAGAGAGATAGAAAGCGAGAAATCACCCTCCAGGGGGGATGGCCACGCCACAATCCCTTCTCCATTCTCCTCAGGATCTTGGCACGCATGCACACACGCCCAGCGTGAGTTTAAGCCACCAGGTCCGGGACTCGAACTGTGGTCAGCTACATGGGAGTTCAGAGACATAGCCATTACGCTAACTGCTGGCCCCAAAATGTTTTTTTCAAGTAATAGGAAAGAAAATGAAGAACACATCGTGTGTGTGTGTTTGTATGGGAAGTGTGGAAGCAAAAGCAAAGTACTGATAAAAAGTTTTACATAAGAGGAAAGTAAGAATTTTCTGACTTCCATAATAGATACTATAGATAAGAGAAGACAGAATCATGTACTGACAAAATTTTGTCGATTCTGAGACAATATTTATGTAAATCTAATGTATTAATCTCATCTTAAATTATAAAATTTCTTTAAATACCACCTTTCTAAAAAGAATAATAGCCTTTAAATATTTATATTTCCCCCGCTGTACTATTTGTGACCTGATGAATAAAGGAGCCAGATCCCACAGAGCCAAATCCTGGCCCTGGTGGCTTGAAACACACACTAGTACATGTGCCTGTATGTCCAAAATCCTGATAGGATTGGGGAAATGAAAGAGAAGGGATTGCAGCCTGACTACACCGCAGTTGGAGGTGCTTCTCAATCTCTCTCTTTCTCTGTCCCTGGCAAGCACACATGCCCTCTGGAAAAAATTATATATATATATATATATATATATATATATATATATATATATATAAAATTATACACACACACACACACACACACATATATAAAACATAATAGTAAAAATCCTGACTATAGGCAATGGTCTGAATTCTATTACCTATGGAATATAAGTTTACAGGAGTTTCTATATATTCACTACGCAGTCCTTGAAACAATACGTACATACCTACTTGCCTTAAACCAAGAGAAGAGGGAAGTACTAATTAAAATAGTTTAAGAGGGACCAGCAGATGGCATAATGGTTGTCACTAGACTCCCACGTAGTCAATTCTAGTTGGAGTCCTGGACCCAGTGGCTTAAAACTCACTTTGGGAGTGTGTGTGTGCATGCCCAAGTTCCTAAGAGGAGAATGAAGGACAATGGACTGTGGCATGGCCATCCTCCCTGGAGGGGTGATTTCTCGCTTTCTGTCTCTTTGTCTCTCTGATGAGTGCATGCGCCCTACAGCAAAAATTTCTCTTAAAAAAAAAGTTTAAGCTAGGTTTGCAAAGTTCACTTTACTAAAAGTTACAGCTTTCTTGGTTATGTGAAATATAGTTCTATAATTGATATACACAATGTTCACATAATTAAGTGGAACTTAAATCATCATTTCAATTTAAGTTAATGACTATCTTATACACAGCAGATGGATTATATAGTTCTACAAGGATTGAATATATTAGAAAAGATATTAGTGGAAAAATACTAAAAGAAGAGGGAGTAATAACAGTGAAGTAAGTCATTTGTTTTTAAAGCTAGGGAGGAAAGATCACACCAGACAGCTAAATTACACAATACTCCAAGTGGGTATTCAAGCATCTAAAAAAAAGTAGACTCAATAGCACAGATGTAAAATTGCTCTCCTAAGGCTTTTAGCTATTTGATGAGTCAAACAGGCATCATATCAAAATACATTTTTAATTTAAAAATCAAAAAGTGGTTGGCCTTCAAGTTATAAATTGCATTTCCTTCTCTGACTTTACAATCATTCTGTGATAAAAGCAAGAGAAGAAGAACAGTATTAAGAAATAGAATGAAGGTCAAATCAGAGTTTATATAACTATATACACAAGTTCTACTTGGGCACTTCTAATTTATTAACTCTCATCCACTTTAGCTCAGTAAGATTTTGTGAAAATAGCATTTCAACTCTTCCACTAACAAAGATTATTAGTGGTTGTTAGCTATGATCTTAGACTTATACATCACCCTTTTTATTTCTCTAGCCTGTTTTTTGTACAGATATATAAACTTGATGTTTTTCTTAATTAACATTATTAATAGAAATTAACATCATAAACCCTAAACCCTGTAAAATGGAATGGATATAAAAGAGTGAGTCTTCAAAGTGCTGGTGAAAAGAAAGAAGTAATTAAAATGGACACAAAAGTGGAATTTTTTTTTTTAGGTATGGAGGAAATTTTAAATGGATCTTTTAAATTTATTCAATTAAAATATAAGAATGGATTTGAAAGATGATGATAAGTCATCTAATATGTGAAAAGTACTACATAATTGTAAGTAACAAGTGATGAGAAAAAGCAATTGGTATTAACACTCATTAGCCTAATGTTAACTAAAAAGATAGTGGTTTGTGGGAAATTAGGAGTTAAGATGCTGACCATATGTTAATCTTGATCCATGGATGATTCAACTCAAATTTCTACAACATCAAAGTGAGGGCCAAGGTACCAATGGTGTACCGTGATTACCTAAAGACATTTCCAGGACTTATTTGTAGAGATCATCAAGGATGGTGTTACCTTTTATTATATTTTCTGCAGTGAAAAAACTGGTGTGTTTTGAAAAAAATATATACATAAATGCATACATACACAGGTTGAATATCCTTTATCTGCAATGTCAGGCATAGGAAGTGTTCTAGAGTATGGATTTTTAAAATGTTTGCATATACATAACAGGATATTTTATGAAAATGAGACCCAAGTCTAAAAAAAGAAATTCATTTGTGTTTTATATACACCTTATCTGTATAGATGAAGGTTAATTTTATCCAATTGTTTGGCATTGCGGTGCTTTGACTGTGACCTATCACATAAAGTTGGGTGTGGCATTTCCCCTTGCATCATATCAGTACTCAAAAAGTTTTAGGTTTTGGAGATTTCCAATTTCAGATCAGAGAAACGTAACTTATATTGCAGATATGCAAGAGGAAACAGTTATGCCTATTTTTGAGGTTTTGAAGAATAAGTTTACATTTCTAGCTAGCTAAAACATATTTGGGGACTAAAACAGAGGCCTCTTACAGTCATTTTGGATCCTCAACTTAACTTAGGAAGAACCATTTTTTTAGAATTCATCCTGCTCCAAAAGAGAAATTTCTGTTAATTGTTCCCCAAATGTTTATGTATTATTTATCCAATTATATTGCTGAAGTTCTTCACACGCAATGGCTGTGTTTCTAACTATAACATCTAGTCTAAATAAATGCCTATGGAGTAATGAGTTCAAACTAAAAGACTGGGTACTTATAAGTCAGCATGAACTGAGAAATCCTGCATCAACTTTTCTGCATAGCGTTCATGTCACATTCATTTTCTTCCTAAAGAAGAGACTTTAGAGATAAGCCATTGGTAGAAGTCTTTATATAACTGAAACTAACAGACAATTAATGGGGAGAATTTTTTAATGGTTCCAATTCTATTTTTTAATTCAGTTCCTATTTCACTTCTAATATATTTTGACTAATATATGTTTTGCTGCTCTTATTAAAGGCATCATAAAAACAGCAACATAATTCTTAAACTGATATCAAAAATTAGAACTCAATTGATTTATATTACTCTAAGAATACATGTAAAGAATATTATAGTTTATATACCAAGAACCTCCATTTCAGTGGAAAAAAAAGAATATAGATATAAGTGCATGCCACTTAAATGTATTAAATTATTTTGTGATGATAAAATACCATCTTAGCACCAAGTTTCACACACGAAAGAAACAACAGTAATCTTTAGAGCCAAATTTTAGAAGTTTAGCTTTTAAGCAAGCAATATTACAACAGGTAAAAAAATAAAAATGAGTTCAGTTCTTTTGGGGGGATTGCATTTCAAAACACATTCATGTATCTTGAGCAATAATATAAAAGTTTGGATCACCTATATTGATATTAATGTATGTTCCAGAAGCTCACCTTGTAATGACACACATGCGCGTGCACACACACACACACACACACATGCATGCATACTTCTCTTTCTCTATCATTTTATCTTCCATTCTCCATAGCCTTCATATCTCTCTCTCTCTCTCTTTCTCTATCTCTCCTCATACCCATATATAGACATATAGAAGACAGGGTACATGGAAAATAATAGACACTAAAAACTAGTTGTGTAATTTTATAAAAGACATAAAAATCATGAAAGCACTTACTTCATCAGCCACCATACATCTGGAAAAAGGAAAAACAAAACCAGATTAATTTCTTAATTATCAAAGTCAATGATTTAAAAAGTTCTTATTAAGTAGCTTGCCACAAAGTAGTCTACAAATGCTTACGTACAATTCCACAAAGAGGTGTTTCTAAGTATGCATAAGAACATGGGCCAGTGCTGATTTTATACAACTCTACAGCTGCCAAAGGCATATGGCTCCGTGGGAGTGTTAGAGCTTCAGATGTGCTATTCCCACAGCCCATCCAAGAAGATAGCTATAATGATCCTTCAAAAATTTAAGCAAAATGGCAAGTGAGCTTACCTATCCTTAAATCTTAACATTGGTCTTCCCTAGCGATTAGAAGATTGCTGCATTAGAGTGCAAGAAAATAAGCTAGCTACATACTAGCTCAAGTTAAACGTAATTATTTATGCTACAGTATATATGCTGAGCTTATTTTCAAGTTCATTTTTGGTTTCTATTATTTTGCTAAGCTTTTTTATCTATTATTTTTATTTAACTTACAGAGGCAAATTCTATCCAATGGAAATTGAGGAGGAAGAGCATAAACTGAGGTCTTAGGTAAAAGAAAATGCAAAGAGCAAAGGAGAAGAAGAGCAAGCATGGTCAGGACAACTAGAGGTCCCTTCAAGACAGAGAGCACATCATAAGAGGAAAAGTAAATGAAAAAGTAAAGAAAAGAAAATAGACTCAAAGAGTAGGTCTAGAAGATCTAATATATTTTTTTTAAGTATTAAAATGGAAAAAAGACACCATATAGAGGAGAAGCAACAACCAAGTAAACAATAAAAGAAATTTTTGCTGGGCTGAAAAAGCACCTCTGGTATATAAAAGGGAAACAATGTGTAAGGCTGGATGGAATAGAAAAAAAAAAAATAGCTACTCATTTCCTTGTAAACTTCATTAATTTTAAAAATAAAGACAAATCTTTTAAGTATTCAGACATTGTCGGCGTCACTTCTGCAGAGACGACACGACACCCGGTTCTTCCTCACGCAGTCTTTATTCACAGGTTTCCTTCTTCTTCCTTTTTTCTACTTCCCTTTTCCCCCGTGTATATATAGGATCCTCCCGGCGGCCCCACCCGCAAGTTCTCTTGCCTGTAAGAGGCAAGTCCTGATTGGCTGTCTCTAAAACATGTCCATAGAAGGAGTTGTTTGTAGTACTGGAGACACGCCTCCCTATGCAGCCAGCGGCGCAATCTTGGCTCGGTGGCCAACGGCGGCGGCCAACAAGACATAAAAAAAAATTACCCATAAAGAGAAAAATAAATAGGACCAGTATTGGACTTATTCTCAACACCAGAAGTCAGAAAACAATAGGAAGAGGATCTACGCTATCTGAAAGGAAAGCATTAGAACTCATGAATCTTATACCTAGCTGAGATACCCCTTATTTGTAAGGGATGATAAAATGATATTTGAGGCTAACCAAGATCTCAGATACTGCACCACTTTAGCAAACCATTTGAGGAAAGATATACTTGAGAAAATAACCAAAATATAAGGCATACTCCAATGCAGATTAAAGACAGGAGAAAATATAAAAGAAATCTGGTAATCAATGAAGCTTGATATGTGAGACTTTAATGTGTGTATTCTAAATAAGAATTCTAGAAACAGAAAAGACACAATGTGAAGATCTGAATGTGCAAAATTGAAGTGAAAATGAAAGAGTGGGGATGCTGAAAATATTCTAAAGCAAAATACCAAATAGTACATTTTCCTGACTTAGGGTCAGGAAACTAGATGAGATCACCTAGGGAGGAAGAATATAGAGAAAAGATAGGGGAGAACAGGGAGTCACACAATGGACAGACTTTCAGTTTTATAAAATGAAAAGTTGCTGTGGAGATTTGTTGCACACGATGCATGTAATTAACAATACTGTAAGGTTAAAACAGTTGAGATAGTAAATTTTGTTATATGTTTTCTACTACAATGGAAAATAAAATACCGATAGAGATGACAGCCATAGACTATGCCATATACTGTGAGCTTTACAATCACAGGTCACAAAGAGAAGGGTCCAGCTAAGGAGACTGAGCAGGTATATACAGTCATACAGAAACATACCAGAAGGTACACAGAAATGGATCATTATCTGTTGAAGATAGCATGCATATTATCCCCAACTGGACTAGTGTGAAGTGTATTCATGTTGAAAAATTCACTTTACAAGTTAAGTGATGTATAGTGATTGAATGTAGAAAAAATAATTAAATAAATAAATAAAATATATTAAAATTAAAAAAAAAAAATACTAGAAAGATACAGTGCCCTAAAAGTTAAGAAACTTTTGAGAAGAGGGGAATAGCCTAGCCATGATGGTGGGAATAGTAGGGTACCATTGCCCAAGGCTGGGGACACATGAGAAGCCTGGGTTCAGATTTTAATCAACCTTCAGCAGTATTCTTTTTTTTTTGGAGAGGTTTTCGCTATAGGGCGTTTGCGCTCGCCAGACAGACAGAGAGAGACACAGAGACAGAAAGCGAGAAATCACCCCCCAGGGGGGATGGTCACACCGCAATCCTTTCTCCTCCATTCTCCTCTCGGGATCTTGGGCGGGCATGCACACACACGCGCCGGGGTGAGTTTTAAGCCACCGGGTCCGGGACGCAAACTCGGTTGACTACGTGGGAGTCCAGCGACATAGCCATTACGCTAACTGCTGGTTCCCCCTTCAGCAGTATTCTAATCAACCTTCAGCATACCTGTAATCTTAGCTAACTGAAAAGCTGAGGCAGAAGCTCACAATGGTGAGACCCTTTTAAAAATACACTGTTCTTGGGGGACCAGCAGTTAGCGTAATGGCTATGTTGCTGGACTCCCACGCAGTGGACCATGGTTTGAGTCTTGGACCTGGTGGCTTGAACTCATGCCGGGCGCACGTGCGTGCATGCCCGAGATCCCAAGAGGAGAATGGAGAAGGGATTGCAGCATGGCCATCCCCCCAGTGGGTGATTTCTCACTCTCTGTCTCTGTCTTTCTTGCGAGTGCACGCACCCTGTAGCAAAAACCTCTAAAAAAAAAAAAAAAAAAAAAAAAAAAAAAAAAAAAAAAAAAAAAAAAAAAAAAATTACATTGCTTTCAGGATCAGCAGTTACCATAATGGCTATGTCGCTGGACTCCCATGTGGTCGACCGTGGTTTGAGTCCCAGACCCAATGACTTACACTCACGCCAGGCACATGTGTGTGCGTGCCCAAGATCCCGAGAGGAGACTTCCACATGACCAACCACGGTTCAAGTCCCAGGATCCAGCAGCTTGAAACTCACACCAGGCACATGTGTGTGCATGCCCAAAATTCCAGGAGATGAATGGAAGAGAAGGTATTGCAGCATGGCCATCTCCCCCTTGGGAGGTGATTTCTCATTATCCCTCTCACTGTCTCTGTCTCTCCAGTTAGTGCATGCACCCTATGGCAAAAACCTTTGGGGGGGGGGAAACAACCTCGCTCTCTCTACCTCCAACTCTTACTTGCATTCATGTGTGCACTCTCTCTTTCTTATACCAAGAAGGAAAAGGAGAAAGAAAAGGATGACGAGGAAGAGGAAGAGATAGTGGAAGAGGAAAGAATGAACAACTAGAGCAAATGTTGCTGTAAGTCTAATAAAAAAACGACTGAGAAATGACATTCTAACCTGGCAAGAGATCACACATAGCTTTTGAAAGGGTAACTTTGACAAAATGGTAAGGGATAAACCTCACTTGAGTGAATTCAAGAGAGATAGGAAATAAGGAAGGAAAAAGAGTGAGTATAGGTTATTATTCCAGGAAGCTACCCTGTAGTGTGGAGCAAAGAAACATGGTAATAGCTGGCAGGAAAACTAGTGTCAAGAGATTTTTTTTAAAAGATAAGATAGTATAGATAACCTAGTAAATATCTTATTAATGCTATGAGTGTGACATATGGCAGGCAAATATAAATGTGAATCGATACCTTAGGGATCAATTCAAAACAATGAATGAAAATGAGACAGTAGCTATACATGAAGATGATAATAAAGTAGAAATTAATGGGAGTCTAATATGTAAATTGTATGTATGGAAAAACGTGCAAATTGTACAGAGAGGAGGAAAAAAAATTTCATGAAGAAAATTTTGGAAAACATTCTCACTTAGAAAGCAAAGGTAGGAACTGGAAGTATTCGAGGAGAGAGAGAACAGGGATCAGGGTTTAAGAAGCAAGGTGGAAGACATTCATGATAGTAAATGGGTTGATGATGTCACATGCCATAAAGATGTTGCAAAAAATGAGAGCTAGAAGACCACTATGTTATGAGCAGATCGTTTGTAAGAATCACGTAAAACTGGTTAAGGAGATTGTGGGTAGTGAAAAACAGAAGCAACAGACGTATAGTAGTCTGAAAGAAATTTTGGTAGCAAAGAAATGATTAAAAACAGGGCAGTGGCTACAGAACATGTTGAAAACCTGATAGTAGGGAAGGAGTCAACAGTAAGAATAAAAACTAAGAAAAATGACTGACAGAGTCTGTAATTTACAAAAGGGGAATATGGTTTCTCACTTTATAGCCAATTTTACAGCATGTTTGATTAAAACAAGGGTTTATTTTGTAAAGAGAGGATGCACATAATCACAGTTACCTATGGAAATAAAAATAGCTTTCTCTCTTCACTGGGAAATGAAAAATAGGATTCAAGTTATACAAACTTTAACCTACAGCTAAAAAGAAAAATTCCTCAATTAAAGACTATCTATTGTATTTACTGAACCTGGTTTGGTGTGCCAAGAGCTATACAATTTTATCTGAATTTACAAGCAGTTAAGCTTTCCATTGTTACAAAAAATAAATAATACTCCTTGTTCCAAATTCATTGTTAATTACTTGAATTGTAATTTATCCAGCTTGGCTGGAGACATCAAAAAGCAACTTTCCATTCCACTGAATTGTTTCCAAAGCTTGAGGCTCTTTACATTAATCATGCACTTACAGTATCAATACACACATACTCCAGTGTTTTCAGCAGCCCTATCTTTGGGTTCACATGCTCAATGTTTGCTACTTTTAATCCAAATTTTGATACAAATGGAAAATAGAAAAACCAAGCAGCATTATGCTTTTCTGTGTATCATTTTACACACCACCTAAATTTCTGTTCAAAGTCTCAGAGAATTGAACAATTTGTATCTAAACAAGCTTTTCTTCAACTTTTTTTTGCATAAAAAACTACCTTTTCTATGATTAATAGTCATCTCTTTTAAATAAATCACATCTATAAAAAGAAAACAGCAAACTTCTCTAAAAGAATATTTTGACTATACTGAGACTTGAATGAGGTGCATAGAAATAAGACAAGTCCTCTTATTCTCTTTGGAATCTTAAATATAGATTTGGGATATCTAAAAACAGGATTTTTTTTTTTTTTTTTTGGAGAGATTTTTGCCATAGGGTATGTGTGTTCACCAGAGAGACAGAGACAGAAAGACAGAAAGCAAGAAGTCAGCCCCCAGAGGGGACAGCCACAACACAATCCCTCCCCCTCCATTTTCCTCTCAGGATTTTGGGCATGCACACACACGTGCCTGGTGTGAGTTTTAAGCTGCCTGGTCTGGCACTTGAACCTGGGAGAGTGTGTGGAAGTTCAGCAATGTAACTATTACGCCATCTGCTGGTCTCAAAAACAGAATATTCTTAATCAATCACCATGCATGTATCAGCACAGAAGCAGGCTAGCACCTCAGGTAGACTATTGGTCTTGTGAACACTTGTAATCTGCCCACTGGTAGGAGTCGATCACAACCTATTTTTGAATATGGCATATTTGACCAACACTAACTTAACTCACATTAACTGAATAAATTCCACCTATTCTCTCCTGCAGACTAAGCTACAATGACCCTGGTTTCAGTGGATCAAGTGGTAACACTTTTTCCAGCACAATAATATCTGAAAATATTTTCCCCTGTAACTGTAAAAAGTTAACATGATAAAATGGCTGGGTTTTTTTTAAGTTTTTATTTTATTAAATTATTGAATTGGTGATATATTCAGATAAAAATGGTCTGGGGGCACAAAAGTAGAAAGTCTCCACTCCCTATTCCTCAAGGGTATCCTATATACTAGCTATTCTGCATAAATTTACCAATTTCTTGGGTACCCATTCAAAAATAGAAAGCTCCTCTATGAGAACAAGTTATCATGCACATAAGAAAAATAACCCATGCATTACGTCTTTCTTAATTTTTTTTTCTTTTTTTTTTTTTGAAGAGGTTTTTCGCTATAGGGTGCGTGCACTCGCCAGACAGAGAGAGAGAGACATAGAGACAGAAAGCGAGAAATCACCCCCCCCAGGGGGGATGGTCACACCGCAATCCCTTCTCCTCCATTCTCCTCTTGGGATCTTGGGCACCACGCACATGCGCCCGGTGTGAGTTTTAAGCCACCGGGTCCGGGACGCGAACCGCAGTCGACTACATGGGAGTCCAGCAACATAGCCATTACGCTAACTGCTGGTTCCCCATCTTTCTTAATTTTGTATAAAATCCAAAATGTACGCCAAAAGTACATAAAATAGTACTGCAAAATCATGAAAACTAAGGAAAGGAAAAAATTGGTTGAACATAAGAAGAAAAAAAAAAGAATCCTTGTTTTCCACTGCTTTGGCAATGGCAAACACATACAGTCAGGGAGCTTTAGGCTTCACCTTTCATTTATCCTGGCCTCTTCGAAGAGTCTGGGATACAAACACCACTTCTTGGGAAAAAAATCACCTGGGCCTTCCAGCTACTTCTGATTCTCCTAGTTTCCATCTCCACCTCTTTCCCTAGTACTTCACCCTTTGTTGACTGTCTTGGAGTCATTTTCACTTCTTGCTTCACCTAAATTCCTCAGTTTGCCATGCGTTCTCATAGTTTTAAGCATCAACCATATATAAGTCCTAAATCTGTACGTCAGACTGCTAGCATATGCTCCATATTCGCACTTACAACTTCCTTTTGGGTATTCCTTTTCCTGGATATTCTGAAGTTATAATATTCAATGCATGCTGATATCCGAAAACAAAGCTAATTAAGCCTAGATTTAAAAACATTTTTTTTCTAAAGGGATTATTTGATTGGAGTCTATGATTCTTATTTCTGGGTCAGAGATTTCTGTTTGAAATAAAAAGTACAAAATAATAGCATTTATTTTGGTTGCATATCAGGTCAGCCTATCATGCTTCTGTAAAAGCTCAAAGCATTGCCATTATTTGCAAGCACTGAATTATAAATATCCTAGATCTCCTACTCAGCTTCTTAGTCTCATCTGTTTCATGAAGATAACTAAACCAAATAAACTGGGTTGTGTTCAAATGAGGTAAGATTTACTTTGTAAATGGGAAGTTACCATAACAACTTTAGTGTTTTTAAAATGGTGATAAGTCTTGTTCACTATAAACCAAATAACTATGTTCCCTGTCAGTAAATAAGTATTGGGAATGGACACACAGGAGTGGTAGAGGGTGGTATCTTTTTTTTTTTTTTACTTTTTTTCTTTTTGGAGAGATTTTCGCTATAGGGCGCGTGCGCTCGCCAGACAGACAGAGAGACAGAAAGCGAGAAATCACCCCCCAGGGAGGATGGTCACACTGCAATCCCTTCTCCTCTCGGGATCTTGGGCACGTACGCACACGTGCCCAGCGTGAGTTCTAAGCCACCGAGTCCGGGACAAGAACCGCGGTCGACTACGTGGGAGTCCAGCGACATAGCCATTACGCTAACTGCTGGTTCCTGAGGGTGGTATCTTCAAACTCAGTTGTTATAAACCGAAGAAAATGTGATTAACCTTAAAAACTGGTTTTATAAATACTTTCTTTAGGACAAGAAATCCTGTAAGAACAGAAATCCAACTCCAAGAGGCTATCTCCTAAGACCTAATAAGAAATCCAGGAGTGGGATGGTTCCAAGGCTGGTCAATTCAGCAGCCTGTTTGTATCATTTTTCACCTAAGCCATCCTTACCAGCTGCAGACTTCATAGCTTTACCCACTAATGTTCAGAAGAACATGAAAATACCCCCAAAATTCTAGATATTATTTTTATTTATTTTACTTTTTAGGTTTATGTCATAGGGCATGTGTACTCGCCTGAGAGAAAGTGAGAAATGATCCCTCAGAGGGGATGGCCACACCACAAGCCCTTCTCCAGTCTCTATGTGGGATCTTGGGCATACATGCACACAATCCCAGCATGATTTTCAAGCCACCGGGTCCGGACTCAAATGGCTCAGTTGGCCACACAGGATCCAGCGCCTCAACCTCCATGCCACTCGGTGGCCCTATAAGACTATTAATAGGGAAGGAAGGAGAGAAAGGCTTTAGGGAAGGCAACCCACACCTGCTGCATATTTTATGACTTCAAAAAGCAAATTAGTGTTTTGTTTTGTTTTAGTTCATGTTACTGATTATGAAATGTCAGTTATATACAAGAAAGACATTAAAGTCTCTAATAATTCCAAGCTATATAGGAGATGTGGGGCAATCAAAATAAATCTTTTATGTATACCAAAAGCTTAATAAAGTTTTAAAAGAATTGCTTATTCTGTTCATGAGCGTTAAAAAAAATAAATAACCTAGTCTCTAATGCTTGATAATAGCTTGAAAATATTAAGTGTGTTTAGTCTGATTCCATTAGTACAAAACTGCCCTATAATTTTTACTAATAAAGACCAAAACGGGAAATAGTCTATGAATCCTACTACATGGTTAGGAGGAAAAAAAGGTGTATCTCAGTTGTTTGGGAAGAATTATTGTTGTTGGGATGTATAATAATCCTCTCTGAGCCATTATTTCACATCGCAGCTTTTACACAAGTATTTATACTTGTTTATAAAACTGCAGGTCAAAAAGTTGATTATTTCTGCAGCTTGTAGTGGAAAAATTTTAGAGCTTAATTAGACATTCATCAGAATATTTTGGAGTTAATGACAAAATAGTATATAAAATATACTTTATATTTAAAAAAAAAAGAAGTTAAGCATGCTTGATGTAGTCTATAATGGTTTTGTAAGTAATAAACAATTCCAAAATCACTTCATTAATAAAGACATGAATATACTTGCTACTTAAGTGTTGATAGACAGATGATGGAATAAGTCAATTTTATTACAAACTGAGAGCTTTCTCAGAATATAACAAGATGCTAACCTTTTGCTTAATAACTAAGTTTTTTGTTGTTTGTTTTTGTTGCTAAAGGATGCATACACTTGTCAGAGAGAGGGAGAGGAGAAAGCATTTCCCATGGGGAATGGTCAGCAGCGACCTCTTCTCTTCTATCTCTCCCTCCTTTCAGTCTTTTGGGTGTACACGCAAATGTGCATGTGTTCCTCAGGACTCAAATTACTCAGTCGGCCATGTGGGATCTGGCTGCCTCAACCACCAGCCCATAGAGCCAGCTCCTAATGGCGTTTTTTACTCTAGTTTTTGTACTTACTGAATTAAATGTTGAGAAAATCAAACATTTCTTTTACACTCTCTATTTACTGGAGATGTAGGATTCAATTAGGACAAATACATATCAAAAAGTGTTTTCAATTTTAGAAATCACCAAATACACATCACAGTTGTTCCTTGGTATCTGTAAGAGATTATTCTAGGACTCCCTGCTCCATGTCCCTATGGATACCAAATCCATGTACACGGTACATGCATATAACCTACACATATCCTCTCATACATTTTAAACCATCTCTAAATTACTTATAATACTTAATATAGTGCCTACACACCGATTCATTTGCATGGATTCAATGTAGTACTTGGTATGTGACAAATTTAAGCTTTGCTTTATGGAAGTTTCTGGAATTTTCTTTTCTTCTTTTTATTTAATTTTATTTTTTAGTATTTTCAATACAAGGTTCATTGAATCTGTGGATCATAACCTGCATATATGGGGGACTGACTATATTTATTTAGTTACTCACCAAAAATATCTTTGAGCATCAAAAATAATCCTAAACCCTTAGTCTGAGCAAGAGGTAAACATAAAAACAAGTATGTGTACTAAATATTATTGGTGTTACAGTAGAAGTTCATTCAGGAACAAGAAAGGGGAGTATCACTTCCATTTGAATGTCCAATAAAAGTTACATGGAGAGGGATCAGCAGTTGGCATAATGGCTATGTTGCTGGACTCCCATGTAGTCAATCGCAGTTTGAGTCCCGGACCCGACACCTTAAACTCACGACGGGCGTGTGTGCGTGCGTGCCCAAGATCCCGAGAGGAGAATGGAGGAGAAGGGATTGCAGCCTGGTCATCCCCTCAGGGGGTGATTTCTCGCTCTCTGTCTCTCTCTGTCTTTCTGGCAAGCGCATGAGCCCTATAGCAAAAGCCTCTCCAAGAAAAAAAAAAAAGTTACATGGAGAAAGATAAACTAAAACGTTAAAATACTGGCTACATTCAAATTTAATACATCACCCTAGAGCAGGTCCTTATATCAAGGAATCATCAAACTCATTTCAAAGGGAAAATATTCTCCACAAGACACATTGTTTATTTAATAATTTTTATGATGTTACAGATGTACAAACAAAAACTAGATACAGGTTCCAAAAGCTTATAGATTTTAGAAATTATTTATGAGAACACACTTATAAAATTAAATATAAATAAACTACAAATTAAAAACAGTTCAATTTAATATTATGAATTAAACAAGATAGATGACATTATTTAGCAGAAACTAAATTGATGCTATTGAGTTTAAAGGCCAAAAGAAATAGTCTCACATTTATTTAATATTAAAACTTTATCCATAGACAGCCTTTTTTTTTTTTTTTTTTAATAATGGGGAATTGAGTTCAGCTGCACACAGTAGACAAGACTATTTTCCTGCCATGCTTAAGAGAAGGTTTCGAGGCACTTAGTCCATGGCTGGAACAATAGCCAACATGTCTGAGCCATAACTGTGCAATCCTCATGAACTTTCCTACCTGCTAGACCACAAGAACTACTACAGTGCCAGGTCGGCATCATTATTAGATGCAGGAAGAAAAGGGCAAAAGTACATGTGCCAACTGCATCAATCCTATTTGTTTTTCCTTCTTTTAAATTTTTCCAGGTGCACTCACCAGAGAGAATAGAGAAAGGGAAAGAAAGAGAAAGAGAGAAAGCATTCTCTATGGGGGATGGTCATGTCACAATCCCTTCTCCTCCACTTCTTCCTCCTGTTTGGGATTTTGGCACATTCACCCAGGGTGTTTCTCAAGCTTCTGGGTCCAGGACTTGAACTATGCAGTCAGTCATGTGGGATCTCTAAGTGTCTCTAAGTATCTCTCTATAGAGACACCAGTCATTGGATTTAGGGTCCATTCTAATTTAGGATAGCTTCATCTTAATTTGATTATATCTGAAAAGATTCTGTTTTCAAATAAAGTCATATTCCCAGTAACTGCTGGTTAAGATTTCAACATACCTCTCAGGAGACACGATTTAACTCACAACACAGAGTTTCCAGATTTAGAACAGTAGGCAAAGAGAAGGATGGGGTGGGGGGGAGTATGAACTGAAAATAGGGAAGGTAAGTGAAAGCTTAAAGATGAAATGTTAAAAACTTCCTGGCTTCCTTCCCTACCAGGCTCTCAGAGTTCTGAATGTAAGGCTTACACCTTTTAGGCAAAAGTCTAGATTCTTTTGGGAATCAGACCAGCACAGTAAAGATCTAAATATACACTCACCAAGAGATCCTCCAAAAGAACAGCTCAACCACATTACCTACAGTAAAGACCACACTGAACAACTCCCTAATCCACTCAGTCAAGGGTGATTCTGACCAACTTTTAATTGCCCTGCTCTTAAACTGAAGCAGGCAGGGATGAATCAGTAGACATTTAAGAACAACTAACAATACAAAAACAGAATTCAAAACGCATTTTAAAAAGCAAGGTGGAGGGACCAGCAGCTGATGTAATGGCTATGTCGCTGGACTCCCATGTAGTCGACCACGGTTCTAGTCCTTGGACCCAGTGACTTAAACTCACACCGGGCACATGTGCATGTGTGCCCAAGATCCCGAGAGAAGAATGGAGGAGAAGGGATTGTGGCATGGCCATCCCCCCCGAGGGGTGATTTCTCGCTTTCTGTCTCTCTGTCTGTCTCTCTCTGTCTTTCTGGCAAGCGCATGCACCCTATAGCAAAAACCTCTCAAAAAAAAAAAAAAAAAATTGGAGAAAGTGATTATTTAAAGAGAAAAGACATTTTAAAAAGCTTGTATTAATATTTTTAGAGAGGGCTCAGCGAGGAAGTAAGAATAGAACACCAGTGAGAGGAAATATTTAGAGAACAAAAAAGAACTCTTTGAAATTTAAATATAATGGCGGAAACGAATAGCTCAAAAGAAGAACTGGAAGAATTGAGGGAAATAAAAAAGAAAGGAAAAAGATAAAAACTAAAAAAAAGGATTCAAAAAAGAGCATTAGATAACCTACAATGAAGAAAGAAAGAAAACTGAAAAAAGGGAACTTTATAAATAATATTAATAACAATTTTGTGAGCTAGCCCATGACCCAGTGGTAAAGGGAGCTGGATACCACACTGCCAACTATGGTTCAAATCCTGGCCCTGGCAGCTTGTAAAACAAGCCTGGAACACGTGTATGTGTGCCCAATATCCTGACAGAATGGAGAAATGGAGAAGGGACTGCATCGTGACCATGTCACACTAGGGGAGACTGACTCCTCTGGCAAGTGCATATACCCTCTGGCAATTAAAAATAATAATAATAATGCTTTTGAAATTTCCAAACTAAAGGAGATGAGTTTCCATACTAAAAGGGTCTAACTACTGCCCAATACAAAGTCTGAAAATAACTCTAACCCCAAAGACATCTGTGAAATTTCAGAACAAGAAGAACAAAAAGGAGATTCTAAGTTTCTAAGAAGATATTTCATACAAAAAGATATTCTATAATAGAAAATATTTTTACAAAATATCATGTATCAGAATAGGAAGCTTAGAATAATAATATAAATTCAATGGATCTAAATAAAAATTCAAGAAGCTGGAAGATGGTGGGAACAATACCTGAAAATTCTGAGGAAAACAATTTGCAGCCCAGAATTTTACACCTAGTCAAGCCATATGATCAAATGTTAGACTTGGATAAAAACATGTTAAGATATGCAAGCTCTCAATGCATTTATCTTTCATGTGAACTTTCTGAAATTCAACACAAGAGAGGTGAAGAAATCTCTAGAAAGATGGGGGAAAGAGAACAGCGATGAAGTATACTCAGCAACAAATGGTACTGAAAAAGCCAAAGCTGCTGGGAGAAACATCTAAGAGGAGATTAAAATGACAGAATACCTGATGTGTCTAACTGTACTGAGAAGTACCTGAGTAGGAAATAGATTCGGGTTGAATTAAAGATAAAATCACGGAGGGACTAGCAAATGGTGTAATGCTGACATCACTAGACTCCCACACAGTCGACTGCGGATGGAGGCCCAGACCCAGTGACTAAAATCCATGCTGGGTGCGTGTACATTTCTGGCCAAGATCCTGAGAGGAGAATGGAGGAGAAGGGATTGCAGCATGACCATAACCCCTGAGGGGTGATTTCTCACTTTCTCTCTCTCTGTCTCTCCAGTGAGTGCACACACCCTGTAGCAAAAATCTCTCTCAGAAAAAAAAAAAAAGATAAAATTATAGAAAATTAAGCAAAAAAGTTATTAACTCAAGGACAAACAAATATTGTATAACTACAACAAAAAACTATGCTACATGGTGGTCAAAATACTTATAAAATGCTCAACCCATACCTCATATCATATACAGAACATGAATATTGACCTAACCAAAATTATCATAAATCTATACTAAGAAGACACAAACAAGGAAAGGGTGGGTGGTATAGGAAGCAGAGTAAAAGAGATCCAATTTTTCATATTCCAAATTTGGTAGTCAATCAATAATGCCTAAACACAAGAAAATAAAAAATGTGTAACATATGCACACTATTTAAAAATACAGGGAAACGGAAGAGAGGAAGGCTGGGGTGATCTAAGGGCTGGCTACTTTTAATAATGAGCCTTATACTGATACTGATTCTTTAAACAATATGCAAGTAAAACTTCGATAAATATAAAATCAAGAAAATCAACAACTTTTCAGTGTATAAAAATCAAATCAGCGGGGCCAGCATGCGACATAATGGTTAGGGGCGCTGGCCAACTATGGTTCAAGTTCCAGACCTGGTGGCTTCCTTTCTCACTTTCCCTCTCTCTCTTTCTCTCTGGTCAAACTGGAAAATAATAATAAATAAAGTTAAAATAAAATAATTCTTTAAAAAATCAAATCAGCTACAATTTAAATAAATCCAAGTTTCCAGAATGAGTCATTTCTTGAATAAGAGTGCCATGGTTTTAGGCTGGCACCATGGTCTGATGTTTATGGCAGTTGGCTTCCACATGGCTAACCATGTGGTTCAAGTCCCAGACCCAGCAGCTTGAGAAATAAGCCAAGTGCATATGCATGCATGCCCCAAATCCCAAAAGGTTAGAGAAAAGGAGGTCAGGGGATTGCAGGATAACCTTTCCCTATGGTAGGGGCTTTCTCCTTTTCCTCTCTGTCTGTCTAGCAAACGCGTCCTCTAGCAAAAAAATAAATAAATAAGAGTACCATAGCTGCTGCTGCTTTTTTTTTTAAAGAGAATTATTTAGTTATTTAATTTCATTTGCTATTATTATTATTTCAATTTGACCGGGGGGACGGGAGGGGGGGTTGAGAAAGCAAGCCGCCAGGTACAGGATTTGAATTGCAGTTTGACCATGTGGGAGTCCAGTGCCCTTAACTACAACGCCACCTGCCGGCCCCGAGTGCCATAGTTTAATGACATGAAAATCAGAGACTATTTATTTCATTACGGTCAACTTAAGGAACCTGCTTAAGGACACTAATGAACAATCAATCATTCCAGAGAGAGTACAATGCATTTCAGTTCAATAAATATTTATTGCATTCCTAATAAGTTATAAATTAAGAGGAAAACTTCAAGAAAACTGTAGAGGCTTAGTTCAGATTAAAATATGTAAATATTTATCCAAATAGATGAACAGTTTTCACATAAAGTAGCAATCAGTCTTATTCTAGAGGGCATAAAAAGGATCAATGGGCAGAATTTATAGATAGAAAAATTTCAGCTCAGCACTAGGGTTTTTTCATTATAAAAGTAATCCAAATTTCAATATTTACTATGGAGCTACAGTAATCTAAACAATGTGGTATTTACATAAGAACATATATAGGGGCCGGCAGGTGGCATGGCGGTTAAAGGCATCGGACTCCCACATGGCCGACTGCGGTTTAAGTCCCAGACCTAGCAGCTAGCTTTCTCAATTTCCCTCTCTCTCTCTCTCTCTCTCTCTCTGGCTCTGGCTCTCTTGCTCTTTCCCTCTCTGGCCAAATTAAATAAATATAAATAAATAAATAAAGTTAAATAAAACAATTCTTTAAAAATATATAGAAAATATGATCAACATTATTAATCATCTGAAAAGAGTAAATTGAAGCCATAATGAGATACTATTGCACACCTTCAAGGATGGCTAGAATTAAAAGAACTGTCAAATGTTGATGAGGATGAGGAACCACTAGAACTCTCATGTATTTGTTCATGGGAATAAAAAATACTCTCAATTTTAAAACTAGCACACTAGGCTCTTATAAAGTTAAATAAACATTTATCACAATTCTCAGCAATTTCACTCATAAATATTTACCCAAGAGAAATAAAAACATGTCCAAATAATGATATGCATGTGAAAGTTTTCAATGGCTTTATTCATAATAATCAAAAAGTGTAAACAGGGACCAGCAGTTAGTGTAATGGCTATGTTGCTGGACTCCCACGTAGTCAACTGCGGTTCACGTCCTGGACTCGGTGGCTTAAAACTCACGCCGGGCGCATGTGCGTGCATGCCCAAGATCCCAAGAGGAGAATGGAGGAGAAGAGATGGCAGCGTGTCCATCCCCCCTGGGGGGTGATTTCTCACTTTCTCTCTCTGTCTGGTGAGCGCACGTGCCCTATAGCGAAAACCTCTCAAAAAAAAAAAAGTGTAAACAATCCAAATGTCCATCAGCTAGTGCCTGGACTCTAAACTGTGGTACATCTGCAATGGAATACACTTGGCATTATAAAGGAATACCACATGCAACAACACAGATCTCCAAAGTTTTATGTCAGTGAAAGAAGTCAGACACAAATGCTACATACTGTATGACTCCATTTCTATGGCAGTCTAAACAAGGCAAAACTAGAGAGAAAGAGATGTATTGTTGCCAAAAGGAAGAGATCAGAAGGTAGAGATTAACTATGAAGGTGCATAGGGAACTTCCTGTGACAGAAGCTGCTGTAATTTGAATGTGTCTCTGAAAATCTATGTACTTAAATTTGGGCATGACAGGATTAAGAAGCTGGAAACTTAATCTGACTATGGTGATAAAAGGTGGGACTTCTGAGAGGTGATTAAGGTTGTATAAGGTCATGAAGGTGAGGTCCCCATAATTGAATCCTGGTGGGTTTATAAAAAAATAACAGAAAAGACATAGACAGGTGAACATTCACAGGGACATTCAGGTTCTTGCCACGAGATGTCCTATGCCACCTCAGGACTCTGCAGAGAGCCCCACTAACAAGAAGACCCTCACCAGATGTGGCCCCTTAACCTTGGACTTCCAAAGCCCTAAGCTAAAAAAAACTCTATTCTTTGTAAATTACCCAGAGTTGTATTCAGTTATTAGTGACAGAAAAGCAAACTATGTAAGTCAGAAGTCTTCTCCATCTTGATTTCAGTGGTAGCTACACAATTATATTCACTAGTTAAAACTCATCAAACTGTGTATTTAAGATAGCAAATTTTACTGTGTATAAATTGAACCTCTATAAACCTATCTTTTATAAAGTATTTAAATAAATAAATCATTACTTTAGTAAAGACATCAGAATAGGATCATTAGTGGTAGTGTAGCATAATTAGACCCTCTGTGATACTGGACTCATGTGGACAGTGCTTGGTTCACATCTGGAGGTCTCCCCGTACACACCAGGCACACACCAAGGGTTTGATGAGGCTAGGAGTAGATTGTAGCATAGAGATCCTGTTGTGGATGCCTAGTTCTCTCTCACTCCCTGTCACTCTCAGTCTCTCTCATGGAAGAAATAAATAAGCTTAAAACATTGTCAGGGTGATATAAAGAATTAAATAATGTATAAGAAAATCAACATATTCTTCCATCTATACAATTAATTTTATAATGAGAATCCTCTTACCTTAAATTCTTTGTTTTGTGTTTTTTTTTTTTTTTTAAGAGAGAGATTTTTGCTATAGGGTGTGTGCGCTTGCTGGAGAAACAGAGAGAGAGATACAGAAAGAGAGATATCAACCCCCCAGGGGGAATGGCCATGCTACAATCCCTTCTTCTCCACTATCCCCTTAGGACCTTGGGCACGCACACACACCCAGTGTGAGGTTTAAGCCACCAGGTCCAGGACTTGAACCATGGTTGACTAAGTGGGAGCCCAGCACTGTAACCATTATGCCATCTGCTGGTACCACCGTAAAAAATTTTTGAAAGAAATGAGATTACAATAGCAATATTAGGTACCTACTATCAATAAAAATAACATGTGTTGACAATGACCAGGAGAAATCTGAACTCTTGTATGCTGTTGGTGGGAATATAAAATGGTACCGTTTCTATGGAAAACAGTATAGAAGTTCTTAAAAAACTTGAAATTGAATTACCATCTGATCCAGCAATTCTACTTTTTGGTATATACTCCAAAACTTGAAAGCAGGGTTTTGAATTTATGTTTACTCATGCTCATAGGAGCATTATTCACCAAAGCTAAAGCCAAGTATCCATAGATAGATGAAGAAATAAGCAAAATATGGTGAGCATATACATTAGGAGGCAAGTTTTGATAAAAGAACAACATGGATAAGCATTAAGGACATTACACTAAGGGAAATAAACCAGTCACAAAAAGACAAATATAGAGTGATTCCAGTTATATGTAATACTTAGAATGGTCAGTCATTGAGATAAGAAGTAGAACGGTGCTTCCCAGGGCCCACAGCAAAAAGGGATGAGAAGTTAGTGCTGAATGGATACAGAGCTTCAGTTTTGTAAGATGAGAAGTGTTATGAAGATGGATGTTGGTGATGGTAGCACAATGATGTGAATGTAGTGAACCTTACTGAACTACACACGTAAAAATTGTTAAGAAGGCAAATTTTATAGTACGTGTATTTTCCACAATAAAAACATGGGGAGGTGGGAGTAATAAGAAGATGTTAGGACGCAGAAATACAAAGCTAACAGGAAGTCAAGGATACAAAACTAGCATATACAAGCACCTCTCAATTACACAACTGGGATTTTTTTTTTTGACTGTCAAAATAATCCCAAATAGACCATAATAAAAAAAATAAAGATTCAAATATTTCCAGAAAATTTTCAAAGATAAGTACAATTTTTATATATGAAACATCATATGAAAATGGAGATTTTTAGTGGTTTCAATGTTATAAAAACTATACTATTTTGTTCTAAAATTTCACCTCAAGGTAATTAGTCAACATAAAATCTATATATATAAAAAACAGGGTTAAAGGAGATTTTTATAGAAATATTTTCTTTTTTTTGGAGAGGTTTTTGCTATAGAGCACATGTGCTCACCAGAAAGAGAGAGACAGAGAGACAGAAAGTGAGAAATCACCCCCCGGGGGGATGGCCACGCCGCAATCCCTTCTCCTCCATTCTCCTCTTGGGATCTTGGGCACGCACACACACGCGCCCGGCTGAGTTTAAGCCCCCAGGTCCAGGACTCAAACCATGGTCGACTACATGAGAGTCCAGTGACATAGCCATTATGTCAACTGCTGGTCCCGAGAAATATTTTCTGATGATACTAAGACAGTATGACTATAAAGTTTAGTAAACTTCATGGTTTTAAGAGTCAAAGGGAGCTGACAAGCTAGACTGGCAAACACTTAATAATGTCAAGCATTTTCACAGGTGGTAAAATTGGGAATTAGGTAGGTCTTAACCTTTAAACCAACTATTCTTCCATTCCCCTCTTCAATGCTTCAAATAGGCAATAAAAGAATGTCTTAAAAGTAGGAAGATCATATCAAGAATGCCTTAACCAGAAAGGAGCTAAGGACAAAATGGGAAGTTGTAGTTGAAGGGCTATGCCTTCGATCAGGGGTCAACACTCTGTTTCAGTGGCTGGTGGGGAACAATCTTTGTTGCTCTTTCGAGGGAACCAGGAAAGATACACCCTACCCTACCTCCACTATCGCCTCAACTGCAAACAGCCATCACTATTTGGCATTAGGAGTTTGTGCCTTCAGAAAATAAATAAAGGCTAAACTGAAGTACTTATTTCTTCCTTACTCCAAGGTGAAGTCATGGGTAAAACAGTAAACCTTGCATATTTTACACATGGGCAGAGTATCTTAGGCATCCAGGATTTGTGGTCCAACCTACGTACACTGGGCTGGAACTCTGGCAGGTTTTGAAGTGAGGTGGAACACAAGGTATTTTATTCGGGGAAGGATGAGTTAATCTCCTAAGAAAAGGCCTTGACACAAATAAATTAGAGGTAAAAAAGCAGTGGATCAAAGATAGGACACATGGACATTCTCCTGGAAAAACTGACCTAAGGCAACCTCAGTCATGGCTGTCCATAAGGAAACATAGGTTAGATACCCCAAACGTTAATAAATGAATGTGAGTCGCTTGCCTGTTTATTAATCTGTTGAAATACTCTGGCGGGGGAACAATGTCAAGTGTTACCCAAAAAATGAAATGGGAAGGTTATAAGTAAATGAAGAGAAGACTGAATGGTGCAAAATCTGAAGAGGTAAATTAGAACAGAACTAGGATTTGGGAGTAAAGCCAAAATTAGACTGTATGCCATGGAATACTGTTGCAGAAACACAGTCCAGCAGCCACAATAGTAATCCATGTTGCAATGGCATATCTCAACAAAGCGCTAGAAGGGAGTAAAGGGGCAGAATCTCTCATACCCTCAGGTATCAGAGTCAGATCCTGCTACCTACTCTTTACCCTTGGCTGCTGCAAAACCTGAAGTGGGACAGATTTCCTTTATATTTATATCACACATATATAAATATAAATAAATGTGTGTGTATACATATATATATTTACTAGCACCAATTCTGCTTTGCTGTTGAATATGAAAGGTTCTTCATAGGCCAAACTGTTTTAAAAAGGAGAATATGAATTAATCTAAGCTTTATGACCTGTAAAGAAGCTGAACTGCAGAAGTGCTTATCACATATGCATTCTTGAAATTATACCTGGGATTTTTATAAATGAAAAGCTAATTTCTTATTATCTTCATCATTATTTAATGTATGATTGTTTTTTCCTTGGCAAACTTAAGCTTCAGGCAAAGGTACTAACATGAACGATATGCACAAGACTTTTCATAGTAATACAAGTCACAATAGACTAAAATTGTAAACAACACAAATGGTCATCGATGCTTGAATAGCTAAATAAATTGTAGCATAGTCTTAAAGCAGAATTCTACGCAGCAATGAGGATGAACAATCTACAACTACACAATATGATTAGATAAGATTTGCATACAATGTTCAACAAAGGCAGCAAACAAAAATAAGGGCATAAACAAGGGATTCCACTATTCTATGGTACTCAAAGTCAGAATAGTGGTTGGAAAAGGAGGAAATAATGACTGAAGGCATTGTGTCCTAGACTTCTTGAGTTTGAGCAATATTTATTTCTTGATCTGAACTGGAGCATTTCTCTTGTGAAAACCTCACAGAACTATTGACTTATGACAGATTTTAATAGAAGGTTTAATGGAAAAAATCAGAAAGAGTTCATGGGAGGATCTTTTTATAAGTTTAGAATCACTATTTTCATACAAAATAACCATGTCCTAACTTACCAGTTTCATAAACTTTGATTCCCACAATATACAGCCTATTACAACATGTTCAGGGAAATGTGATGATTTTTATTACATTTCTAATTTACTTCATCTTCTGAGAGAGAAAAGGGGACATCCCCAAAAGGGTCTCCACATGAACATGAAGCACCCTTAGCTTCAGTTAGCCCAGATCACAGGCACACATGCAAGAGTGGTCTCAGGAGGTGAACTTGGGACCTTCCTCTGGGAGTGCAGCAGCATAGAGCATTGTGTTACTGCTGCCCCACAAACTGGCTCTAGGATGGTTAATTTTATGTGTCAACTTCATTGGGGTAAGGGGTACCCAGACAATGAAACATTTCTGGGTGTATCTACAAAGTTGTTTCAGAAGAAATTACCATATGAATCACTAAACGAGCAAAGAATATCCACCCTCACTAATGTGCAGGGGCATCATCCAATCCAAGGAAGACAGAAATAGAACAAAAAGGTGGAGGAAGGGCTTATGTGCTTTCTTCTTGGGCTGGGATGTATGTCTTCTTGTGCTTTTGGTTCTCAGACTTCAGATTGGACTTAATTACACTGGCTTTCCTGGGTCTCCAGCTTACAGATGGCAGATATGCATCACAGGACACTTTGGCCTCCGCAGTTGCTTGAGTCAATCCCTCACAATAAATCTCCATCTATCTGTACCTTACCGGTTCTATTTCTTTAGAGAACCCTGACGAATACAGGAAACGATATTTTTATGTCCATTTTTTTAAGTCAATTTAGTTTATGGCCATAGTTTTTATTTTTAAAATAACACAGTATAAAAGAGCTTACAGTAAAGGGCAAGCACCCCCACCTTCATCCCTCCTCACCCCAGTCCCAATACCACTCCTGAAGACAAACTTGATAATTCTAAATGAAATGCTTATTTTGAAATTTCATTATTCATTAACTACAGATATTATCTGTTGACTTCTATGGAAACAGAAAATCATAAACTCATTCTCTTTCACTTCAACCTTCCTAGAAAAATGTCTCTGAGGCCAGAACATAGGGCTCCAATTAACAGTTGTTAATGAAGAACTTCTAAAAACAGGAAACTTTTTTGAAAGCTCCCTAGGTAATTACATGGCTAAATTTGATACAAACTGAGTCAGACAGAGAGAGAAAAGGCTGGAATATATTTAGATACCTATAACTATAAAATTTAAAACAAGTCTGTAATTATTTTGTATCTTGCATTCGAAAAGTTGAGTTTTTGCCTAAGTTGTTTTCTATGGAAAACAAATGACTTTAATAAAATAAGGAAAGTTTAGTTTTGATAGTTCAAGAACTATTCACTTATAATCTGTAAGGATGAAATTTTGACTACATTTTCTATTCTGAGATACTTTTCTAAGGGGGCTGAGAGAGTCCATCTCCAAACATTTATCTTTAGCTAGCTGCGTTGGCTCAGTGATTCTGGGACGCTCCCTACCTCCTGTTACTGACTTAGCATTTCATGACAATCAGTAAAGCTTTCTGATCTCTGTTTAAGTAAAATATAGGCATTCCTTGGCTGAACAGAGACTTGTGTTCTTACCTAATTACTAATCCTTAAATTTTTAAACCCACCTAGAATCCCACAAGTCTCCACTTCCAGATATCCCACCTTTTTGGGCCAAGCCATCGCAAGGACTCTTTATATTGATTTACAATTTCATCTGTGTCACTAGCTCTCAAAACTAAATAAAAAGAACTACTATATCTGAACAACCCAGAAAACGTTTTGCACTTTCCCAGGTCTAGTCACTCAATCTTATGTTTAGAAAAAAAAGTTCCAGTTATTAGGTCATAGGGAAAGTCATGATGTATTTTTCTATTTTTCTATGCAAAAATGCTTCATGACTTTCTCAATGACCTAATATTTTCTACAGAGTCTTGGTTATTTCTGTTGATATCTTGTATCTAAAATATTTGTCAGAGAAAACTGTATTTGTTAAACTATCTCTTGCAGAGTACTATGCCTTTTCAATAGTTTACATAAATGTAAACTATTTTCCCATAGGAAGTGGATTTTAACACCTAGATAATTTATTCATAATGATCTCACTGATTTAGCTCTAAATAACTCAGTGTACATAAAAAGCTGGCACAAATTCTCACAAGATTAGGAACATGACAAAAGGAACACTTCCTCTTTATAAGTAAAATAAAATGACTAACAGATTAACTTTGAAACAAAACGCATAATCTTGCTTTGTTATCACATCCCACAATGAAAGATTTGGCTTCCCACTAAAAAAAATTGGTTTGCTTCCAAAGCACCCTCCTACATCACCTCCTCCTCCTTTTTCCCACTGATAATAGTTACAAGAACAATTCACCACTTACCAAATCAGTAACTTTAGAGAATATATTTAAGCTTTTAGTGACAGCGTAGTGAACTTTGAACCACTGATTTGAATCAATAAACTTAAAACAACAAACAAACTGACACCTAGCATTCTTCCCCAGAGATTTCAAATCAACTGGTTTAATGCAGGTTGAATATTAAGATTTTGAAAGTTTCCAAGTGATTTTAATATGCAACTACATAGAATGTAGATATTACTAGTAGCAACAAGGCCTGTCTCTCCCAACTTCTATCATCATTACTTTTTAAAAACTTTTTTCGGGACCAGCAGTTAGCATAATGGCTATGTTGCTGGACTCCCATGTAGTCAACCGCGGTTCGCGTCCTGGACCCGGTGGCTTAAAACTCATGTCGGGCGCGTGTGCGTACATGCCCAAGATCCCGAGAGGAGAACGAAGGAGAAGGGATTGTGGTGTGGCCATCCCTCCTGAGGGGGGGTGATTTCTCGCTTTCTGTCTCTCTGTCTCTCTCTGTCTGTCTGGCGAGCGCATGCGCCCTATAGCAAAATAACCTCTTCAAAAAAAAAAAAAACTTTTTTCAAGATCAGCTGTGGTAACACACTGGTTGACACAGCTGCTCAGCAGGCTGAGGTCACATGGGAGGCCTGTGTTCAATTCCTGGCCAGCTCTAAAAAGCAGGGCACAGTGGCACATGCTGGTGGTTCCAAATACTTGGGGGCTGAGGCAGGAAGATCATGACCTAGTGAGACTTTGTCTCCCTGTCTAAAAAGACTACACACACTATGCACACACCAAAAGAATATAAAATAGTATCTAGATCTGATATATTATCTAAAGTGAATAATTTTCAATCAAAAATTTTCAGACATGCAAATAGATAGAAGGAAAAAAAATAGAAACTGAGTGAGCCCAGATGATACATTTAGCAAAGTAGCTAAGGTGACTATTAAAAATACCTTCACAGGCTGAGAGTCACATTTTGCTATGAGCTGCTGCGGGGTTGTCTTTAGGAGTCAGCACCATCACAGAAGACATCAAGACCAAAACCAAGGACTACAGTCTGCTCCTTTTGACAGCTGCTTCTCCAGCCAGAACCAGACCAGGAACAGCTGGCAGAACTACCTGGACTTCCACTGCTCTGAGAAGCCAATGACTCCTAAAGGTGGTGATGTTTCTGTGTGCAAATGGCACCACATATGTACAAGCCCCTCTGCCCCATATCCTGGATTTCAACCTGGAACAATCACTGGGCAGAGCGCATGTTTCCTGGGAATAGCTGAACTGGCTTCACCCCACCTCTCCTCTGCCCTCCATTCTTCTCCCAGGTAGTAAAATGGGTCCTGGGTACATGGTGATCCCTACCCTAGGACCTCGAATCATGACTTAACTAATAATAAAACTTCATCAGAAAAGTGTAGAAGAAGAGAAAAAAATCTTATGGGGTGGGCAGGTGATATGGTGGTTGGGGCGCTGGACTCCCACATGGCCAACCGCAGTATGAATCCAGGACCCGGCAGTTTGCTTTCTCACTTCTTTCTCTCTCTCTCTGTCTGTCTCTGGTGAGAATACGTGCCCTACAGCAAATTAAAAAATAATAATAATGATTAATAAAATTAAATAAATAAGTCTTTAAAAACACACCTTCACAAAATTAAAGAAAATTATCTTCGGGGACAAGCAGATGTTACAATGGTTATATTGCTGGACTCCCACATAGTCAACCACGGTTCGAGTATTGAATCTGGCAGTTTAAAGCTCACTCCAGGCACATGTGTGTGCCCAAGATCCTGAGAGGAGAATGAAGGAGAAGGGACTGCAGCATGGCTATACCCCCTGGGGGTGATTTCTCACTTTCTGTGTCTCTGTCTTTCTGACACACACATGCGCCCTATAGCAAAAGTCTCTCTCAAAAAAGAAAACCATGTCCAAATAATTAAAGGAAAATATAAAACTATTATTCAATCAGAAAATTATAATAAAATATAGAAACTTAAAAACATCAAATGTAAATTCTAGAATTGAAAAGTTTAATAAATATGGGACCAGTAGATGGTGTAGCAGTTAAGTTGGTAGACTCCATGGCCAACTGTGGTTCAAGTCCTGGACCCGGTGGCTTAAAAATCACAACGGGGGAACCAGCAGTTGGCGTAATGGCTATGTCGCTGGACTCCCATGTAGTCGACCATGGTTCAGTCCCGGACCTGATGGCTTAAACTCACAGCAGGCACGCGCGTATGTATGTGCGTGCCCAAGATCCCGATAGGAGAATGGAGGAGAAGGGATTGTGGCATGGCCATCTCCCCCGGGGGGTGATTTCTCACTTTCTCTTTCTCTCTCTCTGTCTTTCTGGCGAGCACATGCACCCTATAGCAAAAACTTCTCTAAAAAAAAATCACAATGGCACATGTGCCTGCATGCCTAAGATTCAGAGAGGATGGAGGAAAAGGCACTGTGGCATGACCATCCCCATGGGGGAGGCGGTGATGTCTCACTTTCCCTCTCACTGTGTCTGTCTGTCTCTCTCTCTTTCTCCAGTGAGCACACATGCCCTAAGACAAAAAACTCTTTAAAAAAAAAAAGTACAGTAAGTCAAAAATTTCTAGAGGAGCTGGGACCAACAGTCAGCATAATGGCTATGTCTCTGGACTCCCACGTAGTCGACCGCAGTTCGAGTCCCGGACCCAGTGGCTTAAGCTCACGCCGGTCACATGTGCGTGCGTGCCCAATATCCCAAGAGGAGAATAGAGGAGAAGGGATTGTGGCGCGGCCATCCCCCCTGGAGGGTGATTTCTCGCTTTCTTTCTCTCTCTGTCTGTCTGGCGAGCACACGAGCCCTAGAGCAAAAACCTCTCCAAAAAAAAAAAAAAAAGGAAAAAAAAATTTCTAGAGGAGCTTAGAAGGAATTCTAAAATGGTCTCCCATGACTGATTCCCTTCTACCCCCACCATATCCCACCTACACATCCTGCATAATCCCCAGAGTCGTGAAGATTATACTCTGATAATTCTTTTTAAATTTGTTATAGGGCACATATGCTCGCTAGAGAGAGAGAAAGAGAGAAAGTGAGTAAGCACCCTCAAGGGGGGATGTCCATGTTGCAACCCCTTCTTCATTCTCCTCACGGGATTTTGGGCACACAAACATGCATACGTGTCCATTGTGCTTTTCAAGTGACCAGGCCTAGGACTTGAACCACACAGTTGGCTATGTGTGATCCAACTGCCTTAACCACCACACCACCTGCTGGTAACATTATATGGCATAGCTGACCTTCAAAAGGGGAGATTATGAAAGTGAGCCTGACCTACTCACATGAGCCCTATACGAGCAGAGCATTTGTTTGTACCGATGGCACAGAAGATGTCAGAGATTCAAAGTGCAAGAAGGATAACAGATGCAATTGCTGGTTTGAAGACAGAAGAAACCATGTGGGAAGAAATGAAGACAGCCTCTAAGATTTGAAATTGAGTCAGCTGACAGCCAACAAACAAACAGAGACCTCATTCTTGCAAATGCAAGGAATTAATTCTGCAAACAAGAATAATGAGCTTGGGAGCAGACTGTTTATACCAGACCCTCCAGATGAGAACTCAGACCAGCTGACACCTGGATTCCAGCTTTGTGATATACCAAATAAGGTGGCAGATTTCTCACCTGCAGGACTGTGAGTGATAAACAGGTATTATTTTAAGCCACTAAATTAGTAGTAATTTGTTTTGCAGCTGTAGGAAATAAAGACAGGAATCAAAAGCATATATGAAAAGAACTAGTGTCATCAAAGACAAAACAATGGAAATGATCTACTCTGAGGTACAGAGAGAAAAAAGATGAGTAAAAATGAACAGTCTCAGAGACGTGTGGGACAATGGAAAGCATTTCAACATTCCTATTTTGGAAGACCCAGGAGGAGAGAGAGCAAGGGGCAGAAAAATTAGTTATGAATTGCTTAATAATAAGAACATGTCCTGAGAAAACTTGTCAGGCAATTTCACTGTTGTGCACACACCACGGGGCGTACTTACACATACCTAGTTAGTATGACCTATCACAGCCTTAAGGGACCATTGTGTTAAATGTGTGGTCATCACTGACTAAAATATCATTATGTGGTACGTAACTGCATATGACAAAATCATGGTCAAAACTCCCAAAATTTGAAGAAAAATACTTATTCACAGATCTGTGAAGCTTGGTGAACACTTCCTAAGAGAAATACAATAAAAATACACATTGGGGTCCGTCAGGTGGCGTGGTGGTTAAAGGTGCTGGATTCCCACATGGCTGACTGTGACTTGAGTCCTGGATCTGGCAGCTTGCTTTCTCACTTTCTCTCTCTCACTCTGTCCCTCTCTGGTCAAATTGAAATAAATAAATTAATAAATAAATAAATAAATAAATAAATAAAGTTAAATAAAATCATTCTTTAAGGAAAAAAAAATGCACACATAGACACATCAGGGTCAAACTCCTGAAAGACTAAGACAAAGACGAAATGTTAAAAGTAGCAAGAAAAAGTTAACATCATATACAGGTAAAAATGATACTATTATGGTCTGACTCCTTATCAGGAGACCAGAGGCCAGAAGGCCATGGAAAAACATTAAAAATATGTACTAAAAAGTACTAACAATCAATCCTACATACAGCAAAACTACTCTTAAAAAATGTAGGTAAAACAAAGACATTTCCCAGAAGAACAGGACTGAATTTGTTGTTGGCAGGGCCAGGGGTGAAGTAGTGGTTAAGGCAGCTAGATCTCACATGGCCAGCTGCATGGTTCAAGTGCCAGACCTGATGGCTTGAAAAACAAGCCAGGTATGTGTGCCTATGTGCCCAAAATCCTGGAGAAGGGATTGCATTGTGGCTATCCTACTGGGGTGCGTGGGGGGCGTACCTGACCAGCAAGAGCATGTACCCTGTAACAATTTTTTTTTTAATTTGTTGCTGTCACATCTATTCTACAGTGGCTAGATATATGTCCTACAATTGTAATTATGAAGGTCTACATAAATATAAAAGATTGAATACACATATATGTATACACATATTTTTCTTTTTCTTTCTTAATTTCTCTCTCTCTCTTTTTTTTAGGGTTTTTGCCATAGGGTGAATACGTTCACCGGAGAGAAACAGAGGGAAGGAAAGTGAGGAATCAGAGAAATCACCCCTCAGGGGGATGGCTACTTCACAATCCCTTCTCCTCCATTCTCCTCTCAGGGTTTTGGGCATACAAGCACATGTGCCAGGCTTGATTTTCAAGTCACCAGATCTAGGACTCGATCCAAGGTTGTTCATGTGAGGATCTAATGCCTTAACCACCACACCACCTGCTGGCTCCATTAAGTTGTTTAAAAAATAAATATTTTAAAATCACACTATTATATTATTTCATATAATATTATATATTCCAATAAACTGTTATGCACACAATATAGTATTATATGTTACATATTATATATATTATGCATAATATTCTTCTATATGACAATGCTAACACAAAGGAAAGGGAAGGACATAAAGCTATTCTATAGCAAAATTGCTATAACTTACCAGAATTCAGTCAGTATAAACCTGAAATAGACTGGATAAATTAACAATTCATTTGTAATTCGTAAAATAGCCATGAAAAAAAAAAGAACTTTAAAAAAAAAAAGGCTAAAACTTAGAACATTTACATTAGTATACAAAAACCATTTGTGTAATGCAAAAGAATGGAGAGAAACAGATGCATAATATATGTAGTATTCTTCCCAAGATCCCATAACCTCAGTCTAAAATAAGAAAACATCAGATGAATCAAAATCAAGGGACGTTCAAATGAATACTGACCAGTACATTTGAAAAGTTTGAAGATTATAAAAGGTAAAAAAAGACTGAGGAACTATTACACATTGGAAGAATCTAAGGAGAGATGACAATGAAATGCAATGTGGTATCCTGTACTAGATTACGATAATAAAACCACAAGCCACAAATTGGGAGAATAGATTTATAAATCTTGTACTTGATAAGAGATTTATAAGCAGATACATAAAGAACTTTTTCATCTTAATAAATAATATTACAGACAGCTCAATTAAAAATGGACAAAAGATATGAATAGACAAATTGACCAAAGGCAATTATGTATGGCAAAAAAGGTCAATATCATTAGTTATATAAAAATGCAAATTAAAAACAGTACATATTGGGGCCAGCAGATGCCTTGGTGGTTGAGGTCCTGGACTCCCACATGGCCGACCACGGTTTGAGTCCCAGACCTGGTGGCATGCTTTGACACTTTCCCTCTCTGTCTCTGTGTCTCTCTCCAGTAAAATTAAAAAATAATAATGATAAATAAAAATTAAAGCAAAAAGCACTATATCCATTAGAATGGCTATAATCAAAAACAATGAGACCAAGTACTAGTGAGGATGTGGAAAACTGGCATCCTCATACACTGCCAGTGGGAACATAAAATAGTATAACCACTATAAATATTTATTTAGATTTATATTATTTAACTATTTATTTAATTATTTAATTATTTATTTAAATTTGACCAGAGAGGAACAGAGTGAGAATGAGAGCGAGAGCGAGAGCAAGAAAGCGAGAGAGCAAGCTGCCAAGTCTGGGACTCAAACTGGGGTCAGCCATGTAGGAATCCAGCGCCCTTAACCACCACGCCGCCACCTGCCAGCCTCAGATAGCCACTTTAGAAAACTATTTGACATTTTCTTATAAGGTAAACATAAATCTAACATATGGCCTAGTAATCCCACTCTTAGGTATTCACACATGAAAAATGAAAACAAACACCTGCAAAGACTTGCATGAGAATGTTCGTAACAGCTTTATGCATAATATCCCCAAACTAGAAATACACAAATATCCATCAATCACTGAACCGATAAACAAAATGTGTATCACAGTACAATGAAATACTCAGAAATTAAAAGAAGCTAAATTATTAATTTCCACAAGATGGATGAACCTGGGAACATTATTTTAAGAAGACAAACAAAAAGATTACATGGTGAATGCTTCATTTATATGAAATTTCTAGAAAAGGCAAATTTTAGCAACAAAAAGCACATCAGTGGTTGCTTGGGCCTAGAGGTAGGAGCAAGGATTAACTGGAAACAAGCACAAACTTTTTGAGAAGATGGAAATTCTAAAAGTCAATTCTAGTGATGATAGTTAAAAAAAGAAAACAAAACTCATGAAACTGTAAATTAATGTGTTCTTTTTTATGTGTAAACTGTAACACAATAAATTGATAAAAGGTAGAGAACAATCAGAAAGATGGGAAGGATTTAACTTTTAGGACATTTGTTTCCAGAAAAATAAGATCATTAAATAAGTGAAGCTTTTCTTACAAAATTTTTTTGATAATTCCCTCAATTTTATTTTTCATTTTGGTTGTTTTGCTTTTTCTTTATAATGTGTCTCTTAGCTGTGTTTAACTTCTATTGGTCTTCTGTTTCTTTTCCTCTATAATTCTGTCTTTTGAGGTTCTTTGACTTTATATCTCATCCTTTTACAAATTTTAAAAATTTCAAGAGTCATAGTTTTGATTTGTAAGAGTCATAGTTTTGATTTGTAATTTCTAACTATTTCTTTTTCATAACTATTTCTCACTTTTTAAAGAATTATCTATTTCATTTTATGTACTATTTTTTAAAGTTTGATAAAGGGTATGTGTGCTCACCAGAAACAGAGTGAGAGCAAAGCAAGTTGACAGGTCCAAGATGCGAATCATGGTTAGGCATATGGGAGTCCAGTGCCTTAACCACCACACTACCTGCTGTACCACCATTTCTCATTTTATAAATGCTGTGCTATTCTTAACATTCTCTATGTTTCTCGGTTTGTCATCATATTTTTTCTCAAATTATCTTGTTCCCTGAGTAATATTTTTGTTTCTCCTGGGTACAGTGTCTCTCTTTTAAGATGCTTGCTTACTTCCTATGATGGGTGATCACTGGTTCATTTACAGTAAGAATGAAGGTGTAGATTATAAATCTAGGTAGCACAGTGCACTGTATCTCTTCTTCTGCTGGGTATGTAGAAAAGTCGGTTTCAACCTCAACTAATAAGTCCTCTCTAATTTTGCACTCTGTGCTGGAATTTCCTCTTGAAGCAGAAAAAGGCTAGAAAATTGAAGGGGATAAGGAGCTGGAGCATCTGCTGATATGGATAGAAAGAATACTAGATCAAGGTAGAAAATTCCCTGCCCAATGTAATGTAGACAGGAGGTTAGTGGGGGGTGTCTAGCTGATTAAGCCACATTTGATAGAGTCAATGAGATGAGAACAATCAGTGGTCCCAGCCAATGATCAACCAACATGACCTAGATTTAAAAATAATAAACTTCACAGAATGCATGGCCAGGACTTTTTGAGCCACTCTCTCTCTGTCCACTCAGCCCTGTTTCTACCTCTCAGGAGTATACTTTTGCTTTTACTTAATAAGCTACCTTTTCCTTTTGCTGTTGGCATGCTTCATTTAATTTTTTTGTCTAAAACACCAAAAACCTGGATATTATCACAGAGGCCATCCCACAACATGCTCAACATTTCATCTCCAAAAGACCAATTTCTTCTTTTCACTGTAATAGGCATAGAGTTAGATAGATGATAGAAGATATAGATAATTTCCAATATCTTTTTTGACATTTCAATAAGATTTTTTTCTTCTTTTTCTGGAGACGATTTTTTTGCTATAGAGCGCGTGCACTTGCCAGAAAGACAGAGAGACAGAAAACGAGAAATCACCCCCCCCCCCCCCCCGGCAGGATGGCCATGCTGCAATCCCTTCTCCGCCATTCTCCTCTCGGGATCTTGGGCATGCACGCATGCACACGTGCCCGGCGTGAGTTTAAGTCACCGGGCCCAGGACTTGAACCACAGTCGACTACATGGGAGTCCAGCGACATAGCCATTATGCTAACTGCTGGTCCCGACATTTCAATAAGATTTTGAGAGAGAGCAAAAGAAAATGACTGTGGTTAATTATTCTGCCTTTTTGTAACACAGGCAACATTCTTCTTGTGCTGAAATTTATTCAACTTCTAGCCCATTTACTTAGTTAAGGCACTTGTGCAAACTCTAGAGTACCATAGAAAAGTAAAGGCTTACTAGATTTTTTGCCACCCGGGGAGGAAATAAACCCAAAACCCCAAATCTATACGCAAAATTATAGAGGAAAAGTTGAGCTCTTTTAATATACTTAATATTTAGAGCACTTTTTGACCAAATCACCAGCTCTGCTGGGTTTGAGCAACATTAAAATAAGGAGGAAAGTACACAAATAGGCTAATCAGATAAGAACTAGGCATTATGATTCTTAAATTGACACTTGAGTGTTCTAACAAAGATTTCCTGGGCTCTCAGCAAGACATTAATCTGAATGGAAACCATTCGTGGCAATTAATTGTTGACATCAAGAACATGTTGACATTTTGCTAAACAGCCATAAATTTACTATGAAAAACCTCAAAGTAATCTTAGGGAGAAATTTCAACCACATCAATCGAGAATTCAGTCTCCTTGGAAAGCAATAAAAGATGTTTTTAGATTAACAACAATTGGAAAATACTAAGCCAGTCACTACAACACACACTTAGCAATCATGTGCAAAACGCAAACAAGAAATAGAAATACTTTATGCCAAATGCTAATGTCCTCCATAAACACATAGGAGCAAAGTGTTCATAAATGATAACAATGAGAAATAATTAATGCCATTAGCCTCAAAAGATGGACTTTGCACTCTAATAAAGGACTAATGATTTAGAGACACAACTGGAAGCTAGAATGCCAACACCACCTGCTGGCTAGATATGAACAAAAGAGCTTATGAAAAGTACATGGAAAACTTGATAAAGCAGTGGGGGGAAGGGGAGGAGAGGACCCACAGCTGTATGTAAAAAGGCTGCGCAGAGACCAGCAGTTAAAGTAATGGCTATGCTGCTGGACTCCCATGTAGTCAACTGTAGTTCAAGTTCCGGACCCGGTAGCTTAAACTCACGCCAGGCGCGTGGTGCGTGCGTGCCCAAGATCCTGAGAGGAGAATGGAGGAGAAGGGATTGCGGCGTGACCATCCCCCCTGGGGGGTGATCTCTCGCTTTCTGTCTCTCTGTCTCTTTCTGTCCTTCTGGCAAACGCATGCGCCCTATAGCAAAAACCTCTCAAAAAAAAAAAAAAAAAAAAAGCTTGTACACACACACACACACACACACACACACACACATAAAATGCACACACACGAACAATAGCTAACTGTGGCAGACTGAACTGCCTAAACATAGCTACACCAATGCCTCCATTACATAGTTATTCTTTGAAGGTAACATTGACTTTCACCCCATTAAGACAGGGGTGTATAAAGCCTCCTCTTGAAATTAGGTGGCCAATGACTACACCAGAAGTAAAACTAGATGGACCAGCAGATGGCATAATGTTTATGTTGCTGGACTCCCATACAGTTGACCATGGTTCAAGTCCCAGACCTGGTGGCTTGAAACTCATGCCAGGAGCGTGTGCATGTGTACCCATGATCCTAAGAGAATGAAGGAGAAGGGACTGCAATGTGGCCATCTCCACTGGGGGTTGATTTCTGGCTTTCTGTCTCTCCAGCAACTGCATGCACCCTATAGCAAAAATTCCTCTCTAAAAGAAAAAAAAAAAAAAAAGTAATAAAGTAGGTGACTTCAGAGACTATCATAAAAGATGATTTTTCCGGCTTATCTTCTTGGTATTCTTATTCTTAGAGTTCAGTGACCATACTGCGAGGAAGTAGAGAGAACACATGAGGGAGTCCACAGTTCCAGCTGAGATTCCACCTAAGGGCCTGAACCAACCTCAAAATGTAAGCAAGGCTTCAAAATGACCGCAGCCTCCACCATCATCTAAGAGCAATTGTATAAGAAACTGTAAGTCATTAAATAAAAGTAAAACAATAACTGCAGTTTTAAGATTTGGTTTAGGGGCCAGCAGATGGCATGGTGGTTGAGATGCTAGATTCTCATGTGGCCGACCACAGATCAAGTCCCAGAGCTGAAGGCTTGCTTTCTCACTTTCCCTCTCTCCCTCTTTCTCAGTCTTTCTCTGATGAGTGTGTATGCCCTGTAGCAAATTTAAAAAGTAATAACAATGGTAAATAAAATTGAATAAATAAATCTTTTTAAAAAGTTGGGGGACCAGCAGTTAGCGTCATGGCTATGTCGCTGGACTCCCACGTAGTCGACCACGGTTCGCGTCCCAGACCCAGTGGCTTAAAACTCATGCCAGGGGCGTGTGCGTGTGTGCCCAAGATCCCGAGAGGAGAATGGAGGAGAAGCGATTGTGGCGTGGCTATCCCTCCTGGGGGGTGATTTCTGGCTTTCTGTCTCTCTGTCTCTCTCTCTCTGGCTGGCTAGCGCACGCGCCCTATAGCAAAAACCTCTCCAAAAAAAAAAAAAAAAAATGTTGGTTTGAGCCACTACGCTTAGAGAAATATTATTATGCAGCAACAGATAATCAGAACAATAACAATCACTGAATACCCAATTTGTGCCAGGCACTCGCATGTACTCACAGTACATGTAAAGCACTTGGCATAGTGCTTTACAAATATTATTTTATTTCATCCTTACAACTTTTTAATAAGTAAGTTTTTATCACATATTTTGTAATGAGCAAAATGGGATTAACAGAACCAAATAAAGCCACAGTAAGTGGTAGAGTTCATATTAAAACCAACATCTCTCTCATTCCAAAGTTAGGGTCTTTTGCATTAAAAATCTTCTGTGATGAAGATAATAAAAATGGTAACTCACTTATTGAGAGTTTATGTATCAGGCAATAGCTCACATGTTGTTTTACATGTGTTAACTCTTTCAGTCCTCACAAATACCCAATGGTATAGGAAATTGCATAATTTTCATAATTTTCATTTTATGTTAGGACACTGAGGCACAAAGTGGTTAAGTAACTTGTCAAACAGTTAGTCACTGAGAACCACTTAAACTAAAATGATTGAGCTTCAGAGCCTTCTCACATTGTTTTTACATGATTCTTAGAGAATTCCAGCCAGGAGATTACTCTCCAGTAACTGAGACCAGATATATTCCCTAACCTGAAACAACTAGAAAAAGGAGGGGGGGGGGGGTAAATTAAACAATGGTTTTTAAGACAATGGACATGAAAAAACAAAGACAAGACTGAAATCAAATGATGTGAGCCCTTTAACAGTAACAATCTATGCCTATGGAGAGCTTCTGAAGGGAATCCAGAATCCTGGTCATATCCAGCTTCCCTTAGTTGAGAATATAGTGCTATGAGCCTGGGGAAGTCAAGATGATTGAAGTTCTCAGGGCAGAGTAGCAAAGAGGAGAGAGCTGCCCAGAGAAAGATGTACAGATACCTACAGGTTCAAACATCCCTTTGAGTTTTAGCAAGTGCTAATCAATGCATGCTAGTGTGTAATATACTCAAATCCAGGGAGAGGCTCGCCTGAAAGATTAGAAGGAATAATCTTCAGACCAGGAATTATTCCTGTTTATAATTCATGGAATATGGGGTACTCAGAAGGGTTCTGCCTTTAGAATGTGGCAAAGTTAGCCCTAAATACTGCTTTGGTCCTATCAGATGAAACTTAAAAAAGTAAGACCTGAGAGGATCAAATAATTTCCAAGTAAATTAACTGTGTCCTACAACAAAGCTCAACAATATCGCTATGAATGTAAAAATACGTAGCACCAATATGGTAAAATTCACACATCTGACATCCAGAAAAAACAACCAGCCATACACAAAGAAGCAGGAAGCCATGACCAACAATGGAGAAAAATATCAATTGAAAGCAGTAGAATTAGTAGATAAGGACATTAACACTGTTACTGTAACAGCATTTTAAAAATGCAAGAAGCTAGATATTCAAGGAAGAAAAAACATTATTTTGGCAATTCTGAGCCTTTTGCATTGTCATATGAATTTTAGGATCAGCTTACCAATTCTGCAATAAAAGGCAGCTGAAATCTTGATAGAGATTGCACTGTATCTGTAATATCAATCAATTTTAAACTTGTGTTTAAGATGTGTCATTAGACACACAAAAGAAATATTAAGTCTAGAGTTCAGCAAAAGATGATCAGATTTATTTTATACTATTTAACCACTTAGGAGACTCATACCCAGGGATAATGTACTCTGATAAAAGAAAAAGAAAAGAAAATTATTTAGAATCAGAAAAATGTATAATGAGAAATACTTAGACATCTATTCTAATCCCATAATATTAAACAAAAATAAAACTACTCTGTTATATGCAACAGTATCACTAATGCTCTTTTTTTTTTTTTTTTTTTTAAGGTTTTTGCCATAGGGTGTGAGGGCTCGCTGGAGAGAGACAGAGAACGAGAAAGTGAGAAATCACCCACTAGGGTAGATGGCCATACCGCAATCCCTTCTCCATTCTCTTCTCAGGATTTTGGGCATGCGCACACATGTGCCCAGGGTGATTTTCAAGCTATCAGGTCAGGGACTTGAACCGCATTCTGACGTGAAAGCTCAGCACCTTAACCACTGCACCACCTGCTGGCCCCACTAATGGTCTGCTTTAAAACTTGAGTTGCAAGGTGATATATGTTGATTTTACTACTTTGCTATATTATATTAGAAACAATACCTTAGATACATTTTTTGGGGGGGAGAGGTTTTTGCCATAGGGTGCTTGCACTCGCCAGAGAGACAGGGAGACAGAAAGCGAGAAATCACACCCCGGGGGGATGGCCACGCCGCAATCCTTTCTCCTCTATTCTCCTCTCGGGATCTTGGGCATGCACGCACACGCGCCCAGCGTGAGTTTAAGTCACCAGGTCTGGGACTTGAACCACAGTCGACTACATGGGAGTCCAGCGACATAGCCATTATGCTAACTGCTGGCCCCAGATACATTATTTTTAATGTAGCGAAATATTTGCTGATTTTAAAAAAGGCATAAAAAGAAAAAAATGAAACATTGATCAGGAAAGGTTAAAGCACTTGATTGAGGTACGATACTCAGTTAATATTCTAAGTAGAACCCAGGTCTCCTAATTACTGGACTAACAAGACATTGTGGTATAAGGGTTAAAATTTAGGTTTCTTTAATCTTCTTTACCCCAACCATGATAATTCTTATAATAGTCTCTTGATTAACTGAAAAAATAAAATTGGTCATGACTGTTTCTTATATGTGTGACAGATTCCCAGATTTTCACAGTTCAGAGAGTTCTAATGCTATAAATGATGGAATTGATAGTTATGCAGGAAGTGTGATCATTACTTTGTCAGATACTTCTGCCTCATTCTCCTTACAGTTATAACATAAGACTATTTTCATATACAGGAGATATTTTGGGCTATGGTGCCATTGACACGCTAATAGAACACATCTCTTCATCTTATTTTGAGTGATTTTCAGCCTGTTCAGACAGTGTCAGAGCCCATTCTGTCTAGTAAAGTTTGAAGTTTAAATCAAAAGAAAGAAGAGGTTTAAATCAAAACAAAGAAAGAAGCATACCCTGAGCAAATAAGAATGTATATTACTGGAAGTTCTTAGACATCTAAGAAATTAAAGTCCTGTTACTATTCCATCAAAGAGAGGCCCTAATATAAGAAATCAGGAGCCTTTGACCCACTGAGAGTTATACTTGCCTCTTTGATTTTTTAAAAGCTATTTTATATCTCTACTTGTCTTTCAAAATCTGAAAACATAAAGATCTAATAAAACAGTAAGATCTACACAAAGGAAAATTCTGTCATTTAGTTCCAGGGCTTAACATATCCAGAAAATCACCTTATAAAGCAAACCTTGGGACCAACAGTTGGCATAATGGCTACGTCACTGGACTCCCATGTAGTCAACCGCAGTTCAAGTCCCGGACCCGGTGGCTTAAGCTCACGCTGGGCACATGTGCATGCGTGCCCAAGATCCCATGAGGAGAATGAAGAAGAAGGGATTGTGGCATGGCCATCCCCCATGGGGGGTGATTTCTCACTTTCTGTCTCTGTCTTCCTGGCGAGCGCAAGCACCCTATCGCAAAAACCTCTAAATAAAAAAACAAATCTTATAATGACGTAGTCAATTTTAAAAGGATCTCTCCACAGTGACAATACAATCCTCTGGAGTGCCAACTCTGAAAACAAATAAAATAAAAAAAGGGGGATCTGGCCCCTCCCTCTCCCTTCGGCGACCTCCCCAGGCCCTCCCACTGCACAGTCTCTCAACGCAAGACTGTCCCGGCCCGGATACGGCTCGTGGACAGCAGAAGATTCAGTCTCAGCAGAAGAATGCCAAAAAGCAAGCTGGACAAAAGAAGAAACAAGGACATGACCAAAAGGCTGCTGCCAAAGCACTTTCAGTGCCTGATATACGTGCACTGTCTGTAGGACACAAATGCCAGACCCTAAGACCTTCAAGAAGCACTTTGAGAGCAAGCATCCTAAGACTCCACTTCCTCCGGAACTGGCTGATGTTCAGGCATGAAGTTATTTCCAGATGACTGACCTCTTTTTCCATTGGTTTACTGATGTCAGAGTTGTATGTAAAATTAAAAGTCTCTTCTATAATGGCGTAATTAATTTCTGCCTTCTGAAATCTTATTGCGTCTCTGTTTTAAGTTGATGTTTAACTTAATTTTATGTTTAACTTTATCATTGTTACTTACAATTGTTACTTTAGTAGAACACTTTACAGTTGTCCTTATTTTGAGACCATTTACTTTCAGTGCCTTTGAAAACCCAAATTTTTCCTATTGTAGCCAAAACTGGGGATGAGGGCAAATGAGTGGCCAGCTCTGGTCCAGGAGTGAAAGAGGCTTATCACCTTAAAGAAACAGATAGTTGAAATATATTTGAAAGATATTACAACGATTTCAAAATCTCTTCTCCAAAATGATGCAGACCAATATTCAGGAGCACCTTTTTACACGTACTTATTTACAGTACTTAGCAGAGCTTGTAAAGATTAAAATGTAGAGTAAAAAGTGGGCATATGCTGTATAAACTCGGTAGTTCCTTGGAAGCCATCATTTTATACATTCTGTGTGGTTGGGTTCTTTTCCTCCTCAAATGATGGGGTGGGAGGAGTGTGCGTGTGTATATATGTGTGTATGTGTACTTGAGATTTTCAGTAAATTTGCCAAGTACCTGTTTATAAAATGCAGTTGACAAATCTATCAGAGACGAACTTGATAGTCTTCTTAGACAGCTGAGAGGCATATGAGTTGCATTCGTACAATGGTGACAATCATTGAAAATATTGCTTATGTTTTCTAGGTGAATTCATGACACCTTTGACTCTTCTACTGTCTCAGACCTTAGGTAACAAACCTGCAGTTGCTTTTCTAACAAATTGTTGATCAGCAAAAATAAAGGGGCTACAGAAACTCATTTTTATCCTGGTCCCTTTTGGGTTTCACGCAAAGACAATTCTGTGTAAATGTACGGTTGACTCTGATTTGGAAATCTGAAAATCAGTCCATCCTTGTTATAAAATATTTTTTACAATTGTAATTATATTGATGTTCATATAGTGTAAAATAACTCATTTAATAAAGCAGTATTTTGATTTTACAACATCAAAAAAAAGGGGGGGGGAGATCTGTGGGTTGATTTACTGACATTAATTTGACAGTAGCCACCAGATCCTTTTTACAAACAAAAATAGACTTTGAAGTAACAAACCTTTCATCGATTCATCCTAAACACTAATCTAAAACCCTGGCTCTCAAATCTTTCTCTGCCTTCCTTATTCTCATAAGTACCTCACTACTATCAGTAACATTTCCCATTATACAAAGTTACTTGACACAGAAAACAGAATTTTCAGCAAGTGGCGGAGTGATGAATGAGATAAGGCGGGAAAGAGGGCCATTTAAAAATGTTTCTTCTTGATTTGGCTCAGAATTGATCTTTTATAATGTTTTATACATGTAGCCACAAGAAGTCCTAACTCCAAGAATAATTTAAGTCTTCCTGTCTACTGCTTAAATGACAAAGTGACCAAATGGTTAACAACTTTTGAACCTGAAATTTTCCACCCCTCAAAAACATTATCAATTAATTGGGACCAGCAGTTAGCGTAATGGCTATGTCGCTGGACTCCCACGTAGTCGACCGCGGTTCGAGTCCCGGACCCGGCGGCTTAAACTCACGCCAGGCGCGAGTGCGTGCGTGCCCAAGATCCCGAGAGGAGAATGGAGGAGAAGGGATTGCGGCGTGGCCATCCCCCCTGGGGGGTGATTTCCTGCTTTCTATCTCTCTGTCTCTCTCTGTCTGTCTGGCGAGCGCACGCGCCCTATAGCAAAAACCTCTCCAAAAAAAAGAAAAGAAAAAAAAAAAAAAAAAAAAACATTATCAATTAATGAAAAGGAGGAGCTAAGAATATTACTTAATTGATATTTTGCATAAAGTAAGCAAAAGTAGGTTTAGCTTCATGAATCTTTATTACCCAAGTAAGGCAATTTTGTTTTCTCCAAAGGTGTTAGGTATTGAGTTTAGTAAGTGATGTTTCATGCCTCAATCACGTTATCAGATTCAAACTCAATTAAGGAATCTATTTTTGCTTTAAAATATTTTATAATGTATATAAATCATATCTCATACAAACTATAATCCTATAGAGATGTGCTATCAGATATGGTAGCCATGAGTCACATGTGATAAATTAATTTAAAATCTAAATTAATTAAAATTTTACTCCATCAGTCACACTAGTCACCTTTTTAGTTCTTAATAGTCATAGTAACTATCAGGTATTATATTGTACATCTGCATATATACAATATTTCTTTTGTTTTGTTTTTAATTTGTCATAGGGCATATGTGCTCACCAGAGAGAGACAAAGAGAGAAGGAAAGTTAGAAAGCACCCCCAGGGTGGAATGTCACACCTCAATCCCTTCTCCTCCACTCACCTCTTGGGATTTGGGGCATGCTCACACACATGCCCAGTGTGTTTTCTTTTTTTTTTGAGATGTTTTTGCTATAGGGCAGATGTGCTCACCAGAGAGAGAGAGAGAGAGACAGAGAGATAGAAAGTGAGAAGTCACCCCCCCCCGGGGGGGGGATGGCCACGCCAAAATCCCTTCTCCTCCATTCTTCTCTTAGGATCTTGGGCATGCACGCATGCATACCCAGTGTGAGTTTAAACCACCAGGTCTAGGACTCAAACCACGGTTGACTACATGGGAGTCTATCAACGTAGACATAACACCATATGCTGGCCCTAAGCCCAGTGTGTTTTTCAAACCACCGAGTGCATAACTGGAACCACAGACTCAGCCATGTGGGATCCAGCCTCCTTAACCACCATGCCCATGACTAGCCCTAAAACATTTCTATAATTGCATAAAGTTCTACTGGACAGCAATAGAGGCAAGGCCTGAAAATGATCATTGAGGTTGACAGTACCATAAAAATGAATGTGAAAAACTTGCATGACTCCTGAATTGTTCATGTAAACATTATTCATATATTACACTATGAATGAAAATGGCAGGTAACCACTGGTTTGACCTTCTCAACCAAGTATCACCAGATCAAAAACCATGATCAGCAGAAGTCCTGGCTGAGGGTAGAAGAAATATGAAGTGGATAGTGAAAGAATGAATTAATACACATTAACTATATATTTGTGATTACTTATATTGATAAGTGCAATAGTTTTGTATATTTTCTTTTTGCTTGAGACATATATAGTCATCCGCAGGTATCATGGGGGATTGTCTCCACAATTCCCATGGATATAAAAAGAGTTGGATGCTCAAATCCTTTATATAAAAGTACTATTCGTATAAATCTATGCCATCATCCCCTACACTTTAAATCATCTCTAGATTACTTTTAATACTTAATACAATGTCAATGTTACATAAATGTAAACAAGTGTTACACTGTATTCTTTAGGGAACATAGACAAGAAAAAAATTTGGACATGTTCAATATAGATGCAATCATTATAGGTCTAACTACAGAGTACACAGACATTTTCAACTCATGGTTGGTTGAATATGAGACCTGGAGCCTCTAGATGTAGAGGAGAAATTTTAACTGATAAATAAGATGTCTGTAAGTTACGATTTGGCAACAAGTTCAAAAAGCAGGTCTGGTTATTATTTTTTTTTCTTGCTGTAATTATAATCAGTTGTTAAATACTACAAGTATAAGTTTAAAACCATGAGCTTATAAACAGAAAATACTGCACCTACATTAACCAGACAGCTCTGAGTAGAATCTTTGACATTGGTATATGATGAAAAGACATTTGAGAGACTTTCCTGGACTGCCAGCAGGCAATAGCGTCTCCTGCAAGCCTCTGGCCAGCAAGGGATACTGAGGGAGGGTCACCTCTGACCGCCACCCCACTTCCAGACCCCCAAGCCCCAGACTCCACCTTCTAGACTTTCCTGGACTGCCAGCAGGCAATAGCGTCTCCTGCAAGCCTCTGGCCAGCAAGGGATACTGAGGGAGGGTCACCTCTGACCCCCACCCCACTTCCAGACCCCCAAGCCCCAGACTCCACCTTCTAGACTTTCCTGGACTGCCAGCAGGCAATAGCGTCTCCTGCAAGCCTCTGGCCAGCAAGGGATACTGAGGGAGGGTCACCTCTGACCCCCACCTCACTTCCAGACCCCCAAGCCCCAGACTCCACCTTCTAGACTTTCCTGGACTGTCAGCAGGCAATAGCGTCTCCTGCAAGCCTCTGGCCAGCAAGGGATACTGAGGGAGGGTCACCTCTGACCCCCACCCCACTTCCAGACCCCCAAGCCCCAGACTCCACCTTCTAGGTAGGTAGCCAGGATCTCCTTGAGGCGGGGTTTGTTTTTTTTTTTTTTTTCCTTTTCTCTTGACACCCCCCCCCTGCATTCTCTTGTTAACACCTAGCCCTCCTTCTCCCCCCAGACTTTCCTGGACTGCCAGCAGGCAATAGCATCTCCTGCAAGCCTCTGGCCAGCAAGGGATACTGAGGGAGGGTCACCTCTGACCCCCACCCCACTTCCAGACCCCCAAGCCCCAGACTCCACCTTCTAGGTAGGTAGCCAGGATCTCCTTGAGGCGGGGTTTTTTTTTTTTTTTTTTTTCCTTTTCTCTTGACCCCCCCCCCCCCCACACTCTCTTGTTAACACCTAGCCCTCCTTCTCCCCCCAGACTTTCCTGGACTGCCAGCAGGCAATAGCGTCTCCTGCAAGCCTCTGGCGAAATCGCGCGGCGCGCGACTTTTTCTTTATTTTTCTGTGTTGTTTTTCCTTTCATTGCATATTTTCCTCTCCTCCTTATTTTTTACCGTGCCAGACAGACTAGACAGGTCTAGAATCATATATCTGAAATTTCCTAGGAAGGTAAGTGTCTTTGGGATCCTCCCTAGTACTGATCCCCTTTGAAAAAGGAGATTCTGCTTGTTAGACACTTCTGTAGAGTTCCCCGCCTGAAAACACATTGGTAATAACAACAGAAGAGAGACTTCAACAAACAGCTATTCCCATCAAAAAGGAAAGACTCTTACTTCTCGTGGGACAAAAGTTCTCCCAAGAAGTCTTTAAAAGGGAAGTAATCCTCCAATGGCTAAAGGTAGAAAAAGAGCCTCATGTCTGAATAAACAAGAAAATATGTCTCCAACAAAGGAAAATGCCCCTCCATGTCTCGTAAATATGGAGGACGTTACCAAAATGACAGACACAGAATTCCGAACATTCATGGTGACCAAATTCTGTGAATTGGAAAAAAAAAGAGACAACGAACTACAGGAAATTAGGAAGTCCTTCCAGGATATGAAAGAAGAAATGGATACTCTAAGAAAGAATCAGGTGGAACTATTAGAGATAAAGTCTATAATACAAGAAATCAAAAACTCTCTGGAAAGTATTAAGAGCCGATTAGACCATGCTGAAGATCGAATCTCCGATGTAGAAGATAAAACCTCTGATCTAGAAAAAAACTACAAAAAGATCGAGAAAATAACTAAAAAACATGAGGATAATATACGAGAAATACTAGACTCTATTAGACGCCCAAACATCAGGATAATCGGCATCCCAGAAGGTGAAGAAACTAATAGCGGAATGGAAAATCTATTCCATGACATCTTGGAAGAAAATTTCCCAAGCCTAGAGAGGCACCGAACCATCCGGACCCAAGAAATACAAAGGACCCCAAATAGAATCAACCCCAGAAGATCTTCCCCAAGGCACATCTTAGCCAGGCTGTCTAACGTCACAGAAAAAGACATGATACTAAAACTGGCAAGAGAGAAAAGAGAAATAACTTACAAAGGCCATCCCATAAGACTAACACCAGACCTCTCATCAGAAACAATGCAAGCAAGAAAAGAATGGGAAGACATACTGAAAGTGTTAAGAGAGAAACAATTTCAGCCAAGACTATTATACCCTGCAAGATTATCCTTCATTTGGGAAAAAAAGATTAAAATCTTCTCAGACAAACAAAACCTGAAAGAATTTGCCAACACCAGACCAGCTCTTCAAGAAATCCTGAAGAAAGTACTGTTCCAGGAAAACTAAAGACGCAACAGCCAGAAACAAAGAAATAACAGGCAACTAAGACAATGGCTAACTTAAATGTCGGTACAGACCCTATAACATCGATAATAACATTGAATGTTAATGGGTTAAATTCTCCAATCAAGAGACACAGACTGGCTGAATGGATAAAAAAACAGAAACCCTCTATCTGTTGCCTACAAGAAACCCACCTCATGGAAAAAGACATACATAGACTGAAAGTGAAAGGTTGGAAAAAGGTTTTCCATGCAGTTGGGAACCAAAAAAGAGCTGGAGTTGCGATACTAATTTCTGACAAAATAGGCTTTAAAACAAAAAGTGTCCGAAGAGACAAAGAAGGGCACTATATCATAGTAAAAGGCTCTATAGATCGAGAAGATATAACGCTTATTAATATCTATGCTCCTAACACAGGAGCACCCAAATATGTGAAGGAAAGATTGTTAGATCTGAAAGGGGAGATAGACTGCAACACACTAATTGTTGGAGATCTCAACACCGCATTATCCCCTCTGGACAGATCATCTAGGCAAAAAATAGGTAGAGAGATCAAGGACCTAAATGATACCATAAATCAATTGGACTTAACAGACATCTATAGAACTTTCCACCCAAAAACCACAAGATATAGTTTTTTCTCACCCCGACATGGAACTTTCTCGAAACAACAATGAGGTACCACCTAACCCCAGTCAGATTGTCTAATATTAAAAAAACAAAAAATGATAAGTGTTGGTGGGGGTGTGGTGAAAGGGGAACTCTTTTACACTGCTGGTGGGAATGTAGATTGGTCCAACCACTGTGGAGAATAATTTGGAGATTCCTCAAAAATCTACAGATAGATCTGCCATATGATCCAGAGATCCCACTCCTCGGTATCTACCCAAAGGACAGAAGAATCCTTCATTGGAAAAGTGCTTGCACATCGATGTTTGTTGCGGCACTGTTCACGGTTGCTGGGTCATGGAACCAACCCAGATGCCCCCGTATGGAGGAATGGATTGAGGAACTGTGGCACATATACTCTATGGAATACTACTCAGCCATAAAAACCAACAGAGCCCTGGCTTTTGACAGAAAGTGGAAGAATATGGAAGATGTACTGCTGAGTGAGGCAAGCCAGGCTATGAAGGAGAGACATTGTATGTCCCCACTTAACATATACCGTTTGTCTGCATTCTATGTCTGAAACTGATTGACTAACAGTTGAACAAACACAAGAGATGGGTGTGAATGTCAGATGAGGTGTATGTGGAGGAGTGGGGCCCAACGAAAGACATTTGGAGAAGGGATACAGAGGTAGAGCATTGACGGGATGGGGAGGTGTGGTGTTATCTGTTGAAGATATTTCGATCAACGGGTCTGGGGAGAAATGTTCACATATCGAAATGGTCTCACTGTAAGCCAAACAATATGATTGAAAGTATATACAAAAATAAATAAAGTAATTAATAAAAATAAAAAAAAGGCGTATTTCTGGAAATATCTAAGAAATTGCTTCCTATGGCTGGGTAATATTCTGTAGTATATATGTGACACACATTTTCAATCTCTTTGTTCATGGACATCTGGGTTGGTTCCATGGCTTGGCAATTGTGAATGGTGCTGCAATAAACATGGATATGCAATGTTTTTTAGACTGATGCATTCCTGTCCTTTGGGTAGATATTCAGGAGTGGAATTGCTGGATTCTGGATGGGAAAGTTCATTTTGTATGCTGTAATGATATACAGTGAATGAATGTAAAAAGTACATTAAACAACAACAAAAAAAAAAAGAAAAAAAAAAGACATTTGATTGAAAGTCAATAAAACTATTCAAATACGGGTTGTATCATTTTCCTCGATGAAAAAAATGCTATGTTAACTGAGTCTATACTAGCAAAACCCAGACAAAAAGCAATATTAAATAATTTAAAAACACATAAATTACTTAGTGGAGTCTCTCTGCAAAGTAAAAATTAAACAAACATTCCTAGCCTGGAAAAGACTAACTTCCAGCAATACATAAATTTGAAAGTTCTAGAGGAGGACAGAGTTAAGACTAGTTCTAGAAAACATCAAAGTGGGGGCCAGAAGGTACTGTGGTGGTTATGGCACTGGACTCCCACAGGGCCTACTGCAGCTCAAGTCCCAGACCTGGTGGCTTGCTTCCTCACTTCCCCTTTCTCTGTCTTTCTCTGGTAAAATTTAAAACTGGTAATAAAATTAAGCAGATAACATGACTAATTCTTTAAACAAAAAATCAAAGGGAACTGGATACCAATTCAAAATGAAGGCATATGCAATTTAAAGCAGAATAGGAACATTAAGTACCTTATTTTTTCAGTATTTAGATATACACACTCAGACACACATATGAATAACCTGCTGTGCCAGTAATAAACACTTTAAGGACTAGGTAAAAGCATAAAGGCACGGATACTTTTCCCAACAAATCCATTAGTTTAGGAGTCTTCTTCACTTAGATTGATCATACGTATCTCAAGTTCCTACTTCCCTAAAGGTCACTTTAAAAACTTGTACCCCAGGCTGCATCTAGCTATAAACACAGAAATCATCTATGGCTACAATTCCACGTACCTAAGAAGTGTACGCAGCTATAAGAACATATGGCATTTACAGTCATGCTAACCGAAGCCTATTTTCAGGCAGCTTCCAGATTATAATAATCTTTCCTTTACTGCTTCTTTTATAATAATAACCTTTTCTTAACTATTTAATAATTTCCTATTATTGTCTCTAACAAACAAGTCTTCCACGCTCAGAGAAAATTAATTAAAATATTACGGGAACTAAAGCATTTAAGGTTGAATTGATTTAAGCCTGATATTTGCTTTAAAAAATATTCAGCAAGGGGTCCAGCCAGTGGTGCAGCAGTAACGCAGCACTCTGAGATGCTGGACCCACCTGTGAAGGTCTTGGATTTACATCCTGGGGCTTCCCTGTGCATGCTGGGCACAGGCACACACCCGTGATCCGGCTCGCAGGGGCAGGGGGTGGCCTGTGGCATGAAGAGCCTAGTGGGGAGGGGGGGGGTCTATCCTTCTCACTCTTCTTCTCTGAGAAATGAACAAACAAATAAACAGTAGGGGAGGGGATAAATCTCACTTGGGTTGGTTGAAGCTGGTAACAGGTACATAGAAATTCATTATATTATTCCCCTTCTGTTTTACCAGAAATTTTTACTAGGTCACTTGTAATATTCCTCTTTCCAGAAAGTGCATTAGATCTCATTTACAATTGAAAGTTACCTCTATTTTTCCACAAAAGTGTATCAGACAGTGTCTCTTGACTATCAGGAAAATACCTTAGAATTGGCCACAAAAACTGACTTAGAGTTATTAGCTGAGGAAGTTTAATTCAAATATATTTAGGTACTTTGACCTTGGAGAGGAAAGTTCCAAATCTAGTCATCTATAAAATTGTGAGCTTCTACATCTTAAAGTTTGTTGTATCTGTGAAAGATGAAAATACCCTCATAATTTCAGAAAGCATTAAAGACCCCAATATAAATAAATAAAAGACGGCAAAATTGTAAAGATGTTCTACAGTCAGTTTCAACAGACAGATAAAGTCATGCTTTAAACCAAACTGTGTTATCACTCTGACATAAATTTACCAAAAAATTTTCTCAGAGAAAAATGGACTGTTGTTTACTTTTAAATATAAGGAAACACTTGTGCCCTTCAAAAAGTATAGACGTTACAATAACACAGTTAAGTAGTTCCCACATTCTGCTGTTTTTTCTTTTTAACAGCCCCAGAGTTTTCAAATGTCTCCTGAACTTGGGTAAAAATGGTGGCAGTAGTAGATGGAGCAACCTGGAAGCCCAGGAGTCCATATCACTGTTCTTTCAAGGGCAGAGATCGCAACCTGGCAGTGTAGCTTACAGGAATATTTGCCTGGTCCCCACAGTGCTCTCTGGAAATGCACATTAGTTGCTAACATTTACAAAATCAAAATAGTTTACACATACACACATAAACTTTGAAAAACTGAGGACCCTGGCAATATTGGGTGGGTGCTTTGGCACAGGAGTAACTAGCTGGAGCTGACTAACAGCTGTTCCCCTGAGATATGAAGCATATGCTACTTTGCAATTCACCTGATACACTGGTATGCATTACCCGCCTGGTGCCCAGAAGTGGACTTCCAAACAAATTGACAAGTAGTTCTGTAGAAGATCTACAGTGTGGAAGTTAACCAAGCCAAGTGCTTATTTCACAACATGGATAAGCTGGTCACCTGACTGCCATGATATAAAGATCTTTCTCTCACCTAATATTTTAATAGTTGAGAAGGCCTGCCAAATGGAAATCTGTTTAAATGTGTTGGGATAATGGCTTTGCTTCAAAAGAAAATATACCAATTACACCTGTGCCATTTAGTTAGATACTTTTGCAGTTTGGGCAAGTAGGATGAACTCAAAAATAGCCTCGACCCAGAGTGCATACTATCACAAAGAGGAAGTGAACCAAGGAGATGAGAGAAAGTATCCCAGTACTACCCGAGAACAGGAACACAGAACTGAAGTTTAGGACTGGGGTGGTCTCCATTAGCTACGGCTACATGGTAGGTCCTCTATAAATGATTCCTACAAGCACAGATAAACTCTTTCTATCAATGAAGAAAATGAATTCCAAGCTGACTTCATCAAATGACACCAGGCAAAACAGCTTAGATTCAGAAACTCTTCGTTCTGGTCTAGTCTTAAATGTTCGTGTAAACATTTCCCCTTTAACTGACAGTTACCTAATTCTGTCATCACCCTACCCATTGGTTCCTATGACAACTTATGAAATCTATATCCAGGAGTACAAGTCAGATTTATTAAACATTTATTTTCAACTTTACAGTTTCATATTCTGCAAATTGACTCAAAAAAAAAAAAAAAACCCAGGAATTTAGAAAAATATGAAATGTCATTCTGCTGGCATTTGGAACAGCCAGTATGATTACATCCTGAGAATGATAATGACCATTATTTGACCTGAATATTTAGACTTCAAAAGGTTTTTGTTAAAACATTCCTAAATGAAGAATTAAAAGTTAAAATTTCAAAATAATACTCTGAAATTTTTTTAAATAAAATAATCAAAATAATAAAAAGTATATTCACTCTGAATATATATCCAACCACATCATAAATTGGTATTGAAACAAAATAAAGTTGGAGGTTTCACCTAATAGATCAAGTAGCAAGCCATCTAAATTAGACATCTGAAGAGAAATGATCAATTAAATGCTGAGGACTCTAAAGAAAGTCCCTAGGATAATGAAGAATCTGAAAACCACAACATTGGAAGAATTGATGAATAAACTACTGTAAGAGGAAAAATGTTTGGAGAGGTGAGGGTCAGGCTGAAATGAAAGGCAGAATGGTGTGCTCGAAAGAGAGTGAACTGTGCGTTAAGAACCTATGGTTCAAGTTCTCATCTTGCCACTCAATGTGGTGTTTGGGATCCTGGAAGAATCACTTATCCTATGGGTCTTAATTCTCTCTTCTATCAAATGGTCAATAATAGTCTACAAGCATCCTTCATCTTCAGAAATTTTATGATTCTGCAATCTGAAAAGTTATTGCATAAAAAAGCACATAGAAGAAGTTTAGATTTTTCAAGTTTGATGCTATTATTAGTATTATTTTAGGTGGCAGGTTTTCATTTACTGTAAAGTAGATGATACAAAAGAGGTTGTGTCTTCCTTGGTCCAATTCCTCTTCCTATGGTTTAGTTGGTATTTCTCACTATATCTTCTCCTAGACTCAGGCTTGAGTCTGTGTCAACTGGCTTTCAAATCTTCTCCATGTAAACATTAAAAAGAGCATTATCTCATTTTTTCCCTTGTACTACGCAGTCCCAGCTATGTCCCTCAAAAGTCCCAAATATCAATCCTCTTGTGCATATCCTCTACAGTTGGTAAAACTCCCAGATGAATTCAAAGAGAACTTCTAAACTATATAAGGTCTTTTTCTTGTTTAATTCTAACAGGGACCAGACAAAGAAAACATGCACAAGCAAAGCTTGAATTAGCCAATACCAACCAAATTCTGCATCTGAATTATGGTCATTTCCTTCCCTGTTATGTAGTATTCTTTTCAGGTAAATTCTAATCTTTTTTTTTTTTTTTTTTTTTTTTTTTGAGAGGTTTTTTGCTATAGGGAGCATGCGCTTGCCAGACAGACAGAGACAGACAGAGAAACAGAAAGCAAGAAATCACCCCCCGGGGGGATGGCCACGCCACAATCCCTTCTCCTCCGTTCTCTTCTTGGGATCTTGGGCACGCAGGCACACACGCCTGGCGAGTTTTAAGCCACTGGGTCTGGGATGCGATCCGTGGTCGACTACGTGGGAGTCCAGTGACATAGCCATTACGCTAACTGCTGGTTCCACAATTGCCTATCTTAAAAACAAACAGAAAATACCCTCTGATTCTTACTTTGCTGTTCTAATTTCCAGCCACACTCTTCCACCTTGTCACAGACTAATTTCCAACCTCATTTTGTTTCTCTCTTTCACTCCCAGCACTCCAGACCCACTGAACTTTTCAGTGATTGTTTCAGCACTGGTTCTAGAATCAAAATGTATGTTGGTTCCTCCACTTACACTGGTAAGTTTAGGCAAATTACTTCACTTCTGTGTCTTGGTTTTCTGACTTGTGAAGTACACATACAAGATCAATACATACATGTAGAATAAATAAATCCTGCTCAGGACTTACACTTTAAACACATACAGTTGAGGTCAGCAGATGGTGTTGTGGTTATGTCACTGGCTGAACACAGTTCAAGTCCCGGATCTGGTGGCTTGAAAATGACACCAGGTGCATGTGCACCTGGGACTGTGGTGTGGCCAACCCCCCTGGGGGGGGGGTGATTTTTCACTTTCCCTCTCGCTGTCTCTATCATCTCTCCCCAGTGAGTGCACACACCCTATGGCAAAAACCTCTAAAAAATAAATCTTTAAAAACAAAATTAAAACATATAACTTTCATTATAAAATTGGAAGATAATCCATGCCTCTTATTCTTCCACTTTTCTCTCATTACCTCCTGTTCAGTTATTCTGTCATTCATTAGTGCCATCATTAATGCTTAGCATATATCAAAGATGGTTGGAAAGTTAGGCTAGTGCAAGTACTACTTGATAAATCACTAATTACAGTGAGGTTTTACTTAAAAAGCTAAAAGAAACATGTTCTAAAACATCTTCTGGAATCATATGCAGATTCATATTCTCTATGATATTTACCTAAATACTGTCCTTTTGCTCGAAATGATCTCATAAAAATTCCCTTCTCAAACCTCATCCTATTCAGTTAGAAAACGCATATTTGTCCCTCCAAGCCCAGTTTATGTATCAGTCCAGTAAGAAGCAGTGTCAGACCACCTTTACTTCATTCTTCTTTCTTCCATCAGTATATTCTTATGTACTCTGAACATTCTTACACTGTGACATCTATGATACCGTAATGGAATTTCCTTATGTATGTTTTGTCACTAGATAATGTGTTTCTTGAATATAACACAATTAACACAATGTCTTATACTTTTTGCACTCCAAGGGCCTCTCCCTGCAGCCAATCATAGCCACTCAGGGGATATTTATTTGAACTGACCTCAGAAAGCAAACAAGGTATGTGGATGGTAAGTTGAGGAATACTAGTTAAAGAAACGAAGTCCAATTCTATGAAAATGCCATTTCAAAAAACTATTATTATTGAAAAGGAGGTATTGCCCATAGAATTTATTTTTTATTACTACTAAAAAAAAAAGTAAAAAATTGTTATAAATCTGACAGAAATATTTGCCAACAATGATTTGGAAGAGAGAAGTAAGGCTTAGTGGACAAAAATATTGGTTGGTGGGAAAAGTCATGATGTATTTTTTCTGTTTTTCTATGCAAAAATGCATGACTTTTCCAACAACCCAATAGCTTGAATTCCACTTCTGTTTCTGATACTATGCAACACTGAGAAAATCATCAAGAATTATTTATTTCAGGATATCTATCTGCATACACTGGAAGTAACACTTGAGATGGCAGAACGTTAAAGCACAAATTATGAAAAATAAATATGCCAAATAAATCTAAGGAATGACCACTATAGATATGATAGATTATAAAACTAAAACAATTAAACCTCTAAAGGCATTGCTGGTCAAATTAAGTTTTCAGAAATCAAGAAAAGGTTTAGAAAAAATAACAAATCAATGTTTCATCTGATACATATACGCATGCAGATAGACACAAACACAGAAATATACATATGTGATATGCATAAATATTGTGATTTGCATATATATCACATATATAGAAATTAGGACTTACTAAAATATTTTCATGCTTTCCTTATTAAATAAACAGATCATAACTATAATATTAGGTATTTGATCAATGCTTTAGTTACATGATGGGGTATGAAAATTTAAAAATTACTAATCTGGGCATAGGTAGAATTATTTTAGTCACTATTGATTAAGAACATGCTTAATAATTTTAAGTTCTTTTTGTTGTTGTTTAGAGAGATTTTTGCTATAGAGCACATGTGCTTGCCAGAGAGACAGAGACAGAAAGTGAGAAATCACTCCCCAAGTGGGATGGCCACACCACAATCCCTTCTCCTCCATTCCTTATCTCAGGATTTTAGGCATGCATGCACATGCACCCAGGATGAGTTTTTTTTTTTTTTTTTTTTTTTTTTTGAGAGGCTTTTTGCTATAGGGCGCGTGCGCTCGCCAGACAGACAGAGAGAGACATAGAGACAGAAAGCGAGAAATCACCCCCCAGGGGGGATGGTCACACCGCAATCCCTTCTCCTCCATTCTCCTCTCGGGATCTTGGGCACGCACGCACACGCGCCCGGCGTGAGTTGTAAGCCACCGGGTCCGAGACGCGAACCACGGTCGACTATGTGGGAATCCAGCGACATAGCCATTACGCTAACTGCTGGTTCCCCACCCAGGATGAGTTTTAAGCCGCCAGTTCCAGGATTCAAACTGCAATCGACTACATGAGAGTCCAGTGACATAACCATTACACCATCTGCTGGTCCCTTAAGTTCATTTTTAAATCTGGAAAATATAACCAAAATAATGTATAACAGAATTAAATTTGAATGGCATCCCATTTTGGAAAAAAGAGGACACACTACCTTCAAAGTTTATTTGACTTCTCTCTCTCTCTCTCTCTCTCTCTCTCTCTCTCTCTCTTGCTCATCTCTTTCACTGGAGGCAAAAATGAACATAGGACAGAAGGATAATAATATGGTGAGAGCCAATCAAGAGTATCTCTTTAGGGACCAGTAGGTGGTATAGTGGTTAAGGCACTAGACTCCCACATGGCCAATTGTGGGTTCGAGGCCCAGTCCTGGCAACTTGAAAATCACACTGGGCATGTGTGCATACATCACCAATATCTCAGGAGGAGAATGGAAGGAAAGGGAGCATTGTCATTCACCCACGTGGGCATGATTTTGATTTCTCACTTTCCCTCTCACTTTCTCTCTCTCTCGCTCCGTCTCTCTCTGACATGAGCTCTATGACAAAAGCTTTTAAAAAAACAAACAAACAAAACCCCTTTCCCCCCTCCCAGTTTCTCTCAGTTAAACAAACAAACAAACGAATAACTATCAAATGGGCTGATTCTGAGATGAGAACATTCCCTTAGAATATACTGTTTTTGTCAGTAAAACAGCATGAGTCATTTATCACAACCTGGAATACTATTTCCTAAAAGATTATTTAATTATATTTCTATAGGATTCATCAAATGTTCTAAAGTACTATAAAAGTAGGCGTGCTTTATTGTCTCAATTTTTAACTAAAAAATCTGAGACATCAAACACTGAATTGAACTTTTTTCCTAGGAACAATTATGTTTTTAAATGACAAAAAAAGATACTTCACTTTTTTACACAGAAAAATATTCACAAAACCAATGAAAGAAATTACAGAAATTTCTTTAATGAATTCAATTCCATTAAGCAGCATGCTGGAACATGGTGTAAGAGAAACGGCACATATTGGCTTTCTCTAGAGTGGGTGTCCTGGTATTCTTGGGATCGTTCACCCACTCACATGAGTCAGTTTTATATAACGCTGTAATATATAATCTCCCTCCTACTCACAAGCCAACACTTCAGAGATAACATTTTACCAATCCCTTATTTAAGGAATATGGTAACTTAAAACACTTTAATATTATATAAAATGTATAAACAACAAAATTATTACTATGTCAGCAACAAGCTCTTCAGCCTCCAAAGAAGCATTCCAGTGTGTTTCGGTATTCTTAAGAGTTTTGAGGAAGACGTTAAGAAAATATGTAAATTGTTTCACTGTAACCAAATATCATAACTTTATTTTTAAATCTAGGTATTTTACCAAGTACTGTCATTTTGTATCTAGAGAAAACCAAGTAGTTAGGAGATGATTCAGTAACTAGATATTTACCTAGGAATTGTTTCTGTGGCTACTAAAGATAGTTAAATGATAAGATATAAGTAAAGAGGAGTTGAACTGTTTTCTCTACAGTACATCAAACATTCCCTTTCTGAAGGGTAGTTGAAAGGATATCTGTAAATCAGGTTACCACAAATACAAAGGGAATATCCTGATCTTTTCTATTGTTTATACTAAAATTCTTCTGTTTATAACATTACTGGATATAGGTCATTTTACGACTACTCTTTGTAAATCATTATTATATTGATACAGTCTCCATTTAACTATTAATCATGAGAAGATAACTTTGGTTTTCTTTCATTGGAAAGTCTCCCAATGAAAGAGAGAAAAGCAGAAAGAAATGAAAGTGTGCAATTTAAGACAGCAAAGAGAAATATAAATGAATTCTTCCTTTGGAGACTCTAGAGATTTGCAGCATTATAAATAGAAGCAGTAACTTTGTATCTAATGGAAAACAATTCTAAAATAAAAAATACTATAGTAGATGACCTAATGTTACAGAAATAATTTTCATCTTATACAGTCTACTTAAATTAGAGATGACCTGTTTCAAGCACATGGATTTTACACCAAGCCTGAGATTGCTGTTATATGACTGACTCCTCTCCACTCCCATCTTGAACCACGACTGTGGAATAGCAGAATGCCAGGGTAGATTTCACTGTGACATGAAGCTGCATTATTCTTGTGGAAAGCAAGATGGTAGAATACAATGAGTCAAGCAGAAATAGATCCAAATATCAACAACGTCTTTTATTAGCTCATAAATTTTGTATTTCAGACAAATCATACTGAGAATTGAGCAAAGAGGAGGGTGTTAAAAAATTTGTTATACATGAATGTCTGTGAGCTTTTGTTTCTTTATGGGTAAAAAAGAGCTAGTGATAAGTACATATTATACTTCATAGGACAGTAGCTTTACATGTCCAAAGTTTCTTGCATATAATTCCCTTACCTACTCATTTTATAAGTTAATTCCCTTACCTATCCATTTTCATGCCCTAAGAAATTATATACTATTTGATTTTAATAGTACAGTTGTACTTTTATTTTCACCCAAAGGGCAGATGCACTCGATGGAGAAAGACTGGAGAGAGGGAAAGTGAGAAGGCACCTCCTCATAGAGAATGATCACGCTGCAATACATTCTCCTTCATATCTCCAGTTCAGGATTTTGAGTACACATGCTGGGTATGTTTTTCAAGCCATCAGGTCCAGGACTTTTTTTTTTTTTTAATAATTATTTTTATTGAACTTCATTTATTTTTTATTTTAATTTGACCAGAGAGAAGCAGAGTGAGAAAAAGAGAGAAGAAAAGTAAGAAAGCAAGTTGTCAGGTCCAGAACTTGAACCACAGTCAGCCATGTAGGAGTTCAGCACTCTTAACCACTATGCCACCTGCTGGCCCCCAGGTCCAGGACTTCAATAGCATGGTCAGCCATGTGAAATCCAGCCTCCTTAATAACCATGCTACAAGCTGGCCCTGTACTTTTTAAATTATGATAAAGTATGGATAACATAAATGTTACCATTTTAGCCATTTTTAAGTATACAGTTCAATGGTACTAAGTATATTCACTTTGCTGTGTACCATGACCACCATCCTTCTCCTAAACTTTTTCACTATTCCAAACTGAAACTCTGTACCCACTAGACAGTAACTTACTATGACCCCCCTTCTCCCTGGTCCCTGGTCAAACCATCTTCTGTTTTCTGTCTCTATGAATTATCTACTCTAAATGACTGATAAAAGTAGAAACATACAAAATTTGTCCTTTAGTTATATACAAAATGTCAAATAATTCAAAGGCATCATCCATAGTAGTAACAGTAACTCACATTCCATCAAAAAATAGTTAAAATTAATACATGTGTATGTACTAACAGTATAAAAATTTCTATATATATTCAAAGAATTGAGGCTGGCAAAAGAACACATATTCACTGTTCAATTTTATGGTGTAAATGGGAAACTACTATCATTGTCCACATAAGACTCTTTATAGGTACTAAGTAGCATATGAAAGGTCTCAGGTAATGTATGTTACCTCTGTCTCAGGATAGTTGGAAATCTGAACAACAGGGGTAAAGAAAAATAGAAAAAGAAGTAACATGAAAGTATGCATGAGATTTTTAAATACATTTTTATAATATTCTATCACTCCACATTACTAGTAAGGCATCAGCATTATTCTAGTAACTACAAATAGATAACAGTGTTTTGATATTTCTCTGAAAACAGCCAAGTCCATGTCAAAGACTTCTGGTACTGGTTATGACATCATGGCAGTCTTTCCTATCAGCCTCCAGGTGGCAGTATGGCACACAGCATTAGACATGGCTTTCTTAGCCTCAGAACTTCTGCCTACCCAATACAAAACACCCACTTCTGTAAAGGAATCTTACTTTGCTTTATACACAAAAACATTTATAAACAGTAATCTATGACGCTAAAATCAAGAACAGTTTCATTTCAGTTTTAATAAAGAATATGAATTCATCATATCCTGCCATATGTTTGAATCAACCCAATTCTAGCTCTGAATTTTCAAGACTGAAATATTTTCCAGAATACCTGTGGTTTGGTTAAATACAGTTCAGTTTCTTAAATAAGCTGAAAGTTAAATATTTATATGTCAGAAGTTATTTTATCTAGGTTAAAAATCTTCTTAAAAGAAGATGATGCAGGAGAGCAGAAAGTAGGGGAGCTATAATACATATCAGTGATGTAATATGTATCAGTAATACAGTTTCTGTATTTTGTCACTATTCCCCAAATTGTAGTCTTTTAGCAAGAAAAAAAGGACCCTTACCTTTCTATCTGCAATCATTATAAAAGCCATCTCTGAGGCTTCTAGAGATGATTCGTCTATTCATATACCTTTTAAAAATTATTTATTTAATTATTGATTATTATCATTGCTATGGGGCATGTGTGCTCACCAGAGAGAGAAATGGAGAGACAGAAAGAGAGAGGGGCAGTGAGAAACCAAGCCACCAGGTCCCAGACTTGAACAGTGGTCAGTCATGTGGGAGTTCACTGCCTCAATCACCATGCCACCTGCTGGCCCCAAATATACGTTGTTTTTAATAAACTATTTTTAGAATTATTTATTTATTTAATTTAATTTATTCTTATTATTCTTCAATTTGACCAGAAAGAGACACAGAGAGAGACAGGGAGAGGAGAAGGCAAGCTGTCAGGTCTGGGACTTGAACCATGGTTTGCCTTGTGAGAGTCCAGCATCTTAACCACCACATCACCTGCCGGCCTCCCACAAATATTTAAATAACTAACTTACAATAACTAAATCTAACACTTTTTGAGTATCTTTTTTTTCTCCCTAAGACATTTTTGCTATAGGGTATGTATGCTTACTGGAGAGAACAGAGAGACCGAAAGTGAAAAATGACCCATGTCACAATGCCTTCTCCTCCATTCTCCTCTCAGGATTTTGGGCACACACACATACACACCTAGCATGAGTTTTAAGCCTCCAGATCCAGGATTCAAATTGCAGTTGACTACGTGGTCTAGCGACATTACCATTACGCCATCTGCTGATCCAAAGTAGCTCTTTTGACTTGGGTATCATGTTGACATGCCCCAATTAACAGTTTTAAGACTACACCCCCATGATCATAACGGTAGAGGGGATAGGGTAGACAGAACATGAAGCCAGGTTGGCCAAAGGTCAGGCTCTGCTTGCTCTGCCCCAAGGTCATGCTAGACATGCATGCATACTATCTGGAAAGGCCAGGCTTAAAAGACTCAGTTTATTTCACTAGGTTATTTTGAAGTGATTCATGAAAAAATTTAAAGGACGGATGAACATTTAAATTCAGCATAGAATGTTACTTCTAACAAAACTAAATTAGAGTTGGGACCAGCAGTTAGTGTAATGGCTATGTCGCTGGACTCCCACGTAGACGACCGCCGTTCACGTCCTGGGCCCGGTGGCTTAAAACTCACGCCGGGCGTGTGTGCGTGCGTGCCCAAGATCCCGAGAGGAGAATGGAGGAGAAGGGATCGCGGCGTGGCCATCCCCCCTGGGGGGTGATTTCTCACTTTCTATCTCTCTGTCTCTCTCTGTCTGACGAGTGCATGCGCCCTATAGCAAAAACCTCTCCCAAAAAAAAGAAAAAAAAAAAAAAACTAAATTAGAGTTTAACTAAGAAAAACTTAAAGTGTTTAAGAAGGCAAATTTGCACACACAAAAAAGTATACATATTACAATTAGTTTGCTGATCTAATAAAAGGTAAAGAGGCATCCAAATTCAATGTATAAACCTTGCTTGGATCTTGATTCAAATGAACCAACAGCACAGACACTTCTGAAGAAGTGCAGACATTTTAATACGGTCTAAATATTAGATATATTAAGGAATTAAATTCGGCTAGCTGGGATGATGTCATTATAATTATTTTTCAAAAGTACAAAACTGAAGCATTTATTGGTAAAATATAATTTACTTTAAAATGCCTCAAGAAAAGTACGTCCGTAGGTAATAATCAGGGGACAAAACAGCCAAAAACTAGCAAAATGTTCATAATTAACAAACCTAGGTGATGACTAGAAGGGACCCGTTGTTCTTTTCTCTCTTACATTCATATACATTTGAAAACTTCCATAATAAAAATGTTTCTCTAAAAGGCAGTAGTGTGCTTTGTAAATTTTCTTTGTAGTAGAAGACACTAGGTAGCTATATTGGAAAGGTCAGCTGAGTGAAAACCTGAAAATCCAATCAATATTTAACTCTCTATATTTCTAATGACATACATTTTACTGTTTAAAACGCTTAGCATATTTGCTTATAAATTATCACTGTTTTTAGTAAGTGATGATTTTAAATTTAGCAGCAATTTTCATTGTATGGTGTGTGTATATATCATTTTATTTCAACATAACCAAGGAAGGAGAGAAAGAGGATGGATATATACATGTATCATGAAAATTATCCAAGATGGAACTTCTGAGGCAAAAGGTGACGAGGATGTCTAATCTATACTACTTTCTGGAAGTTTTCTGAAGTCTACATAGTTGTGCTGATTTTCAATTTGTTCCTTCCTCCAGGTTACTACCTTGCCAACTTGCTTCAAATAGGGTTTCATCAATGAGATTACTAACTGGAGATTAAGGAGTAGAAGAAGAGAATGGCAGAGGAAGGCCTAGTAGGAGCTGGGCCTTCCAGAACTGCAGTTACTACCTACAGCCCCTCTTCCTTAGCTCCAGCATTCCCTGGGCTCCCCTTGTTCTGAGGCCTAGAAACATGGTCATGACTGGTGGCTATTTAAAGCTGGTTTCGTGGTGAGTTAAACAAACTATTGGTTATATTAACCTATTCATAACTCTGGTACAGTCCCTCACTAGAATCTTTTAAGTTGAATCATCAGAGCAAAAATTTATTTCCTGCCAGAATTAACTAACGAAGTAGTATAGGGGGGGTCTTCAAAAAGTTTATGGAAAATGCCTATTATAAAAAGAAAATTCAGAGATTTCAAAATATCTTTCTGTTTCATAATAGTGTGTTCATACACGAGAGAGAGAGATGAGCAATCTTCACAGGGTCCAGCACACTGAGATACCTCATCCAGTCTGCCAGCCCACTGAATTCTGACAACGCGGTGCGTTTCAGTGGGCCAGGGGTTGGAACCACGATACCATACAGAATCCAGCTTCTCTTGATCAGCACGTTACTAATGTGCCACTTTCAAAATTTCTGCACAGTAAAGTTCACTTGTACTTTAATTCTATTTTAAACAAAGTTCTTGAAATCCCTTCCATAAGAAATAAGAATATTGAGCCAGCAGGTATCATAGTGGTTAAAGCACTGGACTCCAACATGGATGACTGTGGTTGAAGTCCCAGACCTGGCAGATTGATTGCATGTGTGCATACATGCCCTACTAGATAGAATTATTTTGTCTTAAAAGACACTGTTCAAAAATGTATACATTGTCAGTTTTCCAAGTAGTTGTGTCAGTTTTCCTTTTAACAGTGTGAGATAGTTACACTGTTTCACATGCTTGCTGGCTTATTTTTGTTTTGGTTTGTGTAGCTTGTCTTTAAGCCAGAGGGTGTGTGCATCACCAGAGAAAGAAAGAGGGAAAGGGAAAAATCACCCTCCAATGGGGAGTAGTCATGCCACAATCCTTTTCCTCCATCTCTCCATCTTGTTGGGATCTGGGGTGCTCACACATGCAGCTGGCGTGTTTTTCAAGTTGCTGGGGCTGGGATATGAACCATGCTATCAGTCATGTAGGATCTGGCTCCCTTAACCAGGTATACCATGAAACTAGCCTTGTTTTTTGTTTTTGTTTTGCTATTCTAGTGAGTGTGTAGTTGTATTGTAATTTTGCTTATATTCCCAAAGAAATAAGTATTAAATCATGAAATCAACTTAATGTTATTCCTCACATTCTCAGAGTATTGAACTGTATAGAAAGGTGCTTCCAGATAACAAGTCTGATGAAGTACAAGTTTTATCTGAAATGATGGCAGCAGTTAAGTTCATCTATTAAAAAATATACCTACTGGGGCCGGCAGGTGGCGTGGTGGTTAAGGGTGCTGGACTCCTACATGGCCAACCACAGTTCGAGTACCCGACCTGGAGGCTTGCTTTCTTACTTTCCCTCTCTCTCTCTCTCACTCACTCTGTCCCTCTCTGCTCAAATCAAAATCAATAAAATAAAAAGTTAAATAAAATAATAATTTAAAATATATATATATATACACTTACTAATTAATATATGCATCAATCACATTTTCAACACAGGTAGCTAAGTCTCTTTGTAGACACTCTTATATAGTCCCCACTGCTTACAGATAGGGCCAAACAATTAAATTAATCTACGGCTTAGATTATTGGGTCATTGGGAAAGTCATGACACATTTTTGCATAGAAAAACATGGAAAGATATGTCATGACTTTTCCAAAGACCTAATAACACTGCTTAGATGCCAAGATTTGGTCTCTTTTGAATTAGATGACTCAAGATGCATGTAATTACTGATAAATTTCATAACTTATCTCTTCTTACTTTTTTATACTCATACTCAGAGTTCATTCATACTTTCACCTAACTATCCTTAGCATACTAGGCTGAGATAAGTATGGTGATTTATGTCTTAATATTCAAATAATTTTAAAATAATCTTCTTCTAGCAAAACCATCAAGTGTTTCAAATATTTTGTTCGCTGATGCAAAAATTCAATCTACTTTCAGTTAAACGTGAGGATTAAAGCACTATGAAAGCAACATAACTAAATGCATAATATAACGAAAAACTCTTCAATTATAGGAGAGAAAAGAAAGAAATAAAGAAATTAGGTTGTGATCAAGAGATCATTTGAAAGAATACAAATTACTACAAAATCTTCTCTTATCCATTTTGTAAAAGCTTTAAACACCACAAAGCCTTCTCTTCTGCATTCAAACAGATAATTAAAACAAATTGCTCTGCCATGATTTCCAGAAGAAATGAGATACATTTTATTTCAGAACGATATTTATACAAAGAATATTAACTAATGATGTACGTAACAAAGACAGTGTACAACTCCAAGCCTCGTCATTTATTCAGTGGCAGCTCTTACATCTCCACAGGCATGAGTAAGTAAGTGACAGCAAATCTGCTTCAAGTGTATACTAAATTACCATGGGTTATCATGTTTGTCAATTATTTTACCATGTATACACATACCAAGACCTAAATACAGGTATATAAACATTGAAAAATTATTGAAGTAATGTATTTAGTATGTATTAAGCTTGGTGAGCAGAAACTTAAAGCATGATTATTTATTATCGTCAGAAAACCTGGGAGACCTTTAAAGTCTCAAATGATAAAATAAGAGGATGGAAAATGTTAAATAGCAAAACAGCAATAACAAGGACAAAAAACACACCTCCTAAATCAGAGGGCATATATCTAGAAAGATTTAAGCTCTACACTTAAGCTATACATCTCAAGGAAACAAAATAAAACAGCAGGACACAGTTACAAAGTCTGGGTAACACTGGCATTTCAATGTCAAGAATCCCTTCTTGGGGCCAGCAGGTGACATGGTGCTTAAGGGCACTGGACTCCTGAGTCCTGGACCTGGTGGCTCACTTTCTCACTTTCCAACTCTCTCACTCTGTCCCTCTGGTCAAATTTTAATTAATTAATTAATTTAATTTAATAATTCTTTTTAAAAAAAAATCCCTTCTTTGCAACACAAGGAGAGGCACACTGGCAGCCAGAGTGTCCCAGGGCCCATTATTACTGAAGAAGAGGAAGCAAGAACTCAATGAGAAATCCCAAATGTGGGAAAGAATCTGAGTGGAGAAGAGATAGAAATGAGACAACAACCCTGTTGTTAATAGCCCTGCAGCAGCAATTTCTTTTGACTAAGAAGACATAATCAATCAATCAATCAATAAACAAACAAACAAACCTACAAAAATAGTGTTATAAAGCGAATAGGTCTTGGGCAAGCAGGTGGCACAGAGGTTAAGGCACTAGATCCCATCTGGCCGGCTTCAGAATTCGAGTTCTAGATCCAGCAGCCTAAAGAATCACTCAAGGCACATGTGCAGGTGTGCCCAAATCCCAAAGGAAGAGTGGAGAAGGGACTGTAGTGTGACTATGCCCGGGGGGGGGGGGGGATTTCTCTCTTTTTCACTTTTTCTCTCTGTCTCTCTCTGGTGAGTGCATGTGCACTACAGAAAAATAAATAAATAAATAAATAAATAAGAAAGAAAACAAAGAAAATAGGTCTTAGTCTAGAACACTGCTATAGCTCTCCCCGAGATAATCTTTTACAAGTAGTAGGCTCAGGGGAAAAAAAATGTTCCTCTTTGAATGATGACCAATAATTTAAAAAATGAAAAAAAAAAAAAAAAGAGAGAGAGAGAGAGAAAGAAAAGGCTACAAAGAAGAAGAAAAGGAGAAGAAAAGGAAAAAAGAAAAAAATCACCAAAAAGCACATGAAAATTTTAGTCAGACATTTTACAAATTAAAATGGAAAGAAATAATCACCTCTACAACATGGGAAATATAAAGTTATAGGAACTCAAGGAGACTATGGCCAAAACAGATAAGGAAAAAAATGTGGATGGGTCGGAGAAGTAAACATAATATATAAATAAACACCACTAACATGAAGAACAAATGAAAGCAGAAGAGAGAATTGGCACTGCTAAACATCAATATAAAAGAAAACTGAACCTAAAACCTTACGTCACCCTATATATGAAAATTAATTTGAGATGAATCATATGTCAAAACATTAAAACTAAAACTATAAAGCTTATGGAAGATTAAAAAATACCATTTTGGGGGCTGGCAGGTAGCGTCATGGTTGAGGGGCTGGACTCCACATGGCTGACCACGGTTTGAGTCCCACACCTGGTAGATTGCTTTCTCACTCTCCCTTTCTCTCTCTCTCTCTCTGGTCAAAGTTGAAAAATAGTGATAATAAAGAAAAATTGAAAATAAACAAATGTTTAAAAAAAAAAACCATCTTGTAATCTTGGGATATACAAAAACTTCTTAGAACGCAAAAATCACTAACCATAAAACAAACACGTCAGCTAGCAGCTGAAGCATAATGGTAACACTCTGCTCCACAATTCTAAAGCCACATGATAAGGTCACAAGTTCACATCCCAGTTTCCTATACAATCCATATACATGCATGCATGCCCCAAGATCCTTGGTGGCCGAGGCTGAGGCTAGATTACAGCTTGAATATTCTGTTGGGGGTGCCTGCCCTTCCTTCTCATGGAAGAAATAAATAAATAAACTTTTAAAATTTTGATAAATGGAATTTTATAAAAGTTAAAAATTTCTGTTTTAGGCCCAACCAGGTGGGGCACTCTGGCAAACTGAACTGCAGTGCTAGAAGCCATGTGGCTGACAGCAGGTTTAGACTCCCATGTCAGTTTGAAAACATGTGTATGCTCAGGATCCCTAGAAGCTTGAGGACTCTCTTATGAAATAAATACATTTTTAAAAAATTCTGTCCATTAGAATACTATACCATAAGGAAAATGTAAAGATGAGCTACAGATTAGTAGAGAATATACATACATATACCTAAAAAAAGGTCTTATATTCAGAATATCAAAAAGTACTCCTTCAAATCAATTATAAAAAAGCAACCCAATTAAAATATGTACAAAAAATAAAAAAGGAAAAGAAAAAGAAAAGATGTGCAAAACATCTAGACACGTCACTATATATAATATATAAGACTATATGCAAACATATAGTATACATAATATAGGACAGCCAATAAGCACGAGAAAGATGTTCAACACCATTAGTCATTAGGGGAGTGCAACTTAAAACACAGGAAGCTAGCACTGAAACAGTCATCCATTTTGAATGACTAAAATGAAAAATGTGTGAGTATCAAATGCTGGCAAAGATGTGAAATATCGGAAACTCTCAGATATTGCCAACTGGCAGGGAAAAAGTTAGGCGGTTGCTTTGGTTTATAAGTGTCTCCCAAATTTGAGCACCCAGTGAAAAACCAGAATCCATTTACATCTGAGGTGGGCTTTCCCTGCCCCTTTAACAGGAAAAAGCCTCTGCCCCAAATGCCTCCTTCTGGCCCAATACCCAGTGAAAAGCCAGGAAGGGTGGTTGGTCTCTGTCTTCTTTCTATCTCTTCTCTTTTTTCATCTCTCTTTCTCTTGAAATTTTTCTCATATATATATATGTGTGTGTGTGTGTGCATATATATATATATATATATATATATATATATACACATATACATATATATACATATACATATACATATATGTGTGTGTGTGTGGGTGTGTGTGTGTTTTCAAAAAAATCTGTAGGTCCTGTCTCTTGCCTTTGACCTCTCCTTTCTCTTACTAATTTTGGAATCCATGTGCATCTGATGTGAACTTTCTCTGCCAAGCAGTTCTGATTTTTTTGCCTTTTTTTAAGTAAAATTTTTCCCTTTTCATTTTTTTTGTTTTTGTTTGTTTGTTTGTTTGTTTTCTTTTTCCCTTTGTTTCCTTTCTTTTACCTGACTTTCTCACCTTGCTTCTCACCTTGCAAACACTGAGTGTCTAGGTAGGTCTAGGTGCACAGTAGCGAAACATCTGAATACTTTAAACCCCTTAGCTCAGCCCATGTGCCCCTATTGCCTTGAAACTGTGAGGCCTTTGTAATATCCAGTTCCATTGACAAAAGTGCAGGTTGCTTGGTGAGAATCAGGGAAACGGTAGTGCAGAAAAATTGTAGGTCATCTCCTTCCACACGCCTCTGACACTCAGAATTAACTCCAAGAAGGTAGGGAAGAAATGTATAATCCATCAGATGGCCAGAAACCACCACTGCAGAGGCACAAAAAATATGATAAATCAAGAAAATATTTCTCCAAGGGGAAAGAACATCCCTTCATCATCCGCAGACAGTACAACGGAACTCATGCAAATGTCAGATAAAGATTTTAGGATGTTTTGGGACCAGCAGTTGGCATAATGGCTATGTCGCTGGACTCCCATGTAGTCTACTACAGGTCGAGTCCCGGACCCGGTGACTTAAACTCACGCTGGGCGCGTGTGCGTGCATGCTCAAGATCCCAAGAGGAGAATGGAGGAGAAGGGATTGCGGCATGACCATCCCCCCATGGGGTGATTTCTCGCTTTCTGTCTCTTTCTGGCGAGTGCATGCGCCCTATAGCAAAAACCTCTCAAAAAAAAAAAAAAAAAAAAAAAAAAAAAAAGAAGATTTGAGGGTATTTACAGTGACAAAGCTAACAGAGATGCAAGAGAAGAGAGAACAAACTCCAGAAGATGCAGGAGAAAAGAGACGATGAATTCCACGAGGTGAGGAAATTCTTCCATGATCAGAAAGAGAAAATATACACCATAAAAAAGAATAAAATAAAAGAGAGATGAAGGCTGTAATACAGGAAATCAAAACCTCCCTTGAAAGTATTAAAAGCAGATTAGATCATGCAGAAGATCGAATCTCAGATGTAGAAGACAGAACCTCTGACCTAGAAAAATTCACCAAAAAGACTGAGAAAATAACCCCCCCAAAAATGAGAGTAACATAGGAGTAACACTAGATACCATAAGATGCCCAGATATCTGGATAATTGGTATCCCAGAAGGTAAAGAAACTAATAAAGGCATTTATAATCTATTTCTTGAAATCCTAGAAGAATACTTTCCAAACCTAGACAGGCATTCAAATATCCTGACCCAAGATATACAAAGGACCCCACATAGAATCAACCCCAGAACATCTTCTCCAAGGCACATCATAGCCAGATTGACCAAAATCACAGAGATACTAAAATTGGCAAGAGAAAAACGTCAAGTTACTTTCAAAGAATATCCCATCAGGCTAACATGGGAACCCTCATCAGAAACAATGCAAGCGGGACCAGCAGTTAGTGTAATGGCTATGTCACTGGACTCCCATGTAGTCGACCACAGTTCAAGTCCCGGACCCGGTGACTTAAACTCACACTGGGCACGTGTGTGTGTGTGCCCAAGATCCTGGGAGGAGAATGGAGGAGAAGAAGTTATAGTATGGCCATCCCCCCCCAGGGGGGGCAATTTCTCGCTTTCTGTCTCTCTCTCTCTCTGTCTTTCTGGCGAGCGCACATACCCTACACCAAAAACCTCTCCAAAAAAAATAAAAAGAAAGAATGCAAGCAAGGAAAGAATGGAAAAATGTATTCAAAATGTTAAGTGAAAAACAATTTCAATAAAAAATACTGTATTCAGCAAGATTATCCTTCCTGTGGGAAGAAAAGATAAAAACATTCTCAGATGAACAAAACCTGAAAGAATTTACCAACACTAGAACAGCTCTTGAAGAAGTTCTGAAGGGAGTATTATACCAGGAAAACTAAAGACAGACAAATAAGAGAACAAAAAATAACCAAGAGAAAGGCCAACTTAATGGTAGGGACAAGTTCTGAAACATCAGTAATGCTGAATGTTAACAGAAAGGTCAGACCACAGTAACACTGCAAATTCTATAAAAAAGATTACACAAGACTTAACTGATAAAATAGAATTCTATGACTTTTTTCTAAAACATCACTGATTTTCTTCTATGCTTTCTCTTCCAGATTTAAGGATTTTTGTTTTCTTTTGAGTTGTTGGGTTCAGCAATCTTGTTAATCTTTTTTTTTTTATCTGAAACATCAACTTTCGTTCCTTCCTGACCCCTTTGCAATTGGAAAATATTTGTGAGCATTCTTATTTTGTGGCAGAATGGTTATTTGCCTAAGTTCAATAACACAATAGTATCTGTTGCCTTGCATCAGAAATTGAATTCTTATGGGGCTTTGTACAAATCTTTTTTTTTTTCCAATAAGTTAGTTATACCTCTCTCTTTAGTAAAAGGGGAAATGGAGAGAAAAAAAATTGTTTCAGAAAAAAATTACAGCGTACTTGTCACTAGATTCTAGCTTTGTCCATAGCTTAAGATCTTTTGTGAATCAATAAAATGTGAAAAAATAAAGTTTAAGATGGGAGGGAGGAGAAAAGGGAAGGAAAAAAATGGGTAAAAGTATGCTTAATTGACCAAAAATGAGAAGCTATTTGCTGATAAGGATATATATAGTAATATCCTTGTCTTGACTGATATGCATGGTTTTTGTGTTGGAAAAAGAAATGTATACTGTAAAGACATGATAAAATGTAAATTAAAATTAATTAATTAATTTTACAAAAAGTGTCTCCCAAATTTCACCTGTTGGAAATCTGATACCCAAATTCATATGTTCATAGTGTTTAAAGGTGGTACTTTTGGAAGGTTATTAGATTAGGTAAGGTCATCAGGGTGGAGCCCCCACCATAGGACTGTGGCTTTATGAGATTAGGAAGAGAGACCTGAGCTGACACACATTTGTTCTGTTCTTACCATGCTGTGCCTCCTGCAGTGTCTTAACCCAACAACAAGGCCCTCATCACCTACAAACCCCTTCATCTTAGACTTCTCAGTCTCCAGAACTATAATAAATACATTCTTATCTTTATAAATTACCTAGTCTAAGATATTTTTGTAATCTCAACACAAAATAGAAAAAGATAGTAGGATTTTTTTTTAAATGAAGTTAAACAGATACCTCCCAAAGAGCCAGCAAGAAAAGGAAAACGTATCCACCTAAGAACTTGTCCAAGAATGTCGATACATTTTTACTCATAATGGCCCTAAACTACAGTCAATCCAAATGTCCATCAGTAAATTAATGAACAAAATAGATAACTGTGAAATACAGAGGTAAGCCGACATAGATGAATCTCAAAACATTATGATAAGCAAGTCAGACTCATAAACTGCATAATTCTATTTATAACAAATTCCAAAATTGACCAACCCAAGAAATGGTATAGTTAAGGATTATAAATCACTGAACAATATCAGAATCTGTGAGTTCATCTCAAGGATGGAAGGATCAATGGAAGGAAGGATGGATACTCAGAGGCAGACAGAGAAAAGAGAGACTGGCAGGGTAGATGAAAAGACTCTTCCTTACAGTAAAATGCCAGTTCATAAATTATCATTTTACAACCATCATGACAAAAATTGGCTTAAGCAGGAATCATCTATAGATGCTAAAGTCAAGAGGAAACACTGGATAAATAGCAGCATATTTACATCATCTCAACATCTCCTCTCACTAGGTGCTTATTCCATAGCCAACAATATTGAAAGGAAAAAATAGCAACTATGTAGTGCAGAAACTGGACAAAACAATTACCACTAGCCAAAATTAACATTACCAGTGAGGGGTTGGGGACTCAGAATAAAACCCTGGGAAGAATAGGACCTCAAGCTCATTTATATAATAATGCAGGAAGGACTCTGTAATCTAAATCCTATTGTGAGAAAACATTTACAAAATTAATTGAGGTACACTCTAGAAAATAGACTGACTTGTGTGTGTGTATATATATATATATATATATATATATATATATATATATTTAAATGCCACGGCTGGCATAGTTGTGGTAGTGTACAGGTAGTGCAACTGCTTGGGAGGCTAGAAGCTTCATCGGAGGTGCGGGTTCAGTTTTCAGGCAAACTTAAGCACACTGGGAGCAGCTATACATGCTTATAATCTTAGGTAAGTGGGAGAAGAGGAGGAAGATCATGACATGGCAAGACCCTTTCACAAATACCTATCTTTATCTCTCTCTTTCTCTCTCTCTGTCTTTCTCTACCTCCTCACCTAATGGGGGGAAAAAAAGCCAGTGTAATGAAAGGCTAAGAAACTACTTTACGTTAAAGGATATGAGACGATATCACTCAACGCAATAAGAGATCCTGCAGGTCCTAATACAGAAAGAAAAAAAAAAATGCTATCAAGGATAATATTTGGATAATAACAAAATGTAGATAAAGATGCTTGAAGTTGAATTTAGTAACAGCACCAGGTCAGCCATGGTGTGATGGTTAAGGCAGCTGGATTCCACACAACTGACTGCACAGTTCAAGTCCCAGACTCGTGGCTTGAGAAACACCCTGGGTCCTTGAGTGTGCGTGCATACCCAAGATCCTGAAGAAAGGGAGAATTTGAGAAGGGATTATACCATGACCATGTACTATGAGAGGGATGCTTTCTTACTTTCCCTAAGTGAGAAAGAGCATATGTGCTCTCCAGCAAATTTAAAAAAAAAAAAAAAAACACATCTTATGCTATGACTATTTAAGTGATTACTTTTGCTTGGGCTGGCATGTGGCATGGTGGTTAAGGTGCTAGACTCCCACATGACTGACCATGGTTTGAGTCCTGGACCTGGCAGCTTACTTTCTCACTTTCCTTCTCTGTGCGTGTGTCTCTCTGGTCAAATTAAAAAAATAATAATAACAATGAATAAAATTAAGTAATTCTTTTAAAAGAAGAGAGATTATCTTTGCTTTTAAAAAATACATACTACATGCAATCTCAAATGGTGTAGAAAAACATAAATATGGATATATGTTCCTCTGTATGTGTGTGATAAAAAAAAAATAAATGTGGCAAACCGTTAATAATTAGTGATCCTGGGCCAGTTGGTGGTGTAGTGGTTAAGGTAGCTAGATTTCACATGGCCAACTGTATAGTCTGAGTCCTGGACTGGCCCACTAGAGAAACATGCTGGGTGTGTGGGCGGGCCCAAAATTCTGAGAGCAGGGATTGTGGAGTGGCCATTCCCCCAGGGGAACTTTCTCACTGTACCACTACTAGCACTAATACCTACCCTCAACCCCACCCACCTCCCTCCAGGGAACACAAGTACACTGTAACAAAAACAAACAAACAAAATTTTAAAAATCAGTGATCCTAAGTAAAAATATATATGCACGTTATTTTGTAAATGTCTTTTACAAATTTTCTGTAAGTTTGAAATTATTTCAAAATAATAAGTTTTTAAAAATAAAGAGCATGAAGCTACTAAAAAACATTCTGGTGACAGGAGTCAGATCAGTAGTTGCCTAACTCAGCAGGGTGAGGATGCGTGGATAATGGAAGTGTTGTATATCTTGACTGAGGTGTTTGAAAAGAAGGTATACAATATATCAGAATCCATTGAACTGGGGGGCCAGCAGATGGCATGGTGGATAAGGGCACTGGACTCTCACATGGACAACCACATTTCAAGTCCTAGACCCAGCAGTTTGCTTTCTCACTAATTTTATACAATTTTTCCTAAAAAAATTTTCCCATTATTTAGGTCCCTCATGGTTCCTACAGAAAAAGATTACTTAATTATTAAAACAAAATTTAAGATATTAGAAAATACACTGGGGGGACCAGCACTTGGCGTAATGGCTATGTTGCTGGACTCCCATGTAGTTGACAGTGATTCGAGTCCCGGACCCGATGGCTTAAACTCACATTGGGTGCGTGTGCGTGCATGTCTGAGATCCCAAGAGGAGAATGGAGGAGAAGGGACTGTGGCATGGCCATTACCCCAGGGGTGATTTCTCACTTTCTGTCTCTCTGTCTTTCTGGCAAGCGCATGCACCCTGTAGCAAAAACCTCCCCCCCACCACCAAAAAAAAGGAAAAACATTGGGAAATAAACCACCAGAAAAAAAAAAAAAATGCAATATCAGCCTCCAATGGACTTCGGCTATATAGGTAAATATGTTCTAAATATTTACAGAAATCAGAGACAGTTAAAACATGGCAAGGAACAAGTACTATCAACATAACCAGGCAGAGCTGAATTGGATATCCTAGAACTTAAAAACACTATCTGAAATTACAAACAGAAAATAAAATACCTTATTTTTCAATTACAAGAAAGGACCGACAGTTCTTTTAACATCTGTCAGCTAATTCTTAAACTAAACATAGAAATTCAGCCAATCCTTAAACTCTCTTGTTTATCAAAGTCTCTAGGCTTCTCCAAAGTCTGATACAATACCAACTTTCCACTTCGTTTAGAGCCATGGCTAACAAGTGCAGTTCTCCCCTTCTTTTCACGAAAGAAATTAAGTGGCTTTTGGTTTCAAGTATATTGAATGATAGTCTTTTTCTTAAGAGAATTGAATTAAGGGAACCAACAGTTAGCGTAATGGCTATATTGCTGGACTCCCACGTAGTTGACTGCAGTTCGCTTCCCGGACCTGGTGGCTTAAAACTCACGCCGGGCGCGTATACGTGCGTGCCCAAGATCCCGAGAGGAGAATGGAGGAGAAGGGATTGCGGCACGACCATCCCCCCTGGGGGGTGATTTCTCACTTTCTGTCTCTCTGTCTCTCTTTGTCTGTCTGGCGAGCGCACGCGCCCTATAGCGAAAACCTCTCAAAAAAAAAAAAAAAAAGAGAGAGAATTGAATTAATTAACAGCTAAAGATAGGATTAATGAACCAGAATATGAATAAAAGAATATTAAAAGTGAACACAAGAAATAAATAAGAAATATATGTAGGACACCAACAAAAGGTCTAACAAAGACACAATTAAAGTCCAAGGAAGAAAAGAATGGGACAAAATTAACATTTGAAGAATTTTCAAAACTAATGACTGATAATCAACCCACAGACTCAAGAATTAAAAATGCAGACATAAACAGATTTAGCACATCATGGTTAAGTTTTGGAAAATCAGACAAAGTGAATTCAAGAATAGTCAGAGGGTATAAAAGGCAATTTATAATAGACTCACAAATATCAAACACGTAGGAATAAATTTAGTGATATATGTGAAAGGTAATTTCACATTTATCATTGAAAATGATAAAATTTTAATGGAAAAAAATGAAAAAAGTAGAACTGAGAGATAAAAATAAATAGAAAGCAATTAAATAAATAGAAGCATAATAAATGCTCATGGATTGAAATACTATACTATGCAAAGATACCAATACTTACCTATAGACACTCACCCATGGATGCAAACAATTTTGTTCACTGTACCAGCAAATTTTGCACATGCACACAAATTCATGAGTTTTATAATTTGCGGGCAATGCAAAGAGCTAATCATAGCTGAAAACAATTTTTTAAAATAATACAGCTAGAAAGATTTATGCTACCTGCTAAGATTTGAATGTGTTCCCTAGAAATGCAGATGTTGAAATCTGGTAAGCCAATGTGACAGTGTAGCACATAGAGACTTAATCCAATTACAGTATTAAAAAGTTGAGTCTGGCAGATGACTGGATTGAATAAGGTCAACAGAGTGAGGCTGCCATGACTGATACCGGATAGCTTTAAGAGTAGACACACATTGGGACCAGCAGTTGGCGTAATGGCTATGTCACTGGACTCCCATGTAGTTGACTGCAGTTTGAGTTCCAGACCTGGTGGCTTAAACTCACATCAGGCATGTGTGCGTGCATGCCCAATATCCCAAGAGGAAAATGGAGGAGGAGGGACTGCGGCATGGTCATCGCCCCGTTGGGGGGGGGTGGGGGGTGGGCAGTGATTTCCTGCTTTCTGTTTCTCTCTGTCCTTCTGGTGAGTACACGTGCTCTATAGCAATAACCTCTCCGAAAAAAAAAAAAAAAAAGAGAGAGTAGACACACATGGGGCTGGCAGGTGGCATGATGGTTAAGAGCACTGGACTCCCACATGGCTAACCACAGTTCAAGTCCTGGACCTGGCGGCTTGCTTTGTTGCTTTCCCTCTCTCTCTCTCTCACTCTGTCCCTCTCTGTCAAGTGAAAATAAATTAAATTAAATTAAATTAAATAATTAAATAATTATTATATTTTTTTTGGAGAGATTTTTGCTATAGGGCGCATGCGCTTGCCAGACAGACAGAGAGAGACATATAGACAGAAAGCGAGAAATCACCCCCCAGGGGGGATGGTCACGCCGCAATCCCTTCTCCTCCATTCTCCTCTCGGGATCTTGGGCACACACGCACACGTGCCCAGCGTGAGTTTCAAGTCACCGGGTGTGGGACGCGAACCGCGGTCGGCCACGTGGGAATCCAGCGACATAGTCATTACACTACCTGCTGGTTCCCTAAATTAAATAATTATTTAAAATAAAGAGTACACACAGACACACATACTGTCTAGCTCCATCTCACCATGTGATACCCTAACCTGCGTCCAAACTCTATGGTTCCCACCAATAAGAAGACCCACACCAGATTCAGGCCTTTGACCTTGGACCTCCAAACCCAGGAGCTAAAGAAATTCTTATTCTTATCACTTTTCTTTTTTTTAAGAAATTTTTGCTATAAGGCGCATACACTCGCTGAGAGACAGAGAAACAGAGAGACAGAAAACAAGAAATCACTCCCCCAAAGAGGGATGGCCATGCTGTAATCCCTTCTCTTTGGTTCTCCTCTTGGGATTTTGGGCGCGCATGTACAAGTACTCAGGATGAGTTTCAAGCTACTGGATCAGGGTTGGCCACGTAGAAGTTTAGCTCTTTAGCCACTACGCCAGCTGCTAATCCCAAAAGTCTTATTCTTAATTACTCAGTGTGGTATTCAATTTAACAACAGAAAGGAGGAGTACCGAAATATTTATTATAAAGCTACCGTAGTTAATAAGTGTCGGGACAGCCACAGTGGTACAGCAGTAACACAATGTTCTCGATGCTAAAGCCGCCTGGGAAGATCCCAGGCTCTCACCTTGAGGTCTCTCTGTATACACTGGGCATGCACACATGCCCACAATCCTGGCTGGCTGAGGCTGGGAGTGGGTTGTGGTGTGAAGACCCTGTCTTTCTCTTGGAAGAATGAAAAGAAAAGAGAATGGAAAGGAAAAGGAAAGAAAGAGAAAAAAAGAGAGGAAGGGAGAGACAGACAGCGGAAGATGGCTGTAACTGACACAAAGATTGGAATAGACAAACAGAACAATGAATCTACAATTGTGCTATTGCGTGTGGAATGCTACTGCCAGTACAATGTGTAGTTATTAAAATTACATTTTTAATTAATTAGAATTAGTCAAAATTCAAAATTCAGTCCTTTACACTATCCACATTTTTTTTTTTTGAGAGGTTTTTCGCTACAGGGCGCGTGCGCTCGCCAGACAGACAGAGAGAGACATAGAGACAGAAAGCAAGAAATCACCCCCCAGGGGGGATGGTCACGCCACAATCCCTTCTCCTCCATTCTCCTCTCGGGATCTTGGGCACGCACGCACACAAGCCCGGCGTGAGTTGTAAGCCACCGGGTCCGAGAGGCGAACCGCAGTCGACTACGTGGGAGTCCAGCGACATAGCCATTACGCTAACTGCTGGTTCCCCACTATGCACATTTTAAGTACTCAGTAGCCATGTGTACCTAATAGCTACTGAACTGAACAGAAAATTTCCATGATGGCAGAAAGTTCCATTAAACAGCACTTACCTAGAAAGGTATACTAATATAATTACTTGATTTATAACAAAGGTGATGTAATTCAGTACAAAAAGTTAATCTTTTATGTAAAAGTAAATTTTAAAATAAATAATACATAAATAAATAAATCCTGACTCCCATCTCATATACATAAAGCAATTTCTTTCTTTTATTTATTTATTTTTTTTTTGGAGAGGTTTTTACTATAGGGCGCGTGCGCTTGCCAGACAGACAGAGAGAGACAGAGAGACAGAAAGCGAGAAATCACCCCCCAGGGGGGATGGCCATGCCGCAATCCCTTCTCCTCCATTCTCCTCTCAGGATCTTGGGTATGCACACACATGCGCCCAGTGTGAGTTTTAAGCCACCAGGTTCAGGACGCGAACCACGGTCGACTACATGGGAGTCCAGAGACATAGCCATTACGCTAACTGCTGGTCCCCATAAAGCAATTTCTAATGTACTGTAAACCTAATTAATGCAAAATATAAAACAATAAAGCTTTTAGAAAAAAACACAGAAAATTCTCTTCATGATATTATAGTAACATTTTTTTAAATAGGATGCAAAGAGTGTTGGCCAGAAGATGATTGAAGATGACATTAAAAATCAAGAACTTCTGCTTATCAGAAGACATTAAGACAGTGAAAAGGCAAGCCATAGGCAGAGAAAATGTGTCTGCAATACATATATCCAACAAAAAGCTCATATTTGTAATATAAATCTGACAAAAAACAATAAGAAAAAAAATAGGTAAATAACTCAGTAGAAAAATATATAAGACATGAACAGGTACTAACAAAATAGTATGTCCAAATGGCTAATAAGTATATGAAATGGTGTTAAATTTTATGTCATGAAAGAAATGTAAATTAAAACCTCAATATACTTCACTATATACCTCCCAAAATATCAAAAATGAAAATAGAGATATGTAATATAGAATACTAATGAAGTGTGATACTAGTACAAATTGATACAACTACTTTGAAAAATTTTTAGTAGTGCTTTGAGTTGAACTGTGTCCCCCTCAGATTTACACATTGAAGTCCTAACTCCCAGTACCTCAACATGTGACCTTATTTGGAAATAAAGTAGTTGCAAATTTAGTTGGGATTAGGTCATTAGGGCATCACCAATATGTCGTCAATATAAATGGTGTCCCTCTAAAAGGGAACATTTGGACCCAAGAATAGAAGGAAGACATGTGAAAAAAAGAAGTATTCTTATTTTTTCTGACTTAAAAATAGCCATTAAGAAGTCAGGGAGTGGGACCAGCAGTTGGTGTAATGGTTGTGTCACTGGACTCCCATGTAGTCGATCGCAGTTTGACAGATTAATGGTCCAAGAAAAAGTGTTTAGAAATTACTAAGATAAGCTAAGAAAAAGGGAGAAGGCATTTTATCTGAGCATTATAAGAAATTCAGTTTTCTTTTGTTACTGCAGTAATTAGGATTATAATATCCACTGCATAGTTGATGAAACTGAAGTTTGAATTGTTTCAGCAGCATGCCCAGCACCACAGAGATAGTAAGTGACTCGGATTTAAACAAATTCTGTCTGACTATAAAAGCAGATATTCTTTTGGGACCAGTCGTTAGTGTAATGGCTATGTCGCTGGACTCCCATGTAGTTGACCACAGTTCAAGTCCTGGACCCAGTGGTTTAAACTCATGCCGGAAACGTGTGCGTGCGTGCCCAAGATCCCGAGAAGAGAATTGAGGAGAAGGGATAGAGGCGTGGTCATCCCTCTGGGGGGTGATTTCTCACTTTCTCTCTCTCTGTCTCTCTCTGTCTTTCTGGCGAGCGCACGCACCCTGTAGCAAAAATAAGCCTCTCAGAAAAAAAATAAAGCAGGTGTTCTTTCTACGTTGCTATACTGGAAAGCCCAAAGACACAAGTATGAAACACCTTGGAAGCTAAGGTCTGTCAAGAAACAATTTAAAATATCACTGTAACGGGACCAGCAGTTAGCGTAATGGCTATGTCGCTGGACTCCCACGTAGTCGACCGCGGTTCGAGTCCCGGACCCGGCGGCTTAAACTCACGCAGGGCGCGTGTGCGTGCGTGCCCAAGATCCCGAGAGGAGAATGGAGGAGAAGGGATTGCGGCGTGGCCATCCCCCCTGGGGGGTGATTTCCTGCTTTCTATCTCTCTGTCTCTCTCTGTCTGTCTGGCGAGCGCACGCGCCCTATAGCAAAAACCTCTCCAAAAAAAAAAAAAAAAAAAAAATATCACTGTAACGGAAATCTTTAGGAATTGGAGGATCAGACACTGTGAATATAAAATGGATAGTAGAAATGACATAACCGTATAAAGGCAAGTGATATCTACAGAAGTGATGGCCAGGTTCGAAAAATGGAGATGTAGGTGTAAGATGAAAAGCAGCAAATATGTACATTTAATTATCAATTAACACCTGTAAATACAAACACAAATAGGAACAAAATTGTACTACATATAAAAAAAGATAAATCTCCATGAGGTTACAGTAGTGAAGGAACTCTTTCAAAAATAGCACATACTATATGATTCTATTTATACCAAGTTTTTAAAAAGGCAAAAGAAGCCTGTGGTTCATAAAAACATTAGATCAATGGTTGATGGTGAGGATAGAGATTGACTAGGAAAGGAAACGAGGAAAACTTCGGAGATAGTGGGTTTGGTTTATAAAAATATATGCATTTGTCAAGTTTGTACATTTTATTAACTTAACCTCAACAGAAAAAAAAACCTATAAGCAAACATGAACTCATATGTATTAAACTGTTTAGGGGGAAATATAATAAAGTCCATAATTTACTTTGAAATGAGTGAAAAAAATAAGACGGGCTGATGTGACAAAAGGATAGAGGAATGAATAAATGAGTAAGTAATAAAGCAAGCATGGCAAAATGTTAATGATAGATGGTAGGTAGTGGGTAACATCCTTTCTTCAAACATTTTTTCAACTTTGTGTTACATTTAATAATTTTTCTAATAAAATGTTGGGGAGAAAGTATATGATACATGTGACTATGGAATCAAGACAATATTATCTTTAAAAAATATAGAAAACCATATAATGGCCTAATTTGACAGGAGAGTGTTTTTCAAGCTGCCAGATCTGGGACCCAAATATATTTATTTAAGAAATCAGAACTGTATGAATATATTTCAACCTGATGTATAAGACAATCTCAGTAAATGGATGAAGCTCACTTAGTCACAATCAATTCTACTAATAAATATATATACATGAAAAGAATGGTTTGCACAGAGCTTAGGTTTTTAGTATACTTGTTTAGCATTCTTAGCACGTAAGTAGTTTACCTGCCATCTCTTCTAAGGGCAAAAATGATGCCATCTTTCTGGAATGGAAGCAGCTTTGCTCTTAGTTTTTCAGGCAAAATTTCCAGCTGTTTGTAAGATTCATTTGTCAAACAAGAAATCTGAGGCGTAAGAGATTTTTTCTTGTTACAGACTCTAGACATGATAATCCTAAAAACAAAGAAACCACAAAAAAAAAAAAAAGAGAGGGGTAGGGTAAATAGATATGACTAAGTATACAGAATCATACATAAGTATTAATATTAAAGTACTTATAAATAGCCTTAATAGATCATGTACATAGATATAACTAATTAAATTATGTTCCCAGAGCAAGCTACTAAAAATTTAACCATTGTGACAAAAAAGCAGTTACTTATTGTCCTGTCTACGTATTCATCATTCTCTATTTCATTTTGAGCTATAATATAGTCATACCCCCTGCTTAACATATTAAATGTAATACAGAAAAATTATGTATCAACTATATTTTTACAAATTGAACAAAGCTCAAAATGAGAGGGGGCCAGCAGGTGGCATAGTGGTTAAGGGCACTGGACTCCCACATGGCCAACTGTGGTTCGAGTACCAGACCTGGAGGCTTGCTTTCTCACTTTTTCTCTCTCTGTGTCTCTCTCTGGAAATATTAAAATAATAATAAATAAAGTTAAATAAAATAATTCTTTAAAAAAAGCTTAAAATGAGGATGAATTTGCTATGGAAATGTAAGTCTTTTTGTAATCGGTCCTTTCACATCTGTATGTTGTTATATCAAATGAAACTTCCTCAGAGTGAGACAAATGCTAAGTTGGCTCCAGGGCACAGTGGTAATGCATTGCTCAAGAGAAGCCAATCCCACATGGCAACTGTAGTTTGACTCCCTGGCTGGTTCGGCCTGTACTCAAGATCAGATGGGCTAGAGAATGGGAGGAGGGGGATAGCAGCATGACCAGAACTTGTGAAAGGGGTTTCTCTCTCCCTCTCATGCACACTCATGCACTCTGTTATGAATACATTTTTTAAAAGGACAGGGCAAACCTGAATTTAAAAAATTGTAATTCAAAGACATTAACTCCAAATTTATAGTACTTAACTTGGCACTAGTAAGATTAATTTTTGAATATTATAATTAATGTTTTTTAATCAGCTGTATCCACAGTATAAACTCTGCCTGTTACCACCTTTCTCACTCACTAGGCTTCCACAGATGTCATTTTAATTTTCTACCACATGCAAATTTCATATGTCTGTAAACTCTTAGAATTCTGCAAAAAAAAAAATAAGTCCTATTAAATCACTATACTATAATGCTTCTGAAATGATAATACTTTGTATTTAGATACACTTTACCATTTTTTAGGCTTTTGCCATAGGGTGCATGTGCTTGCAGGAGAGACACAGAGACAGAGAGGGAAAGTGAGAAATCAGCCCCCAGGGGAGTAGCCACACCACAATCCCTTCTCCTCCATTCTGCCCTCAGGATTTTGGGCACACACACATGTGGGCACACACATGCCTGGTGTGATTCTCAAGCTGTTGTGTCCGGGACTCAAACTCACAGCTACATGGGAGTCCCGGATACTAAAAGTAAATAAGATGATTAATAATACTATAGCACAGACATTAAAAGGAACTCAAGATGGTGCTGGCCACTTTAAGCTGACCAGGAGAGGACTGTCTTAGGAGGTATTTGGCCTCCAGTCAGCGGCATGTAAAAAGCTTGCCAGCTCAAAATTCAGAGAAGAGTGTTCCAGGCAGAGAGAAAATCAGTGCAAAGCCCTGTGTACAGAAAGGGCTTGGTGTTGTCAAGAAATAGAAAGGAGGCCAATGTGGCTGAACCAAAGGACTGAATGGTACAAGATCAAACTACTGAGATAAGCAGCAGTCAAATCAAAGGTATTGAAAAGAACTCTGGATTCTCTTTTAGAATGAAAGGAAACTAATGGAGCTGTGCTGCCCAATACACCATCAACCATATGTGATGATTTAATTTTAATTAAAATTAAATCAAATCTAATATACAGTTCCTCAGTCACATGAGCCATGTTTCAAGCGCTCAAAGGCCACATGGGGCTATAGCTATCATCCTGAGCAACACAGAACATTTCCATCTCCACTGAAAGTTCTATTAGACTGCATGTCTAAGGGTTTTAAGTATGGCAGTGACAAAATCTGACTTAAATTTCAAAAACTCTGAGAGAGGGAAAAACCCTACTAGGGAGGGACAAAGCTACCAATGAAAAAGCAGAGAACGAATGTCCTATGCCAGTCAACAAAGTTCCTGCTGTTTCAGCAGGCAATCTGGACTTAGAAATGATTTATGACTCAGGTCTGTTCGTATAAGGTCCTCATAAACACCAATTAGTGTGCACCACTAGTGCCCTCTCAAAACCACCACCTACAACACTAAGCACAGAACAGAGAAATGTTTCAAACAGTGGAAAGCATGGAAGCAGAAACATGTTATCAGGTTCGAACAGACAAGGTGGTCAAGGGTGCTGGACTCCCACATGACCACAGTTTGAGTCCAGGACCTGGTGGCTTGCTTTCTCACTTTCCCTCACTCTCTCTCACTCTGTCCCTCTCTGGTCAAATAAAAAGAAAGAAAGAAGGAAGGAAAGAGAGAAAGTTAAATAAAATAATTATTTTTTAAAAAGAATTATTTATTTAATTTTGTCATTATTATTACTTTTTAATTTTCCATAGGACACATGCATTCATCAGACAGAGAGAGAAAGTGAGAAAGCAAGTCACCTGTTCTGGGACTTGAACCATGATTAGCAATGTGGGAGTCCAGCACCTTTAACTACCACACCACCTGCTAACTCCAATAAAATAATTCTTAAAAAAAAAAAAAAAAAAAAAAAGACAAAAAAAATCATCTTTAGCAGTGAAACTGGAGAGATTTGAGCAATTTAACAGGTAAAACAAACAGGATTCCTAATGGAGTACATGTGGAGAATGAGAGAAATGTGGAATCAAGATGTGAATCTGTATCTGTCTCCATAAAGCACTGCTCAAGAAATGTCAGATCTCACACAGTGAATGACCACAGTTGAACTCCCCAGCCAGAGCAGTTGGAAACATGCTAGGCACCTGCTCAAGTGCCTTGGATCTGAGGAGTTGGAGCACTGGACAGTGATAGTGGTGTGACCAGACCCTGAGGAAAGTGCTCATCTCTCTCTTTTTCTCCTCTCTCATGGCTATGCACATAAATCATAAAAAATAAAAATATCTGGAGTCAGTAGGTAACATAGTGGTTAAGTTTCGGGATCCTAAATGGCCAACAGTGCAGTTCAAATCCCGGAAACTATGACTTTAAAAACATGCTGGGCGTGTGTACCTATGTGCCCAAAATTCCAAAAGAATAGAGGACAAGCGATTGTAATGTGACCATTCCCTCTGGGAGTAATCTCTCACTGTCCGTCTCTTTCTCCAGGAAGCGCACACACATTATGGCAAAAACTAACTAAATAAATAAATATTTTAAAAATGTAAAAAAAGAAAAAGATGTGGATCAAGAGTAAAGAAGTTAGTGATCCAACTGAATAAGAGAGTAAAAAAGAAAGATAGCAGAAGAAATAAATTAGAAAGAAAAAAAAAGGGTTTTTTTTGTTTTGTTTTGTTTTTTTTTAGGAGTAAAGGATGAGAAATGGAGAAGGGGTTGTGGCATGACCATACCCCATTGAGAGGTGTTTTCTACCTCTTTCCCTTTGGTGAGCACAGATGCCCTCTGGCAAATAAAAAAAGAAAAAAGGTATGAACTGGAAGTATCTATTGATAATAAGCTTGGAAATATATGAGTCTGGAGGTCAAATAGAGCCTACAAAAGGAGCGCTCGAGGCCAGCTACATGGTAATTATCACACTTTCCCAGTCGGCCTCACAGCTTATGAGTTTACTAATCAGATATACCCATGCCAGACTGTAATTGAGAAAGGCAAAAACAAAGGAGGAGGGATTGAATGAAATCCATTCTAGCATAGGTGGTGGCAGCATAAATAACCATGTTCATTTTCCAGAAGAAATAGGAATTTAAGAAGCACTTTTCAAAGTAAATGTAGATATAGTTCTGAATACTTTAGTGGGAAGTACTGGTGCTGGGAGGCATAAAAAGGAGACTTTAGGAAGCTGTGGAAGGCTTCCTATATACATACATCAAAAATAAAGTCTCAGGACCAGCAGTTAGCGTAATGGCTGTCACTGGACTCCCACGTAGCCAACCGCGGTTCGAGTCACGGACCCAGTGGCTTAGAACTCACGCCGGGCGCATGTGCGTGCGTGCCCAAGATCCCAAGAGGAGAATGGAGGAGAAGGGATTGCGGCATGACCAACACCCCTGGGGCGTGATTTCTCGCTTTCTGTCTCTCTGTCTCTCTCTATCTGTCTGGCGAGCGCACGCACCCTATAGCGAAAACCTCTCAAAAAATAAAAATAAAAAATAAAATAAATAAATAAAATATCTGTATCTATATCTATATCTATCTATATAAAGGTCCTGAATTAAAGATTAAAGGAAGATTGGGACCAGCAGGTGGCGTGGTGGTTAAAGGCACTGGATTCCCACATGGCCAACGGAAGTTCAAGTCTCGGTCCTGACAGCTTGCTTTCTTGCTTTCTCTTTCTCTCTCTGTCTGAGATCTGGTCTTAGAGATCTGGTCAAATTAAAAAAATAATAATAGTAATAACAAATGGAATAAAATAAATAATTCTTTAGAACAAAAGGTTAAAGGAAGAAAGCAGTAAGGACTTTTCAGTCTGTCAACAAATCCCTTCCCTCCTCATACACTTTTTTTCATTTTGAATCTAGAACGTGACATCCTCCTGGTTCTCATCCTACTTCACAGGTTATTCCTTTTTCAGTCTAAACTTTCGCTGGTTTCTTCTCATTTCCTTGTTCCCTTCAAGACTGGAGAGTATCAGGGCTTGGTTTTCAGTAGCCTTCTTTGTTCTACTCCTCAGTGACCCATTAGTCTTCTGGCTTTAAGTATTTCCTCTATGTCACTGACTCCCACATTTATATATGGAATCACACCTCTTCTGAACTTCAAATATGCAAATCTAAATCTAAATCTCCCAGCTAATAGGTATCTCAAAAACATCCAAAACTGAATTTTGCCCCCAAATCCTGTTCCATCCATGGCCTTCCTCATCACATACTTCCAGTTGCTCATAGCAACAACACATGAAGTCAACCTCGATGCTAGTCTGTCTCACACTGGCAATCCAATCTATTAGCAACTACTGTTGGCTCTGCATTTTAAATAGACCCAGAACCCCATTCATTTTCCTACATTCTCCTCCCAATATACCAATCAGTGTCATACTTTAGAATAAAGAAGTCTGGCCATACCACTACTCACTCTGAGAAGTGGCTTCCAATTTTTCATGAATAAAAGTCGTGCTGGGAACCAGCAGTTAGCGTAATGGCTATGTCGCTGGACTCCCATGTAGTAGACCGCGGTTCGCGTCTCGGACCCGGTGGCTTACAACTCACACCGGGCGCGTGTGCGTGCGTGCCCAAGATCCCGAGAGGAGAATGGAGGAGAAGGAACTGTGGCGTGACCATCCTCCCTGGGGGGTGATTTCTCGCTTTCTGTCTCTATGTCTCTCTCTGTCTGTCTGGCGAGCGCACGCGCCCTATAGCCAAAACCTCTAAAAAAAAAAAAAGTCTGAAGTGCTAATAATGGCTTCCAATCCTTTACACAATCTGGCTCCCACTCTCATTACCTTTCCACCTCACTTATTCCACTCTACCACATGTTCTTCCCTTTCGACTTTGCTGGGCTGACAGCCTATGACACTGGTTCATTAGCTTCTACCGCTCTTTCCTCAGATAGATACCTGACTACCTCTCTTGCTTCCTTCAGAGTTTTTTCTGAAATGTTACTTTCTCAATGAAAACTTAACTTGATCTTATTTAAAATTGCAACTCTCTAAATGTCTTCTCTGACCTTTTTTCTTGGTAACACTTATCACCTTGTAAAATACTATACAATTTACTCACTTTTGTCTTTTGTTTATTGTCTGTCTCTCCCTGCTAGGATATAAGCTCCCTAAGGGCAGAGAGTTTTATCTGTTTTGTTTACTGGTATACTCCATGTACAAAAACAGCACCTGGTACTAAGGACTCAACATTATTTGTTTCATTAATTTAAAAAAACAAGGGGACACCATGACTACAGAATCCAGAGGTAGACCAGTCACTAGGGGTTAGAAGTATAAGGTACAGCCATAGGAGTTACAAGGTTGGAACAGTGTGGAAATATGCTTACAGGAGACAGAGCAGTCCAGGAACTAAGAAAGTAGTGTTGTGTGTGGGTGGGCTGCATATTCACATGTGGAAGTCCCTCTGCGTAGACAGAAAGCATAAGCCAAGTAAAGTTATAATAATTAAATAATTAGGAGCACATTTTGTAAAGTTATTAAGATTAGAGGTATAGGGGCCAGCAGGTGGCATGGTGGTTAAGGGCACTAGACTCCCACATGGCTGACCGCGGTTAAAGTCCCAGACCTGGCAGCTTGCTTTCTCACTTTCCTTCTCTCTTTCTCTCTCACTCTGTCCCTCTCTTGTCAAAGTAAAATAAATAAATAAATAAAGTTTAATAAAATAATTCTTAAAAAAAATTAGAGGGATATTTTGGGGCTGGTAGATGGCACGGTGGTTAGGGCACTGGACTCCCACATGGTTGAACATGGTTCAAGTCCCAGACCTGGCAGCTTGTTTTCTCACTTTCTCTTTCTCTCTGTCTCTCTTTTGTCAAATTAAACTAATAACAGGGACCAGCAGTTAGCATAATGGCTATGTCGTTAGACTCCCACGTAGTCGACTGCGGTTCAAGTCCCGGACCCGGCGGCTTAAAACTCACGCCGGGCACATGTGCATGCGTGCCCAAGATCCCAAGAGGAGAATAGAGGAGAAGGGATTGCGGCATGGCCATTCCCCCCTGGGGGGTGATTTCTCGCTTTCTATCTATCTGTCTCTCTCTGTCTTTCTGGTGAGCGCACACGCCCTATAGCGAAAACATCTCCAAAAAAAAATAATAAATAAACTAATAACAATAATAATAATAAATTAAGTAAATAACTCTCAAAAAAAATCAGAGGGATATTTCAAAATAGGAGTTAGGGCTACAAAGAATACCTCTAGAAAGTTCTAGAGAAGAGGCCAGTGTAGGGAAAATATTTTCCAAATACATAGTATCAAGCAAATCCCTATTCAATTTAAAAACAAATTTTGTTAATTTACATAACTTTTTTTTTTAAGTGCACATACGCTTGCTGAAGAGAAACCAAAGAGAGACACAGAGGGAAAATGAGAAATTATCCCTTGGGGGGATGGTAACACCACAGTCCCTTATCATGTCAGGATTTTGGGCACACATGCACATGTGCCCAGCATGATTTTCAAGGCACCAGGTCTGAGACTCAAACTCTGATCAGTCATGTGGGAATCTAGCACCTTAACTACCGTGCCACCTGTTGGTCTCTACAACTAATTTTTTCATGATACTGTTTGTGTGTGCATGAGAAAGAGACAGAAAACACCCTTGACAGAATCTCATCACAGTGATCCCCCCTCCCCAGCCCTCTAGCTCCTGAGGACCCTGGGCACCAATGCATGTACCCCACATGTTTTCAAGTCAACCTGGGGATTCAAACCTACATCGGCCATATGACTTCTGGCCTTGCAGGGCACTTGCACTGTCACTGTACCACAGTGACTGAGCCTAGATAACTAAATTTTATGAATTTATACTAATTGAACAAAAACTGTTAGTAGAAATGGTCCAAATTATTATGGCAATTTGGCTACATAAACACAATGAGTAAATATGAAAATGAAGTATCTTAAGCAAAGCTTGAGTGACCTGTGATAAGATATGATGACTAATTCTTCCTTCTTCCCTCAACCTGATACTACTGTTAACAATAGAAGGCAGCTGGACAGAGGTGAAAGAGAGGGACTGGAAGCCAGTAACCAGTAAATACCTTTACCCAGAGTTTGGTCAGCTAAGTATGGAAGTAATCATGTAATAATATAAATAATTCCAAGTTTCCTTTTGGAAGTACAAATTTGTTCCCTTTTGGAAATACAAATTTGACTTAACAAAGTGGTGAACACATGAGGCCTATTGGACACCCCTGCTGTAAAGTACATAAATTCCAGAAATGCTAGATTTACAGAGAAACCAAATAGTTATGAGTTGAAAAGGTAGTCAGAAAACAAATCTACTAATCTACTCAAATGTTTTTAAGATGATTATATATAAAGTCAAATACTCAATCACAGAAACTCTTGTTTTGGGGGTTCTTTTTTTTTTTTTTTTTTTAGAGGTTTTTTAGAGGTTTTTTTGCTATAGGGTACGTGTCTTGGCCAGAGAGAGAAAGAGAAGCAGAAAGTGAGATCACCACCCCCCAGGGGGATGGCCACACCACAATCCCTTCTCTTCCATTCTCCTCTTGAGATTTTGGGTTGGGCACGCATGCACATGTGTACAGTGTGAGTTTTAAACCACCGAGTCCAAGATTCGAACCACGGTCTACTATGTGGGAGTCCAGCAATGTAACCATTATACCATCTTCTGGTTCCAACTCTTTTTTTTTTTTTTTTGGAGAGGTTTTTGCTATAGGGCGCGTGTGCTCGCCAGAAAGACAGAGAGATAGAAAGCAAGAAATCACCCCCCAGGGGGGATGGCCATGCCACAATCCCTTCTCCTCCGTTCTCCTCTTGGGATCTTGGGCACGCACACACACGCGCCTGGTGTGAGTTTAAGCCACCGGGTCCGGGACTCGAACCGCAGTCGACCACATGGGAGTCCAGCGACATAGCCATTACGCTAACTGCTAGTCCCATGGTTCCAACTCTTCAGATTTGATTAGGACTTGAAAATGTACTTATTTCATATTTTAATATACTCGATACTTACATAACAGAGTATATTCTATCTACACGTTTATACCTGCTATAACCATATTTCAGATTATCAGTAAATTGCAATATAAATTTAATAAACTGAAATCATGTTTTGGTAGTGAAGTTAAAAATAAAATTATAATAAATAAATTTTAGTAAATGATGGAATTACATAATTTTTTTAAGAGGATTTGCTATAGGGCACATATACTTGCTGAAGAGACAGAGAAAAAGTGAGAAATCACCCGGCCCCCTGGGGGGGGCATTGGCCATACCACAATCCCTTCTCTATGCTCTCAGGATTTTGGGCACTCACGCACATGTGCCTGGTGTGATTTTCAAGTCGCTGGGCCTGGGACTTGAACTGTGGTTGGCTATGTGCAAGTCCAGTGCCTTAACCACTATATCACCTACTGGCCTCATAAATTTCATAATATTTTAACCCACTAATTATGAAGCTTTTTAAGCTGTCCTATCTAATATTCTATTATTTCAAAAGCAAGAACACTAGATCTTTCATTCCCAGGCCAATTTTTTTCAGAATAACAATAAAATAACTCCCATTTATTGGGTGACCTCTTTCTGTGAGGCACTACTATAGGAAATTTTAGAAAATCTCCTATAATTCTCCAAATAACTTAAAAAGATAAGCATTATTATCTTCACATTTAGAGTAAGAAAACTGAGGTTCAGAGACATTAAATAATGTGAGGTTCAACAGTAAGCAGAAACTATTAAACCAGGAACTAGTTGGTCTGATTTAAAAGTCTGAATTTTTGCCCTTATACAACACTGCCTCTCCAAATCACTCATTCAACAAAACCTTAAGAATACCTGTTATGGGACAGCCACCGCAGAAAGGACTGGATAGATGAAGATAAATTTGTGCACTGTACCCTTATCTCTGAGTCCAAAGAAGAAGGAAAAGGAGAGCTATAAGCAAATAATCGTAACACAATGGGTAAGTGCTACGAAAGAAATATATATAAAGTACGTAAGTGGGACTATTGACTCTGTAGGGTAGTAAGCAATCAGAGAATTTCACTTAGGGAAAAAAAAATGTTGATCACAGTATACCTTATTTAAATAGTTGACCTAACTCAAGTTGCGACTTGAAGGAAGGGTTGAGTTTGCAGGTGGAGAGTCAGGATAAGGATATTCTAAGGGAAAAGAAAGTATATTTGCAAAGGTGCAAAGTTTTAGAAAGTCCTAAGCAGTTTAGTATGGCTAAAGAATAAGATGCTTATGACAACTGGTAAAGAAGTAAAAACAGGCCAGCTCAGGCAGGTCCTCCATTGCTAAGTTAAAAGAATCTGACTTTATTCCGCAAAGAATCGGTAGCCTTTCCTACAGTTTAAACAGGTTGCTACTTTACAAAGATTATCTTGTCAAGTTTAGAAAAATGGATTTGAGGGCAGGAATAGCCGATTAGAAGGCTATCACAAACAGTCCAGGTAATAAAATTTATAATCTCTTAGGTTTAGAATCCTCTGTTTTAATTATCTACCTGCCATTTCTGATGTCTCACAGACATTTCTATCTTAAATGTCTATTATGTTTTGAATAATGGCTTGTTCCCCTCAAAAGTTCATGTTTTTCAATTTGGTCCCTAGTGTGATTAAGTCTGGGAGACGAAGCTGTGAATGGATCATGGAGGCAATACTTTCATGAATAGATTATGTCTGGCGAGAACCAATGAATTCCAGTTCTTCTAAAAAGCAGTTAGTTCTTATGAGAGCAAGTTGTTTTAAAATGCAGAGCTGCCCACAGCATTCTGTCAGCATGCACCTATCATCCCCTTTGCTTCTGTCAGTCATGTTCCAAACACCAGTCATGTGCCAATAAACTTCTATTTCTTTGTAAATCAGCAAGTCTCAGGTATTTCTGTTAGCAATGCAGTAACAGACTAAGACAATGACCAAAACTAAAGTTTTTATTTCTCCACCAAATTTGTGTGCTCCCTGACCAGTCTGAGTAAATAGTAGGACATAAAGTACTCAAACCAGCAATCTGGGTTTTGTTCTGGATTTCTTCCTTTCCTTAAACTTCCAAATTGATCCTACTTATTATTCATTAATCCCCAAATATATCTCAAACCTATCTATTTTCTTTTGTTCTATTGTTATCCCTGATCCCAAGTCATCAACATCCCTTCCAAATGGGCTCCCCCACATTTACCTTTATTTCAGTTGGTCTCCTTAAAGTACTCAATGGTAACGAGAAATCATTCTTACCTGTGGCTTGAATTTTGTCTCTCCATCCTACCTCATATTAGAATGCCTTCATAAAGTCAAGGAACAGGCTATCTTGTTTATTGTTTTATTTCAGCCCTCTAGGATCTAGCATCAGCCTGGTCAACAGTTACAATATTAACCAAAAGTAACACACAGTTATTATGTGCCAGACAAACTATTTTAAGTGAAACAAATACATATATATATATATATATATATATATATATATATATATATATGTATATGAGTCATTTAATCCTTGCAAAAGCCTCTAATGTAGGTATTCTTATTATCTCAATTTTACATATAAGGAAAGTGAGAAACAGGTGGTGAATTAACCTGCCCAAAGACATATAACAAGTAAATAGCAGAACCAGGAATCAAATCTAGGCAGACTAGAGCCTATCTTCTTGGTTATACAGTACCTTTTTCAGCAAAATCTCCATAAATATTTCTTGACCAAAGAAGCTAATGAGACAAGAAATACACACAGGAGGAATAGATTTAAAGGTAAACATTATGGGCTAAGATTTGGGGACATGATGAATTTGAGCTATGTGGAGGAATCTACTAAGCACAGTGGACTAAATAGTCATGTTAGAGGCCAGCATTTAGAAGTTATAAGGTTCTACAGAAAGGTATCTGTAAGATACAAGCTTCTCTATTTAAAAAGTTGCTATTGGGGCTGGCAGGTGTCATGGTGGTTAAGGCACTATATGGGGACCAGCAAATGGCATAATGGTTACGTCGCAGGACTTCCACATAGTCGACTGCAGTTTGAGTCTCAGATCAGCTTAAAAAACTCACACCAGGGGTGTGTGTGTGTGTGTGTGTGTGTGTGCCCAAAATCCCAAGAGGAGAATGGTGGAGAAGGGACTGGGGTGGCCATTCCTCCTAGGTGTGGATTTCTGACTTTCTTTCTCTCTGTCTCAGTCTATTTGGCAAGCACATGCAGCCTGTAGCAAAAATTTCTCTTTAAAAAAAAAGGCACTAGACTCCCACATAGCCAAGCATGGTTAAAGTTCCAGGAATGGCAGCTTGCTTTCTCACTTTCCCTCTGTGTGTGTGTGTGTGTGTGTGTGTGTGTGTGTCCCTCTCTGGTAAAAATATAATAAATGGGGAGCCAGCAGTTAGCGTAATGGCTATGTCGCTGGACTCCCACGTAGTCGACCGTGGTTCGCGTCCCGGACCAGGTGGCTTAAAACTCACGCCGGGCGCGTGTGCGTGCGTGCCCAAGATCCCGAGAGGAGAATGGAGGAGAAGGGATTGCGGCGTGACCATCCCCCCTGGGGGGTGATTTCTCGCTTTCTGTCTCTATGTCTCTCTCTGTCTGTCTGGCGAGCGCACGCGCCCTATAGCGAAAACCTCTCAAAAAAAAAAATAATAATAAATGAAGAAATAAGTAAAATTAAATAACTTTAAAAGTGACTATCTATTTTTACATTTTTATTTATTTATAATTTTTTACATTTTCCCACATTTACTTTGCATATCAAAAACATTTTTGCTGATACTCCATAGTTCTTGACAGTTAATAAACAACTTTCAAAATTTCCAAAATACCAGAGGCCAGCAGGTGGTTTTAAGGTGCTGGATTCCCACATGGCTGACTGTGCTTCAAGTCCTGGTCCTGGTGGATTACTTTCTCGCTTCCCCTTGCTCTCTCTCTAGTCAAATTAAAATACTACTAATAAAAAAAAATAATAATTAAAATAAATAATTATTTAAAAAATGTCCAAAATACCAAATTTTAAAGAACTTTTAAAATATTGTTACAATTTTGTTTGTGACTCTGTAACAACAGAAACAGTGTGGTTTTAAATATTTTTGAGAAAATAGTTGTATGTCAACTACTCAAACTGTTGAGAAGCAAATACCCAGCACACAATTTGCACATGAACCTTCCCAACTCAGTTCTATCTGCCAAGTATTCTGTGGTTTACCATCTGCTAGCAAAGATCAGTCTCTTTCTCTTCTTTCAAAGTCTTCCTCATGGTAATCCTCTGATTGTGGCTGCTCTTTTGCAATCTCTGATTTCGATGCTGGGTTGGAAAAGTTTGGGTTATTTTATGGAATGAATTCTTTCAAATGGCTTCTCTAATCCTCTCTGCCTGGCAGAACTGTTTATAGTGCCAGGCAATCTTTCCCAGAGCTTCTGTTGGCTTTCTTGAGATCTGCTTTACTTCCATAGTCTTCTGGACCTATCTTCAGATATGACATTCCAGTCAAAGCCCTGGCAATAATGAGTATTTCCAATTTCTGATGCAAGGCAACAGGTATTATTGAATTTATGCAAATAACCCTTCTGCCACAAAATAAGAATACTCACAAACATTTTCCAATTCCAAACGGGTCAGGAAGGGAGAAAAGTTATGTTTCAATTTAAAAAGCAAACAATCAAGCAAAAAAACCACTTTAACAAATTCCTGAACCTATCAACAGCTCAAAAGAAAGCAAAATCCTTAAATCTGGAAAACAAAGTATAGTAAAAAAGAAAATCAGTAATGTTTTAGTCAAAAGTCATGAAATTCTATTTCACCAGTTCAGTCTCATGTAATTAATTTCTCTTGCGTTGAATTTGCAGTGTTACTGTGGTCCAATCTTTCTGTTTAAACCCGGGAAGCTAACATTCAGTGTTATTACTGATATTTCCTGACTTGTCCCTAGCATTTTTTTTTTTTTGGTTGATTTTTTGTTCTCTTTTTTCTCCTGTGTGTCTTCAGTTTTCCTGATAAAGCACTCCCTTCAGAACTTCTTGAATAGTTGGTCTGGTGTTGGTAAATTCTTTCAGGTTTTGTATATCTGAAAATGTTTTTATATTTTCTTCCCATATGAAGGATAATCTTGTTGGGTATAGTATTCTTTGTTGAAATTGTTTTTCATTTCACAATTTGAATATATCTTCCCGTTCTTTCCTTCTTGCATTGTTTCTGATGAGAGGTCTGATGTTAGCCTGATGGGATAACTTTTGTTAAGTAACCTGATATTTCTCTCTTGCCAATGTTAGTATCTTGTCTTTGTGGATTTGGCCAATCTGGCTATGTTGTGTCTTAGAGAAGATCTTCTTTGATCAATTCTTCCTTTTTTTTTTTTTTTTTTTTTTTTTTTTGGAGAGGTTTTTGCTATAGGGTGCGTGCACTCACCAGAAAGACAGAGAGAGACAGAGAGACAAAAAGTGAGAAATCACCCCCCAGAGGGGATGGCCACACCGCAATCCCTTCTCTTCCATTCTCCTCTCAGGATCTTGGGCATGCACGCACATGAACCAGGCGTGAGTTTAAGCCACCGGGTCCGGGACTCAAACTGTGGTCCACTACATGGGAATCCAGCAACATAGACATTATGCTAACTGCTGGTCCCTTCTTTGGTTAATTCTATGTGGGGTCCTTTGTAATTCTTGGGCCTGGATACTTGAATGCCTGTCTAGGTTTGGAAACTTTCCTTTCTGATTTCATGACTAAATTATTAATGCCCTTATTAGTTTCTTCACCTTCTGGGATACGGATTATCTGGATGTTTGGGAACTTAATGGTATCTAGTATTTCTCGTATATATATCATGCACATGTTGAGGGTTATTTCCTCAGTCTTTTTGGTGATTTTTTTTCTAAGTCACAGGTTTTTTCTTCAACATCAGAGAGTCAATCTTCTGTATGGTCTAATTTGCTTTTAATACTTTTGAGGGAAGTTTTGATTTCCTGTATTATAGCCTTAATCTCTTTGATTCATCTCATCTCATCATCTCTTAGATTCTTTTTTTATGGCATGTATTTCTTCTTTCAAATCATGAAAGAACTTCCTCACCTCCTGGAACTTGTTCTCTTTTCTCTTGGACCTTCTAGAGTTGTCCCTCTTCTCTGGCATCTCGTTTAGTTTTGTTACTATGAATATTCTGAATTCTTTACTGGATATTTCCACAAATTCCATTGTACTATCTGTGGATAATGAAGGATTGTTCTTTTCCCTTGGGGGAGAGCTATTTTCTTAGTTTTTCATATTTCTGTGCCTCTGCAGTGGTTTCTGGTCACCTGATGGATTATATGTTTCTTCTTTATTTCTTGGAGTTAATTCTAAGCATTCAGAGGTCTGTGGTAGAAGGTGACCAGCAATCTCTCTGCAGTTCTGTTTCCCTGATGCTCACCAAGCAACCTGTGCTTCTGTCTTTGGAACTGGATATTACAAAGGTCTCACAGTTTTTCTTTTTTTTAATTTAACTTTATATATTTATTTATTTTAATTTGACCAGAGAGGGACAAAGTGAGAGAGAGAGGAAAAGTGAGAAAGCAAGCCGCCAGGTCTGGGACTCGAACCACAGTCAACCATGTGGGAGTCCAATGCCCTTAACCACCACACCACCTGCCGGCCCCAAAGGTCTCACAGTTTCTAGGGAATAGGTGCACTTGGGCTGAACTGTGGGGTTTCAACTAAGAGTTCAGAAGCATGTGGGAGGAGATGAGCTGTACTCTCTACAGGTCTGTACTTCTCCCTGCTACTCACTCTGCAGTCTCTTCTTTGAATTTTTGTCATTTGGTGGTGTACTAACTTTTGGCTAATTGCTTAGAGATTTCTGCAACAGTAAAGTCATGTGCTGCTTTTAGTGTGAAGTACTTCTCTGACAATTTTGCAAAATGGTATCCACAAAAAGAGATTTTGAGTTCAGACTTATATAGAAGAGTTTCTTCCTTCAGGCAGTAGGTTCAGTAAGGGTTGAAGATTTTCATGACCCTAAAAGTATTCAGATGCTTGGCTAATGTGCACCTAGGCCTGTATAGACAGTGTCTAGAGGTTGAACAGCAGACTAAGAAAGTAAGGGGAGGGCGGGGAAGGAAAAAACAACCAAAACAAAAACAACCAAAAACAGGAAAATTTTCTTCTTAAAAAGCAAAAATGACTTCTGAAATTAGCAAGAGAAAGGAGAGGTCAGATGAGACAAGAAGTATTTTGAAAATAAAAAAAAAAAAAAAGAAAAATTTAAAGGGAGAGAGAGACAAAGAAAGAAGACAGAGGTTGCCTTATATGTCTGAGTTTTGGTTTTGGTTTTGTTTTTTTTTGGGGGGGAGGGTATAGAAAATCAGGTTTAGAGCAGAAATTCAGTCACCTTGGTCCCTGAACATGGCAGGCCACACCTCAGATTTAAATGGCTCTAAGCATTTTTGTGTGTGGGGGGGGATACCTGGAAGATGGGGTTTCTGAATCTCTGAAGCAGATTCAGCTGCCTTGGCCCTAAACACAGAGGCCACACCTCAGATTTAAATTACATCTGTCTGAGGTTTTTTGGGGGGTCTGGAAGATGGGGTTTAGAGCAGAGATTCAGTCACCTTGGTCCCTGAATACAGCAGGCCACATCTCCAGTGACTACCTAATATAAAAAATATGAGAGGGCCAGCAAGTGGCATAGTGGTTAAGGTGTTGGGCTCTCACATGGTTGACCATGGTTTGAGTCCTGGACCTGGTGGCTTGCTTTCTCACTTTTTCTCTCTCTCTGGTCAAATTAAAAAAATAGTAATGATGAATAAAATTAAATAATTCTAAAGAAAAAAAGAAAGGGTTAAAAAAAATAAAGTATGCTCTTGAACCGATTTATATCAAATCTGTAATAAAAACATGAAATGAAAACCCATTTCAATAAAGCACAGACCCACTGAGTCTCAACAATACCTATGGTATATTGTGCATTCTTAATATGAAGTGTATTATGCACTTTCCTTTAAGAAGTAGTACTCAGTATCTACGTAAATGTCAAACTTGAATCTTCTTAAAATATAAACATGCAGAGATTTAATTTTTAACTTGATGAAATGATTCTAAAACAGAAAGCAAGAAAAGCTGAAAGTGACAGGAAAATATCAGAAAAAGTTGGGACCACAATGTACCTATTAAATAGCAAATATAAAGTTACAGAAATTAAAATGATGGGTATAGGGCCAGCAGATGGTGTGGTGGTTAAGGGCGCTAGACTCCATATGGCCAGCTGACCATGGTTCAAGTACCGCACCTGGCAGCTTGCCTTCTCACTTTCTCTCTCTTTCTCTCCCTCGCTCTCTCTGGCTCTGTTCCTCTCTGGTCAAAACAAAGTAATTCTTTAAGAAAAATAAAAATTAAAAAAAAATCATGGGTATGGTACAAGTCAATGGAAAGGCATAACTATGAACACAGAACAGTGTCCAAAGAGAACCAAGGATATCAGAATTAAAAAAATCATTAAAATAACATGTTAATTCAATGCCTGAGGAGAGATGAATTATTCAATAAATAGTACCCAAACTACTTTAAAAAAAAAAAAAGGGGACCAGCAGATAGTGTGGTCATTAAGCACTAGATTCCCACAAGGTTGACCATGGTTCAAGTCCCAAACATGGTGACTTGAAAATAGAAAAATAAATAGATGCTTGGGACCAACAGTTAGCGTAATGGCTATGTCGCTGAACTCCCAAGTAGTAGACCGCGGTTTGAGTCCCAGACCTGGTGGCTTAAACTCACGCCGTGAGTGTGTGTGTGCATGCCCAAGATCCCAAGGAGAATGGAGAAGAGATTGTGGCGTGGCCATCCCCCCTGGGGGGTGATTTCTCACTTTCTGTCTCTTTAACTCTCTGTCTCTCTCTGTCTATTTGGCGAGTGCACGCACCCTGTAGCAAAAACCTCTCCAAAAAAAAAAAAAAGAGAGAGAGCTATAAACAGTGGAATCTCAGGGTAATAAGATTGCTGATGACCTTTCTTTTTTACATTTTCCTGTGTTTTTAAATACAATGAGTATGTATTAACCACATGGCAAAGAATGGCCTAAAAGAGGAAGTAACTGCCACTATTGGTTCCAGAACCCTAGGATGGAATTTTATGGTTTTTTTTTTTTCCACTATGTGTCTGGCACATACTGAGGAATTAAGAAACATCTGAGAGGCAGGATGAGCAGTGATCAAGAATTCAAGAATCAGACAGACCTAGATATGAATTTGAACTCCAAAATCTATTGATTGGATTAAGCATCTCAGACCTTAAAGTCTTAGGTAACTATACTGAAGCCCAATTTCTTCAACTATGAAACATCAGATAATGTTTACAGGTCGTTTCAAGAAAAATGTACTGGGATCAACAGATGGTGCCATGGTTACATCGCTGGACTCCCACGTAGTAGACAGAGGTTCAAGTGCCAGACCTGGTGGCTTAAAACTCATCCTGGGAGCTTGTGCGTGCATGCCTAAACTTCCAGAGAAGAATGGAGGAGAAGAGATTGTGGTATGGCCATCTCCCCTGGGGGAGATGATTTCTCGCTTTCTGTCTCTCTGTCTCTCTATCTGGTGAGTTCATGGCTCTATAGCAAAAAATATCTCCAAAACAAAGAATAAAAGGGGGGAGGCAGCAGGTGATGTGGTGGTTGGGGTGGCTGGACTCCCGGACCTGGCAGTTTGCTTTCTCACTTTCCTTCTTTCTTTCTGTCTCTCTTCCGTCAACTTCAATAAAATAGATAATAATAATAATAATAATAAATGACAATGAATATATTTTTAGAAAAAGAAAAATGTACTTAACACACATAACATCATTAGTGGCTCAATGAAAACATTCAATAAAATGACAACGAACTATTTAATTACGTCATTTACATCGGAAGAGCTCCCAACAACAAAACCAAACTAAGCAGCTACAGATTATATTGCTAAATTATCGATGAAAAGCCTAGCTGCTTTACAAAGCAAGATATCCACAAAATCATCTGGCTAAAAGCTATCGTTACATTTCTATAAGGATTATACTATAACACTTATCACCTACTTGCTGCATAAACATCACTCATCAATACTGGACACAGACCGAATAATACTTCGGTAAAAATAATGAAAAGAACAAAATATGTTTAGTTTAATCTAAAAGTAAAATACAAACAGACCAAATAAACACACTAAAAATAAGACGAATTTGGAAAGCAAAGAACAAGTAGTATTGCCATTCACTGTGTTTAGTCTCTCTCTCACAGCTTTCATGTAAGAAATATTTTTGGCACTGCTTTACCCTCAAAAGACTGGTCAAGTGCCTAATACAGTATAAGTGCTCAACAAATATTTACGAGTGGATTTAAAAGACAAAGTCTCAGTAAATCACGGGGCAAACTGAGTTTGAATTTATGTAAGTATGTCTGAGTCAAAATTTTGGAGAAAGATTTTTTTTTTTTTTTTGAGAGGTTTTTCGCTATAGGGCGCTTGGGCTCGCCAGACAGACAGAGAGAGACATAGAGACAGAAAGCAAGAAATCACCCCCCGGGGGGTGGTCACGCCGCAATCCCTCCTCCTCCATTCTCCTCTTGGGATTTTGGGCACTCACGCACATGCGCCCTGCGTGAGTTTTAAGCCACCGGTCCAGGACGCGAACCGCGGTCAACTACGTGAGAGTCCAGCGACATAGCCATTATGCTAACTGCTGGTTCCCTTGGGGAAAGATTTTAAGAATGAAGGGCATCATGCAGGGAGGGAAGGCCTTCTTCGATAACTCCGGCACTTCTTTCACTCATTCAGTGAGTTTCCCTGAGGACTTCAAATGGAACGCCTAACAGTACAGGGTGCTCTTAACCATAAGTCCCGAAGAAGGTGGCATAAACCAGGGTCTAATGTGCTAAAACTCTGAATTCCTAAGGTTTTGTTTGTTTGTTTTTAAAGATTCCTTTACTTATTGGTGTACAATAGGTGGCAACTTGCGGCCACCTGATTGAGAAATTTACTGAAAGAATGGTGACTGGACCTTCTCGATGATCAATCCCGAGTCCTTCTACGGCTTTCTCCTTCAAAGCACACTTAAGTGTTTTTGCAAAAAAGGGAGGAGTCAGCTCAGAACTTTTAAGCCCACTGTTTTCTTTTTTGTCAAACTGAGGACGCGAAGCCACGCATCACGCAGAGCAGTTAAAAGTATGAGAGGCACTATCCATAAATACATAGGTGCACTCTGACAGCAAGCGGGCAAGGAAAAATGGGACGCCGGGATTGAAGACTAAGGATGGAGAATGGCATTAAGGACTCGGAAATTGCCCCTATCCCGTTCTTTCTTAAAATATAACTAAATTCTGTTCAACTCCCTACCTCTGCGCAAGAAAAGTAGCTACTTGCCCGCCACGACAGTCCCAGCCGGACACACCTGGAGGATTAGCAGCAAAACCTCCAACTCGCGCCACAGGTTTGGGATGTGACCGCCCTGAGCGGAAGTGACGTCAAAAGGCACGCTCCGAAAGTAGAGGCGCTCAAATACCAGCAATGTAAACCCTCACGGGGTTTGAAAAAATTCCCCTGACCATTCTTTATCCCTCCGCTCCACTGTTAGGATGATAGAAAGGGTTCACCACAGACTTGCGACAACGCATTCTTAGCCCAAACTCCAAATCATTCAAAACTTTGCCCTTATCATTGGCCAAGGAGGCGGCATGAGTACGCTACAGGAACTACAATTCCCGTCAGGCGCCGCGGAAAGTAACAGAGGATGAAGGCAAAGGGGGCAAAGCACGCTGGGAATTGTAGTTAGTTCAAGCCGATAGAAGCAACCAACCCGCCTTCCGCCACCGAAGCTGGAGCAACCAGGTGTTAGGCTTAGAACCTTTTACCGCTAAGGGGAGGAGCCTAACCCTTAGCAGCATGCCGCGCTTCGCCCCACATGGAGAATGAACATTTACCCTCATCCCTGTAGGGCATTATAAATACTCGCTGTAGAAATACAGATATATACAGTTGTCTCTTAAATCTCTCTAGGTCAGTAAAAACTCCCGGAACTGCCCCACCTAGGGCTATAACTCGTGGGAAAAGGTGGCTCTTTTACAAGTGGGCAAAATGGCTGTCCTCCTGGTTTTACCATTGGCTGTATTTTGCGTCCTTCAAGGGCGGTTACTTACCTCGGATTGGTTCTTTTCCCCTGGAGGGTGGAGAAAGACTTGGCACGGCTCTCCCGCGGCCAGGGAGGAGATGAAGGGGTGGAGAGAAGGCAGGTTTTTCAAGCACGATTGGGGTGTTCTCATGTCAATCAACGAATGGCCAACCTATGATTAGTCGCCTGTCCTGCAAAGAGAACTAGGAGGCGGGGCTAGTGCGTGGTGGGAAGGGGCGGGATTCTGCCAGCCGCGGCTGCCGCTGGAACCGGTGTCCGGGCTGGTGATGGGGTTAATTCCCTTTCGTAAGACTCTCACTTGCACCCACCCAGCCCCGCCGTCGCCCCGCCGCGCCGCGCACCAGCCGCCTCTTCCGCCTCCTCAGTAACGCGGGTAAGAGATGTCCTCCCCCCCCAAACCCCCCGGTCCCCGGGAATAACGCGCCTCGCTCCCCTCCCCCGCCCGCCAACCGGTAGCGCTAACGGAGAAGGAGGCAGTCAGGGGACAGATGTGTGTGAGAAGGTGGCCTTCCTGCTGAGCTGTCGGCGCCCCGTGGACGTTCTGTCTCTGCCAGCCCGCCTGGAGGTCGGGTTCTGAGGGAGTCCGGCTCCCTGGCCCTCTGCTGCGGCGGTGGCTGCAGTCTCTACTTTGCGCCCACCGCCCCCACCCGGGGGCCATGTGAAAAGCAAACCCCTCGAGGCCTAGCGCAGGAGGCAGGGGAAAGGTTTCCGAGTCCCTGCCATGGCTGCTGCTGCCGCTGCTCCAGCTGCTCTTGTAGCCCCAGGGACTGGGGAACCGGCCACAGCAGGCCTGCCAGGAGCGGGTGCCGTGCGTGGTTCTCTCCGGTGGTTTAGAGCCCGTGCTCCGGGCTGCCCAGCCTTTCAGGGAAGCATTTTCAAAAAAGAAATAAGACACTCCGAGTGGTCTGTGAGATGTAGGTACATCTTGCCTATGCACCAGAAAGAAAGCACAATGGGAATATTAAAAAGAAAGTTGAATGACTTGTCAGTGGCACGGTCCCCGGGGATCAGATTTACACACGTTTTTTTAATGCTCGAGGCTTACGCTGCCCAAGAAAATCCTTGTATATTTCAAGTTTTTTTTTTTTTTTAATTACTGTTTTCTTTTTTGTTATTAGGTACAAAGGAGTGCCTCTGTTCTTTGCTCTTGCTTTTATAAAAAGCGTAAATTGTTGAGTCTCATTCCCCGTGTATAATTATCCTGGGATAGCAAGTCAGCTAAGTAAAAGGTGCAGAGCTGCTTCCCAAAATAATAAGATTTAGTAAATAAAAAATTACTTTTGTAATAAAATTATCCGAGGGGTTTATCTGTGTATTAATACGAATGCAAAAGGTATATGTCTTTAAGGTTATAGTTTATATAATTGTAACTTTGAATAAACCTTATGCTCTTAACTTAAATGCCATTGATTATGAGAACTTTTGAATAACGAAAAAAAGTCAGATATCACATTATTTGACATAGTAATATCTTTGAAATATTTAGTAGAATATCAGCATGACTGAAGCATGGTGATGGATATCTGTGATTTTTCTTCAATTTGTCTTATTTGACTATGTTTTGGGCATTCTGGGATAACGTCTTCACCACGGATTGATTGAATGTTCATCTTTAAAAATACCACATTGGAGGGGACCAGCGGGTGGTGTGGTTAAGGTGCTGGACACTCCCACATGGCCAACCCAAGTTCAAGTCTAGGGCTTGGTGGCTTGCTTTCTCACTTTCTGTCTCTGTCTCTCTCTGGTCAAACTAAAAACAAATGAATGAATAAATAAAATTAATGATGAATCAAATTAAAATAATAAAATATATATATCACATTGAGGCCGGCAGGTGTCATGGTGGTTAAGGGCACTGGACTCCCACATGGCACACCACGGTACCAGTCCCAGACCTGATGGCTTGCTTTCTCATTTTTTCTTTCTCTCTCCCCCTCTCTGGTCAGATTATAATAAATAAATAAATAAATAAGTAAGTAAGTAAGTAACTAAGTAAGTAAGTAAAGTTAAATAAAATGATTCTTTTTAAAAATTACCACACTTTGCTTTTTTGCATGGGAGAAATGCATCCTTAATTAATGATTCCAAATCTGTAGTAGACATGCCAGTAATCAGAGGCAAAATTCTAGGCCCATTTCGGAAATTTGTTACCAGAATAAACAGGTTTTGAAGAGTATGTTGGTTTTGGGACCAGCAGTTGGCGTAATGGCTATGTCACTGGACTCCCATGTAGTCGACCGCGGTTCGAGTCCCGGACCCAGTGGCTTAAACTCACGCCGGGTAGGAGAATGGAGGAGAAGGGATTGTGGCATGGCCATCCCCCCTGGGGGATGATTTCTCACTTTCTGTCTCTCTGTCTCTGTCTGTCTGGTGAGCACACACGCCCTATAGCAAAAAAAAAAAAAAAAAAACCTCCCCTCCCTCCCCCCCCCCCCCCAAAAAAAAGAGTATGTTGGTTTTGACTGTTAGATCACTTCAGGGTCTGAGAAGACTTCTGGCTTAATGATCTTCCATAACTAAAACACTTAGATACAAAATAGACATAGACTCACAGATTTAGAACCTGGAAGAGATTTGGATATGTGTTAAAATAAAAAAAAGGAAATTCATACCCATGAAGGATGGGTCCCCTAGGATCCCTGAAAAGTATCCATACCATACATCACCCAGCATAGTGTTTTCAGAAACTCGTTGCTTCCTGATAAATTTTATAGTAAATGCTATATAATAGCATATATGAAGCACAGAACTCATGTGCTTTATATACTGAAAGAACTAATGAAAACTAGGAGGTATCTACATTGTCTTCCTGGCTGTGGGACCCCATCTATGTTGCACCCACCATTCCGTCACCTTATCTGTTAAGAAGGGATGATAATAATTTATGTAGTTGTAAGGATTAAAAGTAAAGTATATAAAGCCTCTAGCATTGTTCCTGACAGTTTGGTGTGATTAAGTATTAACTATTGTTATTTTCATGTATATCTAGAAAATGAGTTTGTTACTGGTAGATATCAGGTTTTGCATTCTGTCTTAGAAAGCATTCTGTTACTGAGGACTATTAATTTAATCAGGTATGGAAGAGTTCTTTACCTTATGAATTTATATGCAAATGTTTGTAAATATTTCAAATGGATTCTGTGGAATAAAAGTATTCCTGGGGGGGGGGGGGGGGGGGGGAGTATTCTTGGGCCAGCCCATCACTTGGTGGTTAAGAAAGTCAGATCCTATGTGGCCGACCACACAATTTGAGTCCTAGACCCAGCAGCTTGAAAAACATGCCAGGCATGTGTGTGCACATGTCCAAAATCCTGATAGAAGGGATATGGTTTCCCATGGGAGTGCTTTTCTCTCCCTCTGGTGAGCACACACACCCTTGGCAATTAGAAAAGAAAAGTATTCTCCATGTTGTAGTGGTAAGCTATTGTAATATTTTTAATGTTCTATTTGCTGTGTTTTTCAAGATTTAGTTCATGTAGTCGCTGTTCATCTTCGTTGTGCCACCAGGCTGCGTGCAATTGACAGTTGAATTCTTACAGAGAGTTAAAATTAAGTCATTGAAATCATTGTGACTCTATGTTGACTACAGTTTTGTTGCTGTAATTTAATTTTTTTTTGGCTGTAATTTAATTCATATTATTTATCAGTACTTGAATTTCTTTTCTGTCAGACAACATGCCAAATACACTGCTCCTTTCTCTCCCTGGGCACTTTGGAAAATATACTAGGTCTTCACACATAATGGTGTCCTTGGAGTTTGTACAGTAAGACAGATTTAAAGTTAGCATGAAAATAGCTTTATTAAGAAATCTTTCTGACCGTATTGCCCTGCCAGGGTTCAGGATAGCTATACCCTTGACCAATAACAAGCAGAGGTAAATAAATCTTATAACATATATTACATTATTACATTAATTTGGGCACCCAAGTTATTGAACCCTGTACAACTGGGTACTCCTTCAAGGAGGTCTTACATGGCAGCAGCTAAGAGAACATTTTATAAAATTTAAATAAGCTTTTCTAAATACTAAGAAGACATGCATTGCCATGCCTTGCCAAGTAGTAAAGAGATTTTTTTTTTGAACTAGCACTTTAAAATACCTCATTATACCCATTTGAGTTAATATTAAGTTTTTAAATTTCTTAGAAATAAAGAAGTAGGGAGAGTTAATAACATTTTTTTTTTCCTTTCTTGAAAATGTTACAATAATAAGCCCTTAAGGCCTGATGGGCTTGTAGTATATTGTTGCTATTTTTGTTTTAAGTTTATTTCTTTATCTCCTCCATGAGTGGGAGAGACAGAGCCAGCATTCCCAACAGGATTCCACACTGTGGTCCACTCCCAGCCTCATCCATCCTGTGTCACTGGGCAAGTGTACACTCAGGGAAGTCTCCAGATGGAAGCCTAGAACCCTCCCATGTGGGTCAGCCCAGCCCCACAGAGCATTGTGCCTTACCACTGCCACCATCCAGCTACTGTTGCTACTTTTTTTTTTTTTAAGTTCGTTTATTTCATGAGTGAAAGCCTGAGAAATGGGGAGAGAGATGAGAGACACAGGCACTCTTAACAGAGTCTTACTATGCAATTCCCCCCACACACACACCACCTTCATAGCCAGCCAGGATCATGATACCCATGCAGGAGCCCATCCCCTCTGGATATAAAGTCAAACTGGGAACTGAACCTGCTCTTTCATATGGATCCAGCATCACTGAGTGTCATCACAGTACCCCTGCACCATGGTAGCTGCACTATTATCCAAATTAGAAATTTTTGCTATTAACACTTTCTGTGATTTATTACAAATATGTTGGACACTCCGTGTGTCAAAGAAATGTGGTTACAAATGACAATGAAATTTTCAAGTAGTTCTTTCAGCACCAAACCACAGGATCAATATGCTGTCTTTATAGTCAAACTCACGTATATGGGTAATAATTTATTACTTATCACTTCTTTTTTTGGAGAGGTTTTTGCTATAGGGCACGTGCGCTCGCCAGACAGACAGAGACATAGAGACAGAAAGCGAGAAATTACCCCCCAGGAGGGATGGTCATGCCGCAGTCCCTTCTCCTCCATTCTCCTCTCGGGATCTTGGGCATGCACACACATGCGCCCAGTGTGAGTTTTAAGCCAGCCACCAGGTCCGGGACGTGAACCGCGGTAGACTACGTGGGAGTCCAGCGACATAGCCATTACGCTAACTGCTGGTTCCCACTAAATGACTGTTGTAAGCAAAAGAGTGTGTCAGATTTTTTTCAGTATAATAGTAAACTTTTGAAAAAATTACAACTACTTAATCTCTGGTACTGCCTGCAATGTTTACTAATGATATAGACATGCAAATAATCATGTGTAATTGGAAATTTATCAAATAAGGAAGTATTATAAATTGCTTGTATCTGATAAGACTTCAGCATGCACATGAATATGTATCATTTTCAGAATTTAATTCACTTAGTCACTGGTTGAAATAATAGATGTTTTAATAAATCCTGGCACAAAGCTAGTTCTCCACTTATTGTCCAATATTTTTACTTCTTTCTAGATTTCAACATTTTACTACTTCTTACTTGTTCAGTGTATTCTCCATACACATCTATCAACTTAATTTTTTTCCTTTGAGTTTTGAAAGTCTGAACTTGATGATTGTTGTTCTCGTTTTGCCTTGTGAATTGTAGATTTGTAACTTTTTTCTTCATTTCTATTTGTAAGCTTACTTCTCCAGGCAAGTTATGAGGGTTTCTTGAGCCTTCTTGTTTTATAAGTATTATCAGTAGATTACTTAACGTTTAAATGATAGCGCTTACTGCTCAAATAGTGTTCTTGTATACAGTTCCCTGTACTACTTCTTGCAAAAGAAAGTACATTTCTTTTATTTTTTTCTTAGAGAAATTCAAGCCACTGAGTCTGGGACCCAAACCGCAGTTGGCCATGTGGGAGTCCAGTGATGTAACCATTACGCCATCTGTTGGTCCCCATTTCTTTTATTTTTTATTTTTTTTTTTTTTGAGAGATTTTCGCTATAGGGCGCATGCGCTCCCCAGACAGACAGAGAGAGACAGAGAGACAGAAAGCAAGAAATCACCCCCCAGGGGGGATAGCCACGCCGCAATCCCTTCTCCTCCATTCTCCTCTCGGGATCTTGGGCATGCACGCACACGCGCCCAGCGTGAGTTTTAAGCCACCGGGTCCGGGACACGAACCGCGGTCGACTACATGGGAGTCCAGCGACATAGCCATTACGCTAACTGCTGGTCCCTATTTTTGACCTTTTTTACAAGGCTATAACTTGATATTGTCTGATTTAGGTGTTTAAAGTACTGTAACTTGACTTTCCCCAAATTTAGTTCTATAATTGAAAGATATAAATTACTTTTATGGGCTAATTGTGCAGTTAACTTCTACACAAAAGTTCCGTAAATCTGGGCCAGCCAGTGGCATGGTGGTTAAGGCAGCTGGATCCCACATGTCTAACTATGGAGTTCAAGTCCCACTCACAGCATCTTGAAAGCCACACCAGGCATGTGTATTTCCCAGTATCCTAAAAGGAGAGATGGAGAAAGGATTACATGACCATCCCCCCTCTTAGTGAGTGTATGTGCCCTGTAGCAAATTTTAAAAAGAGAGAGAAGTTTCATAATTCAAGTAAAATGTTAGATTTGTCTTAGTTTCTTTGTGCTGCCATAACAGGATATGTGAGAATGCCTAATTTACTTTAAAAAATAGAGCTTTATTTCTTATATTTCTAGTGGCTGGGATGTTCCAAGGTCAGAGGGCCTGCATTTGTTAAGGACCTTCTTGCTGCATCATCCCATGGTAGAAGGTGGAAGGGCAAGAGAGCATGAGAAGGAAAGGAAGGGGACCGAGCTTATCCTTCTGTCAAGAACCCACTCCTGTTGGGACCAGCAGTTAGTGTAATGGCTGTGTCGCTGGACTCCCAGGTAGTCGACCACGGTTCGAGCCCGGACCCGGTGCGTGTGTGCCCAAGATCCCAAGAGGATCACCCTGGGGCGTGATTTCTCGCTGTCTGTCTCTGTCTGTCTGGCGAGCGCACGCGCCCTATAGCAAAAAAACCTCTCCAAAAAAAAAAAAAAAAGAACCCACTCCTATCATAACTGACCTAATTACATAATAATGACATTAATCAATTCATAAGGGCTATGACCTGATTGCCTCTTGAGGGTTCTACCTTGCAACACCATTTGGGTATTAAGTTTTTAACACGTGAACTTTAAAGGGGACTTATACTATAGCACAGTCTCAGAAGTTTAACCAACTGCATATTTACCTCGTTGCCTTGATCTTTGTTGGAATTTTTTTTTAAGTTTTAATATCCATGGAATCAAAATCTTCGTAGTTTCCCCTTATTCTCAGGATCTATGTTCCAAGATCCCCAGTGGATGCTTGATACTGCAGTTAGTACTTGAACCCTGTTTATATATACATGCATATATACATAGTATGTGTGCGTGCACACATGGGTCTTTATCTGAAAGTTGAGATAATTACTGAATGACTAAACTGTATGCACTGGGCAAAGGGATGATTAGTCTCCTAGGCAGGACAGAAAGGAAAGCCATCACACTACTCAGAATGGCGCATAATTTAATACTTATAAATTGTTTATTTCTTAAAGTTTCTATTTAATAGAAACTTTCTGACTGCTGTTGAGCACATGTAACTGAAACTACAGAGAGTGAAACTGAGTAAGGAGGGAATGTTATACATGTATGCAAAGCAATAGCTTAAGTAAGCATTGGGCCCTCATTTAAAAATCATCTTGGGAATAAAGTTTGCTTATGACATAATTGCTATGTTTAAAAATAAGTGTTTGTTTTTACTGGAAACCCAAATGTCCTTCATTGAATGAATTGTTAAACTGTGATATTTCCCTTCTGTGGAATACTACACAGCAACAAAACGCAACAAACAATACACACAGTAACTTGGATGGGACCCAAAAGAATTATGCTGAGTGAAAATAGCCAATTTTAAAAGATTACATTCTGTATAGTTCCATTTATGTAACATTCTCAGAATGACAAAATTATAGTAACAACAGTTTAGTGGTTGCCAGTCATTAGAAACTGGGTTGCAGGGAGCAGTTAATGTTAAGGTTCATTGTGCTAAAACAGTGCTATATCTTGGTTGTGATGATTGTGCTTACATAAATCTAAATACATGTGATAAAATTACACAGACCTGCACACAGAAAGGTGTGTGTGTGAAACTGGCAAAATCTGAATAAGGTCGTGCATTATCACAATGTCAGTTTTTTAGTTTTGGTTTTTAATTAACTGTGCTAAGATAATGCCAGTGAGGGCAACTCGATGAATAGCACCTGGGACCTTGCTGTACTATTTTTTGGGGAGCTTCCTGTGAATCTATAATTATTTCTTTTAAAAAAATAACATTTGATTTTATTTGTCATTATTATTTATTTTTAATTTGGCTAAAGAGAGAGAGAAAGGAAAAGTAAGAAAGCAAGCCACCAGGTCCAAGACTTGAACCTCAGTTGGCCATGTGGGAGTCCAGTGCCTAACTAACACACCACCTGCCAGTCCCTCTGTAATTATTTCAGAATGAGTAAGTCAGGTACAAATATTTTACATATATATGTTCCTATATAGTCTGGAGTATATATCTATTTTTAAACAAATTATCTTCTGTAAAATACCATTCATGTATTTCATAAAGTTCATTTGTGTTTGAACTTTATAATATGAACATATTTATTCTGTTAGACATGGTCACATGCAGAGCACAATAGAAACACTTCTACGTCAAATAATATTCAAGATACTGTTTCCATTTTTCACTTTGTGTGTGTTTTCCCTAAATGCCGATTCTTTTCTCAGCCTGAATTTGTTAATTTGCTGCTCTTTCCTTTTCCATTCCTTCTTTGTGTAAACTAGAAAAAATCTGATTGGTCTTTTATATTGCTCATTGTTTGGTTACTATAGGATGATTTCGTCAAGAGGCTATGTATTATTCACCCAGCTATTTACATTTTAAGCCTATTCATTATCTGTAAGCTGAAATAGAGGATTTTATTCTCTTATAATGACATAACAAGCATTACACCAGCAGGTGAGAACTAATTTGGAGGAGAGAGTAATATAAATGCTTGTTAAATTACACTGTGGGTTACCTTATGACTCTACAAGTAGTCTTCAAAAAGTTAACAGAAGATGTTTTATGAAAAAAATGCATGGATTTCAAAATTTTTCTCACTGAAATGAACTTGTGCTTTAATTCCATTTTCCACAAACTTCTTGAAGTTCCTTCATACATCTTTAATAGAAAGTGTTAGATGTTTTAAAGCAGTGGGGGAGGAATGTGAACAGATCAAAGTAAAAGTGTAGATCACCAGCTTGGAAAGGATATATTTCTCATCAGTAAAATGGATAGTGCATATTCATTTTAGTTTGTGTGTATGCTAGGGGTCCAAATTCAACCTTTTAGGGACCAGCAGGTGGCATGGTAGTTAAGGTGCTGGATACTCCCACATGGCCGACCATGGTTCAAGTCCTGGACCTGGCGGCTGGCGGCTTGCTTTCTCGCCTTTCTCTCTCTCTCTCTCTCTCTCTCTCTCTCTCTCTCTCTCTCTCTCTCTCTGGCTCTCTCTGGTCAAATTAAAATAAAGGAATGAATAAATAAAATTAAATAAATAATTTAAAAAAAAAAAAGAAAAAAAAAAAAGAAATAAAAAAAAACAAATTCAACCTTTTACATGCAGATATCCAGTTTTTGTCTCAACGCCATTTGTTTAAAAGACTGTTCTTTTCCCCCATCAACTCGTCTTGGCACCAGTATTAAAAATGAGTTCACCAAAAGAACAGAGTTGGTTATTTCTGGACTCCAAATTCTGTTCCATTGATTTATATGTGTGTATTTATGCCAGTATCATTTGATTATGTAGCTTTGTTGAAGGTTTGAAATTGGGAGGTGTGAGTCCTCCAACTCTCTTCTGTTTCAAGTTTGTTTTGGCTCTTCTGGGTCCATTTTCTGATTGTTTACTCATTTCTTCCATACTTCCATATGAGAGAAAGAAAGGGGCACCTCTATAGGGTCTTCATGGCACACCCTACCTCCAGTCTTAGCCAGCCTGGGTCACAGGCATGTGAGCACATCTGGCGTGTACAAAGGTATCTATGGACATAGACCCAGGAACTTCCTATGTAGGGTCAGCATCACTGAACATTGTTACTTATGTATGCTGCAGCTGGATTCTGGGTCCCTTTTATTTCCCTGTATAACTTAGGATCAACTTGCAAATTTCTGCAATAAAGCAAGCTTGGATTTGATAGGGATTATGTAAAATATATAGGTCAATTTGGAAAGTGTTGACATTTTAATAATATTAAGAGAATTTTTTTAATGAAGTTTTTTTCTTGTTATTGTTTATTTCTTTCATGAGAGAGAATGCACAGGAGACAGGTACTCATCACAGGTCTTGTCACGACACAGTTCCATTCCCTCCATGTCCAGCTAGTCAGACTCTTGGATGTGTATGTACCAAGTATGTTTTCAGGTCATCTTAGAATCTGAACTGCCATTAGCCATGTGGTTTCCAGCACTGCAGGTTAGTACTACTTGCACCACTGTGATTGGGCCAAGAAATTCTATTTAACAATTCATTTTTAAAAGATACACTTATTGCCTGATATCATAAATACTGTATTTTACGGAAAATAACTTTTAAAAATAAAATTTAAGAAGAATGTCATTGTTTTACATTTTTGGCAATTTCCTAAAAGTCTAATATATCAGAAGATGATTGGGTTCTCAAATATGCCTTTGCACTCACTCCTATTTGATATATGGTTTTGGTTGAAATTTTTAGAAAAGGCAATTTGCCTTCATACGTATATGGAGATAAAAAGGCAGAACCACATGGATCCTATGAAGGGATCTTGGTGGCCACTCTCCCCACAGTGGTCCTTGGACCACACTTCGAGAGTCAGCAGAAAGAAATTTATATTTGACAATTCGAAAGAACTGGTTGAAAGTTACAAGTCTGCCATTTAACAACTGATGTGACATTGAGGAAGTTACTTAGCTGCTGTGTTTGAGTCTGTGTCTTCATTTGCTGTAAAGCAAGGGTGGTGGCAAATGACACCACTTTGTAGGGCTTCTATAGGAAGGAGAAAGATGATGCCTGTCAAAGTTTTAATATGTAGAAATCACCAAAGAAATTACACTGTTTTCTTTTTTTTGTTAGAGGGTGCATACACCCACCAGAGCAAGTCGAAGAGGGAAAAGAGAAGTGGTCACATCACAGTCTCTTCACTGTCTCTCCCTCCTTTCAGAATTTTAGCCACACATGCATGAGCACCTAGCATATTTCTTGAGCTGCCTAGTCTGAGACCTGACCCTCGTGGTCAGACATGTGGGATCTTGCAGACTTTAGCACCAGGACATGGAGCTGGTGTTTTATTTCATTTGTATTTGTCAACCTTTCCTATATTACACAGAATTAGCATTTTTAAGTGAAAGTTTACTTATCAGGATATTGCTTTCACATAAATTCAACTGACTTATTGTAGTAAAAGAACCTGACCCATATTTATAGTTTTCTCTCTCTCTCTCTCTCTCTCTTTTTTTTTAATTGCCAGAGTGCATGCACGCTTGCCAGAGAGAATTAAAGACAGGGAGAGGGTAAAAGCATCACTATGCTCAGTGGGGCCTCATCATACCACGATCCTTTTCCTCCACTTCCCCCAATTTATCGGGATTTGCAGCATATCTGCATGGGTACCTGGCATATTTCTCAAGCCACCCAGGCCAGGATTTGAACCTTAGTCAGCCATCATGCTCCCTTAACCACTAGGCTGTGAGACCAGCCTGATACAGTTTTCCATTATGCATTCTTTTAACTACAAATGGTAGTAACCATGTAAAGGGAAAAGAAGGGCAAAAAAAAAAAAAATTAATTAATTAAAATAATTCCTCAGAAATGAAGGAGTAAAATTAATGCCTCTAACACTTATTTGTCACCTTACCCCAGTCTTGCTATTTTTTTTTTTTTTTTTTTTTTGGGAGAGGTTTTTGCTATAGGGCGCGTGCGCTCGCCAGACAGACAGAGAGAGACAGAGAGATAGAAAGCAGGAAATCACCCCCCAGGGGGGATGGCCACGCCGCAATCCCTTCTCCTCCATTCTCCTCTCGGGATCTTGGGCACGCACGCACACGCGCCTGGCGTGAGTTTAAGCCGCCGGGTCCGGGACTCGAACCACGGTCGACTACGTGGGAGTCCAGAGACATAGCCATTACGCTAACTGCTGGTCCCACCCCAGTCTTGCTATTGAAGAATGAAGGAAACTACAGAAATTATGCTTTTAATTAGAGAACAGTGCTTTAGTACACATTTTTCCCCTTATAATTAATAAAATAAAATTTAAATAACTTTTAAATCCTTAATGATTTCATAACTGAGCCAAGTATATAAAATTTTAAAAAGTAAACTCTTGCTACCAGACTACATTATTATAGTGATGTCCTTAACTTTGAAGTAAAACTAGAGTGATCCATTTGTTACTAAACAGGCCATTGTGGAATCACTCAACATCCATTCATTAAATGCTTATTGAAAATTTAACTGTGTACCCTGTACTGGCTATATAAAACAGAGACCTTGCCCTCATGAATTTTATTTTCTAGCAGGTGAGGCAAAGAAATGGAATACATATAAAATATAGTATTTTATGTCACAGCAGTAATGTGCTGTTCAAGAGAAGCTGAGTTCTGGGGCTAGGGGTGGGGTGGGGTTCAGAAGAAATTACAGGCATAAGGATACAGTTAAACAAGGCAAATAGGTTGTGGAATGGTATGCCACAAGGGGGTGGGGGCAGGGAAGGCATTGCCAATTTTTCATGTGTGTATGTATATGTACACATATATATATACCTAATAAAATCGAAGGTGTACAGTATAATGTAATGTTCTTTGTTGAAGATGATGAATATGGTAATATGCTTGGTTATTACTCATCACATGCATGCTTTGAAAATCTATATAGTACCCCACAAAGATATACAACATACATAAATAAGAAATTATGTACTAAATATAAATAAGTAAATATATACATAAATTAAGTAGTTAACAGGAGACTGGATCCTACATGTTGACCATTATTCAAATCCCCAGCTTGAATAGCCTGAAACAGCAGGCATTTACACAAGTGCCCAAGATCCATTGACCTGGAGGACTGGAGAACGAGGCATGGTCAGACCTTATGGAGAACACTGCCTTCTCCTTTTTTTCCTCTCTCGCTTGCTCCCTCATACACGTGGGCTCTATCTTGAATTAAAAAAAAAAAAAGTAAAGCAAAAACAGGTGGAGGGTTGAAAAGTTAGTGATTCAATGGAATATATAGTACCTATTTCACATGGGATATTCAGGGAAAGACATCTGTTGACTTATGAGCAACCACCCGAATAAAGTGAGGAAATAATACATAAGACATAAAGGTTGAAGTAATAGGAAGTATAAAGGCCATGAAATGAGGACATAGTTCTAGAAAGTTGGAAATACATTTATTTACTGAAGTTTAGCAGTGATTTTTGGAAGACAAGATTGATTTAAAAGAACAAGTACATAAAGAACACTTGCAGATGTGGCTGTCAGCTAGGTGTATTTTTTTAAAAGAATTATTTTATTGAACTTTATTTTACTTATATTTATTTTAATTTGACCAGAGAGGGACATAGTGAGAAAGAGAAAGCAAGCCACCAGGTCCTAGACTCAAACTGTGGTCAGCCACATGGGAGTCCAGCACCCTTAACCACACCACCACCTGCTGGCCCATGCTAGGTATATTTTAAAGCTAGCTAAATCCCTCCCACAGAAGAGCCTCTTTGTCCCAAATGTAGTGGATTTTAAGACACACAAAGTCTAAACCCAATTCTTGAATTGCCACAGAGCACAAATTTCCTATCTTTTCTATGCTAAATCCAAAGATGCAATTGTTTTTCTGAAACAAATTACCTTCGTTTATATAGGATAAATCTTATGTTGGAATGTGAGAAGTCATCTATTTCAACCTCACTATCTAGTCTAGCAGTAGGCACGTAGGCAATTTTTCCTAAAGCTGCTTTTCTTTTGCTTTCTTCCAAGATATAAGAATGGGGGCAAGGACAGTAACCCAGTTTGTGCCTCTGCAACAAGCTTGTGTACATGTCTGACATGACAGAAAAATTAGACAGATAACCATCTAGTCCTTGCTCAAACTGTTCTGGAACAAGAGTGCATTCCCAAGCAGCTTTTGTCTCTACATTGCATGTCTTTTGTTTCAAGGTCTTCATATTACCAGACAATACTTTTCTTTTCCTTTCCTTTCATTTCCATTTTTTCTTTTTTCTCTTTTAAAATTTGATTTAGAGCATGTTTGCATGCCAGAAAGAGAAGGAGAGAAAGCACCCCTTGGGGATGGACATGCCTCAGTCCCTTCTCTATTTCTCCTTTCCGGATTTTTGGCACGCATGTATGTGGAGTCAGGTCCAGGGCTTGAACTGCAGTCTACCATGGGGGAATCTAGCCACCTTAACCACCATTGCCACCAGCTAACCCTGTTTTTGTCTTTCCATTCAATGTAGAAAGGAAGGGCTTAAGCAGGGAAAACAATTCAGCTGATCCCAGACACAAGTGAGATGTTGTTATTAAGATGGATCAATGTCAGTATTACCTGTCTTGGGACCAGCAGTTAGTGTAATGGCTATGTCGCTGGACTCCCACGTAGTCAACCACGGTTCGTGTCCCGGACCCGGTGGCTTAAAACTCACACCGGGCGCATGTGCGTGCGTGCCCGATATCCCGAGAGGAGAATGGAGGAGAAGCGATTGCGGCGTGGCCATCCCCCCTGGGGGGTGATTTCTCGCTTTCTGTCTCTCTGTCTCTCTCTGTCTGTCTGGCAAGCGTACACACCCTATAGCAAAAACCTCTTAATATATATAACCTGTCTTTTGCTGTTCCCCCAACTAGAGAAACTAAGGTAAGGATAGGAATGAGAGACGTTCCCTGCCCAGGCCTAAGAGCCTTCTGCTTGTCCTAGTTGTCCTGAAAAGGAGGGGTGGAGGTACCCTGTAATATCCTCATTAGGTCCTTATCTCTCCTTTATACTCCCCCTAGCTGTTAAGCATCCTTTTTTATTGTCATTTGGGGGTTTTTGCTTACTCAAGGTTGTATGACCACAGGAAAGAAATGTTTTAAATGCTTTTTTTTTTTTTTTTTGAGAGGTTTTTGCTATAGGGTGCGTGTGCTTGCCAGAAAGACAGACAGAGACAGAGACAGGAAGCGAGAAATCACCCCCCAGGGGGATGGCCACGCCACAGTCCCTTCTCCTCCATTCTCCTCTTGGGATCTTGGGCATGCATGCACACGTGCCCAGTGTGAGTCCCAGTCCAGGACTTGAACCACGGTCGACTAGATGGGAGTGCAGCGACATAGCTATTACGCCAACTGCTGGTCCCTTAAATGCTATTTTTAAAACAACTTTTTAGGCCCTGCTGTACTAGCACATGCTACCAAGATGCTATTCTCCCAAGGCTGAGACCACAGGGAAGTCCTGCATTCAATTCCCACTTCAGCCTAAAGGCTTGGGAGGCAAAGCATGGTTGCATGCAACTGTAATCCCAGTGATTCCAGGAGACCTGGGCAGGAAGATTATGAGCCCACATAGCGAGGTCCTGTTTGAAAAGGAGCCAGTGTGGTGGCACACTACGCCATGAGTATAGTCCCAGCTGGGAAACTGAGGCAAGAGGATTGTCACGTAGTGAGACGCTGTCTTTAAAAGAAGCACCTATTTTGAGACCATTTTTATGAAAAGTCAGGTTGATTTGAAAATGGTCAGATATAAGTGTTCGGCTCAAGTAATTGTGACCACTTCTGCATCTCTTCGTTTTTTTAGGTTTGTTTTGATTTGTTGTTTGTTTTTCGCTATAGGGTGCTGTGCTTGCCAGAGAAAGACAGACAGGGAAAGTGAGAAATCACCCTCATAGGGGGGATGACCACACCTCAATCCCTTCTTTATTCTCCCTTGGGACTATGGGCACGCATGCACATGGGTCTGGCGTAATTTTTCAAGCTGATAGGTCTGGGACACAAACTGTGGTTGGCCATGTGGGAATCCAGTGTCTTAACCACCATGCCAGGTGCTGACCCGTCATCTTTTGAAGTCAAACGCATTTCATGTTTATGTTCAACATCTTGTCAGACCTTTTTTTGTGTGGAGGGGGCAGAGAGAGGGAACAAATATAGAAAACTGAACCAGTCTAAAATTTACTAGATCTCTAAAATTAAGTTTTCGGAAATTTTTCATGTTTTAATAACTTTTAAAAATTAAGATAATGTAAAAATCAGTTGGTACCGTGGGTTTGTAACTGGTTATGAATTTCTTGTTTTAGTATTAGGATTCATGAGTCATTTGAAGAGAATGTTCCTAGTACCAAAAGTCAAGTAGTTCTTTTATTTCTTTTTAATTTGTTATAAGGCATGTGTGCTTGCCAGAGAGAGAGCACTCCCAAGAAAGGTTGCTTAGGTAATAAACCTTTTGAAACCTTATATGCCTCTCTATTCTGATATACCTGGCTGTATAGAATGCTAAATTCAAAATCATTTTCTCCTTGTACTTAGGCATATCACTCATGTCTTCTGATTGCTGTTGAGACACCAGCTGCCAGCCTGTTTTTTCATTTTATTTTAAAAGATATTTTAGGGACTAGCAAGTGGCATATTGGTTATGTCACTGGACTCCCACATAGTCAGACTGCTGTTTGAGTTCCAGACCCAACAGCTAAAAATTCATGCTAGGTGTGTGTGCGTGCATGCCCAAAATACCAAGAGGAAAGTAGAGGAGAAGGGATTGTGGCGCGGCCACCCCCACCCCCACCCCGGGGGGTGATTTCTCATTTTCTGTCTGTCTCTCTCTGTCGAGCACATGGGCCCTGTTGCATAATCTCTTAAAAAAAAACTAACACAAAATTTGATTGCCCTATTTGCTTTATTCCACATCTATTTAACAATCCATCCTTTTAAAATATGTTTTGAAGTAAGCTGAAGTTACTAGTATACACTTTACCCCTAAACATCCCAGTATGAATATTAACTAGTGTTTAATATTTGATTTTTTTAAAGGTAGATATGCACACAGAAAAATGCACAGATAATAAATATATCATTTGGAGAGCTTTTGACATACTGTATACATCTGTATAAACCTTATATCCATTAAGATATAAACATTAGTATTATTGGGGCCAGCAAGTGGCACGATGGTTAAGGTGCTGGATTCCCACATGTCTGACTACAGTGTTTGAGTGCTGGACCTGTTGGCTTCAAAATCACACTGGCTCATGTACAAGTTTGCCCAAAATCTCAGGAGGAAAATGAAAAAGTAGTAGTGTGGAGTGGCCATCCCCCCACTCCCCAAGGGTGGGGGCGATTTCTCATTTTCCTTGTCAGTGTCTCTGTATCTATTGAATGTTTGTGCTGTATGGCAAAAACCTGAAAACAAGCAAACAAACAAGAAGACATTACATCACACCAGAAAGTGCCCCCATTCTCTTTCCCAGTCAGCTCACACTCCACCTCCATGCCCTAAGAAGCAAAACCCAAAGTTCCTACTCATTTTCACCTTGTACTTGCCTCTTCTAGCATTTATATAAATTTTTAAAAGTCATGTAACATGGGAACCAGCAGTTAGCGTAATGGCTATGTCGCTGGACTCCCACGTAGTTGACTGCGGTTCGCATCCCGGACCCGTTGGCTTAAAACTCACGCTGGGACGCCGGGCATGTGTGCATGTGTGCCCAAGGTCCCGAGAGGAGAATGGAGGAGAAGGGATTGCGGCGGGACCATCCCCCCGGGGGGGGGGGGGGGGGGGTGATTTCTCGCTTTCTGTCTCTATGTCTCTGTCTGTCTGTCTGGCGAGCGCACGCGCCCTATAGCAAAAACCTCTCCAGAAAAAAAGTCATGTAACATGTATTCTTTTATATAAGGATTTTCAGATACATAGTTTCAGATGTATTCAATTTGTTGCCTACCTATAAATAGTTCCTTTTTTTCTTACAGAATGTTACTATATAAATGCACAGTTCATTTTCCCATTCTGTTGATGGCTGCCTGTACTGTTCCTGTTTAGTTATTATAAAGAAAGTTATGTTACTCAAAAGAGTATTTGAGAATAAGTTTTAAATCTTCAAGTAAGAAACACTTGACATGATAATGCTGCACAAATATCCATTTATTGATCCTTCATTTCTTCTTTTCTAGTTCTTGAAATTTCTTCAGTTAATGTGAAATTAAGTCAAACTTAGTTGAGAATACTGTGCCACTTTATGTAAGGGGCTTAAGCATTTACGGGGTTTGGCATCCTTAGCTGGTCCTGGGACTAACTAGCCCTCTATGGAGACCGATGGATAACTGCATTCACAAGGTTAAGCAACCGTCACCAAAACCTAATTTTAGAACATTCTGTCACTCCAAAAAGAAACCCTATTCCCATTAGTAACTTACTCCATGTTCTCTCTCTTCACCATCCCTAGGCAACTACTGCTCTACTTTGTCTCTATAGATATTTGCCTATTCTGTACATTTCATATCTGTGGATTCATATACTGTATCATCATCTTTCACTTTGTGTAAGGTTTTCAAAGTTTATTCTTTTTTATGGCAGAATAATATCTCATTGTAAAAATATACCACAATGTCTTTACCTATTAGTTGCTTGATAGATATTTGGATTGTTTCTAGTTTTTGATTAATATGACTGTCACTGCTATAAACATTCTTGTACAAGTTTTTGCACAGATGTATATTTTTATTTCTCTTGAGTGTGTACCTAGGAGTGGAATTACTGGATCAAATGGTGACTATTTAACATTTGATGAACGGCCAACTGTTTTCCACATGGTCAGCCAGGTGGGAGTCCAACACCTTAACCATCACACCACATGGCCCCCTAAGGCTTAGCTTTAAGCCATATTGGAGAATTAGAAAGGTACTGATTCATAGTGTTTCCAAACTTATCTGATAGAGTACTCACCAGTTTGCCTGAAATGATCCCCGTTTATGCCTGTTGTACCGGCATAATTATAATATTTCTCTCTTGGACTAAGACATGTACCCTAATTTGATCAATAAAAGTTTTGGCCACTGTACTGACAAATGACTTATAGTACTTTTTAAATATGCACTTACTATGCCAGCGAGTGGCATAGTGAGTGGTTAAAGTGCTGTTCTCCTACGTGGTCAACTGCTGTTCAAGTCCCAGCAACTTGAAACTTATGCCAGCTGCGTGTGCAGGAGTGCCCAAAGTCCCGAGAGGAGCATGGAGGGAAAGGGATTGCAGCATGGCCACCCCTTTCAAGTGTGATTTCTCAGTTTCTCTGTGTCCCAGTGAGCACACACACCCTCTTACAAAAATCTCTCTAATAAATAAATATGCACTTACTAACTACTAAATCAGAATCTCCTATAAAAGAGTCTAGAAATACATTTTTTAACAGTCACTTATAGTATATTCCAGCATAATGCTGGTATTACTCTGTAACCTAAAACCCATTGTCATTGTTTCATTGGGATGGTAACTCCCAAGTCAGAATCGGGAGGTGGAAGGGGCAGATGTTGGTACAGTGGTAATGAAGCTGTACCCTCATGGGTTCATTTTTTAATTGCCTGAGGTGAAAGACTTTGTCAGCCTGATAATACCGTGCATACCTTTGTACTTAATAGATTTTGTGGGGTCCAGAAGGTTGCATAGCAGTTATGTGTCTGTACTCTCACATGTCCTAGACCTGGAGGCTCTACACTCAGGCCAGGCAAGATTCAGGAGGAAAATGGAGGAGAAGGGATTGTGGTGAGGCCATCCTCCCTAGGCAGTGATTTCTCACTTTCCCTCTCACTCTCTCTGTTTCTCTCTCTGTCTCTGTTTCCTCTCTCTCTCTCTCTCTCTCCTCCCCTCTCCTTCCTCTCTCTCTCCAGTGAGCACAAGCACAGGAAAAAAAAATTTTAATAGATTTTTGTAGATTTGGATGTGATTATGATATTATGTATTGACTTGAGAATAGTAGAGGTGAGTTCTAGTATATTCCAGTATTTAGTAACATATTTAGAAAAGGGAACATTTACATGTATACAGACATACTCAACTGGCATCTTAATATCTGGTAGATGGATACCTTTGTCAAATAAACTGATAGCCCAGGTGTTATTAACCTGATGTTGACAGCCCAGCTAATGCTAATAACTATTTACTTGGCAGTCTCAACACTGGCATCAAATCAGTTTAGCCATGAACTGTTTTATCCTTCTTGATATTCTTATTTTTTCCTCTTGACTGAGGCATAGCTTCAGGGCTGTTTGTAGAACTTGAGTTTCTACTTAGTTAGAATTGATTTTCAAAACTCTATATTAATTAATATTGTTTTGTTTTATAGTAGGAAGAATTGATAATGTAATTATAACGATAAACAGACTCCTTGGTATGCTTTTGTTACATAAAGGCACATAAAAAAAATTACCTTACAGAGAATCTTTTCAGAGTGATAGCTAACCACATTCTTATTACCATATCTCTTTCTTTCTCAGAATAATCTCCCTCATTGCTCTCATTTCATCGAGGCTATATTATGACTTAGTTCTTTTTCTTTTTTTTTTTTTTAAATATTGCTAGGGGGTGCACGAGCTCTCTGGAGACAGAGAGAGGACATGGTCCCTTTCATGTGCTTTTCTGGAGATGTGGGTATTAGTAAAAGAAGATATAGAACTGGGACCAGCAGTTAGCATAATGGCTATGTAGCTGGATTCCCACGTAGTCGACCGCGGTTCGCGTCCCGGACCTGGTGGCTTCAAACTCACACCGGGCACATGTGCGTGCGTGTCCAAGATCCCTGGAGGAGAAGGGATTGCAGCGTGACCATCCCCCCCGGGGGGTGATTTCTCGCTTTCTGTCTCTCTCTGTCTGGCAACCGCAAGTGCCCTATAGCGAAAACCTCTCCGAAAAAAAAAAAAAAAAAAAGATATAGAACTAAGCAGACTTCACCTTTTTACAAATGTCTGCTTTGTGGTTTTTTTTGTTTTGTTTTGTTTTTTCTATCGTAGAGGATTTTGCTATAGGGCGTGTGCGCTTGCCAGACAGAGACAGACAGAGAGACAGACAGCGAGAAATCACCCCCCGGGGGGGCGGTCACGCCGCAGTCCCTTCTCCTCCATTCTCCTCTTGGGATCTTGGGCACGCACGCACATACGCCCGGCGTGAGTTTTAAGCCACTGGGTTCAGTACGCGAACCGCAGTCGACTATGTGGGAGTCCAGCAACATAGCCATTACGCTAACTGCTGGTTCCCACAAATGTCTGCTTTGAATAGGATTGTATTGTAGCCCTTCTCATTAACTTTTTGAGTTTCTAGGATTTACATTTATAGTTGACTTTTCTCTTTAAGTCCCCTTGCCATCTCCTACCCTTTATTTCACAAATGAATTTTTCTCTTCTCTCTCTTTATTTTTTTGGAGAGGTTTTTGCTATAGGGTGCGTGAGCTCACAAGAAAGACAGAGACAGATAGATAGAAAGCGAGAAATCACCCCCCAGGGTTTACGGCCACACCGCAGTCCCTTCTCCTCCATTCTCCTCTCGGGATCTTGGGCACACACGGACATGCACCTGGCGTGAGTTTAAGCCACCTGGTCCGGGACTCAAACCATGGTCAACTACATGGCAGTCCAGCGACATAGCTATTATGCCAACTGCTGGTCCCTCTTTTCTCTCATTGAGACCATTTAATATGATAAAAGGTCACCCATTTAGCCTTGCATATATAGTGTACCTTCAAAATATGTCTCATTACTCACATCTTTTTTTTTTTTTTTTGCTTGCTTGCTTGCTTTAGACTCAGGTGAAGCGATTCCTGTCTTCAAAACTAAAAAAAAAGAAAAGAAAAAAATGGTCTCTTATCTTGCCCCATATAATGGGCTGTCAGAAGTGTTAAGTATTTTTCTATACGAATTGTGGTAGAACTATTCTGATGACCTAATACAAAAATCAACTTCAAGTGAGTTTACTTTAACAGGGATCCAAACAGTAGGGCAACTTTAAAATACAATACTTGGGTCCGGCAGGTGGTTTGGTGGTTAAGGGTGCTGGACTCCCACATGGCATACCATGGTTTGAGTCCCAGTCCACACACACACCCACACACACACACACACACCCACACACACACACACTCACTCACTCACTCCCCCCCCACCAGTCAAATTAAAAATAAATAAATAAATAAATACATAATGTTAAATAAAATAATTCCTTAAAAAAAATAAAATAACAATGCTCAATGAGGCTTACTCACATGGGGAGACCTCCCTGTGTATGTCATGAACTGGTGCCCATGATCAAGGGCTTGCTTAAGTAAGGGGTAGATCGTGACATCCAGGTCCTGCTGTGGGTGTTTTCTTACACCACCTGCTGGTCCCATCTGAGTTTTCTTTTTTTTTGGAGAGATTTTTGCTATAGAGCACATGCCCTCATTGGAGAGATAGAGACAGAAAACGTGAAATCCCCTCTGGGCGGGGGGAGTTGGCCACACCATAATCCCTTCTCCATTCTTCTCTTGCTGTATGGGCATGCATGCATGCACGCACACACACACACACGCCCAGCATGATAGTTTTAAGCCACTGGATCTGGGACTTGAACTGCAGTAGACTATGTGGGAGTCCAGTGACATAACTGTTACACCATCTGCTAGTCCCCCATATGAGTTATCTTAATAATTTTTAAGGATATATTTTAGTAGTGTTAAGTGTATTCATATTATATAATCAATCTTTTCATTGTGCAGAACCAAAGCTTTCTACCCATTAAACAATAAATTCCCATTTCTTCCCTTCCGTAGCTCCTGACAATCAGTATTCAACTTTCTTGGAAGAAATAAACTTTTAAAAAAAAAAAAAAGATTTAGAAGTAAGACCTGAAACCATAAAACTAGAAGAAAACAGAGCAGAATCTTCTTGACATCAGTCTTGGCAATGATTTTTTAAAAATGTCACCAAAATCACGGACACATAAAGCAATAATCAACAAGTGAGAATATATCAGACTTGTTTCTGCACAGTAAAGGAAACAACCAACAAAATAAAAAGGCAGCCAATGACTTAAGAGAAAATATTTTCAAACCATTCACTTTATAAGTGATTAATACCTAAAATATGTAACAACTCAATAGCAAAAAGGAAAAAAAAAATGATGACTTGGTTTAAAAATGGACAAATTCAATAGACATTTTTCCGGAGAAGACAATAGTAAAAAGATAAATGAAAAGAGGGGCCTGCAGATGGTGTGGTGGTTAAGGCAACTGGACTCCCACTTGGCTGACTGCAGTTCAAGTTCTAGACCTGGCAGCTTGCTTTCCATTTCCTTCTGTCTCTTTCTGGTTAACTTCAAAAAAATAAAATTAAATAATGACAAGGAATAAAAAATAAAAATTTTAAATTTTTAGAAAGATATATGAAAAGGTAATATCACTAATTATCAGGAAAATGAAAATTAAAACTACAGTGAGATAATCACCTCACATCTTTTACAGAATGGCTATTATCAAAAAGTCAAAGGAAAGCAATGGCAAGAATTTGAAGAGGGAACCAGCAGTTAGCGTAACGGCTATGTCGCTATACTCCCACGTAGTTGATCGCGGTTCGCGTCCCGGACCCGGTGGCTTGGAACTCACGCCGAGCACGTGTGCGTGCGTGCCCAAGATCCCAAGAGGAGAATGGAGGAGAAGGGATTGCGTCGTGACCATCCCCCCTGGGGGGTGATTTCTCACTTTCTGTCTCTATGTCTCTCTCTGTCTGTCTGGCGAGCGCACGCGCCCTATAGGGAAAAAACCTCTCAAAAAAAAAAAAAAAAAGAATTTGAAGAAAAGCAACCCTTGAACACTGTTGGTGGGAATATATATTGGTATAGCCATATGGAAAAATAAGATAGCATTTTTTCAAAAGATGAAAATTAGAACTACCATTATGAGCTATCTTAATAATTTTTAAGAGTATATTTCAGTAGTGTTAAGTAACATTTGTATTATATAATCAATCTTTTCATTGTATAAGACCAAAGCTTTCTACCCATTAAAGAATAAATTCCCATTTCCTCCCTTCCCTAGCTCCTGGCAATCAGTATTCAACTTTCTTTCCCTGAATTCGACTTTTCTGGGTACCTCATGAAAGTGGAGCCATATAATATTTGCCTTTTTGTGACTTGCTTAATGTCTTCAACTTTCATGCACACTGTAGAGCAGGTCGGAATTTATTTTCTTTCAAAGGCTAAATAATACTCAATTGTACCTCTTTATTGCATTTTGATTTTACATTTATCCATGATGGAAACTTAAGATTACTTCTCCTTTTTCTATTGTGAATAATATGCTGTAATCATAAGTGTAAAATCTCTCTTCAAAACCTTCCATTCAGTTCTTTTAGGTACATGCCCAGGAGTGGAATTGCTGTAGCAAATGTATTGTTTTTTTTAAAATTTTGAGGAACTACCATACCACTTTCCATAGTGACTACACCAGTTTACATTCCCACCAATGGATCAAAAGGTTTCTGGTTTCTGTATATCCTCACCAACACATTGTGATTAAATGATTATTAGTTGATATCTCTTTGTGGTTTGGGTTACATTTCCCTCTTAATTGTCAAATAACTTTTTATGTAGTTATTGACCAATATCTGACTTTGGAGAAACTTATAGTCAAGACCTCTATCTACTTTTTAACTGTTGTTGTTACTGAATTGTAGGTGTTTATTGTGTTTAATCATAGCTTGGTTGAACTTCAGTTTTAAATAATACTTTTTTTTTTTTGAAAGAGAGGTTTTTGCTATAGGGCGCTTGCGCTCTCCAGAAAGACAGACACAGACAGAGAGACAGAAAGTGAGAAATCATCCCCCAGGGGGTATGACCACACCAAAATCCCTTCCTCTCCATTCTCTTCTTGGGATCTTGAGCATGTGCGCACACGCACCTGGTGTGAGTTTAAGCAGCCGGGTCTGGGACTTGAACCACGGTCGACTACATGGGAGTTCAGTGACATAGCCATTATGCTAGCTGCTGGTCCCTTAAACAATACTTTTTTTTCCGGAGAGGTTTTTGCTATAGGGCGCACGCACTCGCCAGGAAGACAGAGACAGGGAGACAGAAAGCGAGAAATCACCCCCCAGGCGGGATGGCCATGCCACAATCCCTTCTCCATTCTCCTCTCGAGATCTTGGGCACACATGCACATGTGCCTGGCGTGAGTTTAAGCCACCGGGTATAGGACTCGAACCGTGGTCGACTACGTGGGAGTCCAGCAACATAGCCATTACGCCAACTGCTGGTCCCAAACAATACTTCTTAAAAACCCATATTATTTCTTGGCACATTAAATGTGTTAAAATGTGTAATATTTGTAACCATAATAGAAACCTAAAAGTAGATACTTTATAAAGTAATCATAAATGAAGAGTACTAGTATCTTTTCTCTTAAAAACAATCAAAACTTTTTGCTACAAGTAGACTTACATATCATATAGCTTCAAGGTGTTTTCAGAGGACAGTTAAACATACACAAATTACTTATGTTATTATGAAGAAATTATTTTTCAGTCACATAGAAATAAACCAGTTTAAAAGTACAGTGAAATTAGATTCTTTTTTTTTTTCTTTGCTTTGGTGCATGTGTTCAGAGAGAGGAGGAAGAAGGAGAAAGCACTCCCCAGTTGACTATGGTGATGCTATAATCCTTCTTCATTTCTCCACCCTGTTGAGATTTGGGGCATGCACACACACAGGCCTCGTGTCTTTTTCTTTTTCTTTTTTTAAATGCCAGACTCTGTGTGCTCATCAAGAGGAACAGAGAAAGCATCCCCCGTTTGGGGGGCGGGGATCATGCTAAAATATGTTTTCTTCCATAATTCTTTTTCGTGATTTTGGACACACATGCACAAACACTGTTTTTCAAGCCACACAATCTCAGTTGAACCACATGGTCGGCCATGTGGGATCTATGCATCTCAGCCACCTGGCCATGGGCTGGCCCCTGATATGTTTTTCAAGCTGTGAGGCCAGGATTAAAACCATCAGTTGGCCATTTGGTACCCACCTCCCTTAACCACCAGGCCACAGGGCTGGCTCAGACTTTTCAGGCTAATTTAAATTTTGTCTTACTATATAAAGTAGTGGTTCATTTAGTTTTTAATTTCTTATACTCCCAGAAAGAGAGATACAGAGACAGGTACACCCAATAAGGTCCTGCCATGCTACGATCCCCCAAACCCTGCTTTCCAGCTTGCCAGAATCATGGACGTGCTCACTGTGCTCAGGACAACACAGGATCCAAACTCTGGGCCTTCCCATATCGCTCTAGCATTGTATAGCAGCACCCTACCACGATCTTTCATCTGTACAACCCCAGCTAAGCCATATATATATATATATATATATATATATGTGTGTGTGTGTATAGTTCTTTTGTTGTTTTTTTTTTTCTTTTTTTTTTTATTGGAGAGGTTTTTGCTATAGGGTGTGTGCACTTGCCAGAAAGACAGAGAGACAGAAAGCAAGAAAGTACCCACCAGGGAGGATGGCCACACTGCAATCCCTTCTCCTCCATTCTCCTCTCTGGATCTTGGGCACACATGGCCCGCATGAGTTTATGCCACCCGGTCTGGGACTCGAACCGCATTTGACTACATGGGAGTCTAGTGACATAGCCAATACACCAACTGCTGGCCCCAGTCATATATATACTTTTAAAGGCGCTCTATAAACTTATCATTTGAGTTTCCCAAATTCCAACTAAGTCATAATGTAAAGGTATTAAGAATCTATTACTCATCCTAAAATCCTGATACTCATGTCAGCTAATCCATTTTATAAATATTTTGGTATACACATCTGGGATAAGTTTAGTGTTTCCCTAAAATTCTTTTTTTTTTTTTTGTTTTAAAGAATTATTTTATTGGGGATGGCAAGTAGCATGGTGGTTGTGGGCTCTGGACTCACATGGCCAACCATAGTTCGAGTCCCTGGTCTGGTGACTTGCTTTCTCACTTTCCCTTTTTCTGTCTCTCTCTCTCTCTCACTCTCTAGTCAAATTAAAATAAATAAAATTAAATACTTTTTAAAAAAGATTTTATTTAACTTTATCTATTTATTTATTTTAATTTGACTAGAGAGGGACAGAGTGGGTGGGGGTTGGGGGGTGAGAAAGCAAGCCTCCAGGTCCGGGACTCAAACTACAGCCAGCCATGTGGGAGTCCAGCGCCCTCAAACATCACACCACCTGCCGGCCCCAAAAATCTTATTATTTTTATCACCAGCCTTTACATTTTTATGTTTAGCAGTGCTGTATAAATGATTTTGTATTGGGGGGAAATAGCATTTGCCCAAGTATAATAAGGCAGTATATAGAGATACTTTCTATAGGGCACATGCGCTCACTGGAGAGAGACCAGGCTGAGAAGAGAGAAAATGCAAGCCCGAGATGCATTCTTGGAAGACATGGCCACATTGCAGTCCCTTCTCCATTCTCCTCTCTGAATTTTTGGCTCACGGTGTGTGGATGGCATGGTTTTCAAGCCACGAGGTGCAGGACTTATACGACATTTGGTCATGTGGGGAGGATAGCCACCTTTACTACCAGTTTCCTGAGACATTTTTTTTTAAAGACTATTATATCTTTAATTTGCCAAAAAGACAGGAGAGGGACAAGGGGCAGAACAGAAAAGCACCCCCTCACCCCCATAGGGAATGGTCACACTACAATCTCCTCTCCTCCATCTTTCCCTTCTTTCAGAATACTGGGCATGCACACATACTGCCTGATGTGTTTCTCAAGCCACCAAGTCTGGGATTTGGGATTCAGTGAGGTCAACAATGTGAGATTGAGCCACCTTATCTACCAGGCCATGGGCAGGCCCTAAATTATTTCTTCAAAAGAACCTCTGCTCACATTAGTTTCCATTGATTGCATAGACAGGGATAGTTTATAAGCCAAGCTGTGTGATCACTATGAAGATCCCAGCCTTGTTTTCCTCCTTTAAAATGTTCATAGCAGTACCAGTAGGAATCATAGTACATGCAAACGGCATTTTTTTTTTTTTGAGAGTTTTTTCTATAGGGCGCGTGCGCTTGCCAGAAAGACAGAGAGAGAAAGAGAGACAGAAAGCGAGAAATCACCCCCCCAGGGGGGATGGACATGCCACAATCGCTTCTCCTCGGTTCTCCTCTCAGGATCTTGGGCACGCACGCACACGCGCCCGGCGTGAGTTTAAGCCACCAGGTCCAGGACTCAAACCGCGGTCGACTACATGGGAGTCCAGCGACATAGCCATTACACTAACTGCCAGTTCCACAAAAGGCCTTTTGACAGAGCAAGAAGTAAACTCAAAAACGTCTGTAAGGCAGGGCTATGTCCTTTCTTCCTCCATCACCTTTACTAAACTATAAATTTTTAAAACATTGTTATGGATTGAATTATGTCTCCCTAAAATTCATGTTAAAGTTCTAAACAGTACATATCCATCAGCTGATGAATGGATAAACAACATTTGTTATACCCAGACAGTGGGATGTGTATGATGATAAAAAGGAATGAAGTACTGATACATGCTACAACATGGATGGACCTTGAAAACATGCTAAGTAAAAGAAGCCAGCACCATAGTGCAATGACATTGTGCTGTACAAATGATCTGGATCCCATGGCAGCTTCCAGTTTTAATCTCATGCTTGTCACCCTGAAACATGCTGAGGAGCACTCACGTTCCTGCTCAGAATCCTATGGGTTGGGAGACTCCAAGAGAGGAATCATGACATGACCAGACCCTGAGGAAGGTGCTCGTCTCTCTCTGGCTCTCACTCTCTTGCTCTCATGTGCACACACATGAACTCTGTCATGAATTAAAAATGAAGACAGTCATTTAAGACATATACTGTATAATTTCTAGTATATGAAACATTCAGTATGGGCAAATTATATATAGTAATACAAAGTATACTAATGGTTGCTCAGGTTATGAGAGTGAAGAAGATTAAGTAGTCATAAATGGGGGTGGTGGGATTGCTTTTGGGGATAATGAAATGTTCTGAAATTGATTGTGGTGAAGTTTGCACTATGAATATACGAAATGCCATTAAATGGCTTTTATACCACTTAGTGGTATACACACTGTATGGTCTGTGAATTTTTATCCCAGTAGATCAGTTTTTTAAAACACACACACACACTATAAACTAATACAACCATCAACTAGACCTACAGGTAATTTGTGATCGGGAGGGCTAGAGTTGGTTGAGTGACCTTTTTAAATACATGTACTGTATGTTGGGGCCTTTGGTTGTATGAATGCATGATTAAAAGACTTTGGTTCCACCTTAGTTGGAGAATCATTTATTGTAACAAAATAAAAATTGTCATTTTGAAGCAGTACTCATTAGAATTCAGATAGGAAAGGAAAAAACCTACTAAAAATCTTCTATGTATATTGTCTAGGTCTTACAATATTATTAACTATCTCTGTACGTAGATCTTAATACTGTAGCTTCCTTTAGAGATGTATTTATTTTATGCCTACTTGTAGGAAAGGTTTGAAGTTTCACGAGCAGAAGACACAGACTGAAATCTTGGATCATAAAGCCTTTTACTTAATGACTCTAAACCTCTACTTGGCTTTCAATTCAGAGATCTAGAACTGGGAGTTAAGGGCAAATATCCTTTGGATTTCACTTATTCTTTTGAGGTAATACTCAATTTACTAATCTTAAGACAATATTCTGTTGTTTTTGACTTGTTTCTCTTTTTTTCCCTTTATTTAGAAATGATACAGGTTTTATTTTTTTTAAGAGATTACATCAAAGTTGTCAGGAAAAAATGGTTGCTATGCGTAAATCCTTGATTACTTGTCTGTCCAACCCCCCCCCCCCCCCCACTGCCGTATTCACTATTCTTGATCCCAGTTAGGAATGAGCTGGTGGCAAGGAATATCTTAACACCCATTCTGAGTGACCCATCTCTCTTTTTTTTTTTTTTAAGTTATTTATGTATCTATTTTTGGGAGTTTTCAAGCCACCAGGTCTGGGACTTAAACCGCAATTGGCCATATGGAAATCTAGTGCCCTAACCATTATGCCACCTGTTGACCCTTGATTTTTTTTTTCTTTTTTTTTGAGAGTAAAAGTGAAACCTCCAGTTTATTCCCCCTTAGAACCTGTCAGTTAACAAAATTTTTACATAGAACAAATCCTAAACTTAAAAACAAATAATAATGAATACATATTGATAGGAATAATTAAATCCTTGTGGTGTTGACAGCTGGGGTGGTGGTTAGGGGCGCTGGACTTCCACATGGCCAACCCTGATTTGAATCCCGAACCTTGCAGCTTGCTGTCTCTGTTTGTCTGTCTGTCTATCTGTCTCTCTCTCTGTCCCTCTCTGGTCAAATTAAAATTAATTAAGTTAAATAAAATAATTCTTTTAAAATATAATTAAATCCTCATATGAAGACAGCATCCAAGAATCTCTCCATGTTTATGGCTCCCAACCCTTCCTTCGGGCTAACAGGGCAGCTTTAGACCCACCAAGCCAGCAGACTCTTCCAGTGAGCACTCACCCTTGCCATGAAATTCCTGATGCAGGGCTACATGTTCCCAGATGCTGCGCAAAAGGCAAAGTTAGGTAGCAGCTTGGAAATGTAGCTGATGTGGGCTCTACACAACTTCTCACTGGTGACCCAGTGTACACAGAAGCCTTCACAAGGTACCGATAGGCCGCCATGTCCTGACAGGGTCGGTTGGTGGCTGCAGATAGCTCCCCCCCCCCCCCCCCCCGGAGGACTCACAAAGTGTGCGCTGGGGACCCTAAGGCCCTGCTGGGCACTTATTCTCCTGCTGACTAGTCCTGTTGATCCCCGGCACTTAACACTATGGGAGAACCCAGGCCACAGGCTCCCTAGTCCGCTGCCCAAGGTGGAATCTGCTAGCCCTTGATTTTTAATCCTATTTTTTATTGTTTGCCTATGAGATGGAGACTCTTAAAATTGTTTTTCAGGGGACCAGTAGGTGGCCTGATGGTTAAGGCACTGGACTCCACGTGAATGACCGTGGTTCAAGTCCCAGACCTTGCAGCTTGAAACTTAGCTGAGCACTTGTGCTTGTGTGCCCAAAATCCCTAGAGAATGTAGGAGAGTGGATTGTGGTGTGGCCATCCCCCCAGGGGGTGATTTCTCACTTTCCGTGCCTCTGTCTTTCCAGTGAATACATGAACCGTGCAGCAAAAATCTCTCCCTTAAAAGAAAGTTGTTTTCAGTCGTCTTCAGTAGCATGTTCAGTTACAATTGCTTTGTGTTGTTTTGTCATTTAATCTTTGATGTGACTACTAAGACATTCTTCATCATATTTATGTGATTCCTGTAGTGCACAGAGGTTTACATAAGGTCAATATGCTGACTTATGTGTATGTATTTTTTAAAGAATTATTTTATTTAACATTTATTTATTTATTTTTATTTGATAGAGAGGGACAGAGTGTGAGAGAGAGGCAAAGTGAGAAAGCAGGCTGCTGGGGCTGGGACTCGAACCTTGGTTGGCCAAGTAGGATTCCAGCACTTAACCAACACGCCACCTGCTGGCCCTTTCATGTATATAGTTTAGAACCTATCATGAACTATGAACTGATTTTTAGTTTTTGCTATATAGTGTATATGCTTGACAGGGAGAGAGAGAAAGAAGGGAAAGTAAGAAATCATCTTTTGGGAGAATGGCCACACCACAATCCCTTCTCTTCCATGTTGTCCCCTTCTTTCCCCCAGGATTTTGGGTACACATGCACAACATTTTTCAAACCACTGGGTCCAGGACTGAAGCTGCTGAGTCGTCTATGTGAGATCCAGTCTCCTTAACCTTCAAGCCATCTACTGGCCCTGAACTCATTTTTTAGCTTGGTATATTTGTGTAAATGAAGTCTTCCTACTAAGTAATGAAACAAAACTACTAAATGAAAGTGTCGGCCAAGTAACATATCGATTAGGCCTAATAGAAAGGGAACCAGATCACACTTGGCTGACTATGGTTTGAATTCTAACCCCAGGAGTGTATAGGTGCCCAGTAACCTGACAGGATGGAGAAAGGGAAGAAGGGGAATTGCATTATAGCCAGGTCCCTTTGGGTGGCAGCTTTCTATCTCTGTCCCTCTCTAGCATGCACACACACACTGGCATAAAAAAGAGAAAGAACTTTAAAAAAAGGAATTTATGTAATTTATGTCTTTTAGTATGCCCAGTAGATATGGTTGAACCATCTATCAAATATTTCACCATCGTCATACATCACGATAATTCAGCTTCCATCTGTTCTGTAACTTCCTAAGTTCGGTAAATAATACTGTGAGCATATTAAAAATTGAAGACTATATAAACTAAAGAATTAAACATTCTGCAGGTGATATTTAGATTCCTTTGTCTTGGTTTAACTCAGTCATAAAGCATTTTTACTTTATCACCAGCTGTTGTATTGGATACATTTCTTTGTGAATCAATTTTATTGAGACCATTTCATGAACATTTGAACTAAAAATGAAAATTATAGTTGAGTGAGTTTTGTACAGGAGGGTTAAATGCTTTATAGACAAGGAGGAAAAAACTGCATTAGAACCAGTTTATTCATCATCATCATCATCTTCATCCTCTTCATCTTCCTAGTCTTCCACCTCTTCTTTTTCTTGTTCTTTTCAGCCTAGACAATTCACTGTTTTCCTGCATCAGGGTTCCCTTTAGCTCAGTATTCAGCAATATCCTTTTAGTATTCTTCTTTCAGCTTAGCAGCCTTCTTTTCATAAGGCTGTTTATCATCTGCAGCAGTGTTATTCCACATCTCTCCCAGTTTCTTTGCAACATCACCAATGGTTTGACCAGGATTTTCTCCTTTGATTGTGGGCACTACAGAACAGAACAAGGAAAAGACCAAAGCAGGCCTCTTGGGTACATTCTTTTTTGTTTCCCCTTAGAAGGAATAGGTTTTCATTTCTCTTTCATAATGGGCCTTGTCCACCTTTGCAATATCTTCAAAATTTCCTTTCACTTTAGCAGACATGGTCTTCAACCTCTCTGAGCACTTCTTTGAAAATTGAGAAGTTGACTAAAGCATCTGGATGCTGCTTCTTGCACTCCTCCTGGCAAGTTTGCACAGAGAATACATATGATGAGATTTTGTCTCTAGCTTCTTAGGATCCCCTTTGCCCATGTTTAGTTATCTTTCCTCTGTGATGCACAGAGTTGTCCAGTGCTGTCATTTGCCCCAGTGCTGTCTCTGGAGCTCAGTGTACTGCAGTGGCTCTAAAGCAGGTATCTTTCTACTGCACTACCAGCCAGTCAGCTACATCTGTTCAATTAAAGGCAACCAAGTATTAAAGAAAATATTGAAAAAGTTGGTTTGGTCACACGTTAAAGTTACTGGATCCCATATGGTAACTGTGCAGTTTGAGTCCTGCTCTCTACCTTGAAAAACACGCTGAGTACATGTGTGTGCATGCATGCCTGGAATCCCAAGAAGAGAATGGGGAAGAAGCAATTACATTGTGGCCGTCCCCCGCCGGAATGATTTCTCACTTTCTCTCTTCCTCCCTGCATCATCACTTCACCCCCACCCCCGGCAAGGCGAGCATGTGTCCTGTAGCAAACAGAAAGAAAGGAAAGTAAGAGTTGGCCTCTAAGAATGGTCACAAGAATGACCCAAAAATAAGTCTAGAAACCATATTACAGAGGGGATGGATAAAAGATTTAGTGATAATTTGTTTTAAAGAGAAACGGGCCATTGTACAGTAGCTCATTAACCTCAGGTGATTTTAATGAAAGTCAGTTTGTATTAGGTTTTGTTCTTTATCGTCACAGAATGGAACTAATGACTGTAGGAAGGAAGCCTATGGGCATCCAGGCATTAGAGTGAAACTCAGATCATGAGATTTTCAAGGTTTGTAAGCTTTAATATGGAATATTCACTTACTCAAAAGAGTGAATGTTCTAGTTGTTTTGTTGCTGATAAGAGAAATAACTGGGTCTGGATAATTTACAAGGATAGAAATTTGGTCAAGCTGGTGGTATTTAAAGCAGCTGGATCCTACATGACTGCACAACTCAAGCCCCAAACCTGGCTGCTTGAAAAACTTGCCAGGCCTTTGTACATGTGTGCCCAAAGTCCCAAAGGGAGAGAGAAATGGAAGAAAAGGAATTATAGCATGACCACCTCCCATGGGGGAGGGGTTGCTTTCTTACTCCCAGGTCCTCTCTGGCAAGTACATGCACTCCTTGACAAAATTTTAAAAATAAAAAAGAACAAATGCTCACTTTACCTCACAGTTTGAGAGTTTTAAGCTCAAAGGTCTGCATGTGGTGAAAGTCTTTTTGCTGGTGAACAATATAACAGAGAAAATTACATGGCAAGACAGAGCTAGCATATCTGTGTCCTGCCTGTATATTGATAAACCCACCAAGATTCAGTTATATGATAACCTTAATCCTAATCACCTCTCAAAAGCCAGACATTTTAATCCCATAGTCTGATTAAGCTTTAACCCTCTTGATTCCATCAAAACCAAATTTCATCACATATATTTTGAGGTGGAACATTCAAACCATATCATTCTGCCCATCTGCATTCATTTCTTTTGTACATACAAAATCATCCCAGTACTCCCCAAAATCTTAAATTTCTTCCAGCTGCAATTTAAAAGTCCAAAGTCAAGCTGTGAGTCTGTGAAATCAGAAAATTACGGTAATGGAACGGACATAGGGTAGATACTCCCCATTTCACAAATAGAAAGGAGCTAAAGACCCCAAACAAGTCTAAAACTCAGGAGGGCAGACATTAAACCTTTAAATTCCAGTATAATCTTTCACTTCATATGCTACTTCCTGGCAACACGGGGGTGTTTGTACCCCCAAAGCAAGAGGCAACCTTGCTGCCATGACTCCTCTGGACTCGTTTCATGCTTTCGCTTTCCCTGTAGTCTTTCCTGCAATTTTCCCAAGTTGGCATTGCATAGGTAGCTCTACAGTTCTGTGTCTCAAGGATAGCCCGTCCCTACTGCTCTATTGGGCATTGCCTGGTGGGGACTACGTGGAAGCTTCAGCCCCACATTTCTGCTTGCAATTGCCCAGTTGGAACTATATGTAGTGTCTCTGTCCTAACAAGGCTCTGTCTAGACCCCAGTCCTCATTAAAGACATCTAAATTTTGAAGGAAATAGGCATCCTCTTCTTAAAATTTATCCTCTTTTTACTCAAATAAGTCAAGCTAGAAACTCAGGCACAATTATCTTCTTGTCTCCATCAATCCTATTACTTACCAAGTCCTGCTGAACCTGTTACCATGGTTTATTAATTCCCTGTGGTTTAATTTTCTGGAGTACATGGGCTAGATTTGTTCTACTTGGTACCAGAAAAAGAAATCAGACTAGATGGTAATGTTTGTCAGTTCAACCAGTTAAAAATGTGAGAGAGTTTGGTATATCAGAGTAGTTAAGGACATGGACTCTAGGGCCAGACTGCTCACTTCATATCTTCGCTGTCTCACTAGTTATATGCCCTTACAGGTTACTTCTGTCATTCGATCAGTTTTCTCAACTCAAACATAAGGATATCTGTACTACCACTGTATGGGCGACTACTAGTATATGTTATCTAACCGTGATAGCCACACATGCAAGCCTGTACTATGTTCAGTGCTCAGAAATTTATGGATCCAATCAGTTTTATGCCTATTGTACTTGAACTAGTTCCATTTATATAGTTTGGAAAATGATATACATGTATGCTCTACAGAGTGCCTGAAACCTATCTGTCACATTGTAGACCCTTTATAAGTGTTTGCTCTTAGTTCTTTTCTTATTTTTGTTTAAGAATTAGAAAATTAATCTGTTTCATCAACTGATGACTTTGAATCTATTAATTATAAACAATTCTTTTATTTAATTGAGCATTTAGGATGGGTCATTTTAAGATTTAAGCAACTAAATTTTCCTACCTATTCTCTGCTACTTACACTTGTGGTTCACCAGCTAGCTGCATCTAGAATACTTCTCTGATCTTTATTATTTGCTACACAAGTTAAATGATCTGAATGTTAAATATCATGTGTGGTAGTAAAGCATTCTCTAAAGTTTTGTGTTATGTGTATGATAATGACTCTGTAATTTAGGAATATGCATAAGCAAATACTGCCTTCCTCTTTGTGACTCATATACTTAACGAAAGTATTATGTTTTCTGTCATTAATGATTAGATGACTGCATCATTAATTACTTATCTTCATCTCATCATAAATCTGTTTTAACTTGATTATCAGCTAAGAAGAGGATGAACAGTATTAAAAATCTTGCTTATACACCAATTGTATAGAAAACTTACTTGGGAAAAGATTATTAATTACAATACATCCTACATCTAGTATAACAAGCATTTTCCCTTTATAGCCAATGGAGGACTTGTATAAAAAACTAATATTCCCAAATTTGTCGAAATCAACATGAGAGGAAAGAAATTAAGTCATTCTCTGGAATCGTTGCAGACTTATGTATAATAAAGCTTTTTGCCAGTATTGCCAAAGGTCTTGTTGCTCTTGCCCGTCATCAGAAACACATTTTCACTATTTTCGATCCTTTATTCTTCTATTTGGCTTTGTTGTCTTCATTTTCAAAACTATTTTCAATGTAGCTCTTCTCTGTCGCCTAATGATAGGCTAATTTAAGCAATGACTATGAATAACTGCCTTTTATTCCTCAGAAGAGGCAATATACACCTTATTAGCATTCTGTGACTCACTTCCCTGAGCCCAAAGATAAACTACACTCGTTTTTTAAAACATATCCATACTACCAGAAATTCCTCAAGATAATATATTTTTTTTAATTAATTGAGGAATATGTAACATTTCTCAGAAATTGTTTTTCAAATATGTCAGATACAGGTAAATTGGATTTCATCAAACTAAAAAATGTTGTGTTCCAAAGAGCACACCAAGTTAGTGAAATATTTTATAGAAAGGGAGGAAATATTTGCAAATAACTTACCTGATAAAAGACTTGTATATATAAAATATTCAAATACTTATGGGACCAACAGGTAACATGGTAGTTAAGGCACTGGATCCCACATGGTCAACTGCAATTTGAGTCTGAACCTGGCAGCTTGAAAAACGTGCCCCATTGTGTGTGCATTTGTGCCCAAAATCCTGACAGGAGAACGAAGAAGGGACTGTGGCATGGCCATCCCCTCTGGCAGAGTGATTTCTCATATTCCCTCTCTCTCTTCCATAGCAAGCATGTGCATCCTATGGCAAAAATCTTTTTTTTTAAAAAAAAAGGAAAAGAAAAATTTATGACTCAATAAGAAAGATGTATAATCCAATTCAAAAAAGGACAAATGATCTAAATAGATGTCTCTCCAAAGAAGGTATGCACATGGTCAGTAAGAGTGCAGAAGGAGAAAGATGTTCAACATTATTAGCCATTAAGGACATGCAATCAAAACCTCAGTAAGGAGGGACCAGCAGATGGCATAATGGTTACATCGCTGGTCTCCCATGTTGTTGATTGCTGTTTGAGTCCCGTACCTGGTGGCTTAAAATTCATGCTAGACACATGAACATGCATACTCAAAATCCCAAGAGGGTACTAGAGGAGAAGGGATTGTGACATGGTCATCTCCCCCGCCAAGGGATGATTTCTCGTTTTCTGTCTGTTCTCTTTCTGTCTCCCCAGTGATTGCGCATACCATATAGCAAAAATCTCTCTTAAAAACACATACACATACACAGTAAGGAACAGTTTTATAGTACAGTGTTGTCATGCATTGGGAGCCAGATCCCACGTAGAGGAGAAAGGATTGCAGCATAATCACACTTTGTTGGAGGAAGCTTTCTGTCTCTCTCTCTCTGTGTCTCTCTTTCCCCCTCTCTCCCTCTCCCTTCTCTGTCAGGAAAGGGCATACGACCTTTGGCAATTAGGGAAAAAAGAAACACAGTAAACTAGGACTTCATACTGGGATGGCTGTTATAAAAAATTGAGATAGTAAGTGTTGGCAAGGATATGAAGATATTTGAACCTCCCTGCAATACTGGTGGTAATGTAAACTTGTACAATCACTTGGAAAAACAGGATTGTCATTTGGCTAACAATTGGACTGCTAGGTATGTAGCCAAGAAAAATGAAAACTGTATGCTAACACAAAATTTGCACTTTCCTGTTTGTAGTATTAATTCATAATAGCCAAAATATGGAAACAACCTATATCTATCAGCTGATAAAAGAATAAACAAAATGTGGCATATCTATATAATGGAATATTTGTATATAAAAGAGAATGACATCCTATACTTACCTGGCAGGGGAAATACTGTGACTACAAAGGCGGTTTTCCCAGGGCAAGGCTTGTCCATTATACTCCGTATGTGCCTGACCCCTGTGATTTCCCAAAATGTGGGAAAATTGACTGCATAATTTGTGGTAGTGGGGGACTGCATTGTACTTCCCACTGGTTTAAAAAAAAAAAAAATTCTAGTACATACTACAGCTTGGAGGAGTGAAATTATGAGAAGCAAGGTATCTATCTCCAAGGCCATAAATTATGTCATCATAAAATTCTCATTAATTGCAGAGAAAAAAAATGGTAGCTGTATAAGACAAACATGGCAGATACTACCTTAACCAAGTAAAGTAAAAATAGGATAGTAATAGGATATATCAACATCGTGTATATTCTGATATGATGAACCAAGAGCACAGTTTTTTATCTATGGTGTTCTTGCCAAAAATAGAGTCACAAACAACATTACAACAAATATTTCAAACATTATCTTTAAAATTCAGGGTTTTTTAATTATTTTATTTAACTTTATTATTATTATTATTATTATTATTATTATTTTCCAGTTTGATCAGAGAGAGAGAGAGGAAATGAGAAAGCAAGCCACCGGGTCCAGGACTTGAACCACCGTTGGCTATGTGGGAGTCCATCACCTTTAACCACCACGCCACCTGCCGGTCTCAAAATTCAGTTTTTTCAAATTTTGAAAGTGTTTTTTATCAACTGTCAAGAACTATGGAGTTTGAACAAAAATTTTTTGATAGGTAAATGTTTGTGAGAAAATGTAAAAATAAATTATTAGGAAAAAATGACATAAAAATTGCATAAACTCAATTATGAAGAAATATGATACAGGGACCAGCAGATGGCATAATGGCTACATTGCTGGACTCCCATGTAGTCAGCCGCGGTTCGAATTCCGGACCCAGTGACTTAAACTCATGCCAGACGCGTGTGCATGCATGCCCAAGGTCCTGAGAGGAGAATGGAGGAGAAGGGATGGTGGTATGGCCATCCCCCCGGGGGGTGATTTCTTGCTTTCTGTCTCTCTCTGACTGTCTGGTGAGCGCATGTGCCCAATGGCAAAAACCTCTCCCCAAAAAAACGGTATTGATGTCATGAAAAACAGAAGTAAAGAACTGCCACAGATTAGAGGAGAGTAAGTAGATATGGCAACTAAATGCAATATAAGATCCTGGATTAGATACTAGATCAGAAAAGGGATATTAATGGGAAACTGGAGAAACTTGCCTAAGGAATTTAAGGTCTATAAATTATTTAATGGTGTGCCAATGTTAATTTTCTGATTTCAGTAATTTTCCCCGAACTGTGATTATATAACATTATTATCATTAAGGGAAGTTGGATGACATGTATACAATAGATTTATGCTATTTTTGCAGCTTTACTCCAAAACTAAAATTGTTTATAAATGGGACCAGCAGATGGTGTAATGGTTACATAGCTGGACTCCCACATAGTCACCCATGGTTCAAGTCCCAGACCCAGCAGATTAAAACACACCAGGTGCGTGTGCCTGTGTGCCTAAAATCCCAAGAGGAGAATAGAGGTGAGGGGATTGCAACATGGCCATCCCCTCTGAGGGGGTGACTTCTTACTTTCTGTCTCTCTGTCTCTCTGGTGAGCCTATATGCCCTGTAACAAAAATCTCTCTTTAAAAAAAAATTGTTTTCCGATAAGTTTTTAAACAAGTAAATAGAGATTTCTGTTACTACCTAACAGATTGATTTTGACAACAGTAACGTGCTAGCTGAACTCCCTCAGTTTGAACTTAGATTCACAGGAGATATTTGTATTTATATTCGTATTCAATATTTTTGGAAATTGGTCTAAATAAAATTTATTCTTATTCCTCAGAAATCAACCATTGACTCTTTTCTTACTCTCTTCATGTACTCTCCCTTAGTGGGCTCATGTTTTCATTTGGCATCAAGTGTCATCCTATGTGAAAAATCTATTGATATCACTCTCATGATTGTCTTCATTATCTCCTGAATTAGTCTTGTTAAAAGTTCCAGCTCTTAAATTTTACTCACAAGGCCTGGCCTGTTCTTATATCTTCGGCTTCATTGTAAAATCTGTTATTCTTTAAACTTGAAGCTGTTTCCTTGCTGAACTATCTGAAGCACACTCATCCTAATGCCTTTTGGTCTTGCTCATATTGTCCTTTTTCTCCCAAATAACTTCTTCCATGAATCATTCATTGCCCCTCCCAGACTGGTTTTCAGTGCCCCTTGAGATGATTCCACAGCATCCTTTAGCGCCCCATCCTAGCACTTATCACACTATTATAATAATGTTTTTTATCATACACTAGATCATCTGTAGTATAAAGAATAAATTAGAAGGGAACAAGACCATTTTAAAGTATAGAGACCAGTAAGAAGACTCCTGGGAAGTTTCACACAGGAGATAATGTTGCCCATATTAGGGTATTGGCAGTGGGGATGGAGTCCACAGATCCTTGTAAAGTAGGTTGTAAGATTCTTGAAGGCAGTGTTTGTCCTGTTTGCCTTTAGAGCCATAGCACGATTATTCCCATATATCTACCTTAAACTCTTGACTCCACAGTTTCGTTTCCTACCTGTGCAGCATTTCACCTTACCCTTAAGTGTCCTGCATGCCTTATTTCTATGACTGTGAACTCTATGAGGCTGAACTATGGATACCCTAGTGGTTATAGAATTTTTTTTTATTTCCTTCTTCCATGTGTGAGACACACACACATACACACACACACACACACACACACACGCACACACCCGACATGGTGTTCATGTTTCAATCTATCCCTGGCCTCAGCCAGCCCTGGATGATGGGCATACTCCTACCCAGCATGTTCAGGGAGGTCTCTAGATGATAAACTGAACCTTCCCATGTGTGTCAGCCTCGTACATGACAAGCTTCTGGCCCCATGGTTGTGAGTTGTTGATTTGGTTCATCTGACTGACTGAGGAGTATCTTTTATTCTTTAGCTTTCTAGAATCTTTGCTCCATGACTTGTTTAGTAGAAGAGGATGATTTGGGTTTATTTATTTTCCTACTTGATGTTTATTATTTGCTTTTGATGGGTAGTGAGCAAGGGTAGTTAAATTAGTGATTTTCCTGCTCCTGTACCAGGTTCCTATGTCAAACTTTATATTTCTTCTGGTGGCATCACTATTCTTTTGATTGCCCAGATTTTAAAGTATTTGGATAATCATTAATTTAGCCTTATGTTTTATTTCATCAGTCCTCTATCATTTGCCAAGTTTTATTTTGTAGTTCTCTTCAGTGGCTTCTTCCCCCCACATAACTGATACTCTAATGCCAACACTTGTCACCTTAAATCTAGATTATAAGAGTATTCCAGCTTACATTCTTAATTTCTTTATCTCTTTATCTAAGTTGAGAATAATTTAGATTTATAAGAATTATGTTGACTCTGAGTCTTGACATTAAATTACCTTGGTCCATTGACTTTTTCATCAGAATCATGTTAAAATGAGATAACAGATAAGTGCTTTGTAAATATATATATTCCCTAGCTCTTCATTTATTCCCTCCTTAACATTTTTCCATTTTAAACTCTGATATTTTCAAAGGTTTTCATACTTGAGCCAATATTTGTTTAAGCTTAATTTCTACATAGTGATGGAATGCTAATTAAAAGTAAAGACTGTAGAACTTAAATCTAGTCTCACATTTTGAGTCTAAGTGATTAATTAGGACAGATGATTTAATTTATGTCTTTTCAACTTTAAAGTAGCGGTAATACTGTCTCCTTAAGAATTATTGTGGGGGGAGGCAGGGGGTGTGGTGGTTAAGGGTGCTGGACTCCCACATGTCCAACCACAGTTCGAGTCCCGGACCTGCCGGCACGCTCTCTCTCTCTCTCTCTCTCTCTCTCTCTCTCTCTCTCTCTTACTCTGTCCCTCTCTGGTCAAATTAAAACAAAGTTAAATAAAGTAATTTTTTTTAATAGTTATTATCTTCGGACTAATTAAATTCATATTCTCAAACTACTTGGCATACTATGTGTGACACTTTTAGTTTTTGCTATAGAGCACATGTGCTCTCCAGAGGGGGGTGAGATGAGAAATCATCCCCTTACACACCAAGGTGGGGATGGACATGCCACAGTCCCTTCTCCTCCAGTGTCCTTTCAGGAATTGGGGCATGTTTGCACATGCAGCTGGTATGATTTTCAAGCTTCTGGGTCTGGGACTCGAACCACATAGTTTGCCATGCGGGATCTAGCACCTCAACATTAACACAACCTGCTGATTCTTGTGACATATTTTCTATGACATGGCTAGCAAAAAAAAAAGTATATTAACACTGGTCTTGAGTGATTAGTACTAAAGCAACCAATACATGATATTTATTTATTTATTTTACTGTAACTACACATGGGTTTTAATCTTGAAGGAAACAATTCACTAATTACTTAGGTTTAGAGGTGAACATTTTGGGTGCTACACAGGTTAAAAATGCTACATAATATCTAAATATAAATGAGACAGCTGAAGTCTCTTTATTAAAGGACATGGTAGGGGGAAGAAGTAGTCTAGGAATGAACTTCATGGTTCACAAGGTAAAAGGAATCCACTCCATGTGGGACATAATCCCTTCGTGTTTATATTATCCATCTCTGCAATTAATCAAATCTAACAAGAGCTAACAAGCCAACAGGTTAGGCTAGGTTTGTGTTTGGACCGTTTCTAAGTAATGTTTGACAGACACGGTTGTTAAAGAATCTGACTAACTAGTTAACTCTCAAACTACCAACAGTTTACTGCAGCAGCAGGACTTGTGTCATTTCTGAGCTTAGTTTTCTGAGCCATAAGATAAATTGTCAACTAACCTGTGCCTTGGAGGTACTTTCGGTGGCAAAATCTGTTATTTTGTAAATCAAAGAAAGCATTTTATTACAGATATATGAAATACTATAAAGAGAAGTATCTTAACCAAGATGTTTGTACTTTTTTTTTGGAGGGGTTTTTGTATAGGGCGCATGCACTCGCCTGAAAGGCAGAGAGAGACAGAGAGACAAAAAGTGAGCCCCTGGGGGGATGGCCACGCCTTAATCCCTTCTTCTTCATTCTCCTCTCAGGATCTTGGGCATGCATGCACACATTCCCTGCTTGAGTTTAAGCCACCGGGTCCAGGACTCGAACCGCAGTCGACTATATGGGAGTCCAGCAACATAGCCATTATGCCATCTGCTGGTCCCCCAAGATGTTTGTACTTTAATTTGTTTACTGACTATTACTGGATATCATTGTTTTTCTTCAGTGTGTTATTCTGTCTGAAAAATAACAATAGGCCATAGGAAGTGAATTTCTTCCTGTCAGGTTATCAGTTTCATATTTAGTAAAAGCAGAAGGATCTTAAGAGAATGAGGAAACCTGCAGGATTCAACTGCCTTGGTCATCCTGTGTTTCCTGAGTCATCAGCACAGGATACCACTGTGGAGAGAGTGGTATACTCAGCACAGGTCAGCGGGGGCGGGCCAGAAACCCACACAGCTTGGCATGGAGTAGTGGGAAGAACCCTCCATAGCAGGATGATGTCCTTGCTATCCTATTTTTTTTTTTTTTTTGAGAGGTTTTTGCAATAGGGTGTGTGCGCTCACCAGACAGAGAGAGACATAGAGACAGAAAGCAGGAAATCACCCCCCAGGGGGGATGGCCACGCCGCAATCCCTTCTCCTCCATTCTCCTCTTGGGATCTTGGGCACGCACGCACATGCGCCCGGCGTGAGTTTAAGCCACCGGGTCCAGGACTCGAACCGCAGTCGACTACGTGGGAGTCCAGCGACATAGCCATTACGCTAACTGCTGGTCCCGTTATCCTATTTTTTAAATACTTCAAAGTGAGATGTTTCCACTTCAAATTATTGGGTCATCAGAAAAGTCATGACCTATTTTTTTTTCATGTTTTTTATGCAAAAATGCATCAAGACTTTGGACGACCCAATACTTATTTTTCAAAAGGAGAATGTAGGGGAACCAGCAGTTAGCATAATGGCTATGTCACTGGACTCCCACATAGTCGACCGTGGTTCGCTCCCCAGACTCGGTGGCTTAAAACTCACGCCGGGCGCGTGTGTGTGCGTGCCCAAGATCCCCAGAGGAGAATGGAGAAGGGATTGCGTCGTGACCATCCCCCCTGGGGGGTGATTTCTCACTTTCTGTCTCTCTGTCTCTGTCTGTCTGGCGAGCGCATGCGCCCTATAGCGAAAAAAACCTCTCCAAAAAAAAAAAAAAAAAAAAAAGGAGAATGTAGTATATTTACCAGTACAGAGGCATTGCTATATAGTAGCCTCCTTGTGTCCCTCTATAGTTTTTAAATAAATAGCAATGCTAATAAAAGTATTATCACATTTTAAAAGGTATTTTAAATTCTTAGTAAATAGAAAAGGTATGGTAAATATAGAACATTACCTCAAAAAGAAAAAAAAAAAGTAGGGAGGCCTACTGGAAAGGATTGTACAAAAGCATTTAAAGATGGGCTGATAAATGCCCAAACTGTCTTCTGGCTTTCTTGCTCTCTTCTTCCTTCTCTTCTCCCTAGGTCTCTCTTTGTCTGTCTCTCTCTCTCTCCAGCTAGTGTATTTCTTATCACACATAAAACATGTTAACATTGATAAAATATAATCATCTTACATACTAATTATTGGGTCATCTTGAAAGTTGACGCATTTTTCCATAGAAAAATGTCATTACTTTGCTGACAACCTTATATATATTCCTACATTCTTAGTTGTTCCATAAATAGCCTCCATAACTTTTTTTTGTTGTTTGGAGAGGTATCTGCTATAAGGTGCGTGCGCTCGCCAGAAAGACAGAGAGAGACAGAGAGATAGAAAGCGAGAAATCACCCCCACCCCCCCAGAGGGGATGGCCACGCCGCAATCCCTTTTCCTCTCAGGATCTTGCTACATGGGAGTTCAGCGACATAGCCATTACACTAACTGATGGCCCCTCCATAACTTTTAAAATTCCAGAATACAGGTAGCCCAGTGTTTAAGGCACCAGACTTACACATGGCCAACTCTGGTTCGAGTCTTAGACCTGGTCTTTGTGTCTCTGGATGAGGTAAAAATAAATATTAAAAAATAAAACTAAATAAATTCTTTTAAAAAAAATCCTGAGTACTTTCAAATAGAACCTTTTACAATTGCCAATATTCACTCTGGTCTTTTAATTTTCCCAACTTTTTTCTTTCATAATATATATTTTAAGAGTTTAAACCATCTGTCCTATAGGATGGTTCACAGTTTGAAATTGGTCTGTTTTGCAGCCATCAGGTGGCGTGGTAGTGAAGGTCACTGGATTCCCACATAGCTGACCGCAGTTCGAGTCCTGGACCTGGCAGCTTGCTTTCTCACTTTCCCTTTTTCTCTCTCTCTTACTCTGTTCCTCTCTGGTCAAATTATTTAAATAAAGCTAAATAAAATAATTCTTTTTTTAAAAAAAGAAATTGCTCTGTTTCCTCCTGATTAGATCCAGATGAAATATTTTTTGGAGGGATATAGCATAGGTGATTTTCCTTCCATTGCATTACATCAGGAGTCAAGAAATGTTAATCTGTTCAATTAATAGTTATGGTGAATGTGATCATTTGGTTAAGGTAATTGTATGCTGGTTGTAAACACACTCTTTAATTGTGAGTTATCAATAACGAATATCTTATTCAACATCAGTCTTTCATTCAGTAAGTTTTTTAATCTACTTTGATACCTGCCAGGATGATTGGGAAATACTGATTTTTCTACTTCTAAGAAATATATTAATTTTTTTAAAAAATGGGACCAACAGATAGCATAATGGTTACATTGCTAGATTCTCATGTGGTCTACTATAATTTGAGTCCTGGACCCAGCGGCTTAACACTCACGCTTGGGTGTGGTGTGTGCCCAAAATCCCAAAAGGAGAATGGAGGAGAAGGGATTGTGGTGTGGCCATCCCCCCCAAGGGGTCATTTCTCACTTTCTGTCCCTGTCTGTCTAGCAAGCACATTTGCCCTATAGCAAAAAAAAATCTCTCTAAGGGACCAGCAGGTGGCGTGGTGGTTGGGGTGCTGGACACTCCCACATGGCCCACCAGGGTTCAAGTCCTGAATCTGGTGGCTTGCTTTCTCACTTCCTCTCTCTCTCACTCTCACCCTCTTTCTGGTCAAATTAAAAAATAAATTAATGAATAAATAAAAAATAAAATAATTATTTTTTAAAAATCTCTCTAAATAATAAATAAAATTAAAAAGTTCATTCCCATATAATGGCAATGATTATGGTAATCATAAATTTGTTCTTTATATTTAAAATCATTTAGGTAGCTAGCTTGTGATCTAGGGGTTAAATGAACTGTATCCCACATGATCAACTCCATATTTTGAGTTCTGGACCTGGTGGCTTGAAAAACATACTGGGCACATGTGCACACATTCCCAAAATACTGAAAGGAGGGAGAAATGGAGGAGAAAGGATTGCGTGTGACCATTCCTCATTTGGGGTGGGGGAGAGCATGGTACTTTTTCCCTCCTCTCTGTCTCTCTCTGGTGATGATGTGAACCTTCTGGCAAATTTAAATGGGGGGGAAAACTGGCAAGAATGACTTAGGCAATATGTGAATAGATTTGGTTCAAATGTTTTCACCTTTAAAGGTCAAGCACTTTATAATTCCCTTAAGAGCTAAGGCATCAGAAAAATTAAGAAAATTTATCAGCATGTTAGTAATTAGATTTAGACAATTAAATTTCTCTTATCAGTCTGATAGTTGCCCCAGTTCTGTAAGTCAACTGGGAGTTATCTTTTTACCTTATAACTACAGTTAAACCTTGTGCTAATAGAGTCAGTGTGCTTCTGTTTTTACTGCGGAGGTTGCTGGATGTTCTAAGAAGTACAGCATGAAAATTTTACGACATAAGCAAAACATTAAATCCCTTTAACTCGTTTCTTTTACTGAGGACTTATTCTTTGAACATTTCCTTTGTTTCATGATCTTGATAGTATGTTTTAAGCACAGATCCACGGCATCAGCAGCAACCCTTCTAAATATGTTTCACTATATGCGTTGGACATCTCTAGCGTAGAGGCAAAGCCAGCTCGTATTACTAATGGTGTAGCACCCAAAAAAGAATATCAAAGATGGTTCTGGGTCATATCAGCAAGTTGTAGATTGTTCCTAAATTAAGGGTTTATTATCATTGGCTGTCATTATTGACGGCCTAGTCCTTTTCCTGCAGAATTAGAGGGAGGCCTCTACTTGACAGTCATAAAATCTCATTTTAAAATAGTTTTATTATGATTTTTCATTAATTCTGAATTACTTGAATTTATAAGGATCAACAATTTCCAAAGCTTAAAGAGAAATAGAATCATTTGAGATGTAGCAGAATTACTCATTTTCGTTTTAGCTGCAATGTAAGTGGGTTGCTTCATTATTCTGCATTTCAGCTTGTCCATCTGTTTCTTAACAAGAGTTTCTATTACAGTTTTAAAGAAAGCTGCCTTGAATTATGTTCCTCTTAAGTAACCAAGATTTTATCTGAGAAAAATAAATTGTAGACATGTTGACATGGAAAAGTCGGGTTTTTTGGGGTACTTATACATTTGATTTTTGGATTGAAAAAAGTACAGGACATAATAAAGGATTGTGTACTGGTAAAACAGGAATTCGGAGGGACCAGCAGATGGCGTACCGGTTATGTTGCTGGACTCCACATGGCTGACCGCAGTTTGAGTCCCAGACCTGGCAGCTTGAAACTCACACAAGGCGCCTGTGCATGCATGCCCAAGAACCAGGAGGAGAATGGAGGAGAAGGGATTGTGGTGTGGCCAACTCCCCCTTGGTGGTGATTTCTCACTTTCCCTTTCACTGTGTCTGTCTCTCTCCCTCTCTCTCTCTCTCTCTTTGTTCCTCCCACCCCAGTTCACATGCCCTAAGGCAAAAACCTCTTTTTTTAATGAGTTTTTAAAATAATTATTTTATTTAACTTTTTTGTTTATTTGTTTTAATTTGATCAGAGAGGGACAGGAGAGAGAGAGTCCCACCAGGTCTGGGACTCATACCACGGTCGGCCATGTGGGAGTCCAGCACCTTTAACCACCATGCCACCTACAGCCCCGTAAGGCAAAAACCTCTTTAAAAATTTTTTTTGAATAAATTTTTGGTAAATTAATATGAAATCTCTCTGATAAGACTCACTGATAGTAGCTGCCTTATCATTTTTGTTTAAGTAGTCAGGAACGAAAATTTTTTTTTAGCATAAATCTATTTATAGGGCTAAAGCAAAGCCTATTTTGATAAATCAATAACATGTTTTTCAAATTGTACTATAAAATTTGTATCTTTTATTTTGATACTTGCCAAGCTGGAATAAAAAGCACTAATGATCTGTTAGGCTGCAGGGTTATATAAGCCGTAGAAGACTTAATGTTTTAGTGGCAGAGAAAATTACTGTGCCTGGTTAGTGGTGTACATATTTTTCCTTCCAGTAGTGCAAGTAACATATGAGCATTGGAATCCTTATTACATTTTCATGTGCTTATAGAAAGTAGGTTCTTTGTTTAACCATAGGAGAATTAGAAGCACATTTGTTCCCCAGGTATTATAGAAAATAATGGTTAAAATCCAAAAAGCACACTTGTCAGATTAGTGTTTTACCCAGTTAGACACTGTTGGTTTTTTTGTTCATTTTATTTTGTCTTCATAGTTATTAAACATCCTTTTTTTTTAATTTGGGTTTATTTGACTCCTTTTCTTGTAAGTTTGTCACTAGAGCCAAGATAGCCAGCAAGTATCTGACACAAGCAGAATTGTCCTGATTGTAGCTCTGTTGCTATCTCCATCTGTTGGTGTGAAGAAGTAATGCTCTTGCCAGAGTAAGCAAGTTCATTTTATTTTTAGCAAAAACAAATTAGGAAATAAGGAATTGTACTCTTAATGCATTTTCTTTCTTTGTGATAAATAAAGTCAGTTTGAAGATACAAAACTGTCATAGGATGTCAGTCATTATAGACAGGTTTTTTTTAACACTTTTTTGTTAATGATACTAAAATGTCAGTGTTATTTCAAAGTTGATATATTAACCATGCCTAGATTCCTTATGTCTTGTTCTTTAGGGAACTGCAGAAAAATATAATTATCTCAACTTATCAGCATGAGGTCAGACATCATTGTGCAACAGTATCTTAATAGTGAGAAATCTCAAAAATCCTGACAGTCTTTGCACATTCACAGTTTCATGGGTTTTTGCATCATTGCTTCTGAATTGCTAATGAAGTGCTCAATATAGCTTCTGATGCATTTCAGATATTCTGGGTGGTGACTGGCTAGTGTGCTACTGACATCACAACATACAGCTGTTGACTTTCTATTGTCTCTGAGTCCTCGGCAAGTGCTTTAGACTGCTCTAGAGGCACTCCCAGTGCCTGACTAATCAGCTGGATGTATGTGGGGTGAGCTCTGTGGAGGAGCAATGCAGAGCATCAGTTTACAGATACTATGGAAAGTACATCCTCATTAACTCTGTATGATGAAGCATATACCAGTACAATGAAGGTATGTGATTCTTAATTCCTTTGTTAAATGTGTACAAAAGGTAATCAAATAGATGAAGAATTATTCGTGTTCACTTTAGTACTGTAATTTTTGTTAGGAGTGTGATAAAAATCCTTGCTACATCCAAAATGAGAACATTTTAAAAATAGTTTTATTTTTGCAAAGATTTTTGTTTAGTTTGGTAGAATAAAGAGCAGGAAGGATTTGTTTTTCAGCAGTAGCACCAATTTCATCTCCCCTACCCCTCAAATTTTCAGTACTACTTAAATACTGTGCTGATAGAAAATTTACCTGTGTGCTAATTGATAACTCGTGTATAGCAGAACAAATTGCCAGTTGGAAAATAACTTCTCTCTCAGGTTCATCTTAAAATAAACATTCTATATGGCTATATGGCTTGTTCAGTTTTCAACATTTCATTGTGAAACAAGTACAGTGTGAATGGACTTTTCTTTTAGAAAATAAGAAACTTAAGAATCATAACTTCCAAAACTCAGTATTTTTTTGTATCCTTTTTTGGGGAAGAGGTGGAATAATTTTTGAAATGTTTCTAACAGAGCAACACCTAGATCTGTCATTGCTTTGAGTAGGATAATCAAATATCACATTGCAGAGGAGAGCAGCTGCTAATCAAACAGTAATTTTTGAGGAGTATCTGATTTCTAATGAGAACCTGAAAACGTCGACACTTACCTTGATAGGTTATGATTCCTCAAAACTGGAACCTTACCATATAGATAATACTGAATAATTAAGGACTGCCTGTTAGTGTATAACTGAGTTGCTTCCAGATTTTTGAGAGTTGTGCTTCTTCTACCTGAAATTAGCTGAAATTTAAAACGATTTGGACTTACCATGCTGTTTTCAATCCTCTGCCCCCATGGAACAAAAATATTTTGTCCTTAAGAAATAACTCATCTCTTTTTTTAGGGGAAAATCACTCAATAGTCTTTTATCCGTGCTGAATATCATTGCTCCTTCTTTTGTCTCTTTCTGATTCCCAACTGTGTAAGTAATTAGGGTCATGAAAATATTAATAGCTATTATTAAAATTAGGCTCTTTTATCAGAGGCATTGTTTCAACCCATTGCCAGGAGAATTTCGCCATAATTTCATTTGTTTAAGCTTCAGGGTTTAAGTTTTATATTGAGATTTACAGAAGAAAAAAATAAGTGACAGATCTCTGAATTCTTGTCTATAATTGCTTCATCATCCTTTGTCACATTCCACTTTACTCTTTTATACGTTTCTTCTTTTTTATCTCTTCTTTAGATTTCTATTTGAGGGTGTGTGCATGTCTTGCTTTCTGTCTCTGGTTTTTCCTCTCCCTCCACCCTTTCTGTTTAACTTTCTGAATATTTGTCTCTCTTTCCATTTCTCTCGTATTTTTCTTTCCACTTCCACTACCTGCTCACCTCTCCCTTTCCCACTTTGTCTCAGTCTCTCTCCCTTTTCTGTATACCTCCATCGTGTCTCAGCTTCTCTTTCCGTTTCTCCCTCTCTGGCTGCATCAATCTTAATCTCGCCCTCTCTCTTCTCTTTTTTTCCTTTTCTCTGCACCCTCCTCTGCCTTTCTTTCTGTCATTTTTTTTTCCTGCCCATCTGACTCTATTTCTGTTCTTTCTTTCTTTCTCTTATCTCCCCTTCTCTGTGTCTATCTCTTTCTCTCCATGTTAGCCTCTGTCCATTTTTTCCTTCCTCTTTCTGTCTGTACCTGTCCTTCCTCTCTCACCCTCTTATGTCTTTCTCTCTACCTCTGTTCCCTGTTTGTGTATCTCTGAGCCTCTCAGTCTCCTTTTCTTGCTATTTTTGTCAGTTTCTCTCTGCCTAATTCCCTACCTCTCTCTTTCCCACCCTGCTTCCAGATCTTTCTCTTTTCTGTCCAAGCTTCCCTCACACACATATATTCTCCAAATTTTCATTCTTGTACAGGAGTTCGATTTTCATTGGAACTGAGATATGTGGGTGACTTAAATTTTTTTTGGTTGGTTAATAGCAGTTACTGCTAAAAAAAAATAGCAGTTACTGCTTACATTTTCATCTATGTTAAATTCTACCCTTCTAAAAGAAACTATTAGAAAAAGAGTGAAAAAATACCAGTTTTAAACAGAAACTTATCTCACTCAATTTTTAAATTTTTCTTAAATGTATTTATTTATTCCTTCCATAAGAGAGACAGGCATCCCTAACTGGGTCCTTATAACCTGACCCAACCCTCACTTTGAGCCAGCTGGATCACACATCAGCCAGACATACACGGGTAGACCCAGGCAGTGAGCCGGGACCTTTCCACATGAGACCAGGATCACAGAGCATTATGTTACCACTGTGCCACCACTGCTTAGGTACTCAGAGCTGGTACGTGGATCCTAGTTCACAACCCTTATTTTGCATTTTATGTATGTATGTTATATAATAAAATAGCATGCATAATGTATATTATATACATATATGTGTATACATGTGTGGCTAACATATTTAAATAAATATTTATATATACCATACATACCTGAGATGTAAAAATAAGAGTTGTTAACGAGGATTTATGTATGAGCTTCTGGAAAACCATGAAACCCCTAAAAGCACATGTAAAACTGTGAACCTATACATGTGAGTAACTACATGTATATGAGTACTACATTTCCAAAAAGAGAATCCTTGGCTTTAAGATTTTCAAGAGGGTTATTATTTTTTTTTGTGCATGATCTAAAAATAAATAAGAATTACTGCTTCATGGTGTTTATAAATCATTATTTAATCCACTAGGCTGGTTTTAGATTTTCTTTTACTTTTAAGTGTTTAGAAGGATGTGTGGCCACCTCCTACAAGAGCAGGTACTTCCATAGGCATTACAGTATGCAGTGTCTGATTACCAAGCACATAGGATGACGTTCCAAAGACAGATCACAGGACATTTTATTATCCCAGTGCTTTCAAAGTGCTGACTGAGGGGCCAGCAGGTGGTGTGGTGGTTAAGGTCGCTGGACTCCCACATGGTCAACTGTGGTTTGAGTTCTGGACCTGGCAGCTTGCTTTCTCACTTTCCTTCTCTTCCCCGCTACCCTCCCCCAGTCAAATTAAAATAAATGAATATAGTGGAAAATGAGTGCCTCCACTGAACGACAGTGAGAAAGTTGTTTAAACAACAACAAAAAGACATTTATTTAGTAGCTACTAAAGCAATTTGATGTGGTAGACATAGCTAAGAAAAATAAATCATAAAGTCATTAAAAAATCAAATCTGAAGTGTGTTAGACCCTTTGAATTTATTCATTTTGTGCAAAGCCGTAGGAATGTAAGGCAATTAAATGGACAAAATCTTAGTACTTGAAAGAAGTTATATCTGCTAGTTCTACACTTACAGTGTATAGTGTAACTTCTAGAGACCGTGAGCTTCTCAGCAGTGTTCACCCATGCCCAGCGGCATCACCGTCAAGCTGTAAAATGTCCTTTGTTGTACACATCCTTTTTATGGAGTATGAAGGTAGGTGATGGCAACTGAAAGATAACACTTGTTCTGTCTCAAGCTGTTTTTAAGCTATTTTTACTGACCACAAATACTCTTTGACTGAAGGAAGAAATAAAACCTTTTTGAGTCTTTTTCCTCTAACATAATCCCTCCGTGATTTCTTGAGAGAGGTCTGTGATCCTTTGTTAGAAAGAATGTAGTTGACAATTTAAGAAGTAAAGGATGGCACGTTAGTAGTTACAAAACATGTCAGTTGTAACCTAAATTAAAATCCTGTAAAGGAAACTGATTTTTGGTATAAGAAGCAAATGGGGTCATGTTAGATCTACTGATTCAAATGCTAGAGAAGTTTCATGTGTTGAAAAAACGCATTAAGCCATCAAAGATCTGTTGGTGGATTAGATAAATGTGCCAGGAGCCCAGCTTGAATTTTGCTAAGACTCTTTGATGGTAGAGCTTTGTACTATTTAAGACCCTCAAAGGACTTTTATTGTGACCTTATGATAAGAATGCAGTGCTACTCATGGGTAAAAAGTATATAGAGATGAATTCATGTAGTTAAATTAGTAATACAGAGAAAAGGATATCAAGTGAAATAAGATTTGGAAAAAGGGAACACTACCTCAGAGCTAAAACACAGTAAAGACGAAGGTTTCTTACAGAATGACCTAGCACTTGTCACAACCTGTGTAAAGCATACACCTGATCATTGATGGCATTGGGAATGGCTGCATAAAGAAACAGTGGGTTTTGTTCACTTTATTTATGAGCTACAGACAGTATCGTGCTACGAACCTAGCACAAAATAAATTGGTAAAGAATGTAATACAGGAGCCTAGACAATGTAAAGGGTTGATACCTGCAATGACTTTTTACACCATTTAATCCAGTTAGACTAATCAAGTCCTACACAAGATTCCAGTTAGGACAGCAGGTCACTTTCACTTCTGACCAGCTGCAATTTTAAGATTTCTACTTCCCAAGTTTTGATAATTACAAGAATGACTCCCAGAGCTCAGGAAAGCGGTACATTTACAATTAAAAGACTTTTTTGTAGCAGATATTGGGTGGTCGGGAAAGTCATGACACATTTTTGTATAGAAAGATACATGTGACTTTCCCAACGACCCTAATACAATCAGAACCAGCCAAAAAGAGACACATAGGGCGAGGTCTGAGAGGGTCTCCAGTGTAACGCTTTCCTTGTCATCTCGCCTTGGGGTCAGTATGTTTGTCTTCCCTCCATGCCAGTGTACAATAATATTGCAGAGTACTGCCAGTCAGGAAGCTTACCCAAACTTCAGTGTTTTTATTGGAATTTTATTACATAGGCATAACTTATTGACTCATTGTCTATGAAGTCAAATTCAGTCTCTAGCCCCACTTCCCTCCCAGGAAGTCAGGCAGATTATCACAGGACTTTCTAAATATATGATTAGTCTTTCTGGCCAGTCCCCAGCCTGAATTGTCTATTTAATGTCATCTGTGTAGAAGCCTACAATGGGTCACTTCATTAGCACAAACTATCAAGACCCATTATGACTGATAAAGACACTTTCCTCACTTCACAAATTCCAGGGATTTCAAGACTGTGTACTAGGGATAAAGACCAAATTCTTCATTACACAATATCTTACTCTTTAACTATTGATAATGTCTTTGGTGTGTTCTATTAGGGAAGTAATTTATTTTTCTAGTTCTTAATATTTATGAGATAATTCTGAGGTCAAGAATGAATAAATATTTCTCCCTCTGGCCAGTTTCCTCTAGCTTGTTCTATAGCTTAAAAAGCTTCTCTAAGTTAATATGCTATGTAAAGAATAAATTATAATCCATTCAAGTTCAATATGGAAACAAAAGATTTATATTCTCTCTTCTTACATGCCTGTTAGTGCAGGCTTTCCTCTCACATTCTCGTTATCAGTGGCTCAGTTTCCAGGAATCTAAACTTTTTGAGTATTTGTTGGTTAGTCCTTGAAGAATGATCAGATGGTTAAGACCAGTCTTTTTTTTTTTTTTTTCCTGCATGTAGTCTTTACAGGGTATTTTATTATATGCCAGAAGATCTTATTACAACCTGATTTGTTTCAGTTGTACATTTAACACATACATAGGGAGTTCCTTGTATAACACTGAATTATGTTCAGAATTAAGGCAAAATGTATTTTACTCACAGTAGCATTGTACTAGGAGGTAATTAAGATAACCTTCAGGTATTCGAGTTACATTAATGACCCGACTTCATTGCATTGTCTCATGTTTTCCTCTGCCAATACTTAAAACCCCTGGGAATCTCACAGCTTATTCCTAGGATTCTCCAACATGTCTTACATGAGTCATGAACAGTCTTTTCATGATCTTCCAGTGTTGTTCTTCTCTGATCCATTGCCAGTCAATATCACGTTGCTAGTGTTTTCCATGAATTTGCTCATGTCCCTGCCAAAGGTTCTATCTCTTTGAATTTTCAACATCATTAGTTTTCATGATACCATATTTTTTAGAATCTCCTATACGCCAGCACCATGCTATCATCTTTAGAGGAATGAGGCTTCTATACTGGCCTGGTCGCCTGGGCACCAGGAGCTACTTGTCACCTTCTCTCCCGCTTTGATTCTCTAATGAAAACACTGCCTTTAGCTTCTGCTTTGACTCAGCCTAGGACCCCTCCTACATTAATGTATGTAGAGTTCTTTTACTGCTCTAGCATTCCAAATTTCTAACTTACATTTTGCTTTGGTATGTTTAATTAGGTTTCTTAAGCTACGTTTACCCCACAGTGGTCTAAAGTCAGGTCTGGAAAAGGCTGTGAAAGGACATGTAACTTGTGAGCTATCTCATTTAGATGACTCTGATTACAGTATCTCGGTATAAAAAAAAAGTTAGAGAAACCCCTAGGCTTGTATGCAAGCTTCTTACTGCCTACTCAGTCCCTGGCTGTAGGTGTTAGCCTTGATTGAGCCTTCCCTAGTGACACTTGAGTATTTATCCCACCCACCATTCTCTCTAAGCCCTACAGCCATCCCAACTTTCTCACTTCCAGCAAATAATGTTTTCCTTAAAATTTAAAAATTGAAAGAGTTGGGAACCAGCTGTTAGTGTAATGGCTATGTCGCTGGACTCCCATATAGTCGACTGCGGTTCACATCCTGGACCCGGTGACTTAAAACTCACGCCGGGCGCGTGTGCGTGCATGCCCAAAATCCCGAGAGGAGAATGGAGGAGAAGGGATTGCTGCATGACCATCCCCCCTGGGGGGGTGATTTCTCGCTTTCTGTCTCTATGTCTCTCTCTGTATGTCTGGCGAGCGCACGCGCCCTATAGCGAAAAACCTCTCAAAAAAAAAAAAAAAATTGAAAGAGTTAATTAGTTATGAAGTCTTTCCATTTCCTACCACATTCCTTTCTGTCTGTGAAGACAGAACTTTTAATACTTACCCTCCTTTTGTGCTACTTACTTCATTTCCTTCTTTCCTCCTGCTTTATCAGATTTTCCTTCTCACCTTTTTTCCCTCCTGAACTTTTTAGCCTCTCTTCTTCCTTCTTTACTGGCATCTCTGACCTATAATCTTCCCCCAGCTGCATTTCTTGCTAACATGGTTGCCAAATCCAGTAGTCTCTCTTTGGTCCTCCACTTCCCTATTCATCACTCAAGGGTTCAGTGTTCCCTGAAAATTCTACCCAAGCTCACATCTTTTCTTTCTCAATGGAGGCTCTCAGGCAGCTTCATCTGCATTGATGATTCAAAACTTCCACATACGTAGTGATCCCAAATAAATCTTGTCAACTTCGACTTCTCTCCTGAGTTCTCCATATGCTTATCAGATTTCCTGTTAGCTTTCTCCACCTGCATATTTCCGAAGACATCTTGGACTTGCCGTATACAAAATTAAAATAGTTGTTCTGCCACCAAATATTTCTCCCTTCTTGTGTATTTCCCATATTTCGGGGTAGGAAGCACCACCTGCAGTTTCAGTATGTCTTCCAATTATAGCCTGAACCCTTTCTCTGACCACCCTGTGTTAAGTTGGCTTCCCTCAGTTAGTTATTTTCTGTCATATTACCCTGTTTGTTTCTGGAGGCAGTATAGATAATCACTGGTAATAAGGTACTGTAGCCAAACTATCTGAGTACAAATCTTAACTCTGCCCTCTAATAGTCTACAACCTTGGGCAAAGCTGCTCAATTGTCTTCTGCTTTAGTTTTCTCATCTGCAAAATGAGGATAAGAAGAGCATCCAGAAGCCAGGTAGTAGTGCAACAGAGGCACTGCCAAAACTACACAGGAGAGGTCCTGGATCGTCCCTGAACTTACCAGGCACAGAGGTACACATGTCCATGATCTGTGCCAGCCGAGAATAGGGGTAGATTGTGGTTTGGCTACCCTGTCAGGGGTGCCTGTCTGCCTACGAATCTCTCTCTCTCCATAGAAGAAATAAATGAATAGACTTCAAGAAAAAAAGAGTACTTACATAGTAGGATTCCTATGAGGATGAAATGAGTTAATACACTTAAAGTATTGGGAATAGTGCTTGGAGCATATAGGAACTCCTCACTTAAAGACTGATTTCCATTCCTATGACTTTAATTTCATTAAGTAAATTGGTCAATAAATGTGCAGCTTAAAGGTGGATGTCTTGTGGTGTCATGGTGTAATAGGGTATTTGTTTTTCAATAGATATCACATGATACCACCCTAGAATAATATAATTCTGTCTATACAAAAAGAGTACATTAGATAAGTACCAGAAGGCAACAAAACACACCACAACAATCTAAACCCAGTATAATCTTTTTTTTTTTAATTTTTTTAATTAATTAAATTTTTTTTTTTTCTTTAAGGGAATGTCTGCTTGCTAGAGAGACAGACAGAAAGCAAGAAATTCACCCCCTTGGGAGATGGCCCCACCACAGTTCCTTCTCCTCCATTCTCCTCTTGGGATTTTGGACATGCACGCACATGCACCCAACATGCTTTTTAAGCTACTGGGTCCAGGACTCAAACCGCAATCAGCCACACGGGAGTCTGGCATCTTAACCACCACTCTACCTGCTAGCCCCAAGTGTAATCTTTTTAATTTATTTTGAGTATTACTGTGGGTACACAATAAAGTACAAATTTATAAACAAAATATGTAGTCTTGCATGATTGTGAATGTTTCATGTAGTGAATGCTAACCAAGTGTAGGGAAAGAGACCACAGACTGAGAAAGGGGATTTCCATACTACAGAACTGGTCCTAAATCCCAGCAGTGGTTAAACAGGCAGGTCCTTAAGTGAGGCTGTAATAAGTAGCTATTAAGAGTTCCAGTTAATGTTGATTTTAAAGCACATGTTACATCCTGTAACATGTTACATACATTGTCTGGTGTAATTTGTCTCTCCACTGGAGTGTAGCAATAAGCACCTTATTCTGGGATCCTGTCTGCTTGGGTCACTGCTGTATCCCTGGGACTTTAGCATCCAGTCCAAAGATTTGAATAAATGAAATTGCTTTTCAGATTTTACCTTTTAATCCTTGTTCACAATCTTAGTCATTTTTTATCACAACTGTCCACATTTTGCTTACTAAAACAGGGTTCATCTATATTATCTCTAAAATCATTCTCCATATTATCTTTTATTTATTTTAAGGTTTTTACCATAGAGCGCATGTGCTGCAGGAGAGGAGAAAGAGAGTGAGAGGGAAGGTAAGAAATCACACACACACATACCCCAGGAGGATGGCCGTCCCACAATCCCTTCTACTCCATTCTCCTCCTAGGATTTTGGGCATGCAAATAACATGTGTGCTAGGTCCAGGACTTGAACTACGGTCAGCCATGTGAGAATTCAGTGGCTTAATCACCATGCCAACTGCTGGCCCCTCCATGTCGTTTTTTTGTTTGGTTTTGGTTTTGGGGTTTTTTTTTGTGTGTGTGTGGGGGGGGGGGCTTTTTGCTATAGGGCGCATGTGCTCACCAGGAAGACAGAGAGAGACAGAGAGATAGAAAGCGAGAAATCACCCCCTGGGGGGGATGGCCACTCCTCAATCCCTTCTCCTCCATTCTCCTCTCGGGATCTTGGGCACGCACGCACACGCGCCTGGCGTGAGTTTAAGCCACCGGGTCCAGGACTCAAACTGCGGTCGACTACATGGGAATTCAGCGACATAGCCATTACGCTAGCTGCTGGTCCCATCCATGTTTTTTTTTTTTTTTTAATGTGTTCCTCTATAATTCAAGCTTTCTGACCCTAATAGGATCAAAACTAAATTTCTAGACTTCAGATATATTCCCATTTTTTTATGCTGTTCTCTTGCTTATTTTAACATCACTTTTTTGAGAGAGAGAGAGAAAGATTTCTGCTATAGGGCATATGTGCTTGCTGGAGAGACAGAGACAGAGAGACAGAAAGCGAGAAATCACACTCCCCCCCCAGGGGGGGGGGGCAGCCACGCTGCAATCCCTTCTTCATTCTCCTCTCAGGATCTTGGGCATGTGCACACACTGCACCTGGCATGAGTTTTAAATTGCCAGGTCTAGGACTCGAACCACAGTTGACTACGTGGGAGTCCAGCGACATAACCATTATGCCATCTGCTGGTCTCATTAAAAGCATTTTTGATGAAAAATACCAAAAATCAAAGAAAAGACTGGCTCTATTGCCTATTGGTTAAGTAAGCTAGATTCCCACATGACTGACCATTAGATCCCAGCCCAGCAGCTTGAAAAATGCTAGGCATGTGTTTTTCATGCCCAGAATACCAGCAGAATGAAAAAGTGGAGGAGAAGGGATTATGGCATGGCCACACCCCATTGGAGAAAGCTTTTTCCCTTTCTTTCTCTTTGTCTCTGACTAGTGAACATCCCCTCCAGCAATAACAAAAGAAAAAAAGAAACATTACAACATTCATTGTAGTATTGACTGCAATGTTATATTTTCTGCAGTTCTTTCTTTGAAACAAAATATGATTGAACATCCTTTCCTATCTCACCCAAATCCTTTTCCTTTCCCTCTGCAGAGTTAATTACTAACATGAAATAGGTACGTACCCTTCCCATCCATGTTTGTGTATTTTTTAATTTTTATTTGAGTTGCATGGTATGGTGGAAACATTTTGACATTCTTATTGGGGCTTAGGTCAGTACATACAGCTTAATTCACTCTTAATTGTTTTATCTTGTAGGGTAATATGAGTATGCCCTTTTTTTTAATTTAAAAAAATAATTTTTCCTATTAATATGTTTACTTTTCTTTAAAGAATTATTTAATTTTATTATTATAATTATTTTTAATTTACTATGGGACACGTGTGCTTACCATAGAGAGAGAGAGAGAGAGAGAGAGAGAGAGAGAGAGAGAGAAAGCAAGCTGCCACATCCACAGTTGGAACTATAGCTGACCATGTGGGACTCCAGCACCTCAGCTACCACACCACCCACTGGCCCTATCTCAATCTTTGCTTTTAAATAAAACAATGCAGTAAATATTTTTTGCATTTCCTCGTGTGCACATGTGAGTCTCCTTAGGGTGTAGATCCAGAAATAGACATGTTAGGATACAGGATATGTGGAATTTAAACTTCATTTGATATCATAAATTGTTTTCTAAAAAGGACTCACAGTATAAGAAAGATTCCATTCCTTATATCCTTTTCAGTTCTAGGCATCATCAAATATTTTTGTCTTCAATTCCAATTTTTACACTGTGTTCAGTGTACTTCTTTTTCATATTTGTCCCATTTATCCCGTCAGAATGCAGCACAGTCAAGTAACTCCTTACTTCAATTTGTAACTCTCCCCAGAAGTAATTTGTCTTATAATCTTGTAAAACTTCACAAATAAATTATTGCCTGCCCTTCTGCAGCTCCTGAAAGGCTTTACCCCCATTCACAGTATCCCCTTAAAATTATTGTATCTTTGTTGAATATCATCATTAACCTCTTCTTTAGGATTTAACAAAATCTTTTAGGTCACAGTCATTGGTCATTAACCAAGGAGTTTAAAGGTGGTCCGTTCTCTTCATCTTTAAAAAATATAGCCAATAGTGGGGACCAGCAGTTGGCGTATTGGCTATGTCACTGGACTCCCATGTAGTCAACCATGGTTTGAGTCCCAGACTCGGTGGCTTAAACTCACACCGGGCACATGTGCGTGTGTGCCCAGAATTCCGAGAATGGAGGAGAAGGGATTGTGGCGTGGCCATCCCCCCTGGGGGGTGATTTCTTGTGTTCTGTCTCTCTTTCTTTGTCTTACTGGTGAGCGCACGTGCCCTATAGAAAAAAACTCTCAAAAAAATAATAAAATATATATATAGCCAATAGTTACTTTAACTATACTGCTTCCTGTGGTTATTTAGGTAAAATTTTATTAGATGATAGTAACTGTATAAATCATGTAAACATTTAGCATTTTGAAATGTTGGTGCGTATGCTCTTGTTTAAGTGATTGATCAGTAACTCTCAGAATGTGAATTTCCACTATTTCTAAATACAACATAAGCAGTTTTCTTTGCCTTTTTTCTCTACACACCTTAGACTAATTTGTTGTGCTAATTTATAACCTTAGGGAAAAGCCTATATGTATTGACTGTGAGCATTTGATTTTATCCTTTATAATTTTTAGTTTTGCTACAGGGCATATGCATTCACCAGTCTAAAAGGGAGATGGATAGTCAGAAAGCACCCGTCAGGGGAGATGGCCACATTCTAGTCCCTTGTCCTTCGTTCTCTTGGAATTTGGGGCATATACACACACCTGTTGTGATTTTCAAGCCACCAAGTCCAGGACAGGATCCAGTCAGCCGTGTGGAATCCAGCTGCCTCAGCCAACCTCAGTATTCTTGTGAAGAATATTTGCACCTGTAGGAACCAGATTTCTTTCTCACAAATAAATTATCTTTAAAATATTTTATTTGTCCTGAGTAAACTGGTTTTCATTGTGTGAAATTAGAGTATTCTAAAACTGAACTAACTTTTCAGTTATTTTGTGCTATGGATCAGAAATTAGGCCCTAGGCATATGAAGTAATATATTGAATTATCAGTATCGGTATTGAATTTCTGTTGATAAAATTTTTTCCTTCAGTTTGCTATAGGGCACATAGTGTTTGTCAGAAAGACAGAGGTAAAGAGAATTCAACTCCTGGGGGAATAGCCACTTTGCAGTCCCTTCTCCTCCATTCCCCTCTCGGGATTTTGGGCACACATGCACATGCTCCTGGCATGTTTTGCAAGCTGCCAGGTCCAGGGCTCCAACCAGAATGCACTGTCAGCTGTGTAGGATCTAGCCACCTTCGCCTCCACGCCACCTGCTGGCCTTATTGCTGAAAATTTTAGTCTTCACTAGAGAAACTACTTGTCTCTAGATTGGATATATCAATATGTGAGTCTGCCTTTCTAAATGTGATCCTAATTCCACAGTGCTTTGTTACATTGAGGAAGGTATTTAAGTATGCCTATTTATCACTTGTAACTTACTGGGCTTCACGCTGTTCTTTAGCCACAAACTGAATCCTTATTAAATCCGCTAGGTTTCCATAGTTGGTACTTAGGATCATAAGAAATAGGGAGATTAAGAGGAACCCAGTGCTTATAAATTCCTTAGCAGTTCTGACAGTTTAGTAATGCTAGTCCTTCTGGCCATTTTGTCTATTTTTGAGAGACTTTTTGCTATATGGCATTTGCACTGACCAAAGAGATAGAGGAGGAGAGAGAAAACGTGAGAAATCACCCCCCAGGGACATGTTTGTCGTAATCCCTTCTCCATTCTCCTCTTGGGATTTTGGACATGTACACACATGTGCCCAGTGTGAATTTCAAGCTGCCAGGTCCAATACTTAAATCATGGTTGGCCATGTGGGAGTCCAGCAACTTTACCACTGTGCCAACTGATATTCCTAACTCCTACTGACCTTTAATACAGAGTTAATAATGTGGTCTTCCTCTGCTCAAAACGTAGTATATACTTCCTATCCATGTGAAAAGGCTAACTACTTTGTGTCTTAAATGCAGTGGTAGTTACTTCATGTCATAATTACTCTTTGGAAAAAAAAAAAAAGGTGCTCTATAAACACAGATTATCTCTCTTGTTAAATAAACAATGAAGCAGCATTGAAGGTAAGAGCCTGGAATGAAGTAAGAGTTGATCCCAATTAGAATTCTGGTTCCCAGACTTACTGTATGACCTTGGACAAATTAGTTTCTCTGTGCCTTCGTTTCCTAATCTACTGTAAAATGGGTAATAATAAGACACACTTCTTAGAATTGTGGGCTTTAAGTGAATTAATTATGAAAGATATTAGAGAAGGGTCAAGCACATAGTAAGCTATATATTAATATTAGTTTTTGGTTGTAGTTATTTGTATTTCTTTTGTAATATGCCTGTTCCTATCATTTTTATAAGCTGCTTTACTTTTTTTTTTTTTTTTTTGAGAGGTTTTTGCTATAGGGTGCAGCGCGTGCGCTCGCCAGACAGAGAGAGACAGAGAGCCAGAAAGCAGGAAATCGCCCCCCAGGGGGGATGGCCACGCCGCAATCCCTTCTCCTCTAGTCTCCTCTCAGGATCTTGGGCACGCACGCACACGCGGCCAGCGTGAGTTTAAGCCACCGAGTCCAGGACTCGAACCGCGATCGACTACATGGGGGTCCAGCAACATAGCCATTACATGAACTTCTGATCCCTAAGCTGTTTTACTTTTAAGAGTTTGACCTTTTTGGTTGGAAATAGTTCATCAGTTTACCTTTTATAACAATTTTTATATAGAAATTTAAAAACTTAATTGAAAATTTTTGATGGCTGCTTGAATTTTGTCTTATACCTGCAAAGTACATCTCCACCTGATGATTATAAAAAGATTTCTATATATTCTAGTACATTCAAAACTTACTTTTTTTGAGGTTGTAGCCATCACTTTTATCTGTAATTCCCTTTTACTTATGGTACCATGTAGGAACTAATTTTTTTGTGCATATACAACTGAAGGTTATATTATATATACATGCATATGCCATTTTGTTGGCTACTTAGGAGCAGAGTATTTACATGTAATCAGATACCTGACTTGTCCCTATTAAGTACCATGTTAGCCATTGGAAGACTATTTTTCCAAAACTGATTATGAATTTCTGAGTACATATATAGATTTCTTTTAGGTTGATACAGTATCTGAGAAGTTCAACTTTTTAGTATCAGAAGCAGTAGGGACTAAGATATACACACATAATAAATACCAACATTTTCTCAATTTCTTTTATTTTTTAATCTCCAAGTAGAAATGTACTTTTAGGTAGTGCATTTAGTTGACTTCTAAATGTTACAACAGAAATATGATGTGCCATCTCCCTTTTGACTTCCCATACTTGACACACACTTTCTCATACAACCTTTAATAAACCCAGAAATGTTGGCTTTGTGCCCAGATAAAAGGGTTTTTGTTGTAGTGAGTGCCAAAAAGCTAGAGCATCCCTTCTGCTTGAAGATTTGGGGAGGAAAAAGATTTTTACTTAAAATAAATGAATTAATATTCTGGAAAACAATGAAGAGTTGTACCAATTAATTTTTTCATAAACATTTATCTGTTGTGATTTTCAAGCCACTGGGTCCAGGATTGAACCACGAAGCCGTCCATTTAGGAATCCAGCATCCCAATCGCCACACCCACCTGAATTTTTAATGTTCAGTTAGATGTCTTAAAATGAAAGCCCCTAGAAGCCGTGTATCCCTACATACAAATACCCTCAAACCCCTACACACACACACACATACACACACACACACAAACACACACGCGCACGCGAGTTCTCGTGTTCATTCTCATCTCCTGTGCTTGGTAAGGTATATACACACAAAGACTTGAAGCATGCAAAGCCACTGTGCATAGTGGCGAACTTTCTGTCTGCCTGCTGAGATGCTGGGTACAGGGCCCAGGATACAGTAAATCCAGCCTTGCTAATAACCTAGGGGGATTTTGACCATGGAAAAGAACAAGCATTTTTAGAGTGCCTCTGTGAGAGAAGCTATGGTGGGTGCATTATGTTTAAATCCATTGATCCTCACAACATACCAGTGAGCCAAATATTTCCCCTGGTTTTAAGTTCAGAAAACTGCAAATCGGAGTGGTTAAGTAATTTACCAAAAATAAAAGAGGTGGAGCTAGTTATGTCAAGTCTAATGCCAGTGTACTTGCCCTTTGTGTTATGTTATACATTACCTCTTTCCCAGACAGTAACTGCTTGTTTTGTTTCTGAATCATTCATTTTGTCTGTTGTCAGGTGATACAGCATATTAAAAAGTAGGGGTGAAATTCCACAGGTTCTTTGACCTCTGGCACTAATTTGCATGATAAATTGCTATATTGATTGTTTGAAGTTCCATAGGACGGGGTCCTAAGAGGATCTTCTGAAGTGTGCACCCCTTCATATTGTGCTCCTTTCTCATTGCCCTCTGCTACTATTGATTATGCTCTGCTTTATTTGTTCATTAAATGTATTACAACCTTGCTTTTATAGCAATAGAATTTCTAATTGAAAGATTTGTGATTAAATCATAGACTCACTTTACAAATAATACGTAACATAAAGAATTTGGCTTTCTTTATGTATTATTTGTACAGAAGAGTGCTATTATCTCGTCTATCATTTTATGACAGGTAAAGGTTAAAATTGAGAAAAAGTTATATTGAAAGATTTTTTTTTCATTTTGACTGGAGGCATGGCCTCAAGAGACTATTATTTTGAGGCTTCTAATTGAGCACATTAAAAATTCATTCAAACTTGGGACCAGCAGTTAGCGTAATGGCTATGTCGCTGAACTCCCACGTAGTCGACCGCAGTTCGAGTCCTGGACCCAGTGGCTTAAACTCACGCCAGGCGCGTGTGCATGCATGCCCAAGATCCTGAGAGGAGAATGGAGGAGAAGGGATTGCAGCATGACCATCCCCCCTTGGGGGTGATTTCTCGCTTTCTGTCTGTCTGTCTCTGTCTGTCTGGCCAGCGCACACTCCCTATAGCAAAAACCTCTCAAAAAAAAAAAAAAAAATTTCATTAAAACTGCATTTGGTCTTGGGTAAACTTTTTTTTTTTCGGGGCTGGGGGAAGAGGTTTTTGTTACAGGGCGCATGCCTTCGTCAGAAAGACAGAGAGAGACAGAAAACAAGAAATCACCCTCCAGGCTGGATGGCCATGCCACAGTTCCTTCTCCATTCTCCTCTCGGGATCTTGGGCATGCACATACACACACTTGGCGTGAGTTTAAGCCACCGGGTCTAGCACTCGAAACGTGGTTGACTACATGAGAGTCCAGCAATGTAACCATTACACCAACTGCTGGTCCCAAGGATGAACTTATTTTATTTATTATTAGTGTTATTTTTAAACTTGATATAGTCATCAAAGAGAGACAGAAAGATACAGAGGAAAAGTTTGTGGTTGGCCATGTGGGAGTCCAGTGCCTTGTCTACCATGCCACCTGCTGGCCCCTTGAGTGAACTTTTAAAAACCAAGTCATTTGACTTAAGAGCTGAGAAACCTTGGTCAGATAGAGATGACACAATGTCAATTAAAAAAAAATTTGACATTTATCATACTCCCCTTTTCTATTTATTATCCCTTAGTCAAACACAGTAAAATTGAGATGTGAAAACTAATGTGATTAATGTGACAGGATTCTAAGTGATGATATCTCAAAATCATTTTTGAAGGATTAGTATAAGATGCAAATTGTCCTATGGTGCCTGCTTGGCTGTGTAAGTATTAGATTTGGTGCTTAGATCTCATAATGCCCAAATTGTTTTACCTTAAAATTGTACTGTGATTTTTATTGGTGACAAAATTGTCAAGGAAAGATGGAAGAGCTTGTATTAGTCTTTTTAGAGTTGTCCAGTTGCTATGAGGTATTAACTTCCATGGAATAAATGTAAGGTGAAACTGACTTTAAAATAAGAGCTGAATTTTGACATTGATCTTTCAGATGTCATTAAAAATAGTCATTCCACCCATCCATAAGTATTTTCTTTTAACAAATACTGTGGGTTTCTTTGAATGTGCTAAATGCCTTATTATAGCCTCTCATTCCTTTTTTTTTTTTTTTTTTTTTTTTTTTTGAGAGGTTTTCACTATAGGGTGCATGTGCTCACCAGACAGACAGAGAGAGACATAGAGACGGAAAGCGAGAAATCACCCCCCGGGGGGGATGGTCACGCCGCAATCCCTTCTCCTCCATTCTCCTCTCGGGATCTTGGGCACGCACGCACACGCGCCCGGCGTGAATTTTAAGCCACCGGGTCCGGGACGCGAACCACGGTCGACTACGTGGGAGTCCAGCGACATAGCCATTACGCTAACTGCTGGTTCCCTCTCATTCTTTTAAAATTCTAGTGTGATCATTATTCAAAATAGCATTCTTTTTTAAGTGATTTAATTTATTATTATTATTATTATTTAAATTTGATTAGAGAGAGACGGAGAGAAAGTGGGAAAGTAAGAAAATAAGCTCCTAGGTCCAGGTTTCAAACTACGGTCAGCAATGTGGGAGTTTTAACCACGACACCACCTGCCAACACCCAAAATTGCATTATTATATCGACAAAGTTATAGCTCTGGAAGAAAATTCTAAAAATCATAGTTCGTGGAGTTATAGTGTTTCTGATTGTGATCTTTTTCTTTTTCTTTTTTTTTTTTTTTTTTTTTTTTAAGAGGTTTTTGCTATAGGTCACATGTGCTCACCGGAAAGACAGAGACAGAGAGACAGAAAGCAAGAAATCACCCCCCAGGGGGGATGGCCATGTTGCAATCCCTTCTCCTCCATTCTTCTCTCGGGATCTTGGGCACGCACGCACACACACCTGGCGTGAGTTTAAGCCACCAGGTCCGGGACTCGAACCGTGTCGACTACATGAGAATCCAGCGACATAGCCGTTACACTAACTGCTGGTCCCTTGATTGTGATCTTCAGTAAACCTTTTTTCTCTTCTCAATAAAATGGAGATGACTTTCTCTCTTATATTATTAAACACGTTGTAGGTTCTCATTACATAGCAGATCTCTTTTTCTTCTTCCTTCTGCCTTTACTGATCAGCTCCCTAGTCCTCGGTGACTTAATCAGGTCTACAAAACTAGCATGCATCAGAATTACTCGTAAAGTGTTTTGATTCTTCTGCAAGACAAGAAAATAAAGCTACTAACAATAATATTATTTTTAATTACTTATTTACAGTCATTCACTGTACATCAATACAGTATACTAAATAAGATTATCCATCCAGTATACATTGTATATTGGCTCAATCAAGGATAGTCCCATACATCAACAAGTAATTTTCATCAACCAATAATATTCTATTTCTTATATATTTTGCTTTTTCTCCCTCTCGATTCCCTGCCTCTCACTTTCTGCCAACTGTCCCTCTTTTCCCACACTCTCTGGTGTGTATAGTTGTTTTCTATACCTTTTTTTCCCCCACATTTTATTGATTCACTAAAGATCTTAATTAAAGACTTTCTGTAGCAAGCACAGCTGATATATACATATTTATGAACGCATGTCTGACTAGGCGGGAACCTCAGTGAGTAAAGGGAACTTGGTATGAAGTAGCACCTTGCTGGGGCTATATAGCTTACTGCAGTCATTAACTAGGTATCAATAGGTATTTTTAATGCATTTTTTAATTTCAAAAAAGAGTTTTAGTTTTAATAGATCAAAATTTTAAAAATGTTAAGAGAATTTTACCTAAAACTTAAATCCAAGAGAAAGGTTAGGATTCACTTCAAATAGTAGGTAGCCGAAACCTATCAACAGTACAAGGGAAGACAAAAATCCTTAAATATGGAAATCAAAGCATTGAAAAAAATCGGTAATGTTTTAGCCTAAAGTAAAATAATTCTATTTCACTAGTTCAGACTCATGTAATTAATCTCTCTATTGAATTTACAGTGTTACTGTGGTCTGATCTTTCCATTTAAACTCTGGAAGTTAACAACTCTGGACTTTTCCCTACCATTAGGCTGCCCATTCTCTTGGTTGTTTCTTGTATTCTTATTTCTGTGTGTCCAACTTTAGTTTTCTTGGTGCAACAGTCCTTTCAGCACTTCTTAGAGAGCTCTTCTGGTGTCGGTAATGTTTTTCAGGTTTTGTTTCTCTGAGATTGTTACTGCCTTTTTTTCCCCATATGAAAGTTAATTTGCTGGGTATAGTGTTCTTGGTTGAAATTGTTTTTCACTTAACACTTTGATATATTTTCCCATTCTTTCCTTCCGTGCTTGCATTGTTTCCGATGGGAAGTCTGACGTTATGGTTAGGGTTATGGGATATCCTTTGAAAATAACTTGGCGTTTCTCTCTTGCCAGTTTTAGCAGCTTGTCTGTCTATAGTTTTGGTCAATCTGGCCATGATGTGCCTTGGGGAAGATCTTGGGTTGATTCTATGTGGGGTCCTTTGTATTTCTTGGGTCTGGATATTTGAGTGCCTCTCTAGGTTTAGAAAGTTTTCTTCCAGGATTTCATGGGGTAGATTATCGATACCCTTATTAGTTTCTTCACCTTCTGGGATATCAATGATCTGGATGTTTGGGCATTTAGTGGTATATCTAGTATTACTCATATGTTATTCTCATTTTGGGGGGTTATTTTTGCAGTCTTTTTGGTGAATTTCTCTAGCTCAGAGGTCTTTTACATCTGAGATTCGATCTTCTGCATGGTCTAACCTGCTTTTGATATTTTCTTTTTTATATATATATGATCAGTTATTTAATTAGGTTCTTGGCAAAAAATTTAGAAAACGAATTTGTGAGGATAAACTCCATTTGTAAGGGCAAACATGGATCACATATAGTCCTGGAGCTGAGGACCAGCTTTGATTTTTGGTAAAATTTGCGAATCCACAGCTTTCTGATCAACCATACTCTGCTCTGAAATCTCGTATTTCTCTTTCTCTGTGTCGAAGATCTCACCTTTCTGGTGTCTGGGTTTCTGCAGTTTTTTTTTTTTTTTTTCTTGAAGTAAGCATCAGTAAGGTGCTTTGGGATTTTTTACTTTGCTAATATCAATTTTCGTGGAGGTGGCAATGACAAATTTCTGGTGTGTTCTTCACAGTGGAACTCGATTGAGAACCAGCAGTCCAGTTATAAGTAGCAAGCCAAACTGCTCAGCTGCTTCAGGAAAACCACTCTCTGGCCTCTGTGGCATCCAGTGAAGATGATCAGAATGGTCCCAGGAGTGATGCTAGCTCGCGGCTTTCTCACATGCTGACTGAAGGGTTTTTTTTTGCCGTGGTTCAATAGATTTTGAGGCACATCTTCAGAAGGATAATACCTAGGCATTTTTCACAGTTTAACTACTTGGGTACCACCATTCTTGTCTACACCACCTTTTTTTGTGACAGTCACAAGATCCTTCTCCTTTTTCTTTTCAATCCTGGATTTAGTGGCCAAGTACTACCTCTTGTACATGGCTTTCCTGGAAATACATGCCCCAGACCAGGACTGGGTTTTGGCTGCAATGGGGCTTCCCGTTCTTGGGCTTTTTAGCCTTGGGGTCACCCTTTTTAACTTTGTCACTGGCATCAGCCTTCTTGGCTTCAGGTTTCTTCTCCTTAGTATCCTGCTTTGCAGCTTTTTCACATGCCATCTTGTATAGTGGGAAAAAGAGCTGCTTTTGATATTTCCAACGGAAGTTTTGATTTCCGGTATTACAGCCTTCATCTCTAACAATTCCATTTGATTCTTTTTTATAATGTTTATCTTCTCTTTCAGATCATGCAAGAACTTCCTCACCTCCTGGAACTCAGTGTCTCTTTCCTCCTGTATCTTTTGGAGTTCATTGTCTCTATTCTCTAGCATCTCTGTTAGCTTTGTAACTCTGAATATTTTAAATTCTTTATCTGACATTTCCATGAGTTCCCTTTTAGTCTTTGTGAAGGAAGAGGAGTTATTCTTTTCCATTAGAGGAGAGAGATTTTCTTGGTTTCTCATATTTCTTGTACCTCTGCAGTGGTTTCTGGCCATCTAATGGATTATACGTTTTTTCCTATGTCTTAGAGTTAAATCTGAGCAATCAGACGAATGCAGAAGGAGGTGACCTGCAGTCTGTAAACAGTACCATTTTTATCCCTTTGTACAATTGATTCAGTGAAAATAGGTTCATCTGACCCTAAAAGTATTCAGGTACTTTGCTGCTGAGCACATAGACCTGTCTAGAAAATCAATGTGTAGAGGCTGAGAGAGAGCTGCAAAGAGACAGAAAGAATAAGGGTGCTCTAACCCGGCTCCTGACTAGACTGGGGAACAGGAGGGTGTAGTCTGGGCCGAGGTCTTTGGTGGTCGAGATCCCGGAATGGGGCCCGCTCAGAACTCAAATACAGATAGCTGTGGATTGGCTTATCCTGGCTCCTGGCTAGACTAGGGAGCAGGAGGGTGAAGTCTGGGCAGAGGGGCTTGGTGGTCACAATCTCTGATTGGCATTGCTCAGAATTCCACAGTAAGATAATTTTTAAGTTACTGTGGAGTGTGTGGAGTGTGCCATTTCTCTTGACTATTTTGTTAAAAATGTTTTCTTTTGTTTTAATTTTAGGCAACTGAAAGGTATGACATTTTTGATCCAAGACCGTCCATTTCAGCCCAGGGAACTACAGTGGTGACAAGGACATGGGACTCCTCCTGCCAGATTACAGATGGTTTAATACAATTGCCATCCTGGCTGACAACTGTGAAAAGGAACTTTGGATTATTTTGTTTTATTTTTGCAGGACACCACAATTTCAAATCCATAGGACACATCAGGTAATACTTTCCTGTCACTTCAGAAAAACATATGCTGTTTGGGACCAAGCAGATGGCATAATGGTTACATTGCAGGACTCTCACATGGCCAACTGTGGTTCAAGTCTCGGACCTGGAGGCTTGGGACTTGGCACCAGATGTGTCAGCGTGCATGCTCAAAATGGCAAGGGGAGAATGGAGGAGAAGGGATTGTGCTTTCTATCTATCAGGCGAGTGTATATGCCCTATAGCAAAAATCTCTATTAAAAAAAAAAGGAAAGAAACATGTTTCTTTCTGTCTGTATTTCTGCCTGTCTGTCTGCCTTCCTTTCTTTTACCATACTTGCCAGAGAGAGAGAAAAAACACTCCATGATGGAGTGTGATCATGCCACAGTCCCTTCTCCATTTTTCTGTTGGGATTTAGAGGGGTACACACGAACATGTGCCCATCATATTTTTCAAGCCACCAGCGCCAGGATTTGAACCATGTCTGACCATGTGGGATCTAACTCTCTTACCCACAGAGTTATCAATAAGTGACCAGCCTTTCAAAATCTTAAATATAAAAAACAAGAAACCAGAATGTTTGAGCCACAGTGTTTTAAGTAACCTCTCCCCACTTTGCAATCTTATTGTTTCACAGTGAACCAATTAACTTTAGTATGGGATATGATGATGATGACCTACTTTTTGTTCAGTTTAGTCTACCTATTACTTTCAAGTTATTTATCTATTTCTTTCAAAAGAAAGAGAGAGACAGAGACCCTTGCAGGGTCTTGCAAGGTTGCTATCCTCCCTGCCAGTCAGCAAGGGTGTACCAGTGGGCCCATCCAGCATGTTCAGCTTGAGCTAGCATCTGACCCTGGGGCCTTACCATATGGTTCTAGTGTCACATAGCTCCCTACTGCCTATGCTGCCACACTGGACCATGGTCTGCCTGAGGCTGTAGGTTTTTGTTTTTGTTTTTTTGTTCTCTGGAGGGTTTTTTTGTTTGTTTTTTTAGTTTTTGCTATTGGGCACACGTGATTGACGGAGAGAGAGCGAGGAGAAACTGAGAAATCACCCCTCAGGGGGATGGCCATGCTGCAGTCCCCTCTCCATTCTCTTCCAGGGATTTTTCAGCAAGTTCGTGTATGCGCACCTGGCATGTTTTTCAAGCCACTGGCTCTGGGACTCGAACTGAAGCCAACTATATGGAATTCAGCCTCTTTAACCTCCATGCCACCAGCTTGTCCATGATCTTTTTTTTTTTTTTTTTTTTAATTTTCAGATATATTTTTGATTCCTTAAGTTTTAGATATTTAATTGAGATACACTCTTTCAGGAAAAGAACTCTTGAATTTTCCAAGTTGACATAGAGACCACAAGTACTGCTCATTTTTACTGCAAAATTTCATTATGAAGTTTTTTTAAGAAATTCAGAAAACTTTAATTTTACAATAAACACTCATACAGCTACCTCTCAATTTTATCATTAACAGTTTACTATACATGTTTTAACTTACTTATCTGGCCATCTACTCTTTAATATTTATGATGCATTTCAGAATAAGTTGTTTATATCAAGTTCTGCAGTTTGGGATGCATTTTTTCTTCTGTCCTAAAATGACAGCTATCTTTATGTTTACTCTCTGATAAAATCTGTTATTTCATATCCAGTGTGACGCTCCCAGTATTTTTCTTAAGCTCACTAGTGAAATGAAATATCCTACTGTCTTATGTATTTGTCTCCTGTCGATTTCACATTTTGGGGTTTCTGATATGTGGTGTTTGACATTGAATCACATAAATCAGAAGAGTTTTCAGTGCTTTATTCATATTGTTGAATAGAACTGTTAGCCCAGATCTATAAATATGTTTTGTGTGTAGAATGTTGCTGTTATTTGTTATTTGGCAATGGAATTCAGGGTGGTTTTAAGAAATCTGGGCTTTATGGAATCTTGCTGTAGGCTATGATAAAATATTTTTGTCACGGACTAATACTCATAATTCCCTTAAAGATCAATTTTTTGTTTTTGTTTTTTAATTGGCTAGAGTGCACATGTGCTTGTCAGAGAGAGACAGAGAGAGAGGAAAGTGAGAAAGTCCCTCACATTATGGAGGATGGCCACACCACAGTTTCTTCTTTGGTTCTCTTTTAGGGATTTTGAGCATGCCATGAACATGTGCCTGGCATATTTTTTTTTCTCAAGCCACTGGGTCAGGACTTGAAGCATATGTTCAGCCATGTGAGATCTAGCCACCTTAACCAGTACATCACCAGCTGGCTCTAGAAAGAGATTTCAAATGTCATCTGTAAATACCTATATAGCAATAACTCTCCAGCCATTACCTGCCATCTTGATATAGTTCATTTCTCTGTTTTTTAAAAACTTGCACATAGTAAGGTGTGTGTTAAAATCACCATTTATCTTTGTTGTAACTCTTTTCTCACCATATTACAACTTTTTCACTTAAACATAACCACCACAATTTTGTATATTCTTCGAATTGTCTTTCTGTCTGTGTATATTTTTTCTGGAACATAGAAGACAGTCAATATTGTGTAGTAACTGAATGTAAAAATGTTTCAAATTAATTAATTTTTTTTCTTTCTTGCTAAGGCTTCAAGTTCCCTGTAGAATTTTAAAATAACCTTTGCTAATGAGGATGTCTGATATTGTTACTATAAAAGATGAAACTGAAACAATGAAGAATTTGGAGGCAGAAGTGAAAGATACAACCAGGGTTGAAAATCTTATCAAATCGGAAAACTATGAGACGATTTTGACAGAGAAGAATGAACGTTGTATTGACAACAATATTGATTTGCAGGTAAGCAGGATTTTCTGTAAGACTATACATACTAAATATTCAATAAATAATTGTTTCTCTTCATACAGAACTCACTTTTCAAAATTCTAAAAGTATGTTGTTCCTCAGGTCATTCTTACCAGCTGTTTTTTGAGCTACCTGAATTAGCCAGGTCTTCAACTCTTTGATTTACTTGTAGTGTGTAATTAATTCTTTTTATTTGTTTATGGCCAGTGTGTTTTTATTAGCTTTATCACTTTTTATTCCACCTTTCCCCTAACAAACATTACAATGAAAGTTCAGAATTTAACCTAAGAGCTCTTAGAGGAAAGAGAAACAGAGATTAAAACTGTAGTTTTTAGTTTAGCATTGTGAATAAAGAATTCTATTTTTAGAGGCACTATTCTATCATTCTTTTTCTATAGTATATCCTAGAGACATTGTGGGCTATACGCCAGAAATTATAGATTCACATGTAATAACAAAGCTTTCTAAAAGGTTATCTCATTCCTTCGTTCAGTCAAAACTTTGTTTATTCCCATCATCTGCCAGGCATCATCTGAGACAGTTCTAGCAATTCCTACAACGAAAAAAAGAAGGATTTAGGCCCCACTGATTTAGAATAGTCAAGTGGTAATTATCTGAGAAATTAGGAGAAATCACACATTTTTTTCCTGGTCATTTTTGTTAATAGGATTTTATGAAATGATAAAATATCAGCATGCCTGTAATCAGAACATTTAGTAATGGCAGTGTGCCAGTGTCCTGATTGCATCAGAGAAAATACTCTAAAATTCTATTGCATTTCTAATTAAAATAATAAAAGATTGTATTTAGTCTTTTTTCTACATCTAATGCTCAGTCTCTGGGGTCATGCTTATTAACAAGTGATTACCTTTGGTTGTTCATTTCCCACCATGTCTATTGCATTACCCTTGGCGGGAAGCACAAGACCATTGAAATCACTTCTCTCTCATCTTGGCCCAGTTGTTTGTACTGCAGGAGAATTTCATACAATGCTCAAACGTTTATCGAAAGCCTCTTCTGTGCTTTGGAGATATCAGAGTAAACAAGGATGGACATGTTCTTTGATCTTGTGTTCCTTATAGCATGGTAACTGTAAAGGGAGGAAGGAGTAAAGGAGTAAGGAGCAGGAAAGAGAATATGAGAATTCATTTTGTTAATGTGTTGTAATTTTGTATCCATTGTCTATCTAGCTGTTTTTGAGAATTTACTGTCTGTAAGAATATGTACACTCTGCTTTAAGTTTTTGAGGTCCAGAATGCCTCTGTCCATGGTGCCTGACAAAAGGCTAACAGTATAACTTGTACAGAAGGGATTTTTAAGTAATGGAAATTGGGAATCAAAAAGTAGATATAATTTTTCATGTGTTTTCACTTAAAATCATGTAAAACAACGTCAACTTTTTCAAATATCAACAGAATACTTTTTAAGAGGAATGTAGTTAATATGGTGTTACCTTTAAATTAATACGGAGTTAACTGTTCTATTATACTACTAGACATTTCATCTTCCTTGGTACTTAAAGGTTGTCATGTCAAACAGCAAGTATTTTTACTCATAAATCTGGATGTATGTGTACCAAATCATTTACGTTTCCTACTGAGAATTTCAAATAGACTGTTAACTTTTTTCTAATAGAATAATAAAATAGTCTCTACTTTCCTCCTTCGGCAAAATTGTCTTCAGAAACGTAACTACTGTGACTTAAGAAAAGGGGATGTTTACTTTCCGAAAGAAGCATTCTATACATTTATACCAAAACTGCACATACTTAGTGTATGCAGTTCACTGAGTAAAATCATTTCTAAAGGAAGGGATGTCAAAGATTATTTTATACTATGAAGAAACCTTATGATTTTCTCCTCTCTAATAAGAACAGCTTTTACTGAGGCCAGCAGGTAGCATAATGGTTGAAACACTGGACTCCCAAATGGCAGACTGCAGTTCGAGTTCCTCCTGGCAGCTGGCTTTCTCACTTTCCCTCTCTGTCTTTTTCTGGTCAAATTAAAAATAATAATAATGACGGACCAGCAGTTGGCTTAATGGCTGTGTCACTGGACTCCCATGTGGTCGACCACGTTTTGAGTCCCAGACCCAGTAGTTTAAACTCACGCCGGGCCCGTGTGTGTGCGTGCCCAAGATTCCAAGAGGAGAATGGAGGAGAAGGGATGGCGGCATGGTCATCCCCCTGGGGGATGATTTCTCGCTTTCTGTCTCTCTCTGTCTTTCTGGCAAGAGCATGCACCCTATAGCAAAAAACACTCCGAAATAATAATAATAATAATGATAAATTAAATAAAATAATTCTTTTTTTTTTTAAAAAAAAAAAAAGTAGTATTTACCAAAAATAATTTCATCAAGCTAGTAAGAGGTCAGCAAACATTAGGTATCCTAGCAGAAATTATCTCATAACTTCCTTGACTATTTTTTTATAAATAATTCTATTTGTATGACTCTTTCTACTTTTTAAAGTTGTTAGTTGCATTTTTTTATTCAGGGTTTTCTTTGGCACTATAAACTTTCATAAGAGTTTTAGGATTACTTTCTTATGAATTTCTTAATATTGAGACGCTGGAAAATTCATTATGTATTTTTTCTGTGAAAAAATGTATCATGACTTTTCCAACAACCCAATACTTAAGAGCTAGTTCAAGTAACCTGTGTGCATTAATATAGAAAAGTTAACTTTCACACATAATTGCCATGGCATTGTTCTGTATTGCCAGTCATGGTCATTAGTAATTGTGCAAAGGATTTTTGCTTAGTAATTTTCCTTCTGCTACACACCTTTCCCTTTGAGAATCTAGAGGTATATCCTAGACTTTCTGAAATTATTTGGAAGTTGGGACAGAGCAGTGGATGTCAGGTTTCTAAAATTAGAAAAATGTGTTTTGTTAGACTATCATATCCCTGATCTTTAATATGAGGCAAATGGTGGGGACAAGAAGGGAGTGTTTACTTTGATTTCCTATGTATAACTCATTAGGGTGGCCTTCATTGTTTGATTTTTTGGTTTTCAGAAATAGATTATTCAGATTAAATTTTGGGTAGATTATTTGTGTTGGTTTTTATAGTCATTTACTTGAAATGAAAATTTAAAATCCTGCCCTTGGAACCAGCAGGTGGCCTGGTAGTTAAGGCACCAGGTTCCACATGGCCAGCTGTGCAGTTTGAGTCCCGGACCCAGCAAAAAAAAAAAACTCACCAGGCACCCATGCATGCATGCGTGCCCAAAATCCTGAAAGAAGGGATTAATTGTGGTATGGCTATCTCCCCAGTAGGTGATTTCTTGCTTTCCCTTCTCTGTGTTTCTCTCTCTGTCTATCCAGAGAGTGCATTGGTCCTATGGCAAAAATCTTTAAAAAAAAAAAAAAAAAGGAACCCTACCTACTTTTGACTTATTAAAAGTTTATGCTTGCCCCAACTGCAGTAACAGAAACTGCCAGTGTTGTTTGGCAGACTAAAGCTACGTGGAAGACCCAAGTTTGATTCCTGGCCCACCCAAAATAGTCAGGCGTGATGGTATATACTTATAGTCCCAGCTACTCAGGAGTCTGAGGCAGGAGGATCACAATATACCACAACCGTGTCTAAAACCACACACATACACATACACACTCACTACATAGGAATAAAATTTAAACTCAACTTTGTCCCGGGTTTTTGTCTATATATGTGTGTATATACACAAAACCCAATACTTATTTTGAACAGTTCAAACAATGTCCCTAACTAACTGTTTGTTAACAACAGGACGACCAATCCAAATTGTGTTAGTAACCCTTGGTTGTGGAGGAAGTAAGAAAACCAATTTTGAAGGGGGCTAGCAGGTAGTGTGGTAGTTAAGACACTGGACTCCCACCGTGGTTTAAGTCCTGTACCTGGCACCTTAAAAATCATGCCAAGCACATGTGTATGCATGCCCAGAAATCCCAGGAGGAAAACGGAGGTGGGATTGTGGTATGTCCATCCCCCGGGGGGGGCGGGGGTGTGATTTCTCACTTTCTCTCTCACTCTCATCCCAAAAACAAAACAACAAACAAAATAGAAAACTGACTTTTGTTAACTAAGCCTATGTACCAGAGTCATGCACTATATGAGTGACCTTTCTTCACACAGAATCAGTTAAAGTAGTTATTTAGTAAGTCCTCATTTCTGTAGTAAGCTCTTTGATAATCGAGGTGAGAATCTTACATCTTGTGTCCCCCACATTCCGATACTTTTACTGAAAAGGTGGTGAAGGGTACTATAAGGGGCATAAAAACAAAATGACAGTACATTTTCTTGTTTGTGAAACAAAATAAGGATGTATGCTAAGTACCTACCTAGTACATAATTAGAATTTAACATGCAGTAGTTGCTATTGCTAATATATAGCATTATCTTCATAGTCGTTACTACTTACTTATTGCAATGGAACAACTATATAGCTTCTCAAAGCTTTATTGACCTGTAAGACAGATTTTATTCTTTAGTAGTAAAATGAAAAGTAAAACTTTTTTCCTGATATAAGCTCCCCAGAATTACAGTGTAATCTGTTTTTATTAAGTTTCCTATCAATTATCTTTAATAACTTGAACTTTTTAAAACTTGGAGTTTACTTCCCATAGCAGACTTGACTTTCTAGAATTATTTCTAGGACTTGGTACTCTAGCTACAGAACTTGGCATATATACATATGTGAAGGACTTCAAGCATATGTGCTTTTCACAGTGCTTTACTATGGCATATAAAAAGACTGTTCACATCTTGTGGGTATAGAATTGCTTTTACATGAACCAGCAGGTGGCAGGGTGGTTAAGGCGCTGGAGTCAACATGGCCAACTGTGGCTCAAGTCCTGGACTTAGTGGCTTGCTTTCTCACTTTCTCTTTCTCTGTCTCTCTCTCTCTGGTCAAATTGAAAAATAATAATAAATAAAATAAAATAAAATAAAATAATTGTTAAATACTTTATATATTTTTATTTCTTTGCATAATTTTTTACATATGTCACACAGTAGGATGCAAAAATTCTTTATCTTCATTTAATATAAAGAGTAGCTGTAAGCCACAGTCAGTGTTTCAAGACCCAAAGGGTTGAAATTGTTTAAAAAAAATAATGCTTTATTAAAAGAAAAAAAAAATCAGCTTTCCCTATGCAGAAAACATCGTTGTTTTATGTTACTCCAAAGAAACTGGCAGCCTAGCATCTATCATTTTTATTACACATGATCTTTAGGTAGACATTGGACATTTTGTTGCATTATCTTCATTCCACATAGTTACCATTAATCCTTATGATTAGCTAGAAAAGTTGTGAGAATGAAACAGCTTTTTATGGTGTATTTAGCGACTTAATTCAGGGACAAGCAGTTGGCATAATGGCTGTGTCAATGGACTCCCACGTAGTCAAGCACGGTTTGAGTCCCAGATTCAGTGGCTTCAACTTACGCCAGGCGCGTGTTCCTGCATGCCCAAGATCCTGAGAGGAGAATGGAGGAGAAGAAATTGCAGCGTGGCCATCCCCCCAGGGGGTTATTTCTCACTTTCTTTCTCTCTGTCTTTCTGGCAAGCACATGCACCCTATAGCAAAAACCTTTCAAAAAAAAAAAAAAAAAAATGAGAGAGAGAGAGAGAGACTTAATTGAAAGGTTTTAACTATTATAATTTATTTTGTTCATAATTATTAATTAGAAATGTAAACTGGTCCCCCCTTTTGAAATAAAACAGATTTCCCTTAATTGGTTGGTATTTATTGGTGGTTATTTTTATGTTAATATCTAAGTATAACCCATGAAAATTATTGCTCTTAGTTGTTGGAGCCCGCCCTGGGCTTGGCTACATCTAAGGAGGAAACAGAAAGAATGAGACAGAGACAGAGTAGCAGTGGACAGCCTGTATTTCACGACATTCCATAAATATGTTGATTACAGACAATAAGCAAGTAACAAAATTTATAAGGACTTAGACATACTGAGCCAGGTGTATCCCTTAGTGATATTTCCATTAAAGAAAAATCCCATTATCTTCTTTTCTAACGGAGAAAAGCCTATATAGGTGTGGGGAAGGAAATATAAGGCTAAAAAATCTCTCCATAAGGCGAGCACCACGATGCTCAAAAACGACTAAAAACTTTACAGAGGCAAAACAGAAGTTAAACTTTATTAATTGAAGTCAAAACATTTCCTAAATGCTGTCAAATGTATCCGTTGGAGCGCTCCTAGCAATTTCTACCCTTTACTCTGCCTGCAGTGAGAGTTAAAGAAAAGACAGATTGCCAAGTTCTGCTATAACCCAAAGGGACAAGTGGTGTTTGTTCAAAACATTCCCCACACCTCACTCAGGGCCTCTCTCCAAACATGTCCCTACACTTAGTTTGTCTCTAAATTCTAGTATTAATACTACAGTTTTAAACTGAAATTCTATTAAGGATATTTTTTACTCTACTATTTGACTTAGTTCCTATCCTATACTTCAGTATAAACAGAATAAATATAAATTGGAGACTTTATCCTTAAACCTGCTAAATTCTAATTTAGTTATTGTCTCTCTAGTCTAGTAAAAGTCTGTAAAATAAACTCCTAAATTTTTGCTGACAATGAAATTCTGCTCTAACTAATAAAATCTGTTTTTTTAATAAGTATGTATCAAATCAGGAGAATTCCTGTTTAAAGCCAAACCTGACTGCCAAAGCGATAACAAAAATGTGGAATAAAGGGTATTTACCTTAAGAAATAGAACTTATTTTCTCTGCTTTGTTTTGTGTGCATGTATGTACGACAAATTTCTAATTCAAATATTTGAAATGAAATAATAATTTATTTTATCAAATAATGCTATCTTGGCAATTTATACTAAAGTACCAGTGGATTGTCTATTGCTCATAACACATTTCCACAAATGTATAGGCTTGAAACTGCACCTGTTTATGAGCTAGTGGTGGGCTCAGCTGAATTCTTTGCTTTGGATTTTACAAAGCTGAACTCAAAGATGTCAGCCAAGCTGGGCTCTTTTCTGAAGATTCTAAGGAAGAATTTGCTTTCATTTTCCTTCCAATTCTTGTTGGACCTCAGTACCATGCAGCTAGAGGTCTCAGGCTTCGTGTGTGTTGGCTGCCTGTCAGGCAAGACCATATTCTATTCCTAGAGGCTGCCCATAGTCCTCATATGGTTCCTCCATCCTGAAAGCCAGCAGTGGTGTATTGAGTCCTTTGACACTTTGAATCTCTCTGACTTGCCCTGTTACTCTACATCAGAGAAGACTTTCAGCTTTTAAAGGGCTCACTTGATTGGATAAGACCCATACCCAAACTTGTGATCGACTGATTTGGGGCTCAGTTACATGTGCAAAATCCTTCATAGCAATACCTATATTTGTGTTTGATTAAATCAGCAGATAGAGATTTGGGGGCTACCATTAGAATTCTGTCTAACACAATCAGTATTTATTTAATCCACAACTAAAAGATTTTTTTCTGTTTTGTTGTTTTATAACTGTAATGTAAACTACAGTATACTAAGATTCGGAAGGTCTTGGGTTCTATTTGGCTCTTAGTAATTCTGAGTCTAAACTGCGAGGTCCTCGAGGTCAGGAACTGTGCCTTATTCCTCTTCATTGCTCCAGTGCCAAGCATAGTGATGTGAATAACAGGAATTCAGGACATATTAAGTGAAATCAAATTAAGATAATTTTATCTCTCTGTGTCTTTCCTCATCTTTCCTCAACTTCATCAAAACCTTCTTATAAATTAAAATTCAGATCATTAATTCACATATGAATTAAGACTATTATAAAGCAATATTCTAAAACAGAACCATGGTAGGTTCCTAACATTCAGTCTCTATTACATTTATAAAGCTTAGGGTTTTTTTTTTTTATTTTTAAGAATTAGTTATTTCATTTTATTTTAATTTGACCAGAGAAAGAGGGAAAGTGAGGAAGCAAACCACCAGGTCTGGGACTTGAACCACAGTTGGCCATGTAGGAGTCCAACACCTTGACCACCACGCCACCTACTGGGCCGACAGAGCTTATTTTTAATCTTCCCATTCACTGAATATTTTTATAAAGAACCCTGTGAATTAGTACAGATAGTATGAACTTTTACACAAATAATCCTTTACTTAATAAGCAAAATCAGAAAATTTAGATCCATCACTTCTGCATATGAATTCAGCATTTACTCTTCTAAATCATCTCTTATTTTGGACATTTGTAGTAGAAGATACTGTATCAGTGGCATTTAAAAGTCAAAGGAAGTAAAGCAGAGAACATGAGCAATCACAAATTACTTTCCCTTCTGCTGCCTCAGAACTGTAGGCAAGTGCATTTTGCAAGTATTCATCTGTTGCTTTTTTCATATTTTTTTTTTTTCTGTACGCCCTAACTCTGTGGTAACTTAACTTCTTTAACTTCTGCTTTTTTTTTGGAGAGGTTTTTCCTACAGGGCACATGCACTCGCGAGAAAGACAGAGACAGAGAGATAGAAAGTGAGAAGTCACCCCCCAGGGGAGATAGCCACGCTGCAATCCTTTGTCCTCCATTCTCCTCTTGCAATCTTGTGCACACACGCATGCACACGCGCCCAGCATGAGTTTTAAGCCACTGGGTCCGGGACGCAAACCGTGGTTGGCTACTTGGGAGTCCAGCGACATAGCCCCATTACGCCAACTGCTGGTCCCTAACTTCTGCTTTTAGATGGAAGATGCAGACAATTAGAAACCCTTTTGACAATTAGGACACAGAGAGAAAAGACCACTTACATGCAGGGACCCTCTCAGGCAGCACTGCCATGTACACATGCATATAAATAAGAGTCATTTTCTTACAAAGTCATTTTTCTTGATTTTTTTCCTGATTTCCTTTTGTTGCTGTTATTGTTAACTTGCAGTTTATGTAATCCAAAAACAAAATCCCAAGAATACAATGGTTCTTATCTTTGAGAAATTTGGGCTCAAAATGTTGCAATAGACTCTTATTGTTGGCTCCACAAAGGAGCTTTTTTTGGCTACTAGGATAAAATGGTGGGTTTTTTCTTCATTTTTACATGAAGCATAGTAGTCTGTGTATTAAGGACTTTGTATCTGTTTTATTTTTGGTACCAAATTAGCGCCCTGGTATTAATAAGTATAAATGATAGATATCTGGACCCTGTCCTGTTTGAGGTTAGGTTGGAAGGAGGCGAGAGGGAAGAGGGCAGGAGATGCTCTTATCCAGCCCTAATTCACAGATGCGGGTTCCTCATGACGGATGTTTAGTCTGGTCATGCTTAAATGTCTGTGTTGAAAGTCTGCCCCCCTGTTTTTTCCTGCTTTGTTGCCTTACTCCAGCCCTGATGGATGAGATTCTGCACTGATAACTAGAGACATACTTCTTACATTGCTGAAAAGGCTTGGTAGATGTGTGGTCGGATTCTGATTCAGCCTCTGTTGAAATATACTCTTTTTTTTGAGAGATATTTTTGCTATAGGGCGCGTGCACTCACCAAACAGACAGAGAGAGACATAGAGACAGAAAGGGAGAAATTACCCCCCAGGGGGGATGGCCACACTGCAATCCCTTCTCCTCCATTCTCCTCTCGGGATCTTGGGCACGCACGCACACACGCCCGGCGTGAATTTTAAGCCACCGGGTCCGGGACGCGAACCGCGGTCGACTACGTGGGAGTCCAGCGACATAGCCATTACGCTAACTGTTGGTTCCCGAAATACACTCTTAAACTAGTTTGGGACTTTTCTGAGTTTGGCTATTTAAACCAACTGAGTTTTTAAGACCAGTTTTCCCCTAACATTGGCTAAAGTGTAATATATTATAAAGTACTGGAAAAGTGTATTATATTTTTCTACTAAGAAGTCACATTGTAAGTTCCATTGCTTAATTAACACAGAAATTGTGGCTGTCTGTTGACTTACAGGAAAATGCCAATCGAGACCAGCAGTTGGCATAATGGCTATGTTGCTGGACTCCCATGTAGCCAGCCATGGTTCGAGTCCCAGACCCAGTGGCTTAAACTCATGCCGGGCGCGTGTGCATGCGTGCCCAAGATTCCAAGAGGAGAAGGGATTGTGGCTTGGCCATCCCCCCTGGGGGGGTGGTGATTTCTAGGTTTCTGTCTCTCTATCTCTCTCTCTTGATCTCTTTGTGTCTTTCTGGGGAGTGAGTGCACATGCCCTACAGCAAAAACCTCCTCCCCCCCCCCCCCAAAATGCCAACCCACAGAAGGATTTTAGAGGACCTTCTGGAAAGGTGCTCCTGGGAGGAATCAATGCGCTTAGCGGAATTAACTTTGATTTCCTCATTTTCCATACTTTCTACACAGTTTTTCTGTGGTTTAGATTTATGAACTAAGAAACAATTTTTCTATTTCAGTATGAAATTTAATTCACATCTTTCTTATTGTATATTCAGCGGCCATTGCAGTCATTTGGACAGACAGGAAAAAGGTCTAAGGTATTGTAAATATTTTGGTGTGCTGGCATGCCAAAGGCCTTCCTTCATGCTTGATGAATCCTTGTTTTCATATAGCACTACATTCAGTTTAGTTTTTTCATATTTTGTTTTGGGCAGAAAGCTTATTTTGTTTTATTTGGGGTTTTTGTTTTGCCTACTTGCTTTTGTGCATTGCTTTTTTTAAATCTTTGATGGTTCTTTATCTATAGAGAAAATTGCTTTCTCACCATTTTTGGGTTTTGAAATTGAAGTTGTTCCCATTCTTGCTATTGCTGTAATTTTCAAAACTGCAACTATTTGTTTTCCCTCTTAACAACGAGCTTTACTGGTTGTTTAAAGATACATTTAACTTGCACATTCCATCCACTTTTATACATGGCAGAATCTATTTATAAAGAAACTCTCCCTAGGGGGCTTTTGCATATGCCCTAGATTTGTGAAATGTAGTGTTAATTTTAAATACTTCTCTTTAGTCAAGCTCAAAGTTAAAGCTAGTTCGGAGCCTTGCAGTGTGTGAAGAATCTCCACCACCCCCCGCAGCAGAGATATCACAGGAGAACCAGGTAAAGAGCAAAACAAAACCAAACATTTGTTATTCAAAGAAATGGCAGAAATGGAGAATTTTTTATGAGGTTAAATAAGAGCGGTATAAGTATGTGTGTCATATTTTATTTTTGCAAAGTGAAACTAATTTGATAATACTTGCCACTGAAGGCAAAGCTATGAAAAGTTGGAAAAGTTTGCTTCAGTCTAAGTCTTAGAGCAATGATTTCTCTTCTTGAAAAGCTTGGAGATTATAAAATTAACTGGGAAAGTGACTTTAAGAGTTATAAATTATTATTGATAAGTTACAAAATGTTGGAGTAGTGCATCCAGTGAATACAGTTGTGATGAAATGTACTCTCTTAGTTGTAGCTTTTAGAAATTTGTTTAATACTTAACTGCTTGTGTAAGAGACTGCTCAAGACTTCTACTTGATACCATATTTTGCATAACCTGAATGCCTGGTGAAGCCAGTGTGCATATTAGCTTGATTCTTTAATAAGTGTCTATTCTAACTCCTTTTCTGTCTATTGTACAATTCAGAACAGTGAAATTAAAGCGAACAAAATTTTTTTGCCTCTTATATCTTTTTAAATGCTATCTATGTGATTTGACTTTTCTGTTAATCATGGCTATGGAATGATCTTTGTCTCATGTTACATTTATACATTCATGCATATTATTTTGGGCCCCTTCTTCCAGATGTTTTATCATTGTGATAACTTTGTTAAGGCTTGTTGTGTTTTGTATCAGTTTAAGCTGGCTAAAATTCTCCTTGATCTCAAAAGTTATTATGAAAAGAATTGAGGCATCTTAGTGGTTACTGAAGAAGCCATAAATGATTTTATAAAAAGAAAAGGCCATGATTTGTACATATATGTGTATGTATATACACACACACACACATACACACACACACACACACACACACACACACACATATCAATTGTATGTTTGGTGATTCAGGCAAAAATTTACACTTCTCATTTTTTAGATGATGTTCTCAAAAGCATGCTATAGATACTGAAGATATTTATAACATGTAGAATATGTCCTGTTTTTAGAAAACAGTATACTACTTTGTTGCCAAAATATAAGGAAAAGGTTTTAGGATAGTTAATTTGTTATCAGTGAAGAGTACTTAAAAATCTATTTCCGGGACCACCAGATGGCATAATAGCTACATCAGTGGACTCTCATGTAGTCGACTGTGGTTTGAATTCCAGACCCGGTGGCTTAATCTCATGCTGGGCGCGTGTGCGTGCGTGCCCAAGATCTGGAGAGGAGAAGGGATTGTTGTGTGACCATCCCCCCTGGGGGGTGATTTCTCACTTTCTGTATCTCTCTTTATGACGAGTGCACGTGTCCTATAGCAAAAAAAACCTCTCCCCCCCCCAAAAAAAAACTATTCCCTTTGACATTTGTTCAGTTGTCAAAAATCCAGTAAGTTTTGGGGCCGGCAAGTGGCATGGTGGTTAAAGGCGCTGGACTCCCACATGGCAACCACGGTTCAAGTCTCGGACCTGGTGGCTTGCTTTCTCACTTCCTCTCTCTCTCTCTGATCAAACTGGAAAATAATAATGATAATAAATGAAGTTAAATAAAAATAATGCTTTAAAAAAAAATCCAGTAAGTTTTTATTATGCCTACACAGAAGGTGGCTGTGTGTATTTATTCATTAACATAGGTGCATATTAGCAATAAAATAAGCTTTCTAGCAAAAAAGTGGAAATATAGTCAAAATACGTTATTAAGTATGATTGCCTTGAGAACATTTTCAAATATTAACCTTTAGTTTTTGCATGATTGTTGATAAGGCTGAAGAGTTATGATACATTCTGAGAAAAATAGTAAAATTGTCCATAAACAGCAGTTTCTGAAAGTCCTTTGTACAGTGGGAGTAGAATGTACTTCTTTAGGGTGAAGCACTTGGCCACTCCAGTATTTTTTGAAAATTAATTTCTTCATTTTATTGCTGGAAATGTTTTATCATCTTAGCCTCATGACATAATAGTCAATGGAGATTGAGGGAATGAGGTATTGGTAAGTCTGTTAATGCAGAAAAAGTACTTTTTTTTTGAGAAAGGCTATAACATGATCTTTGTTTCATTTTGTTTCTTCAATGCATTTTACCTTATGTGAAAATCTTGTGGAAAAATTCTATGCTACTACATAAATTTGCTAGTCAAAATTTATACGAGAAAAAAAATTAACATCAGGAACATGTTATATATTACTGTATACCTTATTGGTCATAAATTATTCCTTGTGTGTCTACAGTTCAAAAAGATGAGTTATACAGATAACAAATAAGGCAGTCATTAAATTCAGTTATTCCATTTAATACCTTCTTTCTCCATTTCTCTTTTATGGCAATAATTTTGGGTGGGGGAATAATAACCTATTAATACATCTTCTGAATAAAAGATCATTCTTTTAGTGGAAAGTCTTTTCAAATCCTGAGTTAACTAAATTGCACCTGAATGGGAATTGCAAAATAAATTATTTCTCAGGAAATGTTCTATTATCTATCTAATGCATGACGGTAGAGACGCTTTCCAACTAATTTGCTTGACACAGAATGTGATTTTTAAGGAATTAATCTGGAATAAAACTCATTATTCGAAAGGTTGAGAGGCAATTAAAACAGAGATATCACCTGTGTCTGATGAGATCTTAGGAGCGGGAAGTGACCTCAATAACAGATTCAATGACAGAGTGAAGAGTAAGGGAATTATAGCTTCCTACGGAGATGTTTCCATCATTCTCGTTATTTATAGTCTGGAGAGTTTGTGTATAAGAACTTTAGTATCCATAATGTCTTGTTAATTCACCACTGAAAACAGCACCTACTGAAGAGAAGGCCTAAAATCTGTAAATACAGAGAAGGCCTAAAATTCATCTTGATAAAATAGCTTAATTAATTAAACATATAATTAAAATGTAGTTACCCTTGGGTAACAAGAATATGAAGCTAGAAGTCAGGAAAACTTATAAATATTCTACTACTGAAAAATAGTTCTGAGATTCATTACTAAATGTCTGTTTTACAGTTATGAAAAAAATAAGGAAAATGTGTTAGAAAATTAATCACAATGAGAAAAATGACTTGCTGGTTCATGAATTTGATGGTATTTTTATTTGATAAACAAGACAGGGAATAAAGTAGATGTTCATCATCCTTGAGAAAAATTACCAGAGCTTACCACTTGCCCTATATTTCTGAGCACAAATTTGAACTGAGATGGATCGAGAAGAATTGAAAAGAGATGGAAATAGCAAATAGCAGTCCTTACTGGGATTAAAAATTATTTGATTGACATTCTGCTGTAGATGATTTTGAAAGAGTTAGGTGGAAAAATAAAGACATTTAATAGAAATCCTGCTGGCTACAAGTTTGAGAATCCTAAAAAAGTATATCCCCTTTGATACTGAATTATTGTTTTCCCTACCACCACCACCACTATCTCCCAGTCATTGTCCTATGTTTCCATCACTGAAGAACAGCATAGATTCTACCTTGGTCTTTAGTAGAAGTGGTCTGTCATTTAGTCTAGCTTTCTTAATTACTTTGTGTAAATACATAGAACTACATGACTTTTGATTTTTAAAATTATATGAATCAGTGGAGCCAGCAGGTGGCATGGTGGTTAAGGCACTAGATACTCCCACATGGCCGACCACAGTGTGAGTTCTGGACCTGGTGGCTTACTTTCTCACTTTCTCTCTCTCTTTTTCTGTATTTCTCTTTGGTCAAATTAAAATAAATGAATAAATAAATAAAATTAAATAATTCTTTAAAAAAAAAAAAACTATATGAATCCGGGCCAGCAGGCGGCATCGCGGATAAGGCGCTGGACTCCCACATGGCCAACCAAGGTTCAAGTCCCAGAACTGGTGGTTCTCTCTCTCTCTCTCTCTCTCTCTCTCTCTCTCTCGTCAAACTAAAAATTGATTAATTCACTAAATCTTAAAGCATGCCTAGATGAATTACTTTTCATTAAAACCTGTGTGTGCTGAAATTCCATTGTAATTGACATTGTTTTTCAAATAAAATATAGAATTAGTTGTCCATATCAATCAGACACAATATATTTACTTTACAGTTAACTATTACATATCAGAAGGGAATGCACTCTCATTTCAAATCTTTCTAAAATACCTTTGTAGTGATTAAAGGAGGAACACTGACAAATAAATCTCAAAAAAGATATATTCAGTCATGTATGTGCCTTTGGTTTTGGGGATTTTTATACTTACAACTTGATACAATAGGAGACTAAAAAAGTATACAATATAATGAATACTCAAAACCCTAATTTGTACTAATTCTTGACCTGATGATGATATGTTCTTATTGTCATGATTTATGATCATTGTTACGCTGTTATGTGACAACCCCATTATAAAAACTGGTTAAGAAGACCTCAGTTCTGACTTTTGAGGAATTTTACAAGTAGAAACACTTAAACTATGTAGGAAACATTTATTTTCTCTGAAATAATTTTGCAAATATGTTTTAATTTACATATTCAACTCAAAACATTCATTTTAGTATTTTCTATCAAGTCTTTTATAAAAATGGTAAAATATTTTTGTGTACTAGTCTGGAGAATCTCACGTAAAATAAAAATCTTTTCTGTGTAAAATTTTGCTTTACTCAAAAAGTGTAAATGTGTGGTATCAAATGAATCACTCTGTATTTTCATTGAGTAACTGATTTTACTTTCCAACAGGAGAAAATTCAGATCCAGTTAACACAATCATTTGAAAAAGAGGAGAAGCCCTCAAAAGATGAAGCAGAAAAAGAAAAAGCCACTGATAAGTTACCCAGAAAAATGTTATCAAGAGGTTTGCAATTTATTTTTGTGATTTTTTTTTAAACAAAATTTTAGTTTCATAGTCAATAATTCCTCCTTTACTCTTCAAATAACTATATATAGTAGGTGCATCTGTATTAAATGGAAATGACACAGAACAGGACAGGCCTAGTGGTTATGGAAGCCAAATTTCACATAGCCAACTGTAATTTGAATTCTGACCTCGGTAGCTCAAAAAACACATAGGCACATGTACGTCATGCACAAAATCCCGAAGGATGGAGAAATGGAGGAGAAGGGATGTGGCATGACCATACCCTATTAGGGGATCCTTTCTCCTTTTCTGTCTCTCTGGAAAACGCATATTCTCTCTGGCAACTAAAGAAAAGACACAGAACAGATTGGAACAACGACGTATATTTACTTATCTGGGCAAAATCGGAATAACAAATGCCGTACATTGGTAAGATTCTTCAGTCAAAAACTAGGACATATACCAGAGTCACTGAGGAAGATAACCATCATACGCTCTTACTAGTGTGTCTCCCATATTGAAATATAGGAATAACTATAATTTGTTTATTGATTACACTAAAATAATATTACTTTTTTACCATATGGTACAAAGAGTTGATTCCATAATGTTCAGTATATCCATTAAGAAAAATCTTGGAAACCCAGGATGTTTATCTTTCATATTAAGTTTTGAGGGTCTTTACCATCATCTTGCATTACAGGTCAATATAAATGTCTTACATTTATAAATCCTGTTATTGAGCAGCGTTACAAACAGCATAAGAATATTACATTTAAAGGGAAGAAATAAACATCAGTATTTGAAAAATATTTTAAAAGCTTTGGTAATAGACCTGATAAAAATCTAAATAAGTAAACTATTCTTTCAGAATTCCTATCCACCTCCAGATAACTGCCTCCACTTGTGCTGATAAGTGAACTAGCCATCTTAATTTGCTGTAAATATAATTTTTAAATCATTTCAATTTTTCATCTAAGGAAGCATTTTTGAACATAAAGATATGGTAAGTAGAAAAGGATCTTCAAAGAATCAGTAAAACTGGCACATGTGAGAGATTAATTTTTTCAAGAATGTGCATATACATCAACTCATGTCATGCACTTTGTGGAGGAGTAGGAAGATTGTAGTTATCCAAGTTTATCAACCCTTTTCCTACTTCATCAGTTTTTTTCAATATAGGCATCTTGTTTTGTTTTAAATATACATCATATGTAAAAGAGAGGATATGTTTTCAAACAACTTTATACAGGGTTTTTGTGTTATTGTTTTTTAGATTCCAGTCAAGAATATACTGATTCAACTGGCATAGATCTACATGAATTTTTAGTAAATACATTAAAAAACAATCCCAGGTAAAAATTAAATTTATAAGGTTTACATTGCTTCTAGAGTACCATAATTTTGTTATATATGCTTTAATTATTGAGTTAGAATATTAGAATAAGATTCCATTTTGTTGGTGTACACCAGAAACATTTTAGTTTCTTAGGACTAAGGTGTTGTTGGTCTACTTTATGCACATATATAAATAAGTATCTTTTTTAAACATGCATGTCACCATAGTGTAAAAATTGTTCATACTCTCTGTAGGAATATTTGGGACATACAGAATCACCAACATATTTAAGCTCTTGGTTGAGATAGAATTATTAATGAAAAGAGAAAAGAAAATGCATACCTGAACATAATGCACTAAAGCAAGTACAAATTCAGTGTATTCATTTATAATGAGGTTTTGAACTTAAATGCAGAGATGTATTTCCTTCTTGCTAAGATTTTAAACCGTCAACCCAAAGATGTTTGAGATGCTTAGTTGAGTCACTCTTTTAACTGTGAAATCTTCTGTTTTACCAGGGTACTAGGTGAGTAGTTTTTCATTGTTTTAGTCACCCGAATAGACTATCCCTAAAATATTTGAACAACGCATTCATAAGTAAAAGATAACATGGTTAAGAACCCCTCCTTTAGATGTTAGCTTCCCTGAGTGGTAGTTATTTCATGTACATTGAAGTAAAATAATATCATATCACCATGTATGGGTACATGGAAGATAACGTGAACAGCACTCTTTAGTCTCACTGAGACTTCTTTCATGTCTGGTCTTGCTTCAAGATAACCTTGGTTTTCATTGAGGATTTATCGGTACTACCTTTATTTCCTATTTTGCATTTAGTGTCCCACAAGGAGACTCACCAAAATGAGAAGTGGTGCCCTTTTAATAAGAGCTGAAAGGTTGTAGGTATGGAGTGAGAGAAAGGATAGGTAGCTCCATATAGCTGATTCTTTTTCCAGTTCAAGTTTATTCGTTAGTAGCTTAACAAAAAGTTGAATTTATCAGCCTATTGAACAGGCATTTATTGAGCATCTAAACGTGACAAGCATTTTGCTGAACATTGTAGATATAAGATGAACAAGACATAATCTCTTATCCTAAATTATTTATGTCTCTGTGCTCGAAAAAGACACATAAATAAAGTAGACCAGATGTTGTGAAACAGGTTTTTTTAAGGTAGTATAAAAACCAGTTAGGGAGCCCCAGCTTTGGCTTTACTGACAAGATAGTACTTGAGCTGAATCTCGAATTTAGAGTGATTTAAATGGGAGCTGTCTTACAGAGAAACATGGGAATGCCATTCAAATTAGAAACAATAGAGACAAGAGCATTTGCCAAGGCACAGTAGTTTGAGAGGCATGTGCTATATCCAATGAGAAACAACATTGTGTCCCCTGGCTCAAGCAGGGCGGCATGTGGCCAATGATTTTAGAAAGTGATAGGGATGGTAAGAAGCACAGTTTATATCTTCAGCCTAGGTTAACATCAACGCCCTGGGGCGTTGCCAGGGTATTAGATGAGCAGTTTTTAATTTGGGGCAGGTCATCAACCCCTCTGAGGTCAGTGACCCACACAAAAAGGCTATCCACAAAATATGTGAGGAAATGTGTGGGGACCTTTTTGATCATCCTAAGTAACAGCAGAATGCTACCAGGAAACCAGAAATGCTGAAAAAACTTGTAAGGCAACGAGCAATGAAAAATTGTTTTACTTGTAATGCCTGTAGTGCACCAGTTGAGAAATGCAGAGTATGGCATGCTAAGTTGCGGTATAGTTATAGGATTTTATATATTATAGGATTTCCAGTGCATTAATGCCATAATCAATTTGGAGTGTTTGTTGGGTGTAGATATTGGGGTTTTGGGGTGTTTTTGTTTGTTTGTTTGTTTGTTTTTTTGAAAGATTGTTTCTAGATAAGACTCTTAAGCTAGGAGAGTGGTTGGGAAACTAGAGAATAGAGAGGAAAGAACATTTAAGAAATATTTAGGAAGTTCCATAGCAGGACTTGCTGTTTATTTGTATATGAAAGGGAGATAGGACAAGAGTAGAACAGAACGGCTGCTAGGTTTCTGGTCCCATTGACAGAAGATGAATAAGGGACAAGAATGAATGGAATGGGATGTGCATTGTTACACATGCGGTTGGGGTGTCCAACAAAGAGCTAGAAGATGAAGTCTGGGTAGTTGAAAGGCTTTGATTTTGAAGTAAATGAGCCAGGCTGGAGTTACAGTCAGGAGTCATCAGTGCCGATGAAGTGTGTGATGGGTAGGAGTGCCGGAGAGATAAAATAAATGACAAGGACAAAATTCTATGGAAAGACATACTTAAAAGTTTGATGAGACGGTAAAGACTTGAGTCCTAAAAATAACAGACAGATCATAAGAATATTTGTCGTAGAAGTAGCCCAAAGTGGAACAGTTTCAAGGAAGATAAAATAATAATAGAGGGAAATGAAAATAGAACTACCAAAAAGAATTCATCAAATTAGGACATTGTTGTTGCTTTAATGACTCAATTCATTTGCAGTAGGATTTTGGGAACCCCAACTTAATAGGCTGAGGAATAAATGGGAAGGTAGGAAATAACTGTGTTACTATACCAAAATAGTATCTTTAGCTGGCGGAAATTTTCATTGCTTTTCAAATTATTTTTCTATTATGCAGTTCTATGTTCCTCTATGGATGCAAAAGTTTTTAAATTATCTGCATGTACATTTTTTCTTGAGAGATTTTTGTTATAGTGCCTGTGTGCTCACCAGAGAGACACAGAGAGAGACATGAAGTGAGAAATCACCACCCGAGGGGAATGGCCCCATCACAGTCCCTTTTCCTCCATTCTCCTCTCAGGTTTTTGAGCACGCACACACAAGTACCTGGTGTGAGTTCTAAGCCACCAGATCTGAGACTTGAACTGCAGTTGACCATGTGGAAGTCCAGCAATGTAACCATTAGGCTATCTGCTAGTCCCACATGTACATTTTTTAATGTACATATATGCATGTATATTCACAGATATGTGCTACTGTCAATAAAATCAAGACAGTTTTAAAACTTTTGTATCACCCTCAAAAAGAAACTCCATGCTCTTTAGCTGCTCCTATGCCAATTTAAAAAATAATAATAGATAATCCCCATTTCTGGTCTATTTTGTTTCTATAGATCCTTGTTCTGGACATCTCATATGAATGAAAATATATAATATATAGTCTCTCATGGCTGGCATTTATTTACTTAGATTTAAGTTTTCAAGGTCCAAGGGGCCAGCAGGTGGCATGGTGTTTAAGGGTGCTGGACTCCCACATGGCCGACTGGGGTTCAAGTCCCAGACCTGGTTTCTTTTTTTCTCATTTCCCCCACCCCCACCCCCCGCCACCCCCCATCACTCTCTGGTCAAATTAAAATAAATAAACTTAAAATCTTCTTTTAAAAAAAGTTTTCATGGTTCATTTATATTGTTACATGTATCTACTTTATTCCTTCTGTATATACATTTTTATTTGAGTAAATATGTGGGTGGATAATTTGTGTAATGTTTAATGCATAAGTTACTACTAATGTCAATGTGGGTTCAGGAAATTGAAGCTAATGTTTAATCTTATTAGAACTAGGGTTTACTAAATAAATGGCTCAATATTCTCTAAGTGAAACAAATGACTAATCACTAGATATATACATGGTACGATTAGAAATAAATATGGCACATTTTCAATAAAGTTTACAGGATAAGGGCCAGCCAGGTACATGGTGGTTAAGCCAGCTGGATTCCACGTGGCCAGCTACATAGTTCAAGTCCCAAACAAGCAGCTTGAAAACCACACCAGGTGCGTGTGTGTACATGCCCCAAACCCAGGGAGGAGAGGAGAGGAGAAGGGATTGCAGTGTGGTCATGCCCCCTGAGGAGTGCTTTCTTACTCTCTCTATCTCTTTTTCTAGTGAGCACATGTGCCTTAAGCTCCTCCTGTCTTGATCTAGTTCCTTTGCCAGTGAATAAACTTAATTTCAGATATTACGTAATAAGCTACTTGTACTAAGTACAGTCTATACTGAATTAGAACATAGAAGTCTTTTTTTTTAATTATTTTTATTTATCTTTATTTATTTATTCATTTATTTTTTTAATTAGACCAGAGAGGGGTAGAGCGAGAGGAGGGGATAGGGAGTGAGAAAGCAAGCCGCCAGGTCTGGGACCTGAACTGCAGTCAGCCATGTGGGAGTCCAGTGCCCTTAACCACCATGCCACCTGCCATCCCCAGAATGTAGAGATCTTAAGCTGTCCTTGATAAAGCATACAGTCACTGGCATCATTTTATACCTCTTCATGTTGATTTTACAGCCATGATGCATAAGTTTCGTATATAGGAGAGAAAGACAGATAATATATATAACTATTATTATATAACTAATGTGGGGAAGCAACCCCATGGATTAATCCTGAGAATGGATATTTTAAAAGTAACTTTTTGCTCTAAAGAACATCATGTTCTGTGTTTCAAATATCTTCTAAAAATCCCTTATATTGATGATAATACTTCAGTCGTTTTATCTCTTACCTGTTGCAGAGATTTGACCAATGGAATATGAAACATTGGTGGGGGTGGTCTAATGGAAGCACTATTTTCTGCTTTTGTTACTCGCTATTGGTATACCAGCTGCTTACATTTTCTCTTAAGTGATTTATGGTATTAGTGACTAGAATAATGATAAGTAACAGATTTTTGCCCCTTCTTTTAAGTATTAGTTTATTGATCAATCTGATTAAGATCCTTGTTTTTATTATTTCTTTTAATAATAGCATGTGTTGGTTCATTTGAAAGGTTATATGATAGCAATTTCAATAATTACCTACTCCTAGATGGTTTTGCTTTATGTGCTAAACATTAATATGCCTTAAGAAAAGTAATTTGTGGACCCATAGTTTCGAGTCCTTTATGTAGTTCTCCTGTGAAGGATTATTAACTTCCAACCTTGAATACAGATTTAGAAATCTGGAAGCTTAGAATGAGATAAAAGATAGGAAGTATAAATCTTAAGAACTTAAGAAAGTTATCATTGTTTATTTTTCTTACAAGTTCTGTTAAAAGCAGGAGAGCTGATTTTAAACAATTAATGGCCTAGATAATAAAAGAAAATCTTCTGCAATTCGTGGATCCATGTGTTTAGGGGTAGGGGGAGTAGAATTGGATCAATGACTGCTAAAATTGTTAGATTTTGTTTTCTTTCATGGAAACAATAGAAGTTTCTTCTCAGTGGCAGTACATTGACTGAAAAACATTTAAAATATCTTATACTTGCTGTTTAGCTCATACACATAAAATCCATTTAAATTTAATTTTATGAACTGCAAATAAGTTGCCTGCCTCAGATTCTTTAGTTTTCCCCAGGAAGACAGTGTAGTAAATATACTAGTAAAGTTACTGAAATTATGTCATCTCAAGACAAATTGCTCTCAAAAACTTAAATGAGGGTCTTGTAGTTAGGTGAATTCTTCACTAGGAAAAAATCTTACAAAGTAAATATTCCCCATCCTCTCAAAAAAATTAAGTGATGGGGCCAGCAGGTGACATGGTTGAGGTGCTGGACTCCAACATGGCCAACAATGGTTCAAGTTCTGGATCTGGTAACTTGAAAATCACAGCAGGCATGTGTGTGTGTGTGCATGTGCCCAAAATCCCAAGAGGAAAATGGAAGAAAAGGGATCGTGGCATGGCCATCCCCTCTGAGGGATGTTTTCTCACTTCCCCTCTCACTGTCTCTGTCTCTCGTGATCACATGTGCCCTATGGTAAAAACCTAAAATATTAAAAGACTTGCTGGATGAAAAAATGTTATTAATTGGTTCCATGCAAAATAAATTCTTTGAGTCCCTTTGTATACAAATAAAACATAACTATATATGGGCCAGCAAATATCATAATGATTATGTTGCTGGACTCCCATGTAGTCGACTGCAGTTCAAGTCCCAGACCTGGCAGCTTAAAACTCATGCCAGGCACATGCACACGCAGGCCCAAAATCCCGAGAGAATGGTGGAAAAGGGATTGCAGCATGGTCATCCCCCTTGGGGGTGATTTCTTGCTTCCTGTCTCTTTCTCTCTGGTGAGCATATGTGCCCTATAGCAAAAATCTCTCTCTAAAAAAATAATTTTATATATATATATATATATATATATATGTATATATATATATGTATGTATATATTTATATATAATATAATGATGATTGTGACTAATACTATTAAAGAAAAATATGAAAAAATTATTTCTTAGAAAGGAAAAGAAAGGAAGGCAAAGGAAGCAGCATGTTCAAGGAACCCAAAAAAAAGGAGCTTGACACGAAGACAAATAAGCAAGGAAGATAAGAGTTTTGTGAGTTAAGGTCAAGAGATGCGATTGAGAGGTAGATGAAGACCAGTATGTGCCTGCCTTGTAGACCACATTACAGATGTTCAGTTCTAAGAGCAGTGGGAAACCCGTGACAGATTTTAGCATGAGAATGATGTATGTCGTCACTCATGTGTTCTTAAAAAGTCATCATGCATTGGGCAAGCAAGTGTTGTGGTGGTTAAAAGTGCTGGATTCCCGCATGGCCAGCTGCGGTTCGAGTCCTGGACCTGGCAGCTTGCTTTCTCACTCTCTCTCTCTCTCTCTCTCTCTCTCTCTCTAGTCAAATTGAAATAAACAAGTGAATAAATAAAGTTAAATAAAATAATTCTTTACAAAAGTCATAATGCATGCTGCATGTAGAATAATTAGGAAAGAAATAAAGGAAGATACAGGAAGACGGTATACTACTGTTTTCGTAGTCAAGCCAGGAATCCTGATTGCTTGGATCCAGGGTTGTGTCAATTAAAAAACTGGAAGGTATATAAAATGTTTAGTAGTGATTAACTGAGAAGGAGAATTAGAAAAAGGTCACTAATGAACCTGAGATTCTCTAGCTTCTGGTATGATGTACTTACTGGGTAGAAGGAGGTACCACCTACTGAGATGAGGAATACTAAAGGAAAATCAGATTTGGGACACAAATGAGCATTGCCAGAGTCTGAGGTAAAATGAAATCTTGTTTTCAGCTTTGAGTTTGAAATCACTAAGTAGGCATGTTTTTCTGTTGATTTTTTTTTTTAACTAATCCAAAAATGCCTGATTGATTGTTAAATGAATGAATGAGAAATAGATTTTACTCAGTTTATGAGAGTTCGTTTGTAATGTCGGGGAGGATCAAAGTCAGGGCTGATGTGTAGACTTTCAGGTGACCTAAACGGGGGCTACCACCTCTGTTACTAAAATCTGAGAAGGGGACCAGCACATGGCATAGCTGTTACGTCGCTGGACTCTCACATGGCCTATTGCAATTTGAGTCCTGGTCCCAGTGGTTTGAAACTCATGTACCCAAGATCCTGGGAGGAGAATGGAGGGAAAGGGATTGCAGTGTGGCCATTCTGTCTGAGGGGTGATTCCTCACTGTCTCTTTCTCTCTCAAGCAAGCAAGCACACACACCCTAAGACAAAAACCTCTAAAAAAGTTTTTGAGAAGAATCTGTTGTGTAGTGTTTATTTAGGGAACCTTTAACTTCTTTGCCTTGTTGTCTTGATCTATAAAATTTGGAAGACATAACTGAAAGATCAGTAAGCTACTTCTAGCTCTAAAATTCTATGAATTGCTTTTTTTTTTTTTTTTTTTTTTTGCGTGCATGTGAAATTACTCGTGAGCACAAGGAACCATGTTCTTCGTTAATGGGCACAGAAGTCCGTCAGGGAATGGTACCATTAATTCGTTACAACATAAGTGCACTAAATAGGACCCTAGTGACCTTTAAGAGTATATGCAGGTTCTCCCTAGAGTCCTTATTTATTTTATTCGTTGAAAGTCTGTGGTTTACTTTGATTTTTGTAGAGAAATTTCCCAAAGCCATAAAAATAAGTAATAGCAACTCACAGATTGAATTGAAAAGCCCTCTTTTTTTGAGTAGTTATTAAGGTATTTATACTTCTCTACTATAGTCCCATCTGCACACTAGCATTGAATTCCCATAGGAGTATTCTTGTTGCTATTGGCATTGCATGTTCTGTAGAGTACTGTTTCCATGGAGTTCAGCCTTATAACAATAAAGTCATGGCCTAACTAAAGATGTCTGTTTCCTGCTCACTCTCAGCTTTATTGAATGAGGAACTAAACATTTATATGCCCACTATCCATTTATTTACAGAGCAAACTCCATCCAGTACAGTAGTAAATTATCAGATCAAATTACATTACTTTAAAATGGCCACATGTCAGTAATTGTTAAAGTTAGGTAATAGGTATGTGAAATTATACTGTTCTCTCTAAATTAGTGTTTATGGGGAAATTTCCATAAATAAAAGATAGACTGAAAAAATTATATCATTCTTTTAAAACACTATGTTTTAGAAGGCATGTAAATATTCCAACATTAGTTTGTGATTAGTCTTAAATGCATAGGTTTTAGGGGTAAATATTAGCTGTATAAGTCATAACCTGTTGACACTTGTGGTTACTTCAGTGTTAAGTTTTACATATAAGAGTCTTCGTACTTTATTTCAGGGACAGAATGATGCTGCTGAAATTGGAACAAGAAATTTTAGATTTCATTGGTAATAATGAGTAAGTCCTGACATTTAACAAGAAAACAAATTGTCATCACAGTTCTCCTTGACTTACTAAATTGGTTTTTCTTTTGCTTCTAGGTCGCCACGTAAAAAATTCCCCCCAATGACATCTTACCATAGGATGCTATTGCACAGAGTAGCTGCTTACTTTGGATTAGACCATAATGTTGATCAGAGTGGGAAGTCTGTCATAGTAAACAAAACTAGTAATACAAGAATGTAAGTGTCAAGAGGTATAGGTCCATGTTATATATGTATATATATGTATACCTATATAATAACACTTTATCTTCCTCCAGCATGTTGCATCTTAGGTCTTCCGCATGTTTTAGCAGTCAAGCTTCATGATAACCTGAACATGATGGAACCAGAAAAAAGTAATCTGGAAACAGTCCTCTCTAGAAACAAAATGTACTAGTCTGGATGCAAATAAGGCAGATGAATGAGGACTGATGTTTGTAATTTGAAAACAAAAAGAAAGAACAGATTACACAGTACCAGTGGTGCTTGACAGCCACTCTGTTATGGATTTTTTTTTTTTAATGTAATTTAGATAGCTATGGTCAGCCTCAGGCAAATTTGTTTTGTTTTGTTTTGTTTTGTTTTTAAAGGCAGAATTCCTCTTTGACATCTTCACAATTATTCTTTCATCAGTTTAACATTCTTTCCAAAAACCTCTATTTTTGCTCCTTTTCGCCTACAATGTCAAGAATGTGAGACTGTTGGTTAATACAGTATCATCCATAGCTCCATGTCCCCTTCATGGGCAATATAATTTACTGAGGAAACAATTTAGAGTTAGAAGGAGCTTTGTGCTTTAAGAAGTAATTACTTTCTAGTGTTGGTGAAATAGAGTGAGGAACTAAGCATTTATATGCCTGAGGAACTGATATTTGGGATTAGCAGGCCCAATGCAGATGCACCCAAGTTATGATATGCACATCTTACCTCTTCTGTCTATATGTAAGGCTAATCCTAAAGCAGTCAATTGAGTTCAGCTAAAATTTATACTTTGGTGGCGATCTGCTTATCGAATGGTTTTTTTTTTTTTTTTTTTTTTTTTTTTTTTTGGTCAGTTTCATTTGTGGCAGCAACAGTTCTACAGTAATGAGTAGCTATCTACTTCAGATGCCATAAATAACGCTTCTTAGTCCATTGTTTTCCTGTCTTTCCTGAAGCCAGACTTCTTCCAAGGTCTTGCCTATGAACCACTTTCATTTGCATGGTTATATTTAATTCATCTATGTCCCTTCTGTTATGTCCTTTGCCCTTACAGCTGTCTTATTGCTTGCTGAAACTGCATTAGTTTCTTTCATTTTAAATAATATTTTGTCAACTAAATAGATATATTTAGTATTTATATGATCCTTCAACTAAAATTAAATTAATGAAGATAGATAGTTGGAAAGGGATTCTCTTTCTTTAGGGATTAAATGTTACCTGAAAACGTGAATTGGCTTAATTTTCATTTGCCTGACCCTTGGTCTTGCATTACCCTTATCAATTAGTCTTTTCCCCATTCATTTTGTCATGGCTGAAAAAGGATAGTGACCATTAAGATTTGAGCCATATGGCTGACTGGGGTTTCAGTCCTGGACCTGGTGGCTTGAAAATCATGCTGTGCACATGTGCATACATGCCCAAAATCCCAGGAGGAGAATGGAGAAGGGATTACAGTGTGGCCATCCTCCCTGGGGTTGATTTCTCACTTTCCTTCTCTCTTTATGTCTCTCTTCCATGAGCACACTCCTTATGGCAAAAACCTGGGGGGGTGGGGGCAATAAAGATTTGAGCAGAGCTAATGGTAAATAGAACTGTAATTCCTTTAACCAATACCTTTCAACATTACTCAGAGCTGCTGGATACCCAAGCACATGTACATTAGCAGGCATTTTGACTAACATTTCGACTGGTAACTCTCTAAGGTTTTCAATATAGTGTAACTTCAGTTATTTGAATTTTATGAATAATGTCAGAAAACTTTAGGGTTTTTTTTTTATCAAGGTAATCAAAAGTTTAGCTAAGCAAACTTATGAAATACTTAAAGTATGGGTCAGTAATTTAACTATACATTTCGGATCATTGAAGTTACACTGTATTCTTATTTTATATCTTCTGGGATATGAAGAAGGTTGTAAATCAGAAAACCTTAGAGATCTGATCCACATTGAATAAAAACAAACTTACCTTTTCCTCATAGGGAGATTACCCGCTCCAGCCTTGAACCAGTGGTGTTGTGGATGTCAACAACCCGGTGTCCACTGGGGTGTCTCAATGGAGCGGGAAGTTGGCGATTGCAGGGCAGTAAATTCAGGCTTCTGTAAAAGAAAGAGGTAAGACAGTCTTAAGGTTAGCTGAAATGCCTGCCAGTGTTATTTGGTGTGGGAATCCAGCTGCTCTTAGAAAAGTTGCCAGGCCCTTGGTTAAACCTCATAGTTCACTTTGAAGTAGCCATCTTTCACCCACATACAAACTCCTTGAATAAAGAAATATGACTTTGAACAGCTATAAAAATAGATGACGTAAACAAAGGGTCAATCATGTGACAAAAGTAATATACTGCCATTGTTAGAACTAAGTATAAAATCATTCAAACCCCTAAAGAAAGCAGTCTTTTTTTCCTCATCATTTTGGTCACAAAACTGTTTTCACTCTTTTATTTCACCTTTATTTCTATACATAGCTTTACATGAATATCTACTCTCCTTTTCACTCATCTAAGTCTTTTACAATTGAGATTTCTTCAGCTTCTCTAGATAATTCTTATATTTAAATGCTATTTTGCATCATTTGACAGGAAATAGTTAAGGTATATATTTTATTCAAAGTTCACTAAGTTAAAATGAGTATTCAGAACTGTTACTTGTTGCTCTGTGTGTGTGTAATGAAATACCTAATCTTAGTCTGCTGAAAATGTTATTCAGGTTTTTTGGGATTCTAAGTTTACTTAGGGTAGTTACATAAATTATGTCACTATATAATATATATCTGAACTATGTATATTTCAAGAGTAGTGTCAATTTTATGGTAGAATGATATTAAGTCACAAGAATGATGATTGAGTGCATTCATTGGAGCTAAGTACATTTAGGAAGGTGAAATTTTATATAATTTATCATCTTGCAAGGGCTACAACCTTGTACCTGTCTTCTTGATCTCGGTGGAACTTGCAACATTTCCATTAAAGAAAGACCAGTTCTCTAAAACTATATTGTTACCATTTCTTATCATAACCCTAGATTACAACCTTAAGCTCCAAAAAAGAACTTCAGTTTCCCAAACTGTTTCAGTTCATGTAAGATGAAGCTGTACCCTGCTATAATTAAGAATCTTGATAACTTGGATGAATTTTGAAGTAGTCTCTGTGTTTTTAATTTGCCACAAATTATTTGACTTCTTTCAATTGTATAACACCAATCTAGGTAGTATACAAGTGTAATACATAAGATGTAGTGCTGTACTTTCTTCTCCCAGGATTTTTCTCATAACCTTTATAAGAGGCAATGCAAAGAGGATGTGAAAGGCTTTGGGTGTGACAGACGTGGAATCCAACTGTGGCTCAATCATGCACTTGCCCTTTGACCTTGCACCATTGCTTAAGCCATCTGAATCTTAGTTTCCTTAATAATATTTATAATAATGACAAACTTGTACTGAGTATTTACTCTTTCAAGTGCTGTTCATATGTTAATTCATTTCATCTTCGAAGTAATCCTGTGAAGTAGGTATACTGTAATTCCTATTTTACAAATGTGGAAACTGGACACTAGAAAGGCTAAGTAATTTGTACAAGCGCTTAAGCAACTAAAGTGGTCAAGCTCAGCATTTGAACCCGAGCAGTCTGGCTCCAGAGCCTATGCTGTATTTGATATCACCTCCTAACCATAATAGGCATTGCTAGTCTTTTCTCATATGATTATTATAAAGACTAAGATAGCATAAGTATCTACTAATGGTACTAAAGTGGTTACTTTTATTTTATTCATAAAGTGTTACATTGTTACTCTCTGTAAGCACTATACATTACCTGTTTTTTGTTTTGTTTTATTTTAGACCTGATCAGAAATTTAATGAACATATTAAGGATGATAAAGGTGAAGACTTTCAGAAAAGATATATCCTAAAGAGAGATAACTCTAGCTTTGACAAAGATGATAATCAGGTAATCTAGAAAAATTAAGGCATTTTTATAGGTTCAGCATTTTTTACACAGTTCATTTTCCAAATAAATTATTTCTTTTCTTTAGATGAGAATACGTTTGAAGGATGACAGAAGAAGCAAATCTATTGAAGAACGAGAAGAAGAGTACCAGCGAGCTAGAGACCGAATATTTTCCCAAGATGTATGTACTAACTTACATTTAGGTCTTTGTATTAGAATGTATCCTAGTTGTGGGGACCAGCAGGTGGCATGGTGGTTAAGGTGCTGGACACTCCCATATGGCCAACCATGGTTCAAGTCCCAGACTTGGTGGCTTGCTTTCTCACTTTATCTCTCCCTCTCTCCCTCTCCCCCACTCCTCCTCTTTCCCTCTCCCCCTCCCTCCATTTGCCCCTCCTTCCCTTCTTTCCTCCCTCTCTCTCTAGGTCTCTCTCTGGTCAAATTAAAATGAATGAATAAATAAAATTAAATAAATAATTCTTTTTTTAAAAAATGTATCCCTGTTGTCAGTAGGTTCCCAGTCTCCATTTAATCTGGGTCACTCTTTTGAAAGAGAGAGAGGTTTTTATGATAGGGTATGTGTGTTCCTAGATAGAGACAGAGTGACAGAGAGCAAGAAATCACCCTGCATGGGGGATGGCCATGCCACAATCCCTTCTCCATTCTCTTCTCAGAATCTTGGGCACGCATGCACACGTGCCACACATGAGTTTAAGCTGCCAGGTCCAGGACTCAAACCACAGTTGACTACGTGGGAGTCTAGCAGCGTAACCATTATGCCATCCGCTGGTGCATGGATCACATTTCTAATCACGTTTGGTACATATAAAGTCACCTTTTAGAAATACTAAGTTCTGGGGCCAGAAGGTTGCATGGTGGTTAAGGCGCTGGACTCCTACATGGCCAACCGCAGTTCAAGTCCTGGACCTGGTGGCTTGATTTCTTACTTTCTCCCTTTCCCTCTCTCTCCTCTCTTTCTCTGTTTCTTCTGGTGAGTATACGTGCTCTATAGCAAATTTAAAAAGTAATAATAATAGGGACCAGCAGATGGCATAATGGCTATGTCGCTGGACTCCCATGTAGTTGACTCTGGTTCAAGTCCCAGATCCGGTGGCTTAAACTCATGCCAGGCACTCACCTGATAGATAGAAAAAGAGAAACAGAAAGCAGGAAATCACCCCCTAAGCGGGAATGGCCACACTTCAATCCCTTCTACTCCATTGTCTCAGGAGTTTGGGCACGCACACACACCTGGCACGAGTTTCAAGCCATTGGGTCAGGGACTCGAACCACGGTTGGTCATGTGGGAGTCCAGCAATGTAACCATTACACCATTTTCTCATCCCCAGACTTAAAGCTTTTAAAATATTGGTCACTGTCTACAAAATATACTCTAAAGCATACTTTTCAGAGGACTTTCCTTGATAAATAACTTGTGTTTTAAAGTAAAGCTAATTTTTTTAGGTTAATACTTGTTTCCTACTTTATTTTTTGCCACCGGGAGTCTCTGCACTACTAGAGAGAAAGAGAGGGACCAGCAGTTAGCGTAATGGCTATGTTGCTGGACTCCCATGTAGTCGACCACGGTTCAAGTCCCAGACCCGGTGGCTTAAATTCATGCCAGGCGCGTGTGCATGCGTGCTCAAGATCCCGAGAGGAGAATGGAGGAGAAGGTATTTCTCGCTTTCTGTCTCTGTCTCTCTGGCAAGCGCACAAACCCTGTAGCAAAAACCTCTCCGATAAAAAAATAAAGACAGACAGTGGGGCATGGTTATGCTACAGTTCTTTCTTTTCCATTTTCCCTTCCCATCATGATCCTGGGAACACATGTATGCATACCCAGTGTGTTTTTCAAACTATCAGGCTTGGTATTCTACTATGTGAAATCTGACTCCGCTACACAACTCCCAGTGCTCAATCTCTGTGTTCTGGGGCCAGCCCTGTTTACCATTTTATAAGTGATCTTGTGAAATGTCTTATTTATTTATTTATTTTTTTGGTCAGGAAGCATGTGTGCTCACTATAGAGAGAGGGAGAAAGCAGCGCCCGTGGCACATGGTCACACCACAGGCTCTTTTCCTCCATTTCTCCATCCTGTCGGGATTTGGAACACACACAGACATGTACCTGTCGTGTTGTTCATTATGTTGGGCCAGGATTCAAACCACACAGTTGACCATGTGGGATCTGACCCCTTTAACCACCAGGCCTCAGGGCTGGACCAGAGAAATGTCTTCTCTATGACTATTTTATGCATATAAGCCAGAAGAGAAAAAGTTAGTTTTTAGCTAACATTCATTAAGCACCTATTCTGTGCAGTACTGGGTAATATGCAAGGATATATGAATGTTAACACTGCCACAGGTAGTAATTTCCTCTGTTAAAAAGTTAAAAATTAAGTAACATTAAAATACAGCCATCATGGGACCAGCAGTTAGGGTAATGGCTATGTCACTTGACTCCCATGTAGTCGACCGTAGTTCGCATCGCAGACCCGGTGGCTTAAACTCACACTGGGCGCATGTGCATGTGTGCCCAAGATCCCGAGAAGAGAATGGAGGAGAAGGGATTGCGGCGTGGCCATCCACCGTGGGGGGTGATTTCTCGCTTTCTGTCTCTCTGTCTCTCTCTGTCTGTCTGGTGAGCGCACGTGCCCTATAGCAAAAACCTCTTCAAAAAAAAAATACAGACATGAAGAATTTATACCCTTCATTCAACAAATCTTATTGAACATCAGTATTAAGGACTATGCTAGTTGGGCCAGCAAGTGGCATGGATGTTAAGGCGGTTGGATCCCACGTGGCCAACTGCGTTGTTCAAATCCTCCTGGGGAGAAATCACTCCCCGCTAGAGAGAAAGACAGAGAGACAGTGAGGTGTCATTATGCTACAGTCTCTCTCAGGCAAGTACATGTGTCTTATACTAAAACTAAAAAAAAAAAAAAAAAAGTAGTATGCTGGGCACTTGGAGAACATGCCCATAAACAGTTACAGTAATTTATCCCCAAAACAACTTTACATTCTAGATACTATTATTCTTTTTATTTTATAGAAGGCTAAGTAAAATATCCAGATATTGACTAGCCCCATAGCTTGGTGGTTAAAAGAACTGGATCCTATGTAGCTGACTACAGTTGTTTTTTCTTTTGTTTTGTTTTGTTTTGTTTTAGAGAGATTTTTGTTAGTGGGCGTGTACACCCCCCCAGAGAGACAGAAAGCGAGAAATTACCCGCCAGGGGCGGATGGCCACTTCACAATTCCTTCTCCTCCATTCTCTCAGGATTTTGGACACACGCACACACACACACGTGTGCGTGCGCGCGCGCCAAGCATGAATTTTAAGCCTCTGTATCTGGGACTCGAACTATGGTCAACTACATGAAATTCCAGTGACATAACCACTGCACCATCTGCTGGTCCTGCCAACTACAGTTTTAATCCCAGCCCCAGAGCTTAAAAACATTCTGGGCAATTGTATGTGCATGCCCCAAATGCTGACCTGATAGACAAAGGGGATTGGGGTGTGATCACACCCTACTAGGAATGCTTTTTCCTTTTCTCTCTCTCTCCCTCTCTCCCTTTCTGGGAAGCACACCTACCCTCTGACCAAAAAAAAAAAAAAAAAAAAAAGCCAGAGATCACACACAACTGGAATGGCAGAGTGTAGATTCAATCAGCTGTGCTATACTCATTGCCTACACTAGACCTGTTGCTCTGAAGTTCATAAGATGGATTAGGTCTATGTTCTTGATAAGTAATCAAATAATGATGATACGGTATGTGATCTGTATAGAGACATGGGGGAATAACAGAGTATACACCAGAGAAATGCCGCAAACCAAAATTAGGGAGGGAATAGAAGAATTAGGAAAGGAAACCGGCAGAAATAAAGAATTCCATGTAGAAGGTCAGTATTTGCAGAGACCCAGTCCTAAGACAGAGCTCGACACAACTGACAATAAATCGAAAGATGTAGAGTAACTATTACAACCTAGGTGGTGGCATAAGGAGTGAGAAAGGGGCCAGGAGTGGTTATGGTGCTGCAATGCTCACATGGTCTACCATGGTTCGAGTCCCAGACCTGGTGACTTACTTTCTCACTTTCCTTCTCTTTCTCTCTCTGGTCAAATTAAAAATAATGGTAAATAGATAAATAAAATATAAGACTTTTTTTTAAAAAAAAATGAGAAAGTTTAGATGTGAGAAATGATCAGGAGCTCAGTGATGTGCCTCTGAATGTCTGTTAATGTTGTTGAATTTTTGCCTTTTTTTACTTAGCAAACTTTTTCTGTAAAGGACCAGATAATAAATGGTTTGGACTTTTTGAGCCATATAGTATTTATCACAGATATTCAGATCATACTTTTTAGTTGGAAAGCAGCCGTAGATAGTACATAAATAATAGTCATGGCTTAAACTTTTATTTTCAGAAACAAGTGACTGCAGTTTGCTAAATTTTGCTTTAACTTTGCTGAAACATTAAGGAACCGTTTAGGAGGGGAGAAGAGGTATGATCAAACGGACATTTCAGAGAAGGTGCTCTCACTCTCTTGTATAGATGGATTAATAGAGAAAAGCAATAGCTGGAAAACTAATTGGAAAACCATCATGTAATAATGATATGAACAAAAATGATCATTACCTGACTGGATTGTTCTGGAGGAGTTTGGGATTGTTGTTGTGGTGGTGGTTGTTTTTGGAGAGGTTTTTACTATAGGGCGCGTGCGCTCGCCAGAAAGACAGAGAGACAGAAAGAAAGAAATCACCACTAGGGGGGATGGCCACACCGCAATCCCTTCTCCTTCATTCTCCTCTCAGGATCTTGGGCATGCACACACATGTGCCTGGTGTGAGTTTAAGCCACCTGGTCTGGGACTCGAACCGCGGTCAACTACATGGGAGTCCAGCAACATAGCCATTACACCAGCCACTAGTCCCTGTCCTTGAGGAGTTTTGGGTGTAAGCTCATGAAGGCCAAGCTGTTTGTTCACTGCTCTGTCCATGGCTAAAGCACTGGTGAGCAAGTATTTCAGTGAATGCGGTAAAATCTGTAGACTGGTATATACCTTGAATATATGTTTATGAAAACCAGTTTACTTATTCGAAAGAAAATATTTGAAGGTCAAACTATTTGTACCACAAAATGAATAACTTTGAGATCATATATCTGTTAAAAGTAAGTATAGCAGGGACCAGCAGTTAGTGTAATGGCTATGTCACTGAACTCCCATGTAGTCGACTGCAATTCGAGTCCCGGACCCGGTGGCTTAAACTCACGTCAGGTATGTGTGCGTGTGTGCCTAAGATCCCAAGAGGAGAGTGGAGGAGAAGGGATTGCGGTGTGGCCATCCCCCCTGGGGGCTGATTTCTGCTCTCTCTCTCTGTCTTTCTGGGGAGTGCATGTGCCCTGTAGCAAAAAAAAGAACCTCTCAAAAATAAATAAATAAATAAAATAAGTATAGCATTCCCAAGCCAGAAGAGAAATCTCTTTATCATTTACTTGTGTGGTAATACTATCACTATTTTGGGATAGTGTTACTGTGTATTTCACAAAAAGCTCAACTTTTTATATGTTTTTTTTTTTCTTTCTAGTCCCTGTGTTCCCAAGAAAATTATATCATTGACAAAAGGTATGGGAATTTTTAACATCCTTTTTGGTACTGTCTGACTGATGCTAATAGAAATTAAAATGTCTTATTAATTTGCCAACAGAATCCAAGACGAGGATGCTAGTAGTACCCAGCAGAGGCGCCAGATTTTTAGGTATTGGAAGCAAGTTTTCACTACAGCATTGAAAAAAATAGAGCATATTTTTTCTTTATTCTTTTTTTCTCACCTCCATTAGCATTTCAGAGTTTTATTTTTAAATTGCAGAGTTAATAAAGATGCTTCAGGGAGATCAACAAATAGCCACCAAAGCAGCACTGAAAATGAGTTGAAGTACTCAGAACCCCGCCCCTGGAGCAGTACAGATTCAGACAGCTCTCTCCGGAACTTGAAGCCTGCTGTGACCAAAGCCAGCAGCTTCAGTGGAATCTCAGTTCTCACAAGAGGTGATAGTTCTGGAAGCAGCAAAAGCATAGGCAGGCTTTCAAAAACAGGTATAGATATCTACCTACAACTACGCAGTCAAACATTAGTTTTTCCGATGTCTTAGTGTTTATCATTTTTTGTGTGGTCTCTAAATTACTCTAAAATGAAAGATTACTACCTATAGTGCATTAACTGCTTTCAGAGTATTTAAGGGCTAACATGTTGTTTAACAATACAATTTACTTTCCATCTTGGAGAGAGATTTACAAATACCAATTAAAATAAAAATTATTCTATATTGTAACATAAACTTAATCAGGTAGGTTTAATGAAATGTCACCACTTATTTGAGTGCCTGGGAGTGACTGGAAATTCTTCATTGCTTATTTATAGTTGGAAGACATGGTTTCTCACCTAAGGTTATTTAACTGAGAGTGCCTTTTCAGCTATTCCTATCAATTATTAATTGATAGGACTTTTTCATGATGTAGTCCTTCATTTGCCATTTTAAAAAATCACTATTATTGCTGAGAAGTCTTTTTAAGAATTTAAGAAACAAAGAAAAATAATATTAAATTCACCTGATCAATACTGAAAATTTCAAAAATTTCTTCATTCTCTTAGCTACTTTGCTTTTAGCGTACGTTGACCCGTAACATTTTCTCTTTTCATTTTTTGTATAATCAGTGTTTTATTTTTTCCCAGAGAACAGACAGTTCTTCAGTTCTTAAAGACTCAGCTCCTTAAATGGGCTTTGGTGGAGGGTGAGGGGCAGCACCCGCAGGTCTAAATTGGGGTGGGGTGTTCTGTCCTTCTAAGCTTCACTAGATGGGTTCCTGACTACCTTGCTATGAATGGTGCAACTCACACGGTTATGTAGCTTCACAGCTTGAAGAGCACATAGGCATCGAAGACACTTTCTTCAGAGATGGCCCTGACACCTGCAGCCTCTACTGTTTCAGATGACGGAACTCTTTTTTTGGAGAGGTTTTTGCTATAGGGTACGGGCACTCGCCAGAAAGACAGAGAGACACAAAGCGAGAAATCACCCCCCAGGGAGGATGGCCACGCCGCAATCCCTTTTCCATTCTCCTCTCGGGATCTTGGACACGCACACACACACGCCTGGCGTGAGTTTAAGCCACCGCGTTGGAGACTCGAACTGCGGTTGACTACGTGGGAGTCCAGCGACATAGCCATTACGCTAACTGCTGGTCCCAGATAACGAACTTCTTAATAGCCTTGTCCTTGGGCACACACCGGCGCAGTTCGTGCTGCGAGAAGGCTGCACATGGCCGCAGCCCTTTTTGGCTCAGCCATTGTTTAACTCACTCATTCTAAAGAAGCTTACTTGTGTTTTGGGATCCTCATAGATCTTTATTTTTATCCCAAAATAAGCATAAAAGTTTAAAGTGGATATTTTCTTAGTCCATTTTTGTTATCCCAGATATTTTGTATTTTGCAAATAATAATCAAAGGCTATTTTGAAGGTAATAGAGCTTTTTTTTTTTTTTTTTAGTGCCTGACTATAGTTAATGTTTTACAAAACTATTAAGGCTTATGACTTAATGGTTGTCATTTTAATGTAGAATATAGATACATTAAAAATGTTCTAGTGTTGGGAACAGCAGTTAGTGTAATGGCTATGTCGCTGGACTCCCACGTAGTCTACCGCGGTTCGCGTCCCAGACTCGGTGGCTTAAAACTCACGCCGGGCGCGTGTGCGTGCGTGCCCAAGATCCCGAGAGGAGAATAGTGGAGAAGGGATTGTGGCGTGGCCATCCCCCCTGGGGGGTGATTTCTCGCTTTCTGTCTCTCTCTCTGTCTCTCTCTATCTGGCAAGCGCACGCGCCCTATAGCAAAAACCTCTCAAAAAAAAAAAAATGTTCTAGCGTCTATGATAGGATATTGCTAAAGTAGGTAAATTTTATAATTATAAGAAATCTATGTAAGTATCAAATATGCATGTATTTTTAGAATGGCTAGTTAGTCATCATAACAGGAATAAACTAGGGGCCGGGAGGTGGTGTGGTTAAGGGCGCTGGACTCCCATATGGCTCACCATGGTTCAAGTCTTGGACCTGCTGGCTTGCTTTCTCTCTTTCTCCCCCCTCCCCCCGGTCACATTACAAATAAATAAAGTTCAATACGGTAATTTTTTTTAAAAAAAAAGAAATCTAAATTTTAAACCAAAAAATAACTGGAATAAACTAATCATCATAAAGTCATAGGTACATTACCAAATTAAAACATTTTTATGTATGTGTATTATTTTTCATGTGAATTATCTTCAGAGATTGAAAGAATTTTTTTTGATTATTTTAAGAATCATTTACTTGGGGGACCAGCAGTTAGCGTAATGGCTATGTCGCTGGACTCCCACGTGGTCGACCGCGGTTCGAGTCCCGGACCCGGTGGCTTAAACTCACGCCGGGCGCGTGTGCATGCGTGCCCAAGATCCCAGGAGGAGAATGGAGGAGAAGGGATTGCGGCGTGGCCATCCCCCCTGGGGGGTGATTTCTCGCTTTCTGTCTCTCTGTCTCTCTCTGTCTATCTGGCGAGCGCACGCGCCCTATAGCAAAAACCTCTCCAAAAAAAAGAAAAAAAAAAAATCATTTACTTGGGACCAGCAGGTGGCGTGGTGGTTAAGGCGCTGGACACTCCCACATGGGTGACCAGGGTTCAAGTCCTGAATCTGGTGGCTTGCTTTCTCACTTTCTCTCTCTCTCTCTCACTCTCACCCTCTGTCTCTCTTTGGTCAAATTAAAAAATAAATGAATGAATAAATAAAATAAATAATTATTTTTTTAAAAAAAGAATCATTTACTTAATTTTATTTAAATTATTATTCTCAATTTGACCAGAGTAAGCAAGCCACCAGGTTTGGGACTCGAACTGCAGTCAGCCATATGGGAATCTAGCACCTTAGCCACCACACCACCTGTCAGCCCCTTGAAAGAAATAATTAACCCTTCTGTAATCGTCAAGAATTGCTAAGGTGAATTGATAGAGTTTTTATCAAGAATCATTTTGGTGCAGCTGAAAATAGAAGCTGTCGTCCTATATAGTGTATCATAGTTGTTTATTTCATTCATTAAAACTTAATTCTCCATCCAAGACTTAACTCCTTTATTCAAAATCTAATTACATGTATTATCTAAACATTTTTTTCTTTCATTGTAACTCAAGGACATTTTCAAGTAATAAAAAATAAAATAGAGGGACCAGCAGTTAGCGTAATGGCTATGTCGCTGGACTCCCAAGGAGTCGACCGCGGTTCGCGTCCCGGACCCGGTGGCTTAAACTCACGCCGGGCGCGTGTGCGTGCGTGCCCAAGATCCCGGGAGGAGAATGGAGGAGAAGGGATTGCGGCGTGGCCATCCCCCCTGGGGGGTGATTTCTCGCTTTCTGTCTCTCTGTCTCTCTCTGTCTTCTGGTGAGCGCACGCGCCCTATAGCAAAAACCTCTCCAAAAAAAGAAAAAAAGAAATAAAGAAAATAGATTACAGGTATGAAAGCAGTTCAGAATCAGTTGGCAAATTATTAAGTTCAGTGGGAAGTAAATTTTAAGCAGATGCTAATATAAGTACTTGGAATGTTTTCCATACTATTTCTGCCCCTTAATTAGATGAAATAAATAAATAAAAGTTGACCTTTTTTGAGGGGGAGAGGTTTTTGGTATAGGGTGTGCGCACTCGCCAGAAAGACAGAGACAGAGACAGAAAGCAAGAAGTCACCCCTGTAGAGGGAATGGCCATGCTGCAATCCCTCCTCCATTCTCCTCTTGGGATCTTGGGCACGCATGCACATGTACCTGGCGTGAGTTTAGCCACTGGGTCCAGGACTATAACCACAGTCGGCTATGTGGGAGTCCAGCAACATCACCATTATGCCATCTGCTGGTCCCAAAAGTTGACTTTTATAAGAAGATGCTATTATTATTTACTGAGAACAGAAATTTTATCATGAAACTTGATAATTGTTTCTCTATATTAAGAATTTGTCAATTCTGCTATTTCCTGTACTACTTAATCTTTCTGTGTACTCCTAAGGGGTTTCTGATATAAGAGGTTTGGGTTATTTGTCTGTACTAAGTTATTTTTCCTTTGGGGAATTTAATCTTTATATTCCTAGGTGTTAATCTAAAAGGTAAAATGTACAGAATTTTGTCATTTTGCAAATGTAGATAATGTGCTTTTTGTGATTGTGGCTGGTGATATTACAAAATTGCTTAAGTTGCATGCATTGATTATGACTTCTCTAACCGTGTGGTCCTGTATTAACTTGTTCTTGATCGGGAGGGTAAGCAAAATTTGACAGTAAATTAAAAATAACTAATGCTTTTATGTGGTAACTGTGTGTTATGCAATGTGAATTGTATGGTTACATTTTTAGAAACCTGTATTTTTATGTAAGGTTTAAAAAAATCCGTGTTTTCCTTTACTCCTTTCCTAGGTTCTGAGTCTTCTGGTAGTGTAGGGTCATCTACTGGCTCTCTTTCTCACATCCAGCAGCCTCTTCCAGGTACAGCTCTCAGCCAGTTTTCTCATGGCGCACCTGTCGTCTATCCAACTGTCAGCACTCATAGTTCTCTTTCCTTTGATGGTGGCCTAAATGGGCAAGTCGCATCTCCTAGCACTAGCTTCTTTTTGCTTCCCTTGGAAGCGGCAGGCATACCACCTGGCAGTATTCTGATCAACCCACAAACAGGTTGGTATCCAGAAAAAGGTGTTTATTTTAGTTGAGATAATAGGACTTACATGAAAATTATTGGATACTTATTAAATATATTGTCTATATACGTTGTCAGCTTTTTGTTTTTCATGGATAATGAACAATTTTTGAGAAATTTAATAAAAACACTTTATGTTAGAAAGTGTTAAAAGACATGTTGGAAAGCAACTTTCCCCTTGTAATGTCTATGGCATTTCCTTTTAGGCCAAGTAATGGCCTGACCATAATTAAAGAGGATTCATTTTCTAGAAATGAGACAGCTACCTTTGAAAGACTTCATTTGATAGAACAATTTTATCCTAGACAAAATAATATGCATTATAGGAAGAAAGACCAAGTAAGCAGCTCTTACTCATTATGTAATGAAGTTGGGAGGAAAACTAGAATTAATTTTTGCTCAGAATATGGTGGATCATTTCCTAAGAAAATGCTAAGGGCATTTTATAATTAATAAAATGAGTACTCATGATGAATGAATATTGACCACCCATGTTCTTATTCTTTGCTGGTACCTAATAATAATTTGCATTTATTGAGCATTTACTTTGTATACCAGGTACTGTGTCAGATCCCCTAAATACTTTATTTATCATTAAAACTCTGTTAAGTAAATGAAATCCTCATTTACAAATAAGAATGCTGAACCTCATAAATGTGAAGTTACATTTCACTAAGTAGATTGGCAAAAAATATTTATATAGAAGAAAATACTTTTAGTTTTCAGTTTTTTAAAGTTTTTGCCATAGGATACGTGTGCTCTTTGGAGAGAGACAGTGAGAGGTACAGTGAGAAATCACCCCCTGAGAAGGATGACCACACTGTAGTCCCTTCCTCCTTCTGGGATTTTAAGCACACACATACATTGAAAAATCACATCGGGCAGTTATAGTTAAGTATGTTAGCTCCTGCCGGGTCCAGGATTCGAACCATGGTTGGCCAGGTGGGAGTCCAGTGCTTTTAACCACTATGCCATTTGCTGGCCTCCTTACCTTTTTAACATAAGGTATTTGAAAATTTGTTTCTATTATAATAATTAAATTAGAATAAATAACTTATTTTTAAGAAATTCAGTTTTGCTTAGGAGTTATCTTATTCTTTTGGTATAATGTATTATTAAACTCTGGTTTTTGTGGAGCAAGATAAAAGATAATTTAGTAAGTTACTATTTCATAGTATTTTTTTCATTCAAGACCCATTAGTTAATAAGGTCTTGGTAATATGGAATATTTAATGGCTTATGAAGTGATTTAAAAACTTACCAACCTGAGTCAGCAGTGGCACAGTTAGGGTGCAGGATCTCTCATGGCCAACTGTGTGGTTCAAGTTGGACTCAGTAGCTTGACAATTACACCAGGCGCATATGCATGTGTGCCCAAAAATCCCAAGGAGACTAAAGAAAAAGGGATTGCATTGTAGCCACCCCCAGGGAGTGATTTCTCACTTTTCTTCTGTCTGTCTGTCTCTCTGTCTGTCTCTCTCACCCCCGACTAGGGCATACTTCCTATAGCAAAACTTAAAAAAAATTAATTAATTAATTAATTAATTTAAAAAAAAAAAACTTATCAACCTGAAATTGAATTGTATTTTTAATTTTAAATAAGTCCAAAATGATTTCTTTGGTGTTTCAGAGTGTATCAGACTCTTTTCCAACAATCCTTAAATTACTTTTTTTTTTTTTTTTGCTGTAGGGTGTGTTCACTCACCAGAAAGAGAGAGAGAAACAGAGAGACAGAAAGTGAGAAATCACCCCCTGGGGGGATGGCCACGCTGCAGTCCCTTCTCCTCCATTCTCTTGGGATCTTGGGCACGCACGCACACGCACCCAGCCTGAGTTTAAGCCACTGGGTCTGGGACTCGAACTATGGTCAACTACAGGGGAGTCCAGCAACATAGCCATTACACCAACTGCTGGTGCCAATCCTTAAATTACTTTCACCCAATCTGCTTTGCCTTTTTTTTTTTTTGTTACAAGTTATTTAAGTCAATTAGTACCCAGCTTAAATCGTTTTCAGTTTTCTGCACGTAAATTTTACTGTCCTATCAAAAAGGAGCTTCGTAAGTCTTCTCTCTCAAATATTATGATATGTGATAAATTTCCTTTTAAAAATGTAGAGGTGTTTTACCATGGAAGAAAGGAAGTTTTGGAAGCAATTTAAGAAACTATTCTAAAATTTCTCTTGTGTTCCTATATATTATTCTCACTCTAAATAGTCGATAAACAGTTTATTTCACAAAGTCCCTTCTTTTTTCTTTGTTAATAATTCAGAGCATAGTAAAGAAATATGCTAATCTTTTGGATCTGTTTATGCCTTCATTGATAAAATTACTGAAGAAGTTATCCAAAATGTTTACTCTTAAGATTATAGGCATTTTTAAAATCTATTGTCAATTATTTTCCTACTCCCAAAAACCTGTTACTGATTCTTATGAGAAAAGGTTGCTTAGAATGCATATATAGAGAGTAATATTTATTTTACTTAAATATTTAAAATATTTACATACACATAGAGCAATAATTAGTAAGCAATAGGAAACAAAGCTTTGGGCTGGCTGTGTACCGCTCAAGAAAAGCTGAATCCCATATAGTGATTATAGTTTGAATCCCAACCTCATCAGCCTGAAATATACTTGGTGCGTGTGTGAATGCCTGAGATCCAAAGGGCTGGAGGACTGTAGGAAGGGGATCACAGCACATAAACAGACCCTAGGGAGAGTCTCACACACACACACACACACACAATCATGAATAAAAGATAAAAACCTTTCAAAAAAAAAAGCCTCAAAATTAGTACCAAATTTTCTCTAGTTTTATCTCTCACCAATAAATAATGCTTACTAGAGTTTTAATCATTATTTAGAATTAAAACAATTATTTACAACCTTTAACATTTTCAAGATGTAAATAAGGATTCTGCTATCAAGGTCACAGTCTTCAAAGAATTTTCATTTTCATACCGTTTTAATTTTATTGGCAAAATATATGCAATGTGACTTTCAGATTTGTTTTTTTTTTTTTTTTGCCACACCTTGCTAAAAACTAATGAATAATTTTTATAGCATCTTGAAGTCAGTATTTTCTCTAAACTGAGTATGTTACAGCCCTGTAGGACCACAATCCTATAACTGAACCCCTTGGCCAAAGTGCATTTCATAATTCAGAGTTTTTCAGAAAATATCATATTTTATAAACTATACTTGGTCCAGTATAAGGCAGTAAAATCTGCCATAAGACATTCGAATTTTTACTCTAAAGGAGGAAATAAAGACTATTAATATCCTTATGTCAGATTAGGCTTCTTCCTAAACTAAGATCTTCTGGTTTTCAAAATATTGTGAGTTTTGGAATTGAAAATAAGGGATAGGGACATATTTTGTAAATTGTTAGTACAGTGACCTATTTTCAGTGTCTATTGTAAAATGGATTTTCCTCCTTTTTAAATTTTTCAGGTCAGCCCTTCATAAATCCAGATGGGAGTCCAGTTGTGTATAACCCTCCTATGACTCCACAACAAATTAGAACCCAAGTGCCTGGACCTCCACAGCCATCTCTGCCACCCCCACCACCTCAACAACCAGCAGCTAATCACATGTTCTCACAGGTGCTCATATGCATGATTGCATAATGTGAAATCCAACTGCCTTTATATTTGGGACTACATGCACTAATTAGATAGCCCAATGAAGTAACTCTTCAAACTTTAATATTCTCCCAATAAGATGTCCCATTCACTAGTCATGGGAGGAAAGGATTAATTTCAAGGGCTTTTCAGCTAACATTAGTAAATACTATTTTATGAGCCTATACAGTGAATATTTTATCCGTAAGCCACAACAGGAAAAGGGCAGGAAGAGGAATAAAATTAAAATGAACATTGTTCATTGGCCCATTGGGTTGTTTTAAAAGTTACAGATCAAGCAGTTAGAAATAGATATGGGTTGCTCAAGTTCTGCAAGGTACTCTTCCATCTGTACCACAAGTATTCGGGCTACATAAAATTATTTCCCTGCCGCTCAGTGCTTTGGCTTCATTCAATTTGGTCCCAAAGAGTTTCTCTTTATTTTGTTATCATGTAGTTTTATTTGCAGTATTATTAATTTCACCAGGCAGTTTTTGTAGGACTGATTTTCAATTGGCTTCATTTTTATTTAATTCAGTAGAAATAATGTTAGTCCAGCAACTTCAAAAAAAATGTAAGGATTTATTTATCGTTATATATTTCAAATTATTATCTTTTACCAATAACTTTGTCTGATATTGTTTGAAGAGGTGATTTTAAACGAAGGTATAGGCAGCCTACTTTGGAAACAAATGTCATAATGAGCAATTATTTGAATTCTTGGGGTATGCATCACACTCCATGACTGATCATTTTGTGGCATTGCTTCAATTGTTTGAGGTAGTCATCGTTGGTTACAGAAAGAAACTCAGTGAACCAGTGATGCTCAATATCAGTCTTTTACATATTCAGATAATTCATTCACCAAATTTCAAATAACTGAATGAAATTATGCTGTGATTTCTGAAACTCTTAGGTGGACTATATTTCTTGAACATACAACATAGCCAGTCAGTTGAAGTGGATGTTGCTTTGCAGCCAGTTGCAGTTCACGTAGAAAAAGGAAGTGTTGGGACCAGCAGTTGGCGTAATGGCTATGTCACTGGATTCCCATGTAGTCAACCAGGGTTCGAGTTCCTGACCCAGTGGCTTAAATTCATGCTGGGCGCGTGTGCGTGCATGCCCAAGATCATGAAAAGAGAACAGAGGAGAAGGGATTGTGGCGTGTCATCCCCCCGGGGGGTGATTTCTCGCTTTCTGTCTCTTTCTCTCTCTGTCTTTCTGGTGAGCGCACACGCCCTATAGCAAAAAACTCTCAAAAAAAAAGGAAGTGTTAAGGCCTTTTCTTCCTAAGTGATGTCAGAATTTCACTTTGATCAGTCAGTTTTCTAGTCCACAGTTTTCTTATTACCATTTGACGTTCTGGGAGACATTAGTTTATAGCGTTGCTACTCATAGTACTTTGTTTTATCCTCTAGCTGAGTAAAACTTTCATTTTATCTCACACTTATATAGGAGGTCAAGTTGTCTAGCAGAAAGTTCTATCTTAATGGTTATCTCACTTAGTAACACATCAAATAGCCTGTCCTTGGAACGTGTAATGCTGTAAACCTCATTTGTTGTAATATGAGCTGTCATTCTTGGAAAGCTTGTTTATTTCTAGTCAAGAAGTTTGTGAGAAACCAGAAGCAATAGATCTTGTAGCTTTCACTTTTTTTAGTGCTTTCATTTTAGTTCTAGATTTTTTTGGCTGCATCCTAAGCTTACCTAAGCCTATTTTTTTCCTTTGAATTTTAACATTGATTATTTGTGTAATGGTGTTACATGTGGATATTAATAGTATACACGATACCACATATAACCATTAGGTTTCCTCTATTTGAATTTATAGGTTGAAAACAACAGATTCAGATGGTTTAATTATTTAAAAAGTCTTCTGAAAAATACTGCTGGCTAAAAAAACTGTCCATCAATAAAATTAATATTATCTTTTCAAATGATTTTTGGTTATCTGCACATGAAGCAAATAAAGTATAGTCCACAAAATTCTTTAGGCACATTTTGGTAAAATTGCTGCCAGGAAGAATAGAGAACATTGTCAATTATCTCTTGTGAGTACAATTTCTGAGGGCATCTCTCTCTGGGAGCGGTTGAAGTTTACTAATCTCTCATCTATGCACTTTTGGCCACCTGCAAGTCACATAATTTACGTTAGGCTGATTACCACCTTTAAAGTAGATTACAGTAGTATTTGAACCAGTATGTTTATTACTCCTTTGTAATGAACTATATAAATACACAACTGGGAAAATAAATCACAGGCCAATGTTATTTTATAAATAACCAGCTGCATTCCAAAGATTTAGAAGTGACTGAGGCTTGTTTCATTTTTTAAAACACCTTTTTTCAGTTCCCCTAGGAAGCAAATTTTTTTTTTTCCTGAGACACAGGAATATTTCATTAGTGACCAAAGATTTCAAGTAACTAGTTCTCAGCTCTAATATGTACTTTTAATAAAAAAGTGTTTTGTTACAAAGAATGTGTTTATCTTTCTTAAATGGAAGAGATGTGTTTATATGTGGGAATGTGTCTGTATACGGTATAAGTTGTTCTTTAGGTAGTTACTCTTAATAGTACCCAAAATGCATTTTTTTTTTAAATAAAATTTAGGAACTTTGACTCTAAGGTAGTATTTAATCATACCTTATCAAATGTAGTAATTGTGTAATTGACATAAATACTATGTAAGTTATTATGGTCTAATAGTAAAAATGAATAATTTTTTTCATTTATAATTTAGTGTTATATAGCAGAATAAGACAGCCCCTTGATAAAAACTGAGAGATAAGGATAAGTAGTTTTGCTTTTACTGACATAGCCTAGGTTTCTTGGATCAATAATAGAATTTGAAATGCTTAAATTACCTGTGTCAATTAATCTGTAATAAAGAAGTTTTTTATCACACAAAAATTATTCTAATTATATAACAAATTAAGGCATATGTATATTCTCAAAAACTTTATTCTGTAGTTTCTTCATTCAGTATTGTTTTTTGTTGTTATCTTTATTGTTGTAATTTTAAGTGACTTTATATATTAGGTAAAGCTATTGCCAAAAAAAGCGTATAAATTTCCATTTTATGCAGTTCTTCTAACTTTTTATTCTGACATTAACATTGTTTGCCAACCTGTCATTCTTCAGCCTGTTCGTCCTCTGCAGTCCTCTTCACAGCCTGTTCAGTACTCTACAGCCCCTTACCCATCCCCGCTCCTGCCAGTCTCACCCACCCAGCAATACTCCGTGGTACTATATCTCTTATTCACCTCCTGTATTGTTTCTGTGGGTGGATGTGTGGTGAATGCTTAAGAATGTGATTGATGTGTTAGGACCTTTTGTGATTTGTTTTTTTAGAGTTAGACACACATGTGTACTCAAAGTGTTTCCTTTTTTAAAAAAAATATTTATTTAATTTTATCCATTCGTTAATTTATTTTAATTTGACCAGAGAAAGACAGATACAGAAAGAGAAGGAAAGTGAGAAAACAAGCCACCAGGTCCAGGACTCAAACTGTGGTCGGCCACATGGGGTGTCCAGCGCCTTAACCACCACACCACCTGCTGATCCCTTCAAGTGTTTCTAACCCATATTAGAAATAATTTATTCCCTCCCATAAAATACTGCTTATGGTTTCTAATAAATATTATTATAGTGACCCTTCCCACTTTTTCATGATGAAGTAATTTTCAATTAACTATTCTAGTTTAAGATGTTTCAGCTACTTTTCTCATTGAGGTCAGTGCAGGGTCTATGAAATCCTGGAATAATAATTTTCATCTAAGCTTACCCTTTTTGTTTTCTTCCTAGCTCTGTAGGTCAATGATTAGGGTAAGTTATTGCTAACACCAGCAGAAGACTTTCTCCTAAGTACAATTGCAATATTTAATCTGTGACACTGAAGTAATAGTACCTCCTTTCACTAAAATATTCCCTAAATTATGCCTTTCAATATGATCTCACACTGAGCCCCGGTGATGTGTTAGCGGTGTGACTTCTGTATTTACTAAGCATATAAGATCACAATGTAAAGTACCTTCTATATAGTGCCTAGTATGAGGTAGATATTCACTGTTAGTTGCTTCCTCTCAAATAAAACTTCTCTAACAGCCTATACACTTTTTTTTTTTTTTTTTTTTTTTTTTTTTTTTTTCTTTTTGACCAGAGAGAGACAGAGAGAAAGGGCAAAAGCAAGCTACTAGGTCTGGGACTCAAACTGTGGTTGGCCACGTGGGAATCTAGTGCCCTTAGCCACCATGCCACCTGCTGGCCTCAGCCTACATTCTTTTCTGATACCATTATTTTCCAGACTATAGGGCCATCACATTTTTGAAATCACTTTCCAAATCAGATTACAAGTAGCCTTACCTGCAAATCATTCTGAACATTTTTCAGAAACACTTCGTTTTTCTGGGGTGTTTTGTATTTTAAGCTAGAGCAACATTATTTACCAGCCTCCAAATGCTTTTCAAAAATCACTTCCAGGGACCAGCAAATGGTGTAATGATTACATCACTGGACTCCCATATGGTTGACTACAGTTCGAATCCTAGACCTAGCGGCTTGAAACTCCCACAGAGCATGTGTGTGTGTGTGCATGCCCAAAATTCTGAGAAGACAATAGAGAAGGGATTGTGGCATGGCCATCCCCCCAGGGGAGGAACTTCTCGTTTTCTGTCTGTCTGTCTCTCTCTCTCTTTCTTCAGCAAACACACACACGTATAGCAAAAATCTCTTTAAAAAAAAAAAAAAAAAAAAAAAAAAAAAAAAGCACTTCCAGTTGGAAAAAGTGAAATTTTACTAGCACTGAAAAATGTCCAGAGGGTCAGCTCTGTGGCATAGTGGTTAAGGCAACTGGATCCCACATGGCCAACGGCATGGTTATAATCCCAAACTCAGTGGCTTGAAAAACAATTGAAAATTTGTGTAGGTGTGCCCAAAATTCCAAGAGGAGAAGGAATTGCAGCATGGTTATACCCCGCTGTGGGCGGGGACACTTTCTCACTTTCTCTATTTCTCTTTGATAAGTGCGCATGCCTTACAGCAAAACAAAAAAGAAAGAAAGAAAAGCATCCAGAAAAGAATAGCAAAAAATAAAAAACCTTCAAAAATATTATGGAAGGTAGAATTTTCATTGGAATAAGAAGATGGCTTTTTTTCAAAAATGATTTGACAGTAGTGTATAGTTACGGTATCATTTTAAAAAAATATTTGTCTCTATTACTTTGTATTTACAACTAGTAGGTATATGTTTTTTAAACCATTTGTTGAATTAGGTTAGTAGTGCTCCAGTGTGTCAGAGTTACCATTTAGAAAAAGTAAAACCACATTTTTTTAATCAGTAAATCAGATTCCTCCTTTTCAATTCCTTTTTCTTCTTCATAGCCTTATTTACTTTGAAAAACCCAGCAGATTCTAGAAACTACAGATATATCAACTTTGATTTAACAACTCAAATGCCACAAATCTTAAAGCTACTTTTTTCATTGTTGACCTATTAACAAAATATGATACATATTGGGTCCAATCTGTAGCTCCCTGGGAGCAGGGAATTCCATTTTCACCCTGCGTTGTCATTTTGGTGGCATATTTTGAAACTATTAGACCTGATCCTAATGCTGTAGAATCAGAGAAACATTGATCCAGCCCTAACCCCTATTTTTTCTGGGCACCATTGGTTAATCGCCAAGTAGCGAAAGAAATAGGAAATTGGTTTTTTTTTTTAGATTATATTTTTCTAATATCTGACTTCAGGAGAGTAGATTAAAAATCACTAGGGAAGAATAGAATCTATAGCCAAATTATTTTTTGAGACATTAAAGAAAGGTCTGAATAGTTGGTTTTGTAAATTTAATTTCTGCAGATAGCTTTGAATTTTAAAAGATACATAGAACCTGAATCTTGCTTTCTAGGAAGAAGGGGACTAATTTAAAGTAAGAGTAATTAATACCTTGCTCATTACCTCATCTTCTCAGTCCTATCTTTCTGAAAACATTAATTACATAATATAAAAACGTTCAGCTTCACGTCTATCTTCCTAATGTGCCTTTAATCTTCATTTAAATGAATGTCTTTTTGTTTTCAAAGTAAAATGTGGTTGTACCTTATTCTTTTCTGCATACTCTCCATTTCCTTTAGAATTATTTTATTAATAATTTTGATGGCATCATTGTAATATTCTTGCTTTCCTGTGTTAGAGCTCTTATATTCTTAAGCTGATCTTCGGGTACATCATTTCTGTTGTAGATGTATGAGTCCCATAATATACTACTGCACCTCATGTAAAAATACAGGAAGTACATTCTTTAGTTAATTTGGCTCCTATATGGAAGGTTTACTAATCTCTGATTTTTCCCTTTTTCAGCAGGATAACCTTGGGTCCCAATTTAGCCAAATGAGTCTTGCCCGCCAGCCATCTACCGATGGGTCTGACCCTCATGCCACCATGTTCCAGTCTACTGTTGTTCTCCAGTCCCCACAGCAGTCTGGGTATATCGTGACGGCTGCCCCTCCACCACATCCTCCACCGCCACCACCTCCTCCTCCTCCTCCCCCCCTGCCACCTGGACAGCCAGTTGCTACTGCTGGGTATTCTGCCTCTGGCCATCCCGTCAGTCAGACTGTGCTCCAGCAGCAGGGGTATCTTCAGCAGCCCTCACCACAGGTACCGTGCTTTCTCATCTTACCTCCCTCAGGGGAGTCTCTCATTTAAGATCTGTTTTATCTTCAAAGAACTTAATTTTTTAAATCTCATGGAGAGGATTTGTGAGAGTACATAAACAAAGGATATAAGTTGTCATCCCTCCTCTGAATATTTTCAAGCACATGCTGGACAACCACATGGCAGGTAAACACTTCATTAGATGACTAAACTATATGTGTGTGTGATTTTTGTTGTTTTTTTTTTAAAGAATTATTTTATTTAACTTTATTTTAATTTGACCAAAGAGAGAGGAGAGAGAGAGAAAGAGTGTAAAAGCAAGCTGCCAGGGGGAACCAGCAGTTAGCGTAATGGCTATGTCACTGGACTCCCACGTAGTCGACCGCGGTTTGCGTCTCGGACCCGGTGGCTTAAAACTCACGCCGGGCGCGTGTGCGTGCATGCCCAAGATCCCGAGAGGAGAATGGAGGAGAAGGGATTGCGGCGTGACCATCCCCCCGGGGGGTGATTTCTCGCTTTCTGTCTCTATGTCTCTCTCTGTCTGTCTGGCGAGCACACGTGCCCTATAGCGAAAAACCTCTCCAAAAAAAAAAAAAAAGCAAGCTGCCAGGTCTAAGACTTGAACCGCTGTTGGCCATGTGGGAGTCCATTGCCCTCAACCACCATGCCACCTGCTGACCCTGATTTTCTTTGTTTTAATTAACCTAAAAGAAGCACAATAAAAAATATAAACATACTATACAAAAAAAGTAGTCCAGTAAAAAGTAGTCCGATCTGGGGAGAATTAACATCTTAACAATATCAGCTCTTCTGATGCAATAACATAGTATTAGCTCTTCTTACTTCCTCTCAGCAGTATTTTATGCTGTTCATTATATAGCTACTATACATGTTTTATCAATAGTTGTTATTCTAAAGGGATTGTTTCTAAATTCATTCTGTATGTGTAGGAATAGAGTTGATCTTTGCATATTGATCTCGTGTCCTATGGACTTATTATTTTTCCCAACTTATTTTTTTACCATGAACAAGACAGGCACTTTTAATAGGCTCTTCACACTGAGATCCACTGCCAGTATCAGCTAGCCTACATCACGGGCACTTACACCTGACATGCTTAAAGATGTCCTGATCAGGAACCCAGGACATTTCCCATACGGGTCCAGTTACGCTACTGTGTGCCACAGCCTGGCCTTCTTGGTGACTTTTAGGTTTAGAGCGCATGTACTTGACAGAGAGGGACAGAGTGAAAGTAATAAATCATCCTCTAGGGGGATGACCACACCACAATCCCTCTTCCATTCTTCTCTCAGGACTTTAGGCATGCATGTACATCTGGTGTTGTTTCAATCTGCCAGATCCAGGACTTGAACAGCAGTCGGCCATGTGGGAGTCCAGTACCTTAACCACTACGCCACCTGCTGGCCTCCTCTACAGGCCTATTTTTCCCCCATAAGGTTTTTGCCTTTAGGGCACATGCACTTGCCCAGGGAGAAAGACAGACAATGTAAAGGAAAGTGAGAAATCACCCCCTGGGGAGATGTCCACACTGCAATCACTTTTATTCCAATCTCCTCCTGGGATTTTGAGCGCACACGCACTGAGTGTGAGTTTGAAGCCACTGGGTCTGGGACTTCATCCATGGTCCACCTTGTGTGAGTCCAGCAATGGAACCGCTGCGCCATCTGCTGGACCCTCTGCAGGCCTTTTTATACTACCTTTACCAAGTTGAAGTTCACTTATGTTACTAGTTTGCCGAGATACTGTACCATGAATAAATGTTAACTTTTCTGAAGTTCATTTTCTGCCTCTGTTGAGATTATCTGCCGTTTTCCCCTTATATTGTGTTAGTAAGGTGAATCATGTTGCTTGACTTTTTTTTTTTTTTTTTTTTTTTTTTTGAGAGGTTTTCGCTATAGGGCGCATGCGCTCGCCAGACAGACAGAGAGAGATAGAAAGCGAGAAACCACCCCCCGGGCGGACGGTCACTCCGCAATCCCTTCTCCTTCATTCTCCTCTCGGGATCTTGGGCACGCACGCACACGTGCCCGGCGTGAGTTTTCAGCCACGGGGTCCGGGACACAAACCACGGTACACTATGTGGGAGTCCAGCGACATAGCCATTACGCTAACTGCTGGTTCCCACTGACTTTTTGATATTTAACTAACTTGTAATTTCTGAAGTATACCCTACTTTCTCATAATATAGCTTGTTTGTGGCTGGGTTTGATTTGCCCTTTTTTTTTTTTTTTTTTAACTGATTTTACATTTATATTCCTGAAGGATATTGGTCTGTAATTTGCTTATTATGTCTTCCATTTTAATATCAGCATAATGCCAGCCTCAAAATGAGTTAGCCATGTTCCCTCCTCTATTTTCTGAGTTTATAAGAATTTATATGATTTTTCTTTAAATATTTTATAGAATCTACCAGTGAGTTCATTTATACTTGGAGGATTTTATGCAGGGAAGGTTTTTAAATTACAAATTCAATTACTAGTGTAGATGTAAAGCTATTCCAATTTCTCATTTCTTTTCAGATCAAATGAGAATTTGTGTCCATATCATTTATGTTGAGACTTTTTTGGCATAATGTTGTTCATAAGATTCTATTATTGTACTTCTAATATTTTTTTTCCCTTTTTTTTTTGGAGAGGCTTTTGCTATAGAGCGTATGCTCACTAGAAAGACAAAAAGAGACAGAGAGACAGAAAGCGAGAAATCACCCCCCAGGGTGGATGGCCACGCTGCAACCCATTCTCCTCAGGATCTTGGGCACGCACGCACACGCGCCTAGCATGAGTTTAAGCCAGCAGGTTCAGGACTTGAACCACGGTCAACTACATGGGAGTCCAATGACATATCCGTTACATCAACTGCTGGTCCCTATACTTCTAATATTTTTAGGATCTGTGGTATCCACTCTTCAATTTTTTATGTTGATAGTTTTGGTCTCTTTTTTTATTTATCAGTTTACCTAGAAATTAATAGATTCTATTTATGTTCTTTTTACAAGTTATGGTTTCATTAATATTTTTTGTTATTTCATTTTCTAACTGAACTAGTTCAGCTTTTATCATTATTTTCTTGTCAGTTTTAATTTAACTTGCTTCTTTCTAGCTTCCTAATACTATAAATTAATATTATAAATTTCCCTCTGAACATCATTTTAGGTATTAAATTTAAATATGTTGTGTTTTTGCTATCATATAGTTCAAAATATTTTTTTTCTTTCTGTAACTTTTTTAATCCATGACTTAGAAGAATGGTGTTTAATTTTCAAATATTTGGGAGCTTTCTCTTTTTTTAATATTTATTTATTTATTTATTTATTTATTTAATTCCATTTGTTGTTATTATCATTTTTTTAATTTTGACCAGAAAGAGAGAGAGAAAGGGAAAGCGAGAAAGCAAGCCTCCAGGTTCGGGACTCAAACCTTGGTCGGCCATGTGGGAATCCAGTGCTCTTAACCACCACGCCACCTGCCGGCCCTGGGAGCTTTCTAAATGCCTTAGAGTTATTGATTTCTGTTTTAATTCCATATAGTCAGAGAACCTACTCTAAGATTTCAATATTTTGGACTCTTGATGATTCTTATTTGATGGCAAATCTCTCTTGGAGGATCCATGCGCTCTTGAGAATTTACACTTTTTGTTTTTGGTCATACAAGTTTTTTGTTTTCAGAGTTTAGGGAAAGGGGGTTTGTTCTATTTTGCTCTGTAATTTTCACCAAAGTGAAATTAAGAGAACATAAAAGTAACCATTTTAAAGTGACGCAGTGATATTCACAATTTTGTACAGCCACCACCTTTATGTGTTTCCATTTTCATCACCCACCCCAGAAGGAACCTCATTAAGCAGTTGCTGCTGCTTCCTCCCTCTCTCCAACTCTTAGTAACCATCAACCTGCATTCTGTCCTCATGGATTTACCTATTCAGGTTGCTTAATATAAGCAGAATCAATCATTATGTTACTTTTTGTGTCTGACCTTTTTCACTTAATATTTTTTCAAGATTTATCCACAGCATAGTGTGCATCAGTACTTCATTCCTTTTTTAATTGTTACTAGTACGCCTGTGTGTACACACAAACACCATTTTTGTTGTTTTTTAATCCATTGATGGACATTTGGTGTACTTTTTGGTGTACTTTCTTGGTGTACTTTTTTCCTTTTCTTTTTAAAAATTTTCTGTAGGCCAGTTGTGCTTATTGGAGAAGAAGTGGCCATGCTGTAGTCCCTTCCCCTCTTGGGCTTTTGGGCATGCACACACACATATCCAGTGTATTTCTCAAACTACTGGGTCGAGGACTCAAGCTACACACTTGATCACAGATGTTTCAACCACCACACTATGGGCTGGCACCCAATTTGGTGTGTTTTTTGCCTTTTGACTACTATAGTAGTCAAATATTGCTGTTAAGAACGTGAATACATCTATTTCCTAAGTATCTGTTTTAAGTTTCTTCTGGATATATATATATCGGAGTGGAATTGCTGGATTACATGGTAATTCTGCATTTAACTCTGAAAAAACTGCCACAGTGTTTTCCACAGCAGCTATACCATTTTACATGCCCACCAGCTATGCTTAAGGGCATGAAATGGCATGTTACTGTGGTTTTACTTGCATTTCCCTAATAATTAGTGATTTTGAGCATCTTTCCATTATGTAACGATATTGGCCATCTGTGTATCTTTGTTGGGGAAATGCTTATTCAAAAATCTGTGCCTGATTTTAAATCAAATTTTGTCTTTTTGTTGTTGAGTTGTAGAAGTTCTTTATATATTCTAAATACTTGACCTTTATCAGCTAATATGATCTGTAAATATTTTCACCTATTCTGTAAGGTTGTCTTTTTTACTTCCTTGATAATGTACTTTGATGCTCAAAAGTTTTTAATTTTGATGATATCCGTTTTATCCATTTTATGTTTTATTGCTTGTGCTTTGGTTGTCATATCTAAGAATCCATTGCCAAAACCAAGTTCATGAAGATCTATTCCTATGTTTTCTCCTGAGAGTTTTATTCTGAATTACACAAAATCAAAGGTCCAAACATACTGTTTTATAAAGATCCACTGACAAATGATATAATTACATAAGCGCTTTCTTTATATGAATTTACTCAAATTCACCATTTCTTTAAATGAATTCACTCAAATTTATCATTTACCTTTGCTGACTGTTATAACCAAGTTGGAAGAACAAACCATTATAACCACATTTATAACCTGAAATCTTTCTCTTTTTTTTTTTTGGAGAGGTTTTTGCTATAGGGCACATGCGCTCGCCAGAAAGACAGAGAGACAGAAAGCGAGAAATCACCCCCCCAGAAGGGGTGGCCACGCCACAATCCCTTCTCCTCCATTCTCCTCTCGGGATCTTGGGCACGCACACACATGCGTCCGGCGTGAGTTTTAAGCCACCAGGTCTGGGACTTGAACTGCGGTCAACTACATGGGAGTCCAGCGATATAGCCATTATGCTAACTGCTGGTCCCTAACCTGAAATCATTTTGATGTCTCATAATACCTGAATACTGGGTAGCATCCAATTAAAATTATCAGTATAGCTTTCATTCATCAAAGAAAATACTTTATTCAAGTTCCCAAAACAAACTTGAGGAATTATGCTCCATTTGAATTAAAGTCATTCAGTGGGAGATGAAATCACTGTATATATTTGAATCAAACTGTCCCATGTTGCATATTTATGTTTTTTTTTTTTTTTTTTTTTTTGGAAGAGTCTACAAACAGGCCAGGGAACCAGGGGGGATGGTCAGTTAGTCTTGTAATGGCTGACTACGTGGGAGTCCAGTAGCCATTACGCTACCAGGCCAGGGAACCAGGTGTAATGGCTGTGTCGCTGGACTCCCACGTAGTCGACCGCGGTTCGCGTCCCGGACCCGGTGGCTTACAACTCACGCCGGGCGCGTGTGCGTGCGTGCCCAAGATCCCGAGAGGAGAATGGAGGAGAAGGGATTGCGGCATGACCATCCCCCCTGGGGGGTGATTTCTCGCTTTCTGTCTCTATGTCTCTCTCTGTCTGGCGAGCGCACGCGCCCTATAGCGAAAAACCTCTCCAAAAAAAAAAAGAGTCTACCAGGCCAAACACTTCACTACCTTCATTGCTTTTGCTTTGCTTTCTCTCGGTTTGCCTTCAAACTTTTTCTTTGCCTCTGGTTCATCCATACTGGGTACCGTCTGTGCTGGTCTAGATGACTCTTTTTATTTCTCTTAATACCTGTCTCCGTTTTTATATCATCTTTTTCATCGTTCTCTTCACAGTGTATTTTCTCTTGGCGATGTTTGGAAACCACCACAGTAGCAGTGTCTTGAACATCTTTCTTTAAAGTGTTCACTGTCTACTTTGAGAATACTTTTAAGTCTCTTGAGCTCTTTTAGAACATTTTTTTCCCCTCTTTTCAGCACACATCTTCCTTTTCCACTTACTCCATAAGGTTTTAGCCACGTTTTACAAAACAGCTCACAACACACACCGCAGGACCACACCAAATTTTATGATTTTTTATTGACCTCTATAGTGAGGTTGTATCAGTTTTGTATGTTATAAATTTAAGGCTCCAGTTTCATTCTTTAGCAAGTATATATATCTAGTTACCCCAGCATCTCTTGTTGAAGATTATTTTTCTTTCCCAGTTGAATAGTTCAGTGTCCTTATCGAATATCAAATGTCAGTAAATGTACGGTTTTGTTCCCTGGGCTTTCACTTCTGTTCCGTTTTTCTATGCTTTTGTCTTTGTACCAGTACCATTAGGTCAGCAGGAAAGTCGAGACGTATTTTTAATGCAAAAATGTATCATTACTTTCCCAATAACCCAGTACATTGCTTTGATTGCTATAGTTTAAAGTTAAGTTTTTTGTTTAGGGTTTTTATCTTTTTAGGTTTTTGCCATAGGATGGCATGCACTCGCCAGAGAGAGACAGAGATAGAGAAAGTAAGAAATGGGACCAGCAGTTAGCGTAATGGCTATGTCGCTGGACTCCCACGTAGTCGACCGCGGTTCGAGTCCCGGACCCGGCGGCTTAAACTCACGCCGGGCACGAGTGCGTGCGTGCCCAAGATCCCGAGAGGAGAATGGAGGAGAAGGGATTGCGGCGTGGCCATCCCCCCTGGGGGGTGATTTCCTGCTTTCTATCTCTCTGTCTCTCTCTGTCTGTCTGGCGAGCGCACGCGCCCTATAGCAAAAACCTCTCCAAAAAAAGAAAAAAAAAAAAGAAAAAGAAAAAGAAAAAGAAATCAACCCCCAGGGAGGTTGGTCATGCCCTAGACTCTTCTCTTCCATTCTTCTGGGATTTGGGGCCACACACGCACATGTGCCTAGCATGATTTTCAAGCTGTCAGGTCCAGGACTCAAACTTTGGCTGATCATGTGGGAATGACCCCTTACCCAACATGCCACCTTGTGGGTCCTATAGTAAGTTTTTTAATGAGAAATATGAGTCCTCCAACATTGTGGGGTTTTTTGTTTGTCTTTAAGGTTTTTGCCATTGGACTCAAGCACTCACCAGAAAGACAGACAGAGTGAGAGGGAAAGCGAGAAATCGCCCATCAGGGGGTTAATCACACTGCATTCCCTTCTCCTCCATTTTCCTGCCAGGATTCTGGACATGCACACACACCTGGCCTGAGTTTCAGGCTGCTGGGTGTCAGATTTGAGCTGTGGTTGGCCATGTTGGAGTTCAGCATCTTAACCACCATGCCAACTACTGGCCCCTCCTTTTTTTTTAATTGACAGAGAGTGCTTGAGCTTGCCAAAGAGAGATAGATACACAGAGTAAGAAGGCATGGTCAGTGAGACATGGTTTCCCTGTAATCCCTTCTGTTTCTCCATCCTGTCAGCATTTTGGACACAAAGATACATATGCCTCGCATGTTTTTCAAGCCACATGGGTTGAGATTTGAACCACAGTCACCTGAGTGGGATGCCACTTCCTTAACCTCTATGCTACTGAGATAGCCCATCATTGTTCTTCAGTATTATATTTTTTTGTTTTTTGGGTTTTGTTTTTTTTTTTAAGGGAAAGATTTTTGCTGTAGGGCACGTGTGCTTGCTGGAAAGACAGAGAAAGAGACAAGAAGTGAGAAATCATCCCTCAGGGGGGATAGCCACACCACAATATCTTTTCTTCCATTCTCCTTTCAGGATCTTGGGCACACATGCACACGCACCTGGTGTGAGTTTCGAGCTGCCAGGTCTAGGTCAACTATGCGGGAGTCCAGCAACATAATCATTATGCCATCCACTGGTCCCTTCAGTATTGTTTTGGTTATTTGAGTTCTTTACAGATCCAAATTTTTTGTTGTTGTTCATTTTTGCTGAAGGGAGCATGTATTTGTCAGAGACACAAACAGAGAGGGAAAGTGAGAAATCACCTCCCAAAGGAGATGGCCATGCCACAGTCCCTTCTTCATTCTCCTCTCTGGATTTTGGGCACACACTCTCATGAGCCTGTTGTGTTTTTTCAAGCCACCAAGTCCAGGACTCAAACTGTTCGGTCAGCCATGTGAGATCCAGTTGACCTAAAAATAGCATATCATTTGGCTGGCCCAGTTTCATGTGGATTTTAAGGATGGGCTTTTTTCACTTCTAAAAAAAAAAAAAAAAAAAAAAAAGCCATTGGAATTTCGATAGGTACTACATTGAATGTGTAGATTTCTTTGGATATCATTGTCATCTTGACAAAATCAGGGCGCCATAGTGCAGTGGTTAAGCACCGTGCATAGGGAGCTAGAGCCCACATGGCCAACCATAGTTGCAATTCTGCCTCTGGCTACTTGAAAAGTGCTGGGCTTGTGTGCATACATGCCCAAAATCCTGATGGGGTGGAGAAACGGAGGAAAAAAAGATTATGATGCACCCGTGCCCCATTTAGACATGCTTTCTATTTTTCATGCATGTAGGCACAAGTGTACACACTCCCTAACTAAAAAATTAGATCTTTCGATCTTTTTTTTTTTTTTAAGATTTTTTTAGAATTATTTAACTTTATTTATTTACTTACTTATTTTCTATATTTGACCAAAGAATGACAGAGAAAGAGAGAGAGAAAGTGAGCAAGCAAGGCACCAGATCCAGGACTTGAACTGTGGTCAGCCATGTGTGAGTCCAGTGCCCCTAGCCACCATGCCACCTGCTGGCCCCACGTCGTCCCATCTTAATTACTATGGGATATTTTTACATTTACTTAAATTATTAATTTTTTTCATAATCAGATGTTTTTGATTTGTCTATTTCTTCCTTAAGTTTTGTCCATTGTTAATAATGTTGGATTATATACTATGAGGAGTATAATAATGAATAAGATCCTAATTCAGGGCTTACCTGTTATTTACTGATACCTCCAGGGAAAAAAAATAAGGGAACATATATGTAGTGTATCTGTTCTGATGTTTCAGAGATAAGAAAACTTCCTGGCTTATAAGTAGTCTAAAATTTTATGCTTGACTGGTTTTCAGGTAAAATGACACACTTTATGATTAGATCAGTGTTCTCGTTCTATATAACATAATCAGAAGAAAAAAAAACTGAGAAAGCTCATGAACCTCTTCTTGCGGGGGGGAGTAGTTTTGCTCTTTTCCTATTAAGAAATATAGTAAAGTGAGAAATCATCCCCTCCAGGGGGATGGCCAAACCACAGTCCCTTCTCCTCCATTCTCCTCTCAGGATTTTGGACATGCAGATACATATTCCCAGCGTGATTTTCAAGCTATCCAGTTCAGACTTGAACCACACAGCTAGCTATGTGGTATTTAGCCACCTTAATCTCCATGCCACTGCTGGCCTGCTCATGAACCTATTAAAGTTAACTTATTGCATAATTTTACATCACTGGGTTGTTTATCCTTCACCCCAAACTTAAGTCAGATTAATTTAAGAAAAATTCACAACCAATATAAATAGCTCTGGAAGGGAAAATACATTGGACTTGTTTTATTGACATTTTAATTTGTATTTGAAATATGAAAATTAAAAATTGAACTAGTGTAACTGTACATTAATGTTGGATTGGATAAACTGATTTATTTACACAGTGAATACTGTTCAGCAGTTAAACAATACATGTTTCTACAAATTAAGTCTCGAAAACAATATTAAATGCAAAATAAGTTTTATAAGTGAGAACACAGTAGGGTAGCATAAGTAAACTTTTTGAAAATTCAACAATGCATGTGTGGATAATAGATACATAGTGAAAGTTTAAAAACACTTGTAGGCATGAAATATATTGACTGCATGATAATGGATTTTCTGTTGAAGATAGAGCAAAGGAAATGGAACAAAGCTTTAGTTATTTCAGAAGTGTTCGGTTTTATCAGAGACAAAAAGTTTAGGGCGAGAAATTAAGATCCAAATATGAGTGTGGAGGGACCAGCAGTTAGTGTAATGGCTATGTCGCTGGACTCCCATGTAGTTGACTGCGGTTCGAGTCCTGGACCCGGTGGCTTAAACTCACGCCAGGCACGCGTGCGTGTGTGCCCAGGATTCCTAGAGGAGAATGAAAGAAAAGGAATTGTGGCGTGGCCATCCCCCTTGGGGTGTGATCTCTCGCTTTCTGTCTCTCTGTTTTTCTAGTGAGTGCACACGCCCTATAGCAAAAAAAAAAAAAAAAAAAACTCTCAAAAAAAGAAAAAGAAAGAAAACTATATCAGATATAGTAAAAACAAATTTATATATATATATATATATATATATATATAAGAGTGTGGACACATTAGTATGTGTTGTTTTATGTATACTGTATGAATTTTTAGAAGTATTTTCAGTTAAATTTTAAAATATAATTAGTTTTCAGATGGTTGATGCTAGAATTTTTACTATTACACCCTGATAATCTTTTGGAAATAAAATAATTTTTTTCCCTCAATACTTATGATCCTAGATGCCAGCTTGTTATTGTCACTCCAGTCCACCTCAGTACCGCCCGGTCCCTGCTGTCCATTACAATTCACATCTAAACCAACCACTGCCACAGCCTGCACAGCAGACAGGTGAGTAGTTTTTATAATGCCATGAATTATAAGCTGTAAACATTGCTTTTTTCATCTTACTTTATTTGAATATGACCATTGAGATACTGTCACATACATGTCAAAGATCTCAAATAAGTACTCACTTATTGAGTATGCAAACCGTTGACATTACTATAATAGTGGCAATCCTAGAATCCTCCAGAAACTGCCACATTGTTAGGTCTATAGGCCAAAGGATTGGGAGCCATTATGAGTGGATTCAACCAGGCCAGACAGTATGGTGAACAGGTGTCCAGTCCTCGTTACCATTGTAGTTGAATCCCACTTTGCAGCCTGATAGTCAGCTTATGCTGACAGCAAAGAGAGACAAGGCAGGTCACAGTGTCTTCCGAATGGCTAACCAGAGCAAGGACCAGTATTACCTATCTTTAATCTAGAGCTCTAGCCTAGAGATGATATTTTAATGTCTTAATCTCAATAGGAATGCCTCAGAAAGGAATGATGTTACATATTTTGTATGTTTTGTTTTTCAGTTTGTTGACTATATAGTGAGAAGTATGTTTAAACCAAGTACAGTATAATACTAGGCATATAAAGTATATTAAAACTCAGCATTCTTTTTCTTTTGCTCTTTTTCATTCTTTAAGCATTTAGTGAAAATACCTGATCTCAGCATAATAAAAAAAAGTATCTTACTGATTTTAATTAATTGATATTTCTATATGCTTCCCTCCAAAATGTATACTTCTGCTCCAAATGTTTAATAAGGTATTTATCCGGTCTTTCATAATCCTAGGAATGGAAGTAGAATTTTCTTTATTTATTTATTTTAGGGCTTGTTTAGCTGCTTGTCATTTCTGGAGGCTCTCAAACTATGTTATGTAACTCACTAAGGCAACATAATCTTCACCTCCACTGAGGTAGTTTACTCCTCTTGATAGTGTGTGGAACTCTGTTAAGGGTTGCCACCATTGGGACTAGCAGATGGTGTAATGGCTATGTTGCTGGGCTCCCATGTAGTCGACTGCGGTTCGAGTCTCGGACCCGGTGGCTTAAACTCACGCCAGGTGCATGTGCGTGTGTGCCCAAGATCCCAAGAGGAGAATGGAGGAGAAGGAATTGAGGTGTGGTCATCCCCTCTGGGGGGTGATTTCTCGCTTTCTGTCTCTTCATCTTTCTGGCGAGCGCACATACGCTATAGAAAAAAACTCTCCAAAAAAAGAGTTGCTACCATTTCAGGAGAAGCTCCTTTGCACTGTCCCACCTATGAGATATGGTTTTGCTTCTACTTGCTGGTACAGAGTCTTTGGCGATCATTGTGATTCACCAGCTTTCTTTACCACATGTGATTCATGTTTAGCATAACCATGCAGAACTTCCAGGTCCTCAGTCTGTTGCCCCTAGAAGCTGTCTTGTACCTATCTAGTATGCAGATTCTGCCTTTTTTGTGTGTTACTAGCCCTGTATTTCACTTGTGACAGATGTTCCTTCAGGATGTCGTAGTGTGGACATTGGTCATTTTAGCCAAGTGAGACTTTGTTCTCTGTCTCAAATATAGCTCTTTTTAGTTTCATGTTTATCTGAAGTTTAATAATATAGTCAAATAATGTAGATTAGTATATGCTCTAATATTTAAAGGCATCAAAAGTTGCTTCTTATACCTGAGACTCATTAGTTTTACACTGTTTACTCATTCTAATAGAAATTATTTTCTGAGTTTTCCTGGGCCTCAAGTTAATGACTTCTCTATTCTCTTCCATTCTTTCCTTTTCTGTCTCTCTCTCTGTATGTGTGTGTGTGTGTTTGAGAGAAAGAGACTGGCTTTTTATGTTGGTTTTGTCTTTATTTTTTTTTCCTTCCAGAGATACAACAGTTTTTAACTGGTGTCATGATAAAAAAAAAAAAAAAAAAAAAAAAAAAAAAAAAAAAATTACCTCTACACTAGTCATTTAAATATCTTACTTGTAACTAGCTGAGTTCATTAGAATAAGCTATTTATGAGGCAGACGGAGATCCTTTGTTCTGCATTTGAGTGAGCTTAGTAGTTTTATTCTTTTCCATGGCAAAATTAGTATTCCTCTCCATGGTCGTACTGCCTACAAATTTTTTTTTTTAATTTTTATAAAAGTTTATTTCTCCCATGAGCAAGAAAGAGGCATTTCCAACAGGGTCTTGACACTGCAATTCACCCTCAGCCTCAGCTAGCCCCACATCATGGGCATACATATGCCTAGGGTACTCAGGGAGGTCCACACCCAAACCAGAAACATTCGCATGCAGGTCAGCCTCTGGCCCCTATCATAAACCTTTTTTGTTTTGTTTTTGTTTTTGTATTTGCCATAGGATACATGTGCTTCTTGGAGCAAGACAGAGAGAAAGTGAGAAATCACGCACATACACCCCTGGGGTGATGGCCATGCCACAGTCCCTTCTCATTCTCCTCCCAGGACCTTGGGTACCGGGGTCCAGCCTCGGCAGGGGTGGGTTGACTCGTTGGAGGCAGCGCTGGAGAGAAAGACTGAGGCCTCGGTGCCTTTTTCGTGCATGTCCTCAGTTGGACACTTTCAGAGATTGCTCTCTGAAGAGTGACAACTGCTAGGAGTCATCGTGCCTTTTTATTGGAAATGTTATACATGCAAGTAAACGGGTGAGGGGCTACATGTTCTAATTATTAGTTCATAAAGTTTATCAATAAGGATCATAAATTTCATTCAGGATTTGATTAAGGGCAGGTCTAGTAATCATTGATACAGTTCAACAATTGTTTGATGAAAGCAGGTTCTTGGGAACTTCAAGGAGTGCAGTTCCAGGAAACAATTCCAGCAAGCAGAGTTAATTATCAGCTGATGTTCAGCAGCAGCCGTCTTGTGATTACTAAAAGAAAATTTCAAGTATATAGGTATTAGTTCTTGTGGATCTCAATAAAGAATAATACTTATATAATTCTATAGGGATCTAAAATTTAATTAAAGGAATTCTAATATATCTATCTATTTTAAAGGGATGGGCCTACTGTTTACTTGGTGAGAATAAGGGGATACTTTAAACAGCTTCTCCAACTAGCAGTACTGGTTTTTCTTAAGACAAAAGTAAAATGACTAACAAGTTAATGAAAAACTTTAAAATGGGTTTATGGTACCTAAGTGTTTTGTTGTGGATTCACTTGTGTAGCCCATGGCACCACTGTTAGGTATTTTGTTAGAACATTAGTTACCATGGGGCAAGAGTGTCCTGAGCTAGTTTCGGCCTAATCCTATTGTATGTAAAAAGGTTATTTATATTAAATGTGTCTTGAAGGGCTTTCCAAAGGTCAGGAAGATTTCTGCCTAGATAAACTTCAGCACACCCTCCATTGTGATTGCAAGGATGAAGCATTGTAATTAACAGTAGGTGGTCAGGGCAAAAGGGAGCAGTCAGGGGACTTTCGGGAAATCTTACCACATACTCAAGATGTATGAAAGAGTTATGTAATTCTTTTATAGTAGTATATCAGGGAGTCAGAGGGGGGTCGCTTCCCAGCAAGGCTACCGCAGTCTCCGGAGCATATAGCAAGCGGCCTTGCCAACATGCTGAGCCAACCAAGGCTGTGCTCAAAGGTCAAAAGCTCAAACAGATCCTGGGGCCCCACCGGGTTGGACTCCTCCACTTGGGCACACATGCACATGCACCCAGCATAACTCTCAAGCCACTAGGTCCAGTACTCAAACCATGGTCCGCCATCTGGGAGTCCAGCACCTTAACCACCAAGCCACCTGCTGGCCCCAGAAAACCTTAACAGCGTGGGACTATTATGCTAATACAAATGCATCGCTGCATTAAAATGTTCCCACTTAAAAGAAAATGGCTAAAAATACCTAGGTGAGGGATAAAATATTTAGGTCACACATAGCATATGTTTATCATTAGGATTTTTTTTTTATTTGCTATAAGGTGCATGACCCAGCTGCAGAGAGACAGAGAAAGAGGGAATGTGAAAAAGCACTCTCCATTGAGGATGGCCATGCTGCAGTCTCTTCTTCATCTCTCCCTCCTTTCAGGATTTTGGGCATGCATGCACATGTGCCCAATATGTTTCTCAAGCTGTCAGGTTCAGGACTTAAACTGCGCAGTTGGCAATGTGGGATCCAGCTGCCTTAACCACTACACCGCCAGCTGGCTGCATTAGGGATATTTTTAATTGTGGGGATTTCCCTTTTGCTAATTATGATCAGAAGAAAAGAAAACACTAAGTTGGATTGTATCTGCCATATTGCAGCACAGAAAACAAGTCATATCTTTTTTCTTTGGAGAGGTTTTTGCTATAGGGTGCGTGCACTCACCAGACAGACAGAGACAGATAGAGAGACAGAAAGCGAGAAATCACCCCAGGGGGTTTGGCCATGCCACAATTCCTTCTCTTCCACTCCCCTTTCGGGATCTTGGGCACGCACACACACCCAGCGTGAGTTTAAGCCAGGGTCGACTACATGTGAGTCCAGCAACATAGCCATTTCGCTAACTGCTGGTCCCAAAAAAGTCCTATATTTAAAGAGCTTTTGACGTTGTGTTTGACTCTTCTTAGTCAATCATAATATATTGAGTCCTGGGAAATCATGAGGTGTTTTTCTGTTTGTGACTTTTCTGACAACCCATAGCACTTTTATAACTAGAGTTTGTCCTTTTATTTACTTTGTGTAGTATCTTTTAGCAGCTTAAGTTAGTTGAATCCCATTCAGTTTAAAAAATAAAATAAAGGTGGGACCAGCAGTTAGCGTAATGGCTATGTCACTGGACTCCCACGTAGTCGACCATGGTTCGAGTCCTGGACCCGGCGGCTTAAACTCACGCCAGGCACGTGTGTGTGTGCGTGCCCAAGAGGAGAATGGAGGAGAAGGGATTGCGGCGTGGCCATCTCCCCTGGGGGGTGATTTCTCACTTTCTGTCTCTCTGTCTTTTTGGCGAGCACACACGCCCTATAGCAAAAAAAAAAAAAAAAAAAAAAAACTCTCCAAAAATAAATAAATAAAATAAAATAAAGGGAAAGAAAATTTGTTATGCTGATAAGTACATGAGAAAATAATACTTTATAGAAATTTTCTTTAAAGAAAAGTTCAGCAGGGCCAATGCTAACTATCATGCTGATAATTGGATCTTTTTTTAATAGAAGGAGTAGGAATTTAAAATCTTTTTTTTTTGAGTTATAATTGGGACCAGCAGGTGATGTAATGGTTACGGCGCTGGACTCCCATGTAGTCGACCACGGTTCCAGTCCCAGACCTGGAGGCTTAAACTCACACTGGCACGTGTGTGTATGCCCAAAATCTCCAGAAGAGACTGGAGGAAAAAGGGACTGCGGTATGGCCATCACCCTGGGGACAGTGTCTCGCTTTCTGTCTCTCTGGCAAGTGTACATGCCCTGTAGCAAAAATCTCTCTCTCAAAAAAAAAGTTATAGTCGGGGACCAGCAATTGGCGCAATGGCTATGTTACTGGACTCCCATGTAGTCGACTACGGTTCAAGTCCCAGACCCAGTGGCTTAAACTCACGCCAGGCACGTGTGTGTGCGTGCCCAAGATCCCAAGAGGAGAAGGGAGGAGAAGGGACTGCAGCATGGCCATCCCCTCTGGGGATTGATTTCTCGCTTTCTGTCTCTCTGTCCCTCTCTGCCTTTATGGCGAGCACATGCGTCCTATAGCTAAAACCTCTCCAAAAATAAAAAGTTACAACCAAGGATCCAACAGATAGCATAATGGTTATGTTGCTGGATTCAAACGTAGTTGACCATGCTTTGAGTCCCAGACCAGGCAGCTTAAAACTCAACCTTGGTATGTGTGTGCGCACGCGTGTGTTCAAGATCCCGAGAGGAGGATGGAGGAGAAGAGATTGTGGCATAGCCATCTTCACTGAGGGGGTGATTTCTTGCTTTCTGTCTCTCTGTCTCTCTGGTGAATGCACACATCCTATAGCAAAAATCTCTTAAAAGAAAAAAAAAGTTACAATCAAAAGATATTTTTAGGGACCAGCAGTTAGCGTAATGGCTATGTCGCTGAACCTCCCATGTAGTCAACCACAATTCGCATCCCGGACCCAGTGGCTTAAACTCACGCCAGGCACGTGTGCGTGCGTGCCCAAGATCCCGAGAGGAGAATGGAGAAGGGATTGCGGTATGGCCATCCCCACTGGATTTTTAGTGTCAAAGCTTACAGAAAAGTATGTATTTATATTTGTGTGTGACCTAATAGAAAAGAAAAATTCACTGAGAATTGAACAATTTATTTTTTTTTATACAGATTCATAGCAATTTCTGTCCCAGCAGTTTGCATGTTGTGTATAAATACTTGCTTTTGGGATTTTTTTTCCCTTATATTTCCAATTTACATTCCATCATTCCAATCCCATTAAAATGAAAAATAATCTATCACATTCATTACTGTTTTGTTTCTTGTCAAACAGCACCCTACAATATGCCAACAAGTTTATTATTCTTTTATTACATAAAGGATGAAATAATTATTCAACCAGATAATGAATGCATTGGTAATTTGGAACAATTGTTCTTTACTGTGGCACAAATAATGTTTACACATGCATTTAAATAAATTTTGCTCTAAATTAACAAAAGCAATTGGGTCAAGTATTCTTAGGCCAGGTAGGGTATGGGCAGTAGAAATACAAGATTTTCTCTTATTTTCCTTTTGAGAGACAGGGGGAGGATTGGGGAAATATCTCAGGGATAAAATGCTTTGATCTTCATCTATGTGCCAATGAAATCACAGCAATACTGATCTCCTTGACAATAAATCTAAATCTATTATGGGAACTTAACTGAAAATAGTGCTACCATTACTGCTAGGTGAATGAATGTACTAGTCTTTGTTATGAATTTATAACTACTGACTATGGTAAACAACCCCTATCAACAGAAAGAGAAGTAGTTCTGACTATATAAGGCTTTTCTAACAGTAAATTATATAATAACAAAGTTTAACAAAATAGAAATCTGAATCCTGACAAGTGTTTTTAACTGCTGTTAGGCCTATTACTTAGAGACTGGATTTCATGGTCTACTCACTTGCAAAGTAAGGAAGTTAGTTGTTCTGTGTTGTCTATTGAAGCGTCTGTGTACTCTAAAATTCCATAGTTCTGTTGTGTCTCATGTCAGTCAGTTACGAGGCAGAACAGCGGACTCTCGGGGAATTGGTTTGCGATAGCTTAGCAACTTGCTGCCTATATTGGGAGTCACGCAAGTAACTATTTTAAAAGGTCTGGTTGCTTGCCAGTTGCAGCAGTAGAGATTTATTTTCTTAACCCTTTATCGTTAAGTGTACTGCTTGAATACTATGAAGTGTACTTACTATGTATAAGGAGTTTGATATGTTATGAAGAAACTTCTGCAGGTAGTAATTATAGCAAAGATTTTAGGTTTATAAAGCCCTGGCTCTTTTCTATGTGGCTGCTTTCATTCTTCCAACTCTTTTGAAAGTTTGCAGCTTCACCATAATATGTTCAGTATTTTGCAATAATTGGCCTTGTTCCTGAGCTGTTGGATTCGGGGCCGTAGCACTGTCTGAGAGGTTTACATTTCTCACAGTGAACCGGTCTCTTTTTCAGCTGCTTCCTGGCTTCTTTTTACTCAGGTTTCCACTGCTTTTTTGTTTTTATTTTTTTTAATGCTGTATTAAGGTATTAACATTTGCTTTTATTTTCCGTTAATTATAATGCCTTTTAATCATGCATCATACTCAAAATAGAGATTTGAATTTAAATGACAACCTTGACTTAATATAATTTACATTTTAAAAATTCATAAAAGCTCTTGCTTTAATTTCTTTTCAAAGCCAATTTGAATGGCAGATTCAGTTTGGTTTAGAGCTTATCTTAAGTTTAATGTCTGAAACATGCCAAACTCATTAGTAGAAGTCAAATATATCTCTTACTTTATTGCTACACACATTTTAAGAACATTATTATTCATTAAAACATATCGCTAAATAGACCTAAGACACTCAAATGTAGTTGAAGCTATTTGTGTTCCTACAAAGGATACAATTTTATTTTTTCCCAAACTGCTAATATTGTATGCCTGTGGGAAGAAAAATGACTTTCTGAAACTAAATGTAATTTTAGTTTTACAGCCAAAGAATATCAGTGCATTATGTATCCATTCTTAGCTTTCCAAATTACTCAGAACCATGTGGCTCCAAATAGATTAAGCTTTGTTTTCAGCAAACTATAGTAAAATTCTGATCACCAACGCTGTAGAAGGATCAGCAACAGTCTATAGGTGCACAGAACATTGGTACAATTGCAGGGCTCAAATTTACGTAACTCAGGGTATAAAAGGCAAGGAAGGAAGAAACAGTACTGTTGGGTTAAACTAGGGAGGGATCATATTGATAGAAAATTCACTTATGTCAAATAGAAACTCTAAATACAAGGTCAGTCTCTTTACTGACAACTTTTGACCCAAGTAGTAGAAATTTCGTTTTTATATCAGTAGGTGGTATCCTTGTTTTTCATTGATTCTGTGAGCATTTCTTAGAATTATATGACCAGCACAGATTCAGATACTGTGTAATACCTACAAATCCACCTATTTCCCTTTTCCCTTCTCAATTAATCTGCTGCCACTGAAATTTGGAGCCAAATATACCTGGTAAGTACCCACACATTTCCTTAAGTTGTGTAGACACTTCCATAGAATAGTCATTTGAATAACTGTGAGCTATAATCTTTATGACTATTCATAATAGAATTGTTTTAGGTTTGCAAATGTGTGTATTTCAGGTATAGGAGTAGAACAGAGGATGGTAGAGGAGAAAGGATGATAGTAAAGATCTAATGCCAACCTTCTTTCCTTCCAAATACATCTAAATAGCTAGTCTTAGTAAACTTGTCTGGCCACTAAAACAATGCCACAAACTAAAGACTGACCATGGTTATAAACTTGAGATTTGATTATTTGAAAACAGTTCTTTAAGTTGTCTTATAGAGGCCTATTTACAAATAAGTTTAGATTTAGCAAGATAGCTAAAAGAAGAAAGAGAAATGTTGTGCTTCTGCTATATAACTTCAGTCTTAAAAAATTTAATAATGCTGTTAAATAAAATCACCTTAAATTTATAACTATTCTGACTAAGCAAGTTCTTCCATTCTTTTTACTATTTTTCTGATTATGTGTAATCTACATTATTAAAAGTGCTTTTCTCTAACACAAATACTAGTTTAGGTCACCTATATAAAAGAAAACTAGCCTATTAAAACTGGTGCAATACTTTTTTGCTGAGCACTGTATTTCCTTCTTGCTCTCTGTTAAAGTGAAAGAGAGTTAAAAATAGAATATTCTTTGGAACCCTCCAGGGAAGTGCCTGAGCCATCAATTTTTATTGTCCTAGTTCTCTCAGCTTGCAGAATTGATTGTGCTTTTCTCTGAAAGTGCTGGAAGAAATGGGATAATATTGCAACATTGCAGTCCTTTAACAAAGCAGAGTAGCAGAGTACTGGTGTGTTTTTCTTTTTCTTTTCTTTTTTTTCTTAAAAGAAAAACAAAAAACCTCTGTTGAGGTTTGATGTTTATTCTATTGTTTGGTATCACTTGCTATTGATATTGCTTGCTTTATAAAATAGATGTTCTTGACTCAAATTTCTATGAAACACACCATTTTCCCCTAACGTCCAGGTTAAATGCAGATACATAACAGGAAGATTCTTTTTTAATTCTAATATACTGAAACATACTTCTTAATGAAGAGAGAATAACGTGGTATTATATGATGGTCAAATTGGTGATATATTGAGTATTGGGCTACTGGAAATACTCTTTCATAGCATTTTTTAAACCTAATGGTATTTTTCATTCTCTAGGAATCTACTTACTTCTCCTTCCTAATCCTCAACCTTCTCCCTCTTTTCCAGATCATTGGATTCTTTTCTCACACTTGACAGTCTTCAAACTATACTTTTGAAACTATCAGAACTATGTACCCTCTCTTCTTTTGTCTAAATAGATAAGGAACCTGAACTTCAGTGCCTTTTCCCCAATAGGTGCTACTCCAACAGTCCATGCTCGGCATTCTGAAATTCCTTTGTTAAAACAAAGATTCCATGGATTGTTATTTGTGAGCAACTTCAACAGCTCTTTTAAGATGTAAACTTATTAAACAAATGCATGTAAAGTGAGGCATGCCTATGAATAATCTGTTATTTTATGTTGATACAGAGTTACTTTATTAATAATTTTATCATACATAGACAACGTTAAGATTACGTTAGTAGAATGATGAAGATGGGATTTTTGGGTTTTGTGCTTTCTGAGTATCTAGTTTTGCTGTGGTTGTACTAGTTCATCCAACATAGATTCCTCAGTCTTCTTTCAGTAGGAAGAAGTCAGATAATCTTGTAATAACCTTTAATATTCTGTTCTGTAGAAAGCATAATCCAAAGCCGCTTGCTGGATTATTGTTTGTATGTTAACAATTATTGAGATAAGTGGTCAAACACCTACTGTGACTTAATGGGAAAACAGTTCAGGTACCTGTCCTAAGGCCAGTAGAATATCCCTCCTTTACCATTCATGTAGAGCATCAGATGTTAAACGGTATGTTTACCTGTGATAGCCTTAGAAAGGTGAAAGGTTCCTTAAAGGTTCCTTAGGCACTAATGGCTTTCTGCCCAATGTGATTCAATTCTGTTAGGTTTTTATGCCTCAAATGTAAGGAGTGGAAAGCTGCTCAGTGGCCATGAAAAAGCCATTGCTTCACAGAACTTCAAGTCTTCATTCATGAAACAGAATGGCTCCCCTTGCACACACACACACAGGTTGTCAGAATAAAGCTGGCATTGCCTGCTGGGTAAATCTGACTTCTTGGCAAAGCATCCTGACTTTGTGAAGAAGACAGTGAACATCTGTGAAAGTCTTCTAGAGAAATCTTCTGTAGACTCATCTAGAATATGGCAACAGGTGTACATTTTCAACAAAAGCAGCCTCTGAGGCAAAACCGCAAAGCTAAATCCCAGTTGGGCTGAGAGACAGAACTATAGGACTTCTAACCTGACATACATTACCATTTGACCTTCCTCTTCTTCCCAGTTGTTTTTTACATGTTAAATCTAGCTATGATAAGGCAAAGAAGTGTACCTTTGAAATACATAGATCACAAACCATGATCTTCAGAGTGACGGGCAAATCAAAGGAGAATCCCTCTTAGGGAGAGGCTATGACAAGCTGATCATAGAACTCTCTTTAGCCTCCAAATTTACATAGCTACTATCTGGACTAACTACTCACTTTGGTATTTTAGATAACGATATTTTTTTTTAAGAGAGAGATTTTCTCTATAGGGCGCATGCGCTCGCCAGACAAACAGAGAGAGACATAGAGACAGAAAGCGAGAAATCACCCCCCAGGGGGGATGGTCACACTGCAATCCCTTCTCCTCCATTCTTCTCTCGGGATCTTGGGCACGCATGCACATGCGCCTGGCGTGAGTTTTAAGCCACCGGGTCCGGGACGCGAACCGCGGTTGACTACATGGGAGTCCAGTGACATAGCCATTACGCTAACTGCTGGTTCCCGATAACAATAATTTTCAATTCAAACTGAGAGAATGTTTCTTCATTGACTGACTTTATTTACAATAATTCCATTTTCCTCCAGCTGAATTTATCTTGAGACTTAGGTATATTAAACTACAGTGAAAGTCTTCATTAACCAATATTCTCAGAAAATGAAGGACCAAGCAGATGGCATAATGGTTGTGTCGCTGGACTTCCACGTAATCGACTTGAGTCCTGGACCCAGGGGCTTGAAATTCACTCAGGGCACATGCGTATACATGCCCAAAATCCTGAGAGGAGTTTGGAGGAGAAGGGATTATGGTGTGGCTATCACCCCTGAGGGGAGTGATTTTTCTCTTTTCTGTCTCTCTGTCTCTGTCTCTCCAGTGAGCACACACCCAATAGCAAAAACCTCTCTAAAAAAAAAAGAAAAAAGAAATGGAAGGAGGCCAGGTTCTGCTCATCTGAGCAGTATTACTATCATACCCTTCCTACTTCAACATTTGTTTCTAAGAAAAGTAAATTTTAGAATCAGACAACTATGTGCAAATTCCACCCAATACTTACTAGCCGATGACCTTAGTGTATGAATCTCTGTGCCTTTGTTTACTCATTTGAAAAATGAGAATAATTTACTTATTTCATAAGCTTATGAAATATTAGAGTACTAAATGAGATAACATATATAAAGTGGTTAGTACCTGAAGCCATATAAATGTCATTTATGAGTACTGGCTATTAATATAATCTTGTGGTGTCATAGAAGCATTGATGGTTCTATAGTATACTAAATGAAACTTCTTAGGAAAGGTGTTTTCTTTCGAAGTTCTGGTCATTCTTATGTTAATATCTCCACCACTATTCAAGGACCCATTCCCAGTTTATTTATGCAACCTCTGAATGAAGTACTAATGTTGGTGTCTTTTCTAGTTTTAGTCTTAAAAATCTAAAATTTCCTGATAATTTTTAGTTTTTCTACCAAAATTCTGCTCTACTTAGTCTTCCAGGTTTCATGTCACATGCCATAAACAGCCTCACTTTCCATACCATAGTTTCCTGACTGTTCTCTGTTTCTCAAACATACTCATTTTTAACTTTTCCAGACCTTTACTTTTTGTTGGAAAGTCCAGTCTTCTATGTCACTACCTCCACGGATATCAGTCAGGATTAATTTCTCCCTCTTAATTTCATAAGATTCTTTATACTGCTGTTTTCTCAGACTATCATAACTAAGAATGCCTAATTTCAAAGATAGGAACCATGTCATAACCCAGTGTGCATATCCTGGACTTCCAGTGTCTATTTTACTACCCTCTGTAACAACCGACTAGATGCTGGGTCAAGTGTTTTAGATTTTATGTTATGCTGTCAACACTTTCTAAATTTGAATGGAAATGTGCAGGAGGAGAAGTGTGATTAGTAGGCATGAATATTGATGGAGATTGTGTTGCATTAAGAAATCTAAAATACCATTGCAGGTTTACTGCTGTACATTCCATGATGTAGTGTTGGCTTGACAGCATATCAAACCACAGTGACATGCTCTCTGTACATTTATTTAAAAACTTCTGTGCCAGTTGTTTTGTCAGTCCTTCGTTCATAAGAGATCATTTTAGGCAGGAGATCTCCAAGACGAGTCTCCAAAAATTGGTAAATGTAGATAAATTTAAAAGCCAGAAACACATTTGCATATAAATTGGCTTTTTAAATTTTTTTTTCTTTTATTTATTTTTTTTTTTTGAGAGCTTTTTGCTGTAGGGCGCGTGCGCTCGCCAGACAGAGAGAGACATAGAGACAGAAAGCGAGAAATCACCCCCCGGGGGAATGGTCACTCCGCAATCCCTTCTCCTCCATTCTCCTCCTGGGATCTTGGGCACGCACGCACACGCGCCCGGCGTGAGTTTTAAGCCACCAGGTCCGGGACGCGAACCGCGGTTGACTACATGGGAGTCCAGCGACGTAGCCATTACGCTAACTGCTGGTTCCCTAAATTTTTTTTTCAAGACATCCTATAGCTTTAAATATTTTTTTGAATAAACTACTAAATAATATGTAAAACATTTGGAGTTTCCTAGGGGAATGTGACTATTTAAGTTGATTTTTTGGGGGGTGAGAGGTTTTTGCTATAGGGCACATGCGCTTGCCAGAAAGACACAGAGAGAGAAAGTGAGAAATCACCCCCCAGGGAGAATGGCCACACCGCAGTCCCTTCTCCTCCATTCTCCTCTCGGGATCTTGGGCATGCATGCACGTGTGCCCGGCGTGAGTTTTAAGCCACCGGGTCCGGGACTTGAACCACAGTCAACTACGTGTGAGTCCAGCAATATAGCCATTATGCTAACTGCTGGTCCCAAGTTGAAATATTTTAAGTCAGATTACATTACCATTAAATCTTCCAGGTCCCCACAGTTGTTTTTATTCTCATACACTGTAATTCTGCCAAGTCCATTTTAAGTTATTTTCCCACGCTATAGAGAATCGAGCCCAAATTCCGACACTGCAACATAACCGTGTGTGTGTGTGTGTGTGTGTGTGTGTGTGTGTGTGTATTGAGAGGTGGTATTTCATGTTTGCATCCCCTTTCTCCTCCTGTCCTTTATTTGCTTAGGAATGGAAATGTGGCAGTGAATGTTTCGATGGTGTTTGAAATTCATAGTATAAATTTTAAATGTTTTTTACTTGACAAACTAAAAATAGGGTTGAATGTTAATTTTTGGACTAAAAATTCAAGGAAATTTTCTTTTGTTTTCCTTCCCTTGCCTACAAGTTTAAGTAATTTAGGAAATTTACAAGGCTCAAAAGTTTAGCAGACAGAATATTATCAGTCACTTTATTATAAATAATGGCTAAATATACTTTTTTTTTTTTGGTACAAAGTTAGATTAGTGAGATCATTTGTAACATGGCCATACAGCAGCAGGCCCCAGGGACCAGTTTCATGGAAGACCATATTTGCACAGACTGGGGGAATAGGAGGAATGATTTCAGAAAAACTCAAGGACATTTCATTTATCATACACTTTACTTTTATATTTTTATTTTTGTATTTTGTACTTTATTTTTATAGTTTTGTTTTAGGACACATGCACTTGCCATAGAGAGAGAGAGAGAAAGTGAGAAATCATCCCCTGGAGGGATGGCCGTATTTGCAGTCCCTTTTCTCCCTCCTTCTCTTGAGATTTTTGGTTATGCACACACACATGCCCAGCATGTTTTTCAAGTTACTGGATATTTGAACCACACAGTCAACCATATAGGGTTCAGCCACCTTAACCACGATACCACCTGGCTGACCCTCTATTATTGCATCATAATATATAAGGAAATAATTATACACCTCACCATAATGCAGTATTTACAGCCACTCCCCAGTGCTAGCATCATTACCTCATCTCTATCTTAGATCATTAGGTATTAGATTCTCATACAGAGCACACAACCAGTATCCTTCACATGTACAGTTCCCAATCTACACTCCTATGACCATCTAATGCTGCTGCTGATCTGACACAGGCCACACTCAGGCAGTAATACAAAAGCAATAGGGAGCAGCTGTAAATACAAGTGAAACTTCCTTCACTTGCCCTGCTCCCTTCCTGCTGGGTGGCCCCGTTCCTATTGGCCCAGTTCCTAACTGACCAGAGATGACTGTGAATCTGTGGCCTGGTGTTCAGGACCCCTGCCATAAAGCATTGTTGTCCAAAAAATAGCACCATTTTACAAAAACCCTTCACTAAGATTTCACTGTAGCTGGATTTTTACTTGGTTGTTATTAATATATGTCGTTTGGTTACCAGATATACTTTGTGTTTATATCTTTGAAGATATAAAGAAAATGGATGGTGGATTTTATTTATTATTTAGTGCTAGAGCAGACTCATTAAGGCTTCCAGCACAATGATACTGTTGTCTACATTCAATACCTGAGCTATCTTTTCAGTTTCTGTTGCTTTAGGAATTAATGAAGATGGAAATTGATATTTATAAAAGAGAACAAAATATATTTATGATTTTGTCAGGAAAATAATTTCTTAGCCTTTAGCTGTTAAAGTTTCTATAGGTAGTAATACAGTTCAGATCATGTTTGTAAAACTCTTTGCAGTACCCTGAAGCTAGATGATTTGTTATTTTTATGGGGATCCTTTATTTGGTGGTGGGGGGCGGGTAGCTTCTAATAATTTACATGAGTCTTCAGCTAGTTGGTGTACTTAAAAGAATACTCTTAGGATCAGGAGACAAATACAATTCGTATTCTCTACTCATCGTTTGTCATTATGGGTTTGTTTGTTTTGTTTTTTTGTTTTAAGAGAGAGATTTTTGCTATAGGGCATGTTCACTCACCGGAGAGACAGAAAGGGAGAAATCACCACCCGGGGGGGATGTCCATGCTGCAATCCCTTCTCCTTCATTCTCATCTCAGCATTTTGGGCACACCTGCACACGCACCCCACTTGAGTTCTAAGTTGCCAGGTCTGGGACTCAAACCACAGCTAACTACAAATAAGGGCTAAATATACTGGGAGTCCATTGACGTAGCCATTATGCCATCTGCTGGTCCTGATGAGTTCTTATTTAAGTGATAAGTTCACTGATTATAGTAAACTTTTAGGGGCAAGCAGGTGGCATAGAGGTTAAGTCAGCTGATTTTCACATCATTAACTCTACAATTTGAGTCCTGGACCCAGCAGCTTTAAAATCACACCAGGTACATATGTGTGTTTGTGCCCAAAATCCTGAGAGGAAAATGGAGAAGGTATTGCACTGTGGCCATCCCTCCCCGGGGAGGGGGGAGGGGGGGTGATTTTTCACTTTTCCTTTCTCTCTGTCTGTTTCTGTCTCTCTCTAGAGAGCACCCATGCCCTATGACAAAAGCTAAGGGCGGAAAAAAAAGTAAACTTATATTCTTAATTTACTATTTACCAACAGTGCCTTCAGCTAGGGACAGTTGTCTCTTGGGTTTTTGATATATGATTTTCATCAAATTGCTTAATCTTTTTTTTTTTAAGAGATTTTTGCTAACTGGGCTTACGTACTCGCCACAGAGACAGATGCAGGGAGAGACAAAGAGACAGAAAACAAGAAATCAGTCCCCAGGGGGTAAGCCACTCCACAGTCCCTTCTTCATACTTCTTTCAGGATTTTAGGTATGCATGCACTTGTGCCCAGCATGAGTTTCAAGCTACTGAGTCCAGGACTCAGACCTCAGTAAAACATGTGGGAGTCAGGCACCTTAACCACTATACCACCTGCTGGTCCCTGCTTAATCTTTTTAATGACCTCTCTCTCTGACAAATGACTGTAGTGATGCAATGAGGAAATAATCTGAAACATTACTGAATACTCCCTTTGACATTCCTGATGTAAGGATTCATATCTTAGTGTGAAATTTTTTTTTTCTTTTTAAACATGTAGCCACTCTATAGAACCTAATGGTCCTACCCCTCACCCCCGGTTTTGGTCCCCAGTAGGGCCATTTTCATGGTCATGCAGCCTCTGCAAATGCTCAAGACCCCTTGCATTTTTTAGTGTTCTGTTAACAACTCGAAATCTTACTTTATTTTTAACAAGGAGGCTTACATATCTTTCTTTTCAGGGGATCCACAAATTATGTAGCCAGTCCTGATCCCCACAAACTGGTTTTCATAATACATGCTAAATAGTAATTGTCCCAGGGACCAGCATTTGGCATAATGGCTATGTCACTGAACTCCCACATAGTCTACTGTGGTTCTAGTCCCGGACCCAGTGGCTTAAAACTCACACTGGGCACATGTGCGTGCATGCCCAAAATCCCAAGAGAAGAATGAAGGAGAAGGAATTGCGATGTGGCCATCCACCCTCAGGGTTGATTTCTTGCTTTCTGTCTCTCTGTCTCTCTCTGTCTTTCTGGCGAGCACACGTGCCCTATAGCAAAAATGTCTCCAAAAAAAAAAAAAAAAATTGTAATTATCCCTTTTTAACCAGTGAATTTGTGACCCAATGAATTTCCTCAAGGGTAGAAGAAAACTTTACACATTTTATTTGAATATATTTTGGAGGAGGGGAAAATGTAGCTGCCTTAGGTCACATACATAGCAAACTTTGTTTTGTGCTGCCTTAGGTCACATACATAGCAAACTTTGTTTTGTTTTGTTTCTGTTTTTGGTTTGTTATAGGGTGCATGTGCTTGCCAGAGAAATACAGAGAGGGAAAGTAAGAAATCACTTCCCAGAGGGAATGGCCTCCTCATGTCCCTTCCCCTCTACTCTCTTCTCAGGATTTTGGGCGCACACCCATGCCCAGTGTTTTTCAAGCCACCAAGCCCAGGACTCGAACCAAAAAGTCAGCCATGTGAGATCCAGCCACCCCTAATCACCATGCCACCAGCTAGCCCCACAGCAAACATTTTTTAAGAGTTTTTTATTCAATTTTATTTGTTTTTTTAATTTATGTTTTTAAATTTTGTCATAGAGCACATGCACTCACCAGATTGAGAGCAAGGGAGCGAGAAAGCAAGTCACTAGGTCAGGGACCCAAACTGCAGTTAGCCATGAGAGAGTTCAGCACCTTTACCCCCCATGCCACCTGCCGACCCCACACCAAACTTTTTAAGTGTTACCAGATAATAGATAGTTTTGGGGATTTGCCACTTAAACAAAACTCTACCCTTTTCGAAAACAAAAGTATATTCTAAAAATACAAAAACATCCTACTAAATGAGATCAGTTAAATTCAAAGCAGGATCTGACTCATTGTGCCATTACAGGTTATCAAGTTGTGCCCAACCAGCAACAAAACTACCAAGGAATAGTTGGAGTTCAGCAACCGCAGAGTCAGAGCCTAGTCAGTGGCCAACCCAACAACATTGGAAATCAGATTCAAGGAGTGGTCATCCCCTATCCTTCAGTGCCATCATATCAGGTATGTGTCTCTCTTACCTATTCTGGGTAGAGAATACTTTGAATAAATTAAAGGTATAGCTACAGTGCATCTTCTCTGTTCTCCTCTTTAACATATGGAGAATACTTCTATAATACACAAACTTACAGTCTTAGCAGTTTTATTAGGCAGAGTAGCTTAGTGCTAAAGATTCAAATAAATAAGATCTGCCCTTGACCTTTGGGGCTCACCGGCCAGTGAGAAAAATGCAATTTTTAAATAAATTATAGCTTTGTTAGTGTCATTTTTTTGTTTTTTTTTGTTTGTTTGTTTGTTTGTTTAGTTTGCTCTAGGGCATGTGATTTGTGTTGAGGGGAAGAGGAATATGTGAGAAATCACTTCTGGACGGATTGCCATACCACAGTCCCTTCTCCATTCTCCTCTCAGGACCTTATACACACACAAATGTCCAACATGTTTTTCAAGCCACAGGGTCCAAGGCTCAAACCATGGAATCAGCCATGTGGGATCCATCTGCCTTAACCTCCATGCCATCTGCTGGCCCCAGTCTTTTTTTTTTTTTTTTTTTTGATGGAGCTGGATATTTTTAATATTCCAGAACTAGGATGGTTATTATTTCTACAACATACTTGTTTAAGTTATAAGTTATCTCCTCAGGGAATTTTAGGTAATCTTCTATTGGGTAACTGATTAGGAGGTGTTGCTCTGACCAGCAGGTGAGTGACAGCCTACTTTATCATATGCTTCCTACTACATTTGGTAAACAAACTGAGTACTGGTAAACCATCACTACAGAAAAAGCCAGAAAAGTCATCTGTCCTTAGTATTCTGTTCTGTGGTTATAAATTCTTAGGCAGTATCCCCTCTCTTTTTTTTGGTACTTTATATTTTTTTCTTTACCTAGTTAAAAATTTATTTCTGGAGCTTAATTTATCTAGATTGTATTGTGTCATTTTCTCAGCTCTCTCTCACTCTCTCTCTCTCTTATACACATACACACATATACATAAACTTAAATATAATAGAAGTATTCTAAGAACGTTACATTATTGAGTACTTACTACCACAGATTTCAGGTTCTGTTTAAGTGCTTCCTAATAATCCAAGAAGATACTTTTATCATCCCTGCTTTATAGATGAGTAAACTGAGATTTTTACACTTGCCAAGGTTGTAGAGTAAGTAATAAAGTCAGGGATGGAAGCCATGTACTCTGACTCCAAAGCTTCAGTTCTTTAACTACTTCACTATTCTCTATTCTCAGTAGACAAAAAACTGAAATATTGCGTTATATACTGAATTAAAGTAGAACATAATTTTCTGTTTGGGATCATAAGCCAAAAAATAAATAACCAAGAGATTATTGTATATTTTGAGAGGGCTAATTGTGTTTCAGAAATATATAGGCAAGCTTAGAAGTTAATCATTAACTTTTAAATCATAGAGCCAAGAATAGAGAATAATGAAATAGTTAAAAAACTAAAGCTCTGGAGCCAGAGTACTTGGCTTCCATCCCTGACTTTATTACTTACTCTACAACCTTGGCAAGTGTAAAAATCTCAATTTACTCATCTATAAAGCAGGGATGATAAAAGTATCTTCTTGGATTATTAGGAAGTACTTAAACAGAACCTGAAACCTGTGGTAGTAAGTGCTCAGTAATGTTAACCCTCACTATCACTCCTGCTACTCCTGTTGCTAACATCATCATCACTGTCAGAAATTTTTGTGTGAGCCTTATTTGACCTAAAAAAATCATGGTAATTCAGCTCTATTATTGTGGTATATTTGTAAAGTAAGAATTTATTATGCCTGTGTGGTTTCTATTTTAGAAACTAGAGAACTGACGGAGAATTGAAGAATCCATTCTGTCCATGTGTTTTAATGTATATAATGCAGAAAACAGAATGGAAATATCCACTGTGTCACTGAATACCTACTTTACTAGACCTTTCGATGTTTTGTTCATAGTGTAGAGAATACCTCCCCTGTGATGGAGATGCATTTCCATTTTTCAGCTAAGGAACTGAGGAACTTCAGAATAGTTCAAACATTTGCCCAGTGTCATAGAATAATCAAGTGATGGAGCTGATACCACATCTAAGTATCTTAAACGCCAAAGCTCATGGTCTTCCTGATCCATTGTACTTCATTGTCTCCTTACTTGAATCTTACTTAACTCAACTTGAGGTAAACTGTATTAATTACTCTTTCAGATGATCATCCTTCTATGGAAGGTTTATTTTTTTAAATATTTAGGGACATAAGTTACATCCTTTCATAATCTAATGCATCTAGCCTACTGTAAAATTGATAAGTGCTAGCCAAAAACATCAGCTAGCTCACAGGAACATAGAAATAAAGTGGTTTGGGAAAGTCTGTTGGCAGTATTAGCTCATTCCTAACTACTCATGCTTTGTAAGTTTGTTGGAGGCTGGAAACATTAACATTCGCAAGGTTTTAAAAAACCTTTTTCTCTTCAAATTGTCTCAAATTTTAGGTTTCACTGCCTCAAGGTTCTCAAGGAATTGCCCATCAGACTTATCAACAGCCTGTTATGTTCCCTAATCAGTCTAATCAAGGATCTGTGCCCACAACCGGAATGCCAGTTTACTATAGTGTCATTCCACCTGGTCAGCAAAATAATTTAAGGTGAGTATGCCTGAGAAACCTAACCCTCTAGGTTCTCATTATTGCTAAGTTAAAGCTGAACAAAGGGCATACCTGAGATCATTCTCTAAAGTGAAACAAAAATAAGGATACAGTCCCATTTTCTAATATTTCTTTTAACAAAATCAGTATAAACAGTAAAGAGTAGTCAAATCTCTCTTATGTCTACAAATGAGGCCAGTCTTTTGTTTGTTTTTAAGTTTTGCTATAAGGCATGTGCACTTGCAGGGGAGAGAGAGGGCAGGTGAGAAATCAGCCCCCAGAGGGATGGCCACACTGCATCCCTTCTCCATTCTCCTCTTAGACATGCATGCACACATTCCCAGTATGTTGTTTTGTTTGGTGTTTTTTTTTTTTTTTTTTTTTTTGGAGAGGTTTTTGCTGTAGGGTGCATGCGCTCGCCAGACAGACAGAGAGAAACAGAGAAATAGAAAGTGAGAAATCACCCCCCAGTGGGGATGGCCACGCCACAATCCTTCTCCTTCATTCTCCTCTCGGGATCTTGGGCACGCATGCACACACGCCCAGCATGAGTTTAAGCCACCGGGTCCGGGACTCGAACCGCGGTCGACTACATGGGAGTCCAACAACATAGCCATTACGCTAACTGCTGGTCCTCCCAATATGTTTTTTTAAGCCAGCACTCTAACCATGCAGTCAGCCATCTAGGATCCAGCCACTTTAACCTCTACTCTACCTACACCCATTAATCTCATTCACTCAAATGGAAACTTTGTAAATTAGAGTATTTGTTAGCATTTAAGGCTTTTTGTAGGAACTGTGGGAGATTGTGTGTTTCCTATATATAACATTAGCAGCAGAATACCTTGCTGGAATCTTTAAGGCTCTGGGAGCCCATTGTTATTTTTCATTAGTAAATGGAAGAAGGCATATAGGAAATGTAAATGATACTACCTCTCTATTAAAGCAAGTCAGGAAGTATTCCATCAGCTACTTAAACTTGGAAGAGAAATTTCTCTGACAAGCAAGCCCTCATGTATTAAAAATAGTAATCCTCAGGGCCAGCAGGTAGCATGGTAGTTGAGGTGCTGGACTCCCACATGACCAACCACAGTTCGAGTCCTGGACCTGGTAGCTTGCTTCCTCACTCTCCCTTTCTCTGACTGTCCCTCTCTGGTCAAAGTTGAAGAATGCTGATAATAAATAAAATTTAAAGTAAATAAATTTTTTTTAAAAAAAGTAATCCTGGGGCCAGCAGGTGGCGTGGTGGTTGAGGCACTGAACTGCCACATGGCTGACTGTGGTTTGAGTCCTGGACTCAGCAGCTTGCTTTCCCACTTTCACTCTGTCTCCTCTCTCTCTCTCTCTAGTCAAATTTAAAAATGTAATAATGATAATGAATAAAATTACATTAATAATTCTTTTTTTAAAAAATAGCAATCCTCTTTTTTTTTTTTTTAAGAATTATTTTATTTATTTAGTTTTATTTGTTGTTATTTTTAAGTATACCAGGGAGAGGCAGAAAGAGAAAGGGAAAGTGAGAAGGCTGGCCACCAGGTCCAGGACTCAAACTGTGGTTGGCCATGTGGGAGTCCAGCACCTTAACTGCTATAACACCTCCCAGCCCCAATAGTAATCCTCTCTTTTTTAAAAAAAAAAAATATTTATTTAATTTTGTTTATTATTATCATTTTTCAATTTTGACAGGAAAGACAGAGAGAGAGAAAGTAAGAAAGCCAGCCACCAGGTTTGGGACTTGAACCACTGTCGGCCATGTGGGAGTCCAGCACCTTAACCACCACGCCTCCTGCCAGCCCCAGTAATCCACTCTTGAATCAGGTCCCTTTAGTCTACTGTTTAGAGTATACTGTCACACTTTTTTTATTCTCATGATATCTCTGTGAGGTTGCCAGAGGGAGTACTGTGTTTTGTTTTGTTTTTCTCAAGGTTTTTGCCATAGTGTACGTGCACTCTCTAGAGAAATAGAGAGAGGAAAAGTAAGAAATCACCCCCTGGGGGGATGGTCACACAACCCTTTCTCCTCCATTCTCCTGGGATTTTGGCACACACATGCCCAGCATGAGTTTCAAGCTGCTAGGTCTGGGACTCACCACAGTTGACCATATAGGAGTCCACCATTACACCACCTCTGGCCCCAGCTGTACTCTGTGTAAAAATGGACCTGTGCCAGCCTGACTGGCATGTCCATAGCATACTTAACTGCAGTGCTGGAAGCCACATAGCCAGCCTTAGGTTTGGATCCCCAAGTACACATCAGGCATGCATGCCAGGGTGCCTAATAGCCTAATGCGCTTAAGGACTGGAGAAAGAGGATCATAGCATGATGATCCTGTTGGGAATGCTTCCCTCTCTTTTTTTTTTCCTTCTTCCACTTCTGCATGCACATGCACTCCACGATTTAAAAAAAAAAGAAAAAGAAAATAGGGGCTTAGTTCAGATTTTATTTATTGTTAGAACCCCGCCAATAGGAACTCCCATGTTTAACCTCTTTGTGACTTCCAGTTTTTTGGTACGTGATTGGGGAGGTCTGGGCTTCAATGGCAAGTTGGTTGTGAATCTCACAGGCAACTTTAGAATTTTGGGTTATGCTGCAACCAACTCTTTTGAAGTATAGCTGATATATGATGAAAGTAAAAATGTGTACTGAGGTTACTTTCCCATTTGTTGTGTAAGTTTGAATTCTATATATACGGAGAAAATGTCTACAGGCTGAGCTTTTTTTTTTTTTTTTTTTGTAATATATGTAAACTCGGAATCTAGAATACTAATTCAGTTTCTGAATTATCATTTGTAGGTAAAATTCTATACTAGAGTGAAATGAAGGGTGAGAAAATAGCTGAATTTCTGCTTGTGGGCCAATGTGTAACCTTTCCTATGTCAGAGAAAATTACCGAAGTATTCATTCCTATGTAGGGCAGACACTGAGAGAAATAGGAAGTACTTAATCCAAAGGTGAGGCCAAAAAAAACACCTATTTCCCTAAGTTACTTCTGTCAGTCTCCATGCTGGGAAGAGGACCTTTCTTGAGAGAAGGAGATCAGTCCTGTGAGAACTTGGATAAGATGGCTTATTCTTAAACTTTCCCGTGTTTGTTGTATTTGTCATTCCTTGGAAACAATCTTGTATGCTTGATTTTGAAGAAGCTGGCCCAAAGAATAGGAACAGAGCTGAGAGTACAATTTTGTACCGACCTCTACAATCAGCTGTATTTCAAGCATGATGGCGGAATCCAAAAACTGTCAAGTGGGTGTTGATTATTACATTTTGGAAGGATTCATAGTTTTAGTCTTGGAAGGATCCATAGTTTTAGTCCCTGGGCCTTTTTCTACAAAGGAAATTAAATTTGGAGCATTAGCCTTGGCCTAGAGAATAGCCTAGAGCGTAGCAGTTAAAAGATACGTGAGGTTTTCCATCAGCCTGAAATTTGAATCTTGATGTAAAGTCTGGAATTACTCAAAGTTTAGGGCCATAATCCAAATGAGGCAGGCAAGCTTCATTGACAGTAGTCACCATGTAAACAAACTAACATTGATTGAATCCAACCACAGATTACCAGTGTGCGAAATGGAATCAGTGCGACATAAAGCAGGGAGTGTGTATTCTGTCAGAGGTGTCCTGGTACCTTTGCCTTAGTTACTTGGCAGGAAGTTTAGTCGTGTACCAAATTAATTCAAGGATTCCATGAGGTGAAAAAAATATTTGTAATTAACTAACCACATTCTTCAAAATATGACAACATTCTGGCCAGCCCCATGGCCTGATGACTGGGGAAGCTAGATCTCCCATGGCTAACCACAGTTAATATCCTGCTGTAGGAGCTTGAAAAAATATGCCAAGTGCATGTACATATGCACCACTCTCCCAAATCCTGATGGGATAGAGAAATGGAGAAGGGATTACATTGGGCAGTGCCCTTTCCCTCTTCTCCACTGTCTCTCCCTAGTGAATGCATGTGCCCTCTTGCAAAAGCTATATTAAGATATAAAGTATTCTTTTTTTTTTTTTTTTTAAGAGAGATTTTTGCTATAGGGTGTATATACTCGACAGAGAAGAAGAGAGACAGAAAGCGAGAAATTGCTCCACAGGGGAACTGTGTGGTTTGAGTCCTGGACCTTGTAGCTGGAAAAATGTGCCAGGCATGTGTGCATTCACGCCCTAAATCCCAAGGAGAAGGGATTGTGGTATGGCCATAACACCTGAGGGGTGATTTCTCACTTTCCCTGTTTCACTCTCTGTCTCTCTCCGGTGAGCACGTACATCCTGTGGCAAAACTTAGAAAAAACTGCAAAAAGGAAGATTAACTATTGAGGTGCTAGAATGTTGCCTGGTGGTTAAGAGAGCTGGATCCCACATGGCAGACCAAGTAGTTTGAGTTCCTGACCTGGCAGCTTGAAAAACACACCATGCATGTGTGCCTTCGAGCCCCAAATACCAACAGGGTAGAGAAATGGAAGAGAAGGGGTAACAGTGTGAGCTTGCCCCATTAGGGAGTGCTTTCTCCCTCTCACTCTGTCTCTGGCAAGCACATGCATCCTCTGGCAACTATAAATTGGTATTATTATTCACATAATTGAATTATCATCTATGAGCCTAATATACAGAGGCCATTCCTTCATATGCCTAGATTTAGTATTTTGTGTAAATATATTTCATCTTACATATTTCCAGTCTATTTATATGAAAAGCCAACATTGGTCTGAACACTCGGGCATCTAGAGCAGAACCTGGCATAGAGTAGAGCTTGCTGAATCTGTACTGAATGAACGCAATTCTTAAATGGCAAAAGCTGGTTTACACATATGTATATGTATATACATGTAATTAATTATTGGTTCTAATTTTATTGTATTTCTGTATTTTTTTTATTTGAGGAGTATTCAAAAAGTTCATAGAAAATGTGTATTATAGGAACCAGCAGATGGCATAACGGTTACATCACTGAACTCTCAGGTAGTCGACCGCGTATGCCATATAACAAATTAAAATAATAATAATAAAATTAAATAATATTTTTAAAATAATAAACAAAGGTTTTAGACTCAGACAACCTGTCTTCAAGCCTGTGTTACCTTGGGCACCTTGGTTTTCTCTTTTGTAAGAAAAGAATAATATCTCATAGGACTAGTATACAGAATTACATTTCTAAGCCCAGCAGGTGGCATGGAGGTTAAGGCAACTGGATCCCACATGGCTGACCTTATAGTTCGAGTCCCAGACTAGCCGATTGAAAATCACCTGTGTTGCATGTGTGTACATGCCCAAAATCCCAAGAGATGAATGGAGGAGAATGGATTGCTTCAAGCTATCCCCCCAAGAAGGTGATTTCTCACTTTCCCTCTCTCTCTAGCAAACACATGCACCCTATAGCAAAAATCTACAGTAAAGTTACTAAAAGCTTCTTTTTGTTTGTTTGTTTGTTTAAGAATTATTTCTTTTATTGATTGGTTCATTTATTTTTAATTGACCAGAGAAAGAAACACACACACAGGGTAAGTGAGAAAACAAGCCACCAGGTCCAGGACTCGAACCATGGTCGACCATGTGGGAGTGTCCACTGTCCAGGACACCACCTGCTGGTCCCACTAAAAGCTTCTATGCAGCAAAGGAAATGTTAATAGGACGAAAGGCAGCCTACAGAGAGGGAAAAACTATAATCCATATATCTGCAAAAAGTGCTAAAGTAACATCCAAAATGTATGATGAAGTTATGGAAAGTGCTAAGTTTATGGATTCATGAAATAACTGAGTTTCCTTTTTTTTTTTTTTTTTCTTTTAAGAACTATTTATTTAATTCTGGGACCAGTAGATAGCGTGACGACTACGTTGCTGGACTCCCATATAGTCAACTGCGGTTCAAGTCCTGGACCCAGTGGCTTAAACTCAGTGCCCAAGATCCCAAAAGGAGAATGGAGGAGAAGGGATTGCAGAGTGGCTTCTTTGTTTTAATTTAACCATAGAGAGACAGAGAGGAAAGTGAGAAAGCAAGCCACTAGGTCAAGGACTTGAACCACACTTGGCCATGTGAGATTCCAGCATCCCAACCACCACACCACCTGCCATCTTCCCATGTTTTTCAAATACATAGTGGTTGGGGCTGGCAGGCACTGGACTCCCACAAGGCTGACTGCTGTCTGAGTCCTAGACCTGGAGGCTTGCTTTCCGGCTTTCCCTTACTCTTTCTGTCTGTCTCTCTCTAGTCAAATTAAAAATAATAATAATAACAACAACAAATGGAATTAATTACATAAATAAATAATGATGAAAATAAACATAATGGACAGCATTATGATGCACAATAATGTGAGGCTGAAAGCAAAAAAAACAATTATGATCATGTTACTCAGGATCAGGAAAATGTTAAACACATCTCAAAACGTGTTTTATTATAAATAAGTACTGCGTATAATTCATCATTATAGGAAAACTGTGTTAGTAAGTTGTGTTTAAAGAGGAACACAAATCGGACCAGCTCTGTGGTGCAGTATAATGCACTGCTCAAGAAAAGCCAGCTCTCATATGGTAACCACAGTTCAGATGCCCAGCCTGGGCAACCTGAAACCTGGTAGGCATGTGTACAAGCCTAGATTTAGGACTGGGGGCAGGGAGGGGATGGCAGCATGATCCTGTGGAGGTGCTTGAGGTGACAGTAAAAATTTATGCATTAAATGAAAGAAACATGTTAAAAACAAGGTTATTTATTGATTAGTTGAAAATAATACTATAATCCAAGGCTTGTGGGAACCTAATGCAGAGTTAGACTTAGCTAAGTGTATTTCCCCTGGGACCATCAGTTCAGTATTTGGTTTGTTTAGTTTTTATTTTATTTATTTACTTATGTTTAGAGTTTTTGCCCTAGGGTGTATGTACTCACCAGAGAGAGAGACAGAGGGAGAGTGAGAAACTCCCCCCCCAACCCAGAGGTAATGGCCACACTGCAATCCCTTCTCTTTCATTCTTCTCTCAGGACTCTGGGCACACATACGCTCCCCAAATAATTTTGAAGCCACCATGTCTGAGACTTGACATGGGAGTCCCGCACCCCACTCACCACTCTACCTGCTGACCCCAGTTCAGTATTTATTTATTTGGTGTACATACAAACAACTTTATAGAACTTAATTCCTACAAGTAACAGGAAACAACTGAATTTTGTACCTAACAATGTGTAAAGTACTTATAAAAGTATGCAGAATGCATTAACAGAATAGCAGTTTATATTGTTGCTGAGTTTTAGTCATTTCCACTGCTAAAGCCTATTAAATTTTACTAAACTGTAGTTTTTATAAAAACCTGAATTTCTGTATATGAAACAGAAAATAATGCAAGACTGATACAAGAAAAGGCTCATTGCAAAGTAACAAGGAGCAAAATATGTCTAAACACTTAAGGCTTTATAGTACTTTTGGGTTGTTAGAGAAGTCATGGTATATTTTTCTGTTTTTCTATGCAAAATGCATCATGACTTTTCTGATGACCCAATAGTAAGGATAAGAGTATGTGCTGTTGGTTTTTTTATAGAAAACTATGAAACATAAAAAAAGTAAACCATAGAGTATACCTGAAGATCTTAAGTCTTCCTGATTTCTAGCAGCCTACCTTATGCATCTATCTATGATTTTTTTCTTTGGCCGTAAGAGAGAGAGAGAGGGAAGATAAGAAATCACATTCTGTGGGAAATGGCTGCACCACAATCCCTTCTCTATTTCTTCCTCCTTTTGGGGTTTTGACCACACACACACACCTGGCATGTTTCTCTTTTTTTTTTGGGGGGGGAGGTTTTTGATATAGGGCGTGTGCGCTCGCCAGACAGACAGAGAGAGACAGAAAGCGAGAAATCACCCCCCAGGGGGGATGGTCATGCCACAATCCCTTCTCCTCCATTCTCCTCTTGGGATCTTGGGCACGCACGCACGCACATGCGCCCGGTGTGAGTTTTAAGCCACCGGGTCCAGGACGTGAACCGCGGTCGACTGCGTGGGAGTCCAGCGACATAGCCACTACGCCAACCACTGGTCCCGACCCCTTGCATGTTTGTCAAGCTGCCAGGACTGGGACTTGAACCATGCAGTCAGTCATATGGGTCTAGCTGCTCCACACCACTACGGACTCCCACCTGGGTTTCTTCATCTTGGCAACATGTTAGAATAACCAGTGTTGCACTTAAAATATACCAGTCCTATTCCCAACCCTGAATATTATCACTTCATTGTTAGTGCCTGATCTTAAACATAAACATGATTTTTTAAGGCCTTACAGGTGATTGTAATGAGCACCAAGGGTTGAAACCTACTGATGTACATTAAACAGCCCTCTAGTCTCTTCATCCATGACTGCAGCTATTCACAGGTAGCCATAGCCTGGTAATAATTTACATACTTGCTGTAAAGTCAGAAATGTCTGTTTATTACTGATGATTAGATTTTTATATGAAGCTCAATGTCCCAACCTCAATCTGTATGAATTACTGCATACCAACACGTATATTTGTTAGATAACACAAATATATCTTGAACTCTAAGCTACAGAGTCCTTATTCAAGAGAGTCTTGTGTTTTCAGTACTAAATGGATTGTAATAGTTTTCACTCATCACCAGATTATAACAAACGAGATTCCTATAAGCACACCAAGTGAGCCTTTGTTTGAAAGTCTTACTTACCTTGGGTTGCTTAGCAACTGTTTTCTTGGCAGAGGGTCCATGTGCAGCAGAAGAGTAGAATTTGAATAATTATTTTTACCATCACTTCAACCTTTCATTTATCACTGAGGTGACTTTGTATTTGTATTTGATTGCGTTACTGTCACCATGAAGATCGAGCACAGCTTGATCCACGTGTGCTGTCACTTCAGTGAGCAGTATTATTCAGGGACACTAGTTTCACAACTCGTGAGATTTTTCTCATTCGTTACTAGGGATAGAAAATGAATCTGATACCTGCAGAGTTTTCAAAAGTGGCAAGTGAGTTGGAGATCTTCAAAATGTTCTCATATTTAGTGGCTTTTCTCCTATTTTTACCTTTCATTTTCCCCATTTTTATCTTAGAATTCAAAAGGATAATATATGTTTGTCTTTGATCTGTGATCTCAAAGGGCTAGCATTCAAAGAGGAACTTGAAACGACTATAACCTTTATTTTTTAGAGCTCTTTTTAAAAAATGCTTCACAGGATTTTTATGAAATAATGAAAAGGAAAACCTACTTTTAAGTCTTCCCCTTTTTCTCCTCACAGCCTGTTTTTCCTCATTTTGTTTCTTAGTGTCCCCTTTGTCCTACTTTTGATAACTTCTTGAATTCATTTTATTTCTCATATGCTTCTAATTTTGCATTTTTAGTTTCTGGTTTGCCTCAGCCATCCTTTAAATAATTGTTGAAAATAAAATCTGTTAATTTGAATTATATCTTAACGTAGTCTTACTTACGTTGTTAGAAGGAAATTGCTAATATCTAGCATAAGGGAATAAACTTTAGTAGAGAATAAAATTTCAATTTATCAAGTTGAAGAAATTCTAGCGATCTGTTGAACAACATTGTGCCCTTAGATAACAATACTGTATTGTACACTTCAAAAATCTGCTAAGGTATGGCCCAGCTAGTGCTGTGGTGGTGAAGACAGATGGATCTCACATGAGTCCCAGACCCAGTAGCTTGAAAAATATGCTAGATACATGTGTATGCATCCCCAAAATCCTAAAAGGAGAAATGGAGAGAAGATTATGACATAACTACCTCCTGTGGGGAGTGCTTTCTCACTTTCCTCTCTCTCTCTCTGTCTCTTTCCAACAAGCGCATAAACCCTCTGGCAAATTTTTTTGAAAATCTTTTCAGGGCAGACCAGCAGATGGTGTAATCATTACGTGTCTCTCTGGTGAGGGCCCGCACCCTATAGCAAAAATCTCTCTTAAAAGAAAAAATCATACTGGGTAAATGTACATGTATGCTCAAAATCCCAGGAGGAAAATGGAGGAGAAGGGGTTGCAGCATGGCGATCCTCTTTTGAGGGTGATTCCTTACTTTCCCTCTCACAGTCTGTCTCTCTCTGGCAAACACGTGTACCCTATAGCAAAAACCTTAAAAGATAAAAGCACACAACTGTTAAGGTATGACCCAGCCTCTGTGACACATAGTGTTTGCACACTGTTGGGTCCAGAGGAGCAGCCTGGGATCAATTCCCCATCTAGCCTAACAGCCTGTGGTGGAAAGCCCTTGTTATCCAAGTATCTCAAAAACCTGAAGCAAGAGTATTGTAAACTCAAGGCAGGCCTGGACAGATTAGCAAGCCCTGTCCTAAAATAAAACCTAGACATGGTGGTGCATAACTGTGGTTCCAGATGGGAGAATGACTTAGGAAAATCTTCATGTACTGAGACCAAGTCTTAAAAAAAAAAATCTGTTGGTGGTGGCTCCATAACCTAATGGTCAAGGTAAGCACATCCTGTGGTTTGAGTTCCAGCCCTGGCAGCCTAAAAAACACACTGAGCTGGTATACATGCTTGTCCAAAATCCTGACAAGATAGAGAAATGGAGGAGAAAGGATTGCAGCATGACCACCCACCTACTGGGAGTGTCTTCTCCCTCTATCCATCTTTCTCTTTCTCTCTCTAGCAAGCACATACATCATCTGGTAATTTGTAAAAGAAAAATCTATTAAGGTAGATCTCCTATCAAAATAAAATTTGAAAAGAAAAAAAGAATTGGCAGACCTGCATACTTTATGGCAGACCTGTATTGATAACCTATATCGGCATAAACAAAATAGATGGAGAAAGAAATCGTTGAATGAATGAAATACAAAAGAGATTATTCTCACTGCTAAACATAGCCTTTTGAGAACATTCATTTCCTTTTTATAGGATATAATTGTTTGGCTTTTTACCATTTTTTTTATCAGCATGCATTTATCAAAATTCATTATTAGGTTTATTGACAACAAGTAGTGTTTATTTAGGGAGCAGCATACTATAGTTATTTCTGTGAACTTACAAAAATAATGATGATGATACTATGAATTAAAATTATATTAAATAGATGCTTTAACAAATAAAAGGGAGAGTTGACATTTCATGTAGAAAGGACTCTTTATTTTAGGCAAAGCAAACCAATCAGAGCATGGCATCTCTTCAGTCTCTTGTAAAGAGTCTTTTTTTTTTTTTTTTTTTTTTTTTGAACAGACAGAGAAAGGGAAAGGGAGAAAGGAAGCTGCCAGGTCCGAGACTCGAACTGCAGTCGGCCACGTGGGAATCCAGCACCCTTAACCACCACGTCATCTGCTGGCCCCAAAAGATTTTTTTTTTTTTTTGAGAGGTTTTTGCTATAGGGCGTGTGCGCTCACCAGACAGACAGAGACAGACAGAAAGTGAGAAATCACCCCCCTGGGGTGGTGGCCACACCGCAATCCCTTCTCCTCCATTCTCCTCTTGGGATCTTGGGCACACACGCACACGCACTTGGCATGAGTTTAAGCCACTAGGTCCGGGACTCGAACCGCGGTCGACTACGTGGTAGTCCAGCGACATAGCCACTATGCTAACTGCTGGTCCCCCAAAAGACTTTTTTGTTGGGCTAGCCAGGTGGCATGGTGGTTAAGGGGACTGGATCCCACATAGCCGACTATGTAGTTTGATTCCCAGACCTGGTAGCTTGGAAGACACACCGGATGTGTGTGCACCCAAAATCCTGAGAGGAGAAGGGATTGCAGTGTGACTGTCACCTCTGGGGTGGGGCGAGGGAGGGGGAATGTTCTTTCTCTCTCTGTTTCTCTCTCTCTGGCAAGCACCCCATGGCAAATTTTTAAAAAGGAATAAATAAGCGGACCAGTAGATGGCATAATGATTACATCGCTGGACTCCCACATAGTCATTAGAATTACATTAAGACCAATATCCAAAGGAAAGCACAAAGATACGGGGAAATGTGACAGATGTACCTGATAAAAGTTTATTATGTAAAACATTTTTTATCACTTTTATATGTTCTGGAATGGTAACAGTGAGGCTCTACAAATGAAAAAATACATGGAGATAGATAGTTTACTCACTTGAGGAAAATTGATTTTATTTTTTTAATTTTACTGGAGAAAGGGGGAAAGTGAGAAAGCAAGCCACCAGGTCCAGGACTCAAACCACAGTCAGCCATGTGGGAGTCCAGCACTTAACCAACACACCACCTGTCAGCCCCACTTAGAGACATTTTTAACATTGCTGATTGCTAGCCATATCAAGCCTATTTTTCTATAAATCAGCTAGAGGAATTTTTTTTCTTAGTTTATTGTAGGGCACATATGTGCACTGGAGAAAGGCAGAGAGAGAGAGAAGGAAACTGAGAAATCACCCCCAGGGGAATGGCCACAGCACAGTCCCTTCTCTACCATTCTCCCCTAGGGATTTGGAGTACTCAGCATATGTACCTAACATGTTTTTCAAGCTGCCGGGCCTCAAACTCAAACCCTTAGCCAGCTGTGTAGGATCCAGCCACCTTAACCACCATGCTATTAGCTGGTCTAGCCAGAAGATATTTAACAAAACACAGTATTAGCATACTGTTTTATTCTACCTCCAAAATTTTATCACAACACTAATTCAGCCCCTAGATTAAAAATACTGTAGAGCAAGTTACAGTAGTGCTATTGTTTTTAAGAATTATTTTTTTACTTTATTTCATTTTATTTTATTTTTTAAATTTGACTAGCGAGAAAGAAAGGGAAAGTGAGAAAGCAAGCCACCAGGTCTGGGACTCAAACCATGGTTGACCGTGTGAGAGTCTAGCACCTTAATCACCATGCCACCTGCCAGCCCCCAGTAGTGCTATTATTTTTTTTAAAGGAATTATTTTTTTGTTTAATTTTAATTGTTGTCATTATTTTATTTTTTATTGATTTGAAGATGACCAAAGAGAGAGAGAGAAGTAAAGTGAGAAAGCAAGCTGCCAGGTCTGGGACTTGAGCCATAGTCAGCTATATGGGAGTCCAGTGCCTTAACTGCCATGCCACCTATCAGCCCGGTAGTGCTATTATTAATAGGAGGATCCAGGTCAGTTTGTGGCCTGGTGGTCAAGGAGACTGGATCTCTTGTTTTTAATTCTATCAATGAAATATACTACAACACATTAATTGACTTTCAGTTGTTAAATTTACCTTTCCATTCTTGGGATAAATCCTACTTAGTCATGGTGTGTAATTCTTTTTATGTGTGTTATACTCCATTTGCTAGTACTTTATTGAGAATTTTTACATACATATGCATAAAAAATACTTGTTTATCGAATTTGGGTTTTTTTCCTGGCTTAGGTGTCAGGGTAATAATGTTAATACTTGCCTCATTGAATAAATTGGGAAGTGTTCTCTCCTCTTCTGTTTTTCAAGAGAGTTTATGAAGAATTGTTAATTATTCTTTAAACTTAGGGTAGAATTCTGTGCAAGGGGCTTGCTTTGAGGTGCAAGGATAATGTGCTACTCAAAAGAAGCTAGATTCCGTACTTCTGAACATTGCAGTCCACCCCCAGCCTCAGCCAGCCCCAGATCATGGACACACACATGCCTAGTATACTCAGGAATGTCTCCAGCCCAAATCCAGGACTTTCCCATGTGAGTGAGCCTTGCAGCTCATGTTATGTTTTATTGCTGCTCCACCATCTGGCCCCTGCCGTCACTTTTCTAGCCAAACATAGCCTTGCTCCCACCCACCTCCTTTTTTGCTATCATTGGCAAATATGTTACATTTCTATATATTATGCGCTTAACAACACCTTTCATACCTGCTGTTTTGTACACTGCTTTTTGTTTGTTTGTTTCCCAGCAGTGCCCTGTAGCATAAATTGCTCTAAAATCTAATTTAATCAAATTCTGGATTCTTCAAAGGCCGAGCTGTGGCCTATTGGTTAAGAGAGCCGGATCCCACATAGCCAACTATGCAGTTCAAGTCCCAGACCTGACCACTTGAAAAGATATCCTGGGCAGTGTGCACACATGCCCCAAGTCCCAAAAGGATGAAGAAATGGAAGAAAAGGGATTGTGGCATGACCACACTCCAGGAGGGAGTGCTTTCTCTCTCTCCCTCTTTCTCTGTTGAGTGCACATGCCCTCTGGCAAATTAAGGGGGGGGGGACAAAACAAAACAGCTAACTCCTTTGAAGGGATGGTTTCTTGGGTTAGTATTTGATTGTTCTTCTTACCCCAAGAGAGCTCCTCCCAACTGTCGTTTACCCTGGTTTTCTTCTGGAAACTAGGGAAGCTACCACTTCCCTGAATCTTGAACCTCCTCCCAGTCCTTTTTACCACAGTCTCTGCTGTTCTTGAAGCACCTGTAAGCCATACTCGCTGTTGAGAATGGAAACAGTTTCTTTGGGGAAAGATTAGATGTTCGTTGGTTTTTGTTTTTGTTTTTGTTTTGTTTTGTTTTTGGAGAGGTTTTTGCTATAGGGCGCATGCACTCACCAGACAGACAGAGACAGAGAGACAGAAAGCGAGAAATCACCCCCCAGGGGGGATGGCCACGCCGCAGTCCTTTCTCCTCCGTTCTCCTCTCGGGATCTTGGGCACGCACACACACGCACCCGGCGTGAGTTTTAAGCCACCGGGTCCAGGACGCAAACCGCGGTCGACCACATGGGAGTCCAGCGACATAGCCATTACGCTAACTGTTGGTCCCTAGATGTTCGTTTTATGACTTTTTTCCCCCAACAAAATCTCTGATCTAGGACTCTAGATCAGGGAATAAAGACAGTAACAAGCTTCTCTGAGAGTGACCTTCTTCTAGTAACTGAGCACTTTGTGGAGAGTGGGGGGGACTGGAACCGGGGGTCACTCAGGTTAATCCCCTGGTATAGAATTACCACTTCAAAAACCAGGACAGAAATGAGCAGGCCCCGGTGTTCTCGGTGTCCCATACCCAGGGTAGAGCTCTGGTTCTACAAGTAGAGGTGGTGAGGGTAGAGGAGGAAGTATCCCCCACCTCTCAAGCTCATTGGCCCTGGGCTTTCCTACAGCAACAGGTTCCTGGGGCAGGATGAGAAACTGCCATCCTCTTTTCCTCCTTTCAGTGCTTTGGGCTACAGACATATGGAGTGGGTCTCCACCTCGCTAAAGTGAGAGTAGGCAAGAAAGAACAGTCTTGATCAAAAGACCAGGCTCTCACTTCCCTGCCAAATCTTTGTGAATATTCTTGAACAGTTATGAGTTGCTCTTCATCCTTAGGCCGTTTTGAGAGGGTGCAAGTGGCAGCTTTTTTGTCATCATAAGTCTTAGTAGGATGAGAGGCAGCAGAACTCTTGATTCTGTCTGTCATAAGTTATCCAATAGATGAAACTGTTCTTCAGGAAGTATGACATGGTACTATTCTGGCATCCTTTCTTTGAAATTATATTAGAAGATTTGGTGGTAAGGCTGCCAGAAGAATGGGATACTTGATCTTTTAGCTAGATCACGTAGGTAGATAAGCTTCGTGCTGGGCATCGATGGCAATTTTATGATCTCAAGCTAGGAGCAACTTACAAAGTAGCTGGTCCAGCCTCTGTGGTGCTCTGTGGCACAATCATTAGCATACCAGCCTGGAAAGCTGAAAGCCCATTTCAAGTACCCAGCCCATTCAGTCTGAAAACGTGCCAGGCACATGCATATTTCCCAGGGTCTACACAGGCTTGAGGACTAAAGGAAGGGGAGAGCAGTGACTTAGCCCTGTGGAGGAAGGCGCTTTCTCTCTTTCATGCTCATGCACATACCCTATCATGAATTTTTAAAGAAAGAAGTGGCCAGTTTATTAACTGTAGTGTAACTATAAGGTGGCAAGGCTGGAAGTCACATGGCCAACCACAGGTTCAGATCCCAGGTCAGTCTGAAAGCATGCCAGGCATGTGTGAAGGCTCCTAGTATCCTGAGGAGCTGGATGGCTGGAGAAAGGGAATTATGGTGTGACAAGACCCCGCCAAGGGTGCATGCCCTCCCTCTCATTCTCTCACACATGTGTGTGTGCATACTCTATTATATTTTTAAAAATCAAAGTATTGCCCAAAAGAGCAGCATAGGATCACTGATACTAAAATTAAAATTAGAATTTGGCTGATGTTTTCCATATTAGTGAGTTTCTAAACTGATATATCCAATAGGTCCACTGGTACAGCTGCTTAATTGTAGCTAATTCATCCTGGAGGGCTGGTTAGAAGATGGCTTTTCCCAAAACCATTCGCTCTCCATGAGCACTAGCCATGTTCGTGGTTGTTGACACCTGCCCTGTGGTTTTCATGTCCCAGGCATCTTTCCATGAAATGTTTAATGTAGACTCTTTTAGGGAGCAAGCCCATATAAGTACTTGTTGAAATACTTGAAGAGTTAGGGGCTGGCAGGTGGTGTATTGGTTAAGGGCACTGGACTCCCACATGGTCAGTGGCTTGCTTTCTCACTTTCCCTTTCTCTCTCTTGCTCTTGCTCTATCTTTCTCTGGTCAAATTAAAATAAATAAATAAATAAATAAAGTTAAATGAATACTTGAAGAGTTCAGAGTTCATCTTTTTTTTTTTTTTTTTTTTTTGGAGAGGTTTTTTTGCTATAGGGCGCGTGTGCTCGCCAGACAGACAGAGAGAGACAGAGAGATAGAAAGCGAGAAATCACCCCCCAGGGGGGATGGTCACGCCGCAATCCCTTCTCCTCCATTCTCCTCTCGGGATCTTGGGCACGCACGCACACGCGCCCGGCGTGAGTTGTAAGCCACCGGGTCCGAGACACGAACCGCGGTCAACTACGTGGGAGTCCAGCGACATAGCCATTACGCTAACTGCTGGTTCCCCAGAGTTCATCTTTAAGGAAAATACTGGCTAGTTTTCAGATACTCTGCATCCTACCTAGTTATTAAATGGGAAATAATCCTCTACCTCATCTCCTAAGTTTCTTAGTACAATGTGAACTGTATTTCATATCTGGTATTAAAAGACTAAATTTCTCTATAATTAGTTACATGCTTTAAATTTATTACAGAATTGTTATGATCTTTTCTGCAGTCCAGCACCTGCCAGAGGCTTAACTGCTTACTTCCCTTATCATCTGGCAGAGTTATATAATCCTGCAAGTTAACATTTTACCTCAGCCTCCAGGAAACTCAAAGCTACAGTCTATGCTTCGTGAAAGCAACAATGTGAGGCTAGGAGTTCATTTTCTTAAATTTTCTTTTCTTTATTTTTTGTACTATTTCATTGTCTTTTAAATATTTATTTATTTTTATTTGTTATTATTATTTTTTAATTTGACCAGAGTAGGAGAAAGAGAGTAAGAGAGCAAGCTGCCAGGTCCAAGACTCAAACCATAGTTGGCCATATGGGAGTCCAGCACTTTAACCACCATGCCACCTCCAGCCCCGTTATATTTTATTTTTAAAAATAATTCACCATAAGTGAATATTTCAATATAAGCATTTAATAAAAATGTCCAGATCAATTGGCTGTTAGCACTTAAGGGGTGGGAATAAAATATTATGCAATAATTGTTTTGACATTTATTTTCATTACATGAGTATATAGTTTAATTACATTCAAATTAGTTGTTTATTTTTATTGTCCCAAATATTTATGTCCTTATCACAAAAATATTTAAGATGGAAATCCTCTTGACCTGCAGAAAGGTTATGAGATAGTAAGCTAATATTTTCTTCCAGAGACGGAAAGCCTGAATATCTGATCCTCGAATGAATTAAAGGTTTATATTGCAAAATATAGGTATAAACATCTCTAGAGGGCCACACTCTGACATCTGCTAAAGATTTCTGAGGAAGATGCAGATTATGAGTTGAAATTAAATCCATGATAGAACATTTTTTAAAAATTATCTTATTATTAAGTTCATTTTTTTTTTTAATTCTAAGAGGTTTTTGCTATAGGGCGCGTGCGCTCGCCAAGAAGACAGAGACAGAAAGTGAGAAATCTCCCCCCCCAGGTGGGATAGCCATGCCGCAGTCCCTTCTCCAATCTCCTCTCGGGATCTTGGGCATGCACGCACACGTGCCCGGCGTGAGTTTAAGTCCCTGGATCCAGGACTCGAACCGCGGTCGACTACATGGGAGTCCAGCGACATAGCCATTACACTAACTGCTGGTCCCAACGTCATTTATTTTTAATTTGACCAGAGAGGGACAGTGTGTGGGTGGGCGGGGGTAGGGGAGTAAGAAAGGAAGCCACCAGGTCTGGGACTCAAAGCACAGTTGGCCATGTGGGAGTCCAGTGCCCTTAACCACCACACCACCTGCCAGCCCCTGTGATAAAACATTTAAAAGCGATACTTTGCAGTCACTTTTCTCTTCTTTTTTTATGACTACTTTTTTAATAATTATTTTATTTATTTTCATTTGACTAGAGAGAGACAGAGTGAGTGAGAATGAGAAAGATGGAATGTAAGAAAGCAAGCCGCCCAGTCCAAGACTCGAACCATGGTCGGCCGTGTGGGAGTCCAGCACCCTTAACCACCATGCCACCTGCCAGCCCCATTTTTCTTTTTCTTTTTTTTTTTTTATCTTTTTTTTTTTTTTTTTAAGAATTATTTATTGGGGACCAGCAGTTGGCATAATGGCTATGTCGCTAGACTCCCATGTAGTCAACCGTGGTTCTAGTCCCAAACCCAGTGACTTAAACTCATGCTGGGTGTGTGTGCGTGCATGTGTGTCCAAGATCCCTAGAGGAGAACAGAGAAGAAGGGATTGTGTCGTGGCCATCCTCCCTGGGGGGTGCTTTCTTGCTTTCTATCTCTCTGTCTCTGTCTTTTTGGCAAGCACATGCACCCTATAGCAAAAACCTATCCAAAAAAAAAGAAAAGAAAATAATTATTTATGTATTTAATTCCACTTGGGGTTTTATTTTGTTTTGTTTAATTTGACCAGACAGACACACAGAGAGAGAGAAGGGAATGCAAGATAGCAAGCTGCCATGTCCAGGACTCGAACCACAGTTGACCATATGGTAATCCAGCACCTTTATCCACCATGCCACCTGCCGGCCCAGCAGACACTTTTCAAAGAGCATTTTGGTTTGTATTTTTTTCTTTTCGTAATTATGAAATATATACTTTAGGAGGGATGGTATAAAAACTATAAGTGGGGGCCAGCAGATGGTGCAGCAGTTACATCACTGGTCTCCCACATGGCTGACCGCGGTTCAAGTCCTAGACCCAGTGGCTTAAATCTCACACCAGGCACGTGTACGTGCATGCTCAAAATCCCAGGAGGATGAAGCAGAAGAGATTGCAGCATCCCCCCAGGGGGTGATTCCTCAACTTTCCCTCTCACTGTCCACCCGTCACCATGAGCGTACCTGGCGTAAGTCAAAAACCTCAAAAAAAAAAAAAAAAACTAAATGCCCAAGAATCACCATGTTTCCAAACCCTAAACTGACTACTGTTGGCATGCTAATACTTCTCTCTGTTTATTTTCTGTTCCTATATAGCTTTAATATAGTCAAGATTTTTTTACATGTATTTCATTTATTGCGGAAAAAATTTTTCGTGTCATTAAAATTTTCTTCATAAAGGTAGTTACTCATATTTACACTGTTCCATTTTATTAATATACAATAATTTATTCTAATGCAGAACATTTAGGTCCTATTTGCTTTTCTTCTTACTTTACTGAACTATGTTTTTGTTGTTGTTGTTGTTGTTGTTGTTACATTAGAATTTGGTGGGGTTTTTGGGTTTTTTTTTTTTTTGAGAGGTTTTTTTTTTGGGTTTTTTTTTTTTTTTTTTCGCTATAGAGCGCATGCGCTCACCAGACAGACAGAGAGAGACACAGAGACAGAAAGCAAGAAATCACCCCCCGGGGGGATGGTCACGCTGCAATCCCTTCTCCTCCATTCTCCTCTCAGGATCTTGGGCATGCATGCACACGTGCCCGGCGTGAGTTTTAAGCCACCGGGTCTGGGACGCGAACCACGGTCGACTATGTGGGAGTCCAGCGACATAGCCATTACGCTAACTGCTGGTTCCCTAGAATTTGTTTTTTTGTTTTGTTTTTTTTTTTTTAAACTATTTATTTTATTATTTATTCATTCATTCATTGATTTTTAATTTGACCATAGAGAGACAGAGAGTGAGAGTGAAAGGGAGAGGAAGTGAGAAAGCAAGCCACCAGGTCCAGGACTTGAACCCCGGTCGGCCATGTGGGAGTGTCCAGCGCCTTAACCACCACACCACCTGCTGGTCCCTAGAATTTGTTTTTTTGAAGTTGACCAGAGAAAGACAGCGAGAGAGAAAATGAGAAAGCAAGCTGCCAGGTCCAGGACTCGAACCACGGTCAACCTTGCGGGAGTCCAGCCGCCTTAATCACCACGCCACTTGGGACCAGCAGTTAGCGTAATGGCTATGTCACTGGACTCCCATGTAGTCGCGTCCCGCACCCAGTGGCTTAAAACTCATGCCGGGCACGTGTGCATGCGTACCCAAGATCCCGAGAGGAGAATGGAGGAGAAGGGATTACGGCATGGCCATCCCCCCTGGGGAGTGATTTCTCGCTTTCTGTCTCTGTCTGTCTGGCAAGCACACTTGCCCTATAGCAAAAACCTCTCCAAAAAAAAAAAAAAAGCACCGCGTCACCTGCTGGCCCCTGCTAAAGGGCTACCTTGATGGGCAAGGAGAAGAGATAGATCTCCTGCAGGGATTTGATCTTCATAGCTTTGACCAGGCGGCCCAGCTTGGTGACCAGGATCCACTCCTTGTCCTCAGCCTTGCCTCCGGAAATGCCACGGCCCTGGCCCCGGCCCCGACCACCGGGGCCGCTGCAGAAGCCTCCACAGAGGTCACTGTGGCCTCCCATCCTAGGACCCCCCCAGGGCCTCCGGGCCCTGCTGCTGCAGCTGCACTGGCGTCACCCGCCATTTGGTGTTCGCTTGGAGAAGAAACCCTTTACTGAACCATCTTATGTGCAACTTTAATTTCTTCCTTGGCCTTAGAGGGGGATTAATAGGTCAAAGGTACTTGGCACATGTTGGCAAGGTTTTTTATCTATAACCCCGTGAATACTGATTGTTTCATTATTTTCATTTTTTTTTTAAGTTTGTTTCTTTTTGTTTATTTTTTTACTTACTTATTTTTCTTTTGAGAGATTTTTGCTGTAGGGTGCATGCCCTTGCCAGAGAGACAGACAGACCTCCCTCAGGGAGGAATGACCACACCACAATCCCTTTTCCTCCAGTCATCTCTTTGGATTTTGGACACACGCTCCTGGTATGAATTGCAAGCCACCAGGTCCAGAACTCAAAACACACTCAATTTCATGAGAGTCCAGCGACGTAACTATTATGCCATCTGCTGGTCCCAGGTTTTTTTTTTATTTGTTTTGTTTTGTCTTTTAAATAATTATCCATTTAATTTTATTTATTCATTCATTTATTTTAATTCGACCAGAGAGAGATACACAGAGAGAGAGAGAGAGAGGGAAAGTGATAAAGCAAGCCACCAGTCCGGTATTCAAACTGCAGTGGGCCATGTGGGAGTACCCAGAGCCTTGACCACCTTGCCACCTGCTGGTCCCCTGCTGGTCCTAGTTTGATTCTTTAGTGATATCAAAAGATACAGATTCCCTTGAAAGGGTCTCAGCATACCTCAGTCCCCTCCCTCAGCCTTCCAGCATGCCCCTGGGCAAGCCCATGATCCTGCCTAGTGTGTTCTGGTCTACCCGAAATCTGATCCCAGACTTTCCATATGGATCCAGCATTGGATCCAGCAGTATCCTACCACAGGCACCACTGAGGCCGGACCTTCCCACATTTCTTAAATGGCTATATATCACATATTAATTTCATTCTTTGGTCATTAATTAAGCATTTTTGCATTTGTCTACTTTGAATGATTCAGCCAAGTTCTTACCATAGATAAGATAGATATTAATCATGTGTTTATTAATGAGAGAGGAAGTTCAGATGACACATTCAAAAATCATAAAACAAGAGCCAGCAGGTGGCATAGTAGGTAAGGTACTGAACTACCACATGGCCAAACCGTGGTTTGAGTCCTGGACCTGTTTGCTTGAAACACACCGGACCTGTGTGCGTGTGTGCCCAAAATCCTGAGAAGAGAATGGAGGAGAAGGGATTGCAGTATGGCCATTCCCCTGGGGGGGGTGGTTTTTGCTTTCTGTCTCTCGTTTCTCTGGCAAGTGCACATGCCAGAGAAAAATCTCTCAAATAAGAAATCAATAAATAGTCAAGTTTGAACTCAAACCCATTCTCCTTTCTGGCACCCAAATCCATGGTGCTTTGTACTAAAGCAAATATTAACTGTCAAAAGCCAGTAAAATAGATGGCAATGTAACGTCACTTGAATTCATAAGACTAATGAGTACATATTAATACCAGTCATTAGTTTCTGTTCATGCATCAAAACTATGTTACCATAGTCTGGTCAAAATGACATCAGTCATGGGGACCAGCAGTTAGTGTAATGGCTATGTTGCTGGACTCCCACGTAGTCGACCGCGGTTCGAGTCCCGGACCCAGTGGCTTAAACTCATGCCGGGCGCGTGTGCGTGCGGGCCCGAGATCCCGAGAGGAGAATGGAGGAGAAGGGATTGCGGTGTGGCCATCCCCCCCTCCGGGGTGATTTCTCACTTTCTGTCTCTCTGTCTCTGTCTGTCTGGCGAACGTGCGCGCCCTATAGCAAAAACCTCTCCAAAAAAAGAAAAAAAAATGACATCAGTCTTACCCCTTAAAAGGCCAGTTTTTAACATTCACAAAGTGTCACCGCATATAAAAATTCTTCACACTTTGGTAGACTGCAGTAGGCTTCTGGTTCTTAAAATGTAAGTTAGTCATTTTTCTATCATGGCTTTGATTCCAAAACAGTAATGCTGAAGAAGTAACTAGAGATTAAGAGACTTCTACTGGGGCCAGCAGGTGGTGTGGTGGTTAACGCACTGGACTCAGTGGCCAGCTGCTGTTCAGGTCCTGGACCTAGTGCTTTGCTTTCTCTCTTTCTCTCTCTCTCTCTCTCTCTCTCTCTCTCTGTCTCTCTCTGGTCATATTAAAAAATAAATAACAGTGGGGCCAGCAGGTGGCATGGCAGTTAAAGTGCTAGACTCCCACATGGTCAACTGTAGCTCAAATCCCAAACCTGGCAGCTTGAAACTCAGACTGATTATGTATGCTTACATGCCCAAAATCCCAAGAGGAGAATGGAGGAGAAAGGATTGTGGCATGGTCTGGGGGTGATTTCTTAAAAATAAATAAATAATGGGACCAGCAGTTAGCGTAATGGCTATGTCGCTGGACTCCCACGTAGTCGACCGTGGTTCGAGTCCCGGACCTGGCGGCTTAAACTCACGCCGGGCGCGTGTGCGTGCGTGCCCAAGATCCCGAGAGGAGAATGGAGGAGAAGGGATTGCGGCGTGGCCATCCCCCCTGGGGGGTGATTTCCTGCTTTCTGTCTCTCTGTCTCTCTCTGTCTGTCTGGCGAGCGCACGCGCCCTATAGCAAAAACCTCTCCAAAAAAAGAAAAAAAAAAAAAATAAAAATAAATAAATAAATAAATAAATAATGACAAAGTAAATTAAATAAATTTTTTTTTTCTAAAAGAGGTATTTATTAACAATTAAAGCAATAGGTACCATCTTAAAGCAGAATAATTATATTTTAAAGGAAAGATTTTTTGCCTCTGGATTATCATTGAGCATTATAGGCCAAAGACGAACATTAAATTGGATCCTCAGAAAACTCCTGATGTATTTGTTTTTCTATGAAAAAAATACATCATGACTTTTTCAGTAGAAAATGTGAAAGAAAAAATGTGTTAGGTATTTTATAATGCTATTTACCCGTCTCCTGTGTTCTGTAGAGGCATCCTGTAACAGATTCATAGTCTATACAATATGCTGAGATGAGGCAACTCCTAAACAATTTGGCTAAAGAAACAATGGTGTTGGCAAGGCTAATTTTTAGTGCAGTGGCCTTAATACTTTTGAAAGTTTTTATTACTAATTGCTTGTAATATATATATTTACACTTTTAAGTCAGAGATTTTCAGGAAGGATGCAAGTTCATAAGACAATGTTTTATTTTCCTGTTCAAGAATAGAATATGCATTTCTTCAAGGACTAGACCCTGCTGTTTTACTTTTTAAAGTCCCCTTTTTTCTATTGTCTCCTGAAAAACTTTTTAAGTTACTATAAAACTTACTTCTTTCTGATACATTATATAAATCTTTTTTTTTTTTTTTTTTTTGGAGAGGTTTTTTCTCTATAGGGCGCGTGCGCTCGCCAGACAGACAGAGAGAGACATAGAGACAGAAAGCGAGAAATCACCCCCCAGGGGGGATGGTCACGCCGCAATCCCTTCTCCTCCACTCTCCTCTTGGGATCTTGGGCACGCACACACACGCACCCGGCGTGAGTTTTAAGCCACCGGGTCCGGGACACGAACCGCGGTCGACTACGTGGGAATCCAGCAACATAGCCATTACGCTAACTGCTGGTTCCCTAAATTTTTATAGTTTTTGTTTTGTTGTTTTTTTTTTTTTTTTTTCTTTTTTTTGGAGAGATTTTTCACTATAGGGCGCGTGCGCTCGCCAGACAGACAGAGAGAGACAGAGAGATAGAAAGCGAGAAATCACCCCCCAGGGGGGATGGTCACGCCGCAATCCCTTCTCCTCCATTCTCCTCTCGGGATCTTGGGCACGCACGCACACACGCCCGGCGTGAGTTTTAAGCCACCGGGTCCGGGACGCGAACCGCGGTCGACTATGTGGGAGTCCAGCGACATAGCCATTACGCTAACTGCTGGTTCCCGAAATCTTTATAGTTTTAAAGAGAGAATGGTATTAAGTGACTGACTTACATGTTCTCCTTTTTTTCTAGAGTGTGTAAGTGATTTAAGAGTATGGCTCAGGGGACCAGCAGTTGGCATAACAGTTATGTTGCTGGACTCCCATGTAGTTGACCACAGTTCAAGTCCCGGACCCGGTGGCTTAAACTCACACTGGGCATGTGTGCACGTATGCCCAAGATCCTGAGAGGAGATTGGAGGAGAAGGGATTGTAGTATGGCCATCCCCCCCGGAGGGTGATGTCTCGCTTTCTGTCTGTCTCTGTCTTTCTGGCGAGCGCATGTACTCAATAACAAAAACCCCTCAAAAAAAAAAAAAAAAAAAAAAAAAAAAAAAGTATGGCCCAGGACTAGCAGATGGCGTAATGGCTACATCACTGGACTTCCATATAGTCCATCGCGGTTCGAGTCCCAGACCTGGTAGCTTAAGGTCATGCCAGGCACGTGTGTGTGCATGCCTAAGATCCCAAGAGGAGAGTGGAGGAGAAGGGATTGTGGCATGGCTATCCCCCCTGGGGCATGATTTCTCACTTTCTGCCTCTCTTTCTGATGAGTGCACATGCCCTATAGCAAAAACCCCTCAAAAAAAAAAGAAAGAAAAATGTATGGCTCATTGCCTAGTCTGTGCCCTTTGAAATGTCCATGTGTCTCTTAGAGATTATTAGTATATGCCTGGAACTCAGTTTTAGAATTCTAAAATTTGATTTTCATTTACCTACGTGTAATGTAGTATGGAAAAACTGTTGTATACTAACTATAAAACTAAAACCCATTATAGTGATAAACTTGAATAGCACTTTGTGGTTTAGGAGTATGGCTACATCTCAGTGACTTAAATATTCTTTCCCTATTCAGGTGGCTTTCTGTCACCCATTGCCTCAAAACATGAGCCATTAGAGTATGCTTAGGGAACAAGGTCCGTGTCAGGGGCACTAAGTGGCCCACGAGAACTGTTTATCTGAGTATTTTCCTCAGTATCAACACACTGACAGACCATCTCTTTTTAAAGAATTTTTTGTTTTGTTTTGTTTTGCTTGTTTATTTGTTTTTGCTATACAGCATGTCTGCTTACCAGAGAGAGAGAAAGTGAGAAAAGAAAGAAATCTGCCAGGTCTGTGACTTGAACAATGGTTGGTCATGTCTAATGCCTTAACCGCCACACCACCAGCTGGCCCCTACAGACCATCTCTTAAGCTGTATTAGTAAGACTGGTAGCTGTTGTTCATACAAACATTTTGGCTATAGGGTGCGTGCACTCACCAGAGAGACAGAGACAAAGAGACAGAACATGAGATCACCCTCCGGGGGTTGGCCACGCAGTAGTCCTGTCTCCATCCTCTTCTCTAGATCTTGGGCATGCACACCCATGTGCCCAGTGTGAGTTTTAAGCCGCTGGGTTCAGGACTCCAACCGCAGTCTACTACATGGGAGTCCAACTACATAAGCATTATGGCGTCACATTTCAATCACAATTAACATCAGTTTTAGAGAGTATTTTACTGGTCCTTCCATTACATCGTTTTCTCCCTTTTATTGAACTGCACAGAGTTACTACCTTGAAAAAAAAAAAAAACAATGAAACCAGGGCCAGCAGGTGGCATGGTGGTTAAGGTGCTGGACTCCCACATGACCAGCCATGGTTCAAGCCCTGAACTTGATGGCTTGCTTTCTCACTTTGTCTCTCTTTTTCTCCCTTTCTCTCCTTCTCTCTGTCTCTCTCTGAAGAGCACACATGACCTATAGCAAATTTAATAATGATAGTAATAAATAAATCATTTTTTTTAACAAGAAAAAAACGGGCCGTCAGGTGGCATGGTGGTTAAGGGCACTGGACTCCCACATGGCTGACAACGATTCAAGTCTCGGACCTGGCGGCTTGCTTTCTCACTTTCTCTCTCTGTCCCTCTCTGGTCAAATTAAAATAAATAAATAAAGTTAAATAAAATAATTCTTTACAAAAGAAAAAACAGTAAAACTATACTAATTCTCATCAATTTGGAGATTGTCATCCTAAATTACAGTTGCTAACCTTTCATTATAGACAGTTTTAAACATACTTCACTACAAACATAAGTGTCCTGAACCCCCATATGTCCCTTACTTAACTTTAATAATTATCAGCAAATAACTAATCTGTTTCTGTTTCCCTTTCCTTCCCTCCTATATTATTTGACATAAATCCTAGGGTGGCTAGACAGGGTAGCAGTAAAAAGTGACACTATGCAGGGACCAGCAGATGGTGTAATGGTTACATAGCTGGACTCCCACATAGTCAACCGCAGTTCAAGTCCTGCCTGGACCAGTGGCATAAAAGTCATGCCAGGCGCATGTGCACGCATGCCCAAAATCCCAAGAGGAGGAGGGATTGCAGCATGGCTGTCTCCCCAGGAAGTGATTTCTCACTTTCTGTTTCTCTGTCCCTCTCTGTCTCTCCGGCGAGTACACGTGTCCTATAACAAAAATCTCTCTTAAAAACAAATTTTTTTTCAGAGTGTAGTCTGTTGTTTCCTTTATCCTTACTACATTTTCTAAGTAATGAAATATTTTGAGGAGTCTTACCACTGTCAAGCTACATACTCTCAGATTTAGCTCAGTGAAGATCCAAATACATTAACTTTTATTTTTTAACATTAGTGAGTTATTTTTCTTTTTAAATAATTATTTGAGTAATACAAACGATAGAAAAGATTGTAAATCTATGAGTGGTGGAATTAGGAATTATTTTCTCCTGGTTATTAAGAATCATGATTTTTGCTGGGGGCCAGCAGATGTTCTAGTGGTTAATGTTGCTTGACTCCCACATGGTTCGAGTCCCGGACCTGGCAGCTTTCTTTCTCACTTTCTTCTCTCTCTCTCATTCTGTCCCTCCCTGGTCAGATTAAAATAAATAAAGTTAAATAAAATAATTTTTTTTTTGAAAAAATCATGGTCATTGCTATAAAGTGATTTTTTTTTTTTTTTTTTTTTTTCAGTTTTGCTATAGGGCACAACCTCACCAGAGTGAGGTTGACTGAGAAATCATGCCCCAGGGCAGATGGCCACACCACAGTCCCTTCCCCTCCAGTCTCCTCTTGGAATTTTGGGTGCACAAACACACACCCAGCAAGATTTTTAAGCTGCCAGGTCTGGGTCTTCAGCCACACCATCAGCCATGTGGAATCCAGCCTCCTTATCTTCCATGACATCTGCTGACCCTATAAAGTGATTTTTATGCAGTGAAATAATTGCTTATCATTTACAGAGAAGAGTTAAATTAAATTTGACTTTTATTGCTAACCAATTTGAAAAATAATTTTATTTCATTAAATCTGTGGACTGTTTATACCAAGAATCTGTACAGTTGTCTGCATCTCATCATGCTGTGTCTTTGTGTCTGAGTGATTTCTCTTTACCTCACAGCTCTTCAGTAGGTTACTTGCAGCACCCAGGATCAGAACAAGTACAGTTTCCTCGAACTACTTCACCATGCAGTTCCCAGCAGCTTCAAAGCCACCAGTGTGCAGGTAAGAGCAGAACATTGAAAGAAAGGTAATGGCTTGTCATTTGAGAAACAGTTCACTTCCCTTAGGCATTTGTACAAAAAGCGTCCCAACCTGTGAGAGGCTGTGGTAGACCCAGGGTACTTAGTGTGCTGTGCTGGGTCAGGGTGAACACTGAGCAGTCCACCTCTTCCTTTTTGTTGCTGCTGCTGTCACATTGCCATCCTGCTTCTCCTCTTGCATAGGTATTGATATTTTCTGGGGTCCTTTCCTAGATGTCTTCTCATGACCCTTCTAGCCCTGACTGGATAATCCAGACATCCCCAAAGCTTCAACTGTGCTTTTGGTCAACCACTCCCAAACCAGACAGGGCCACACAGCCAACTCATTATTGAATATCCCGACCCAGATGTGTTAAAGGCACATTGGGCTCAATATTTTCCTTTTGCTTTGGCATCTTTTAATTCACCTTACACAGTGGTACCAAGAAGGAAATTTCAAAATCATAATTAACTTCCAATGTCCTTCCCTTCATGCAGTCTCCATCTCCTAAAATCCGATACCTTCTTTCCTTCCCCTCTGCTGCTAATTCTGGTTTATTTTTCTCATGTGTTACTTGTAGTAATCTCTTATTTGTTTTGCTTATCTCATTCCCCTCACCTCCAACTTTCTTCCTCACCAACATACATACACACTTTCAAACATTATTGTCCTTAGACAGAAATCTCTTCTTATCATTCCTCTGAATACATAACTTGGAACGAGGGACCAGCAGATGGTGTAGCAGTTACATCCCTGGACTCCCACATGGCCAGCCATGGTTCAAGTCCCAGATCCAGTGACTTAACTCACACCGAGCGCATGTGCGCGCATGCCCAAGATCCCGGGAGGAGAATGGAGAAGAAGGGATTGCAGTGTGACCATCCCCCCTGGGGGGTGATTTCTCACTTTCCCTCTCACTGTCTGCTTTTCTCCCTCTCCAGTGAGCACATGCACCTAAGGCAAAAACCTCATTTAAAAAAAAAAACTTGGACGAGTTCCCCTTCTGAACTCCCTTTCAAGTAAGCCTTCCATTTATACTTTGGTCTTTGATTCATACAGAATTTTATTTACACAGTATGCTGTACTTTTTCATACTAAAGCTAACTCTTATAACTGTTCTTTACTCTGCCTGGAATGCCTGGCCATCATCCTTTGTTTGTCAAAATCATGCTTGTCTTTATTGTAACTCAAAAACGTCACCTGTCTAGGATGGCGTAATGGTTATGTTGCTGGACTCCCACGTAGTCAACCATGGTTCGTGTCCTGGACCAGGTGGCTTAAAACACTGGGCACGTGTGAGATATGGCCAAAATCCCAAGAGAGTACTGAAGGAGAAGGGATTGCAATGTGGCCACCACGCCCCGCTTGGGGGTATTGGGGTATTTCCTTGCTTTCTGTCTCTCTGTTCCTCTCTGGCGAGCACACATGCCCTATAGCAAAAATCTCTCGAAACAAAACAAAAAATCACCTGTTCTACAAAGGCTTCTCCCAGCCCTTAAAACCAAGTTCATTCTTTCTCTCTGCTTCCATAGTAGTATGTTATTTAAACATAGTCATACCACTATTTTTATTATCATTATTTTTGGACATATGTGAGTTCCTAAGAAACAGATAATAAATTATTAGACTGCATTAGCCACTTTGAGATTTATCTAAGCAGCCAGCCCTTCCTTGGTGTGCCTAGCCAGTCAGGGAAACTATTGGGTCATCGGAAAAGTCATGATGCATTTTTGCATAGAAAAATATGATTTTTCCAATGATTCGATATTAATAGAAGCCACCTTAATAGTTATTACAGTGCAAACTGTGTTCCTGAAGGCAGGAGCTTGGTGAGTGCCAGATGACATACATGCCTAATACTAGTAATGCTGCAGTACTAGCACACAAGAGAAGTAAGTAAGAGGAGATAGATACAGTTTGCCTGTAACTTGCCAAGTGTTTACTTACATGCGATCCTCACAACTCTATAGAGTCTGCCATAGAGGCCTTCTCTGCCGCCTTGTTTAAGATGTGAAAACAAGAGATGAATTTGTTTTCCCAGTGTCGTAGGATCTTTCCGGGTACTAAGATTGTACTTTCTGACTCCCACATCCCAAACTTTTATCTACTGTATGAACTTGATTCATCAATTCACTCTCTTAAAAGATGGCTTTTTTCTGTGTCAGTGTATTTGTAGGATCCTTTTTTCAAGAAATGTATTTATGTACTTGGAATAATGCCTGTTCTTTCAGTTAATCTTTTTTTTAAAATTACGTACCCTATGGATCAGTCTCAGTTGTGCGTCTCCTCATTAGGTCCTGCTCAAGGTAACTGAGTTCTCCTGAGTAACTACAAGCCTGGTATTTGGATAAGTGATACGTTTAGACCCACAGGACCTATTTTAATGTCTTTTAAACACACAGTGCTTGTACCATGACATACTAGGACTTAAATTGGCTTGCATATCTAATAGTAAGATAGTGTTCAGAAATATGAAATTATTGCTGTTATCCTAGTGTTCAGAGATACCAGCTAAAGTATACTGGTTACAGTTTCCAAATTCTGATTTTCAGCTGTCCCACCACAGCCACCTGGTGGAGGAATGGTGATGATGCAGCTCAATTTACCAAACAACCCACAGTCTCGGTCCCACTCACCGCCCCAATGGAAACAAAACAAATATTACTGTGATCACCAGAGGGGACAGAAGTGTGTGGAATTTAGCAATGTAGACAATATTGTCCAGGTAAGATGCTTTAGTTTATTATAATTTTGAAACTACATTTTCATCACGTAAGATCGATCTGTAAGGTTTGACACGGAGTTTCAGCTCCTCTCAAGTAGCAGTTTTAATGTTCTCTATATTCAGGTAGTGTGCTTTAATATTTTAATATCATCCAACTTTACATGTCCAAAATTAATTTTTAACTTAAAAAATCAGAATATAAACTAGATCTAAATATTGGTAAAGAAAAAGAATTTGGTCACTCATCCTGGCTTTCCCATATGAACTGAATTGTAGTGTAAACAGGATGTCTTCATCATAGAAGAAATCTAATTAATAAATGCAAAAGCAGTGGTAGAATTAGTAAATCATCATTTGGATTCTTTTTTTTAATTATTTAATTTTATTTACTTTTTTAAAAATGTTATTATTCACTATAGGCCACATATGCTCACGAGAAAGTGAGAGAAAGCCACCAGGTTTGTTACTTGAACCTCGGTCAACCATGTTATAGTCTAGCTCCTTAACCACCACACCATCAGCTGGCCCTCCCCATTAAATCAGCACTTTGGAGCCCTATTAAAATATTAAGGGACCGGGACCAGCAATTAACGTAATGGCTATATCGCTGGACTCCCATGTAGTCGACCGCAGTTCGAGTCCCGGACCCGGTGGCTTAAACTCACGCCGGGCACGTGCCCAAGATCCCGAGAGGAGAATGAAGGAGAAGGGATTGTGGCGTGGCCATCCCCCCGGGGGGGGTGATTTCTCGCTTTCTGTCTCTCTGTCTCTGTCTGTCTGGCAAGCGCACGCGCCCTATAGCAAAAACCCCTCCAAAAAAAATATATATATATATTAAGGGACCAGTGGGTTGCATGGTGGTTAAGGCACTGGACTCGCACGTGGCCAACCACAATTCATGTTCTAGACCCAGCAACTTCAAGATTACACCAGGTGCATGTGTGTACATGCCTAAAATTCCACGAGGAGAATGAAGGGATTTCAGTGTGGCCACTCCCCTGGGGGATGAGTTCTGACTTTCCCTCTCTCTGGCAAGCACATGACAGACACCTCTATGACAAAAGCCTTAAAAAACAAACAAACAGGGAACCAGCAGTTAGCGTAATGGCTATGTCGCTTTATGTCGCTGGACCCCCACGTAGTCGACCGCGGTTCGCGTCCCGGACCCAGTGGCTTAAAACTCACGCCGGGCATGTGTGCATGCGTGCCCAAGATCCCGAGAGGAGAATGGAGAAGGGATTGCGGCGTGATCATCCCCCCTGGGGGGTGATTTCTCGCTTTCTGTCTCTATGTCTCTCTCTGTCTGTCTGGTGAGCGCACGCACCCTATAGCAAAAACCTCTCCCAAAAAAAAACAAACAAACAAAAAAGGTCAAGAGACGAATCATCAGCAGATCTATAAAATAAAAACATTATGAGATCAGCCAGATGGCATGGTGGTTAAGGCACTTGATCCCACATGACCAACTGCATGGTTCAAGTCCCAGACCCATTGACTTGAAACAGACACTGGGCACATGTACATGTGTTCCCAAAATCCCAAAAGGAGAATGGAGGAGAAGGTATTGTAGCATAGCCGTCCCCCATGGGGGGAACCTTCTCATTTTTCTCTCAGTCTCTTTGTCTCTCTCCAGTGAGCACATGCACCTATAGCAAAAAAAAAATTAAAAAATGTACAAATGTACATTTATGGGGGTCTGTAATACGGGTGAATTACGCAGACAAAACTGATCAATTATAACGTCACTAAAATAGGTGGTTTTTATTATTTGATACAGAGTATGTGTCCTTCTAAAGAGAGACAGAGAGGAAAAGCGAGGAAGCACCCTCCCCAGGGAGTGAACACGCACGCACGCGCGCAGGCACATGGTGTTTCTTAAGCCACTTGATCCAGGACTCAAACCCTGCACTTAGCCATGTGGGATCCAGCCACCTTAACCACCACACCACTGACTGACCCAAAAGTGGGTATTAATGTCAAACCAGTAGATGGCATAATAGTTATGTCACTGGACTTCCATGTAGTCGACCATGGTTCAAATTTTGGACCCAGTGGCTTGAGAATCACACCAGACGTATGTGTGTGTGTGTGTGTGTGTGTGTGTGTGTATGCCCAAAATCCAGAGAGAAGGAATTGTGGCTTGGCCATCCCCCGGGGGATGATTTCTCACTTTCTTTCTCTCTGTATCTCTCTCTCTAGCGATGGCATGCACCCTATAGCAAAAATCTCTCTCAAAAAAAAGGGGGGTATTGGGGCCAGCAGGTGGCATGGTGGTTAAGGTGCTGAATACTCCCACATGGCTGACCACGGTTCAAGTCCTGGGCTTGGCGGTTTGCTTTCTCACTTTCCCTTTTTCTCTCTCTGTCTCTCTCTGATCAAATTAAAATAAAATAAATGAATAAATAAAATGTAAAAGAAAAAAAAGTGGGTATTAATGTGTGTGTGGTAGGAAGTACATAGCATCACCTACAATGTACTCAAATTTGGACCAATAGACATATATGTGGCTCCCTTAAAATGCTTTGTGTACATGTGGTGTTTTTAAATAAACTTGCCAGCAAACTTTGCAGTATCTAGGTTTGAGTGTCTTAAACCCTCTTCATGTGCTCTCCTCGCAACAAGTATTCTGAAACAGTGAGCACGCTCCATGCAGTCAGCCCCGCCTGTGGAGGAACAGTGCTTTTTAGAGATGCTTTCTGGTTTCCATTTGGCATACTAGCCGGCAGTGTAGCAGTTATGGCTGCACCCCTACTGTGTATAGATCAGGGGGAACTGGCCTTGTTCCACTTCCAGGCTTTCAACAGCTGTCTCCATGTTGGACAGAATCCCCCAAGCTAGTTGCTTCCAATGTTAGTAGCTTCTGTGCCCCCAGCAGGATCAGCAAGTCACATTGTGTGACAGCTTCCCTGTTTCACCCACCGAAATCTTTCTATCAGAAGGCTCTATTCACAGTCAGCAC